>PYHX02000495.1:52786811-54014509 GCA_004302925.2 Cochliomyia hominivorax | reverse complement strand
AAAAAGCGTTCAGCATTGACCCCAAAAATGATAGACTGAAGGCGTAGAATCATGCTTAATGACTAAAGCCTAATATCAGGTCGGATATTTTGGACGTTTTACATTGATTTATCTTTTGCATAGATATGGACAGACTTTACATATAACTTCGCATTAGGGTTATAGCAATATATCCAGCTTTATGAATGAATGATTGAATCATAACATTTCTGAAACTTTGTTCTGAAGCGAAGTGAAAAGGGATTCTACACTGTTCCATTCAAATGATAGACCGAAGCCTCGTATCTGATCGGATATTTTGGACACTTTACATTGATTTTTCTTTTCAAAGAAGTAAAAGTTTCTCGCATGGGTTAGATTAAAATACAGTCAAATCCAAACCGGGCTTTACTCATAATGATCCCATAAATTAACAATATTTGATCCAATTTTCATCGACAGTAAAATTAAAAAGCAAAATTGCCTACTTTTATCACGTTGAATAGTGCCAAATTTTGAAAAATCACAAACTTAATAACAAGTCTCTACATTCCCTTGTTAATCTTCCGAAGATGAAGGGTACGGTAAAAATCACTGAATGGAAATTATGTTAATCATTTAACATTTTGTTTTACAAAATTCCGATAAAAATTCTGTCATTAAAAAAAATTGCTTTAAATTTTTTAACAAAATATTCACTAAAAACAAAAAATACTTTTTTGGTAACATTATTTTAATTTGTTGCTTTTTCTGGCTCTCTCTATCTCTCTTGATGGATGGCGGTATTGGTCAATTCACTGTTGCCAGATTTGACGATTTATCGTCGTTTTGACGACTTGACGATTTATGATCCATATTTGACGATTTTCAAAAGCATCAAATTTTATATTTTGTTATCCAAAAAATTCTTACACCAAAACCTGAACTAAATGGAAATCTTCTGATCGCCTCTAATAAACTCAATCAATAAAAATGACTCAAAGTCCTTATAGTAATGAATTTGGTGTAAAATCGGCTAAAATTGTTTCACAAACAATCGTCTTAAGACGCCAAAAAAGTGTTGCAACATACTTTTCAAAGAAAGTTAACAAATTTAAAAATATATATTTGGAAAATAACTTTAATTCATCTTAAAGACTGAAGTAAAACAAGACTAGTTCGTTTCTTCAGAAAGTCTTGGAGAGAATCTTCAAAGTGTTTTATAATTGTGCCTTCCTAATTCATATAAAAGGATTGTAAATCGTATATTAACTTTATGAAATGAAGATCAATCACTTCAAATAGCGAAGTAGGAACGAGTTATCTAAAAATTTGTTGGATTGTGTTTGAGGCAAAAACTCTTTAATTTTTTTTTAAATTGTGTAAATATAATCCTTTTTTGAGAAAACAACTATATTATAAGTCATTTTAATGTTGACGATTTTGAAAAGTAAATTTGACTATATGACGATTTTTCCAAAATGATATGGCAACTATGGGTCAATCTCTGTTTCCTACAGATTTAATTCTTGTTATTTAATGCTGATTTATAACTTCACAAATAAAAGCCATTATTATATATTTACAATGTAAGAGTGAGTATAAGCTTATTACATTTATAATCACAATAAATTTGTATAAAAAAGGCTTACACACTTTTTCATAAGATTTTCGTTTTAAAACAATAAAAATTTGTAATAAATCATTTACACTTTTATTCACATGTCATAATACACATTTGCGTCTTTTACTCTTTTTTAATGTTTCTTTATATTTTCTTCTGTAAATTTGTTGTTAATGCTTTTACATGTACTTGAATAAAGAAGTGAATGAATGAAATTGAATTGAATTGAAAAGACCACCATGAGTTAAGCAAATGGACTGGGTTATATGTATATATGTATATGTGTATATAATATGTGTGTGTGTAAATTACACATTAACTCATTCAATTTACCATGTTTTAAGTTAGAAACGTTATTACAATATTGATTGTTGCTTACAGGAGGTGCGATCGAAAAGTTTGTTAAATACGTCTATTACACACATTTGTACTGTTGTCCATATTATGTAGAACAGTATAGGTATTTAAGCGTTAACAACCATAATAAAGTTATTGCAACAATGATATGGTTGTGGGACAACCTTATCATTATTGTGCGCTTTTTCTTTAGATTTCCCTTTACGATTCTTCCACAAGAACTATTTAAAGTCTATACTTAACTTCCCTCCTTTTTTAAGGAAATATCTCCATGATCTGCTTCATTTGGTATCATTAGAACTCATACATTTACAATTTTAAAGTCAAGCGAAGCCATCTCTTTCATCTGTTTTGTTTGTTTAAATTAGGTATCCATAGTTGCGTAATTTTTTCAGTGATAGGAACCAGTCGCTGGGAAATAAATTATCAGTTCCTTCTTTTTTCATGGTTAAAAGGATCTGTTCTTCCTCCACCCTTTTTTGTAAATCAAACGAAGGATCAACTGTACTTTTGTTTAAGATCTTGCAATTAAATAATGTCCAACCGTTTGCGTATTGCTACGCATGTGAATTTGCCAATTATTATTTGGGTCGTATTAAGATAAGTCCAATATAATTAGGTTAGCCACTGCATTCCTAAGAATCAATCCATTTTCCACTATTAAGGAAAGTACCTACCTGAGCTTGACTGTTTCGGACACTGTGGCTGACACAGAGTCATCCTTTGGTGATCAGCTAGATACTTCGGAGTCTTCGGAAGTGTATTTTAATACAATAAATTCTGTTAATTATTTACACTCTGCAGCTTAAAATGTCTGCTTCGACACAGCAACTTCTTGACTGTTTCAAAATAGCGAGTTTACTTCCAAGGCTTTTGTTCGGATGTTTCAAAAATTGTTTCATACAATGGAGGCAATCCTACATGAGTACTTGTATGAATCACATATCAAGGCTGTTCTAAGCTTTAAAGCCCATAAACCCATTATTAAGTCACGAATTGGAAAAAGGTTATCAATATTATTCCAATCAGAATTGAAAATATGATCTTATGCAGGAAATTCTACATGATTATTTGTATGAAAGCCAAATAATCCATTATAAAATCAAAAAGTTCGAAAAAGGCTTTTAGAAGCTAAAGTTTGGTGGATTTTCAATTCCGATTAATGTATTAATTAATTGTTATCAGAAAAATTTTCAGCAAACCTGAATCAGATGACAAAAATGTTCTTCTTTTAAAGATAAAAACGTTCTCCTTTAAATTCTGACATGATCAATTTCTAAACATCGTGCCACAAGATTGAATTAGAGGACATTCTTCGACATTGCAACATCATCAGATTTATGTAATCCATAACAAGCGTTAAAGCTGATTCTGATATGTTTATGTTGTGTAATTCAAATCATCTCAGCTGCCTTACTATATTGAAAATAAAGCATGGTAAGCGACAACTTTGCAAAGCAAATGGGTTTTCGGAAAATCTTTCTTATTTATAATTTTGCAAAATCTCTTGGTCAGAGATTTAAATTATAAGGCTGAGCACTGGATCACAACAAACATCTTCTTAAAGAAACCTAGAGGTTCTTCTCCACTCAAACCAATATTCGGCCTTTAAGAGCAAGCTCACTTCTTTTTCTCAACATCATCTTATTCCAAGGATTCTATGCAAAACTGTATTAAACAGAAGATATTAAGGACAGATCTTCCTGAAGCAAATGTCATGACTTTACAGTTAACAGACCCCAAGTGATGAACGACATTCTCCTCCAAGTCATAATATCGCTTATTTTATCCTTGATATTAAAATCAAAACAAGGGATCCGTTCTTTAGTTATTCTCATTGAAATGATGAAGTATCTAATAATGTTGGACTAACCAATCCTTATTAAACAATCGACAGAATAATACCAGAATATCTGGATAATGAATGAATCAAAGCCATTTGATGCATTTTGATGGTAATGATATCTTAAAATTCCAAGAAATTCTTGCGTTAACCATATGACCCGATCTTGCTTTTCACTATTTTTTAAAAAGCTTTTGACAGTCTTGAGCACGTGTTGGAGAATTCTAATAATGAACTATTATAGCATCGTACCTGATTTAGTATTCTTTGTGGTTTTTCATACATCGCACAATTCCCGAATTTTATAGATTATAATTCAAATAAACCCTTTTGATGTTACATGGCTCTCGGCTTTAGCTCATATCATACCAAATTTTGCAGCTTTTGATGTTGTCTAATGAGTTACAACGTAACGAATGGATTATGTGTGACTCTCAATAAATGACTTTTATGGAATTCTTGCTCGAATCATAGTTTAAATTCCTCTTCTTTTAACTCTCTCAACAGACCAGAACACATCTCTCTTTATCGTTGCAGTTTGACCGTAAGCTTTCATCAACGTTTTCTTTCAGACATTGATATATATGAACCCTCTAATATCCTTTATTTGTTTCCATTGAGACAAAACACATGCGACAGTTATGTCCAATTTCTGAAATCTTGTTCTTCCGAAATTTCTAAAACATTCCTCGTTTGTGTAGGAAGTTAATGGCTAAAAAAACATTTTCGTTTTACTCTTATTTTTCGGAAGGAAAATGTCACACTTAATAAAACTCTTCTAAGTTGTCATGATTTGAAAAGCCTTTCCAAATGTGTGACCACTTTACGAAAACTATAATCGAAATTCCAAACAAACACAAAAAGGCCACACAATGACTTTCAACATGAATTTATTAATTTCTAAAACAAATCTTTTCTTTTATCGGACATTAGAAATCATATTTTGGTGTAAAGAATGTAATTTCCATACACTTCCTTTAGAAACGATTTTCAGCACTATTGTTAGTAATTCCCCCCTCAAATTGCTCTTCTTTGACACTTCATGGTGAGTTAACAGAAATACTTTTTTTAAATTATTTTCTCATAAGTTGCATGCCTCTCTACTTTCACAATTATTTTCTCTTGGGTTTTTTTATTAAAAAATAATCATCGTATTGACCGTTTCGTACATAAATTAGTCGCTTCACTGATAACGTTTACAAAAGCAACATAATTTTTAATATTTTTGTTGAAAAAAAGAAATGTTGTATTTGTTGTTGTTTATTTTTCAACTTGCGCCATTTCACTTCGTTTATTGAATATTTGTTATTTAAACATTGAATGACAAAAAATGCTGCCGTTGCTGTTGTTGTTGCAACAAGTAATCATGTCTGGATATCAGTTGTTCTCTTTTGTAAATTTTAAATGAAAAAAATTTTCAAAAATTGGAAAATTAAAGGAAAAGAACATAACAAACAATATTTTAAAGTAAATAAAATTGGTCAGAGAGTGAAAGGAATAGAATGATCTATAGTCTATCCAATGGGATGAATGATCTATAATGAGTATATAGAATGAACTATAGACTGGTCCATAGAATGATCTATAGAAAAGACCTTTTCTCAGGATTCTATCGGAGTCAACAAGAGGCGTATAGCTTAACGACCTTCAGAAGGTTAGCTGCGATGGATAAGCAGTCCCTGAGCATGAACAGTGGAATCCGAGGGCGTACAAAAATGGGTATATAAGTCTTAGGACGATTATGCGAGGTGGCGATATGGTATGGTACGTTCACTCATTGTGCGAAGCGTCCGTCTCATTGAGCAGCACACCAGTCAGCGTTACACTACAAAACGCTACAGGTATAATACCGAGTAAGATCGGAAACTTACGGTACAGGAAGTAATGACCCCAGTATCGGCGGCAATGCGTAGAGAGTGGCGAAAATAGAGAGAATAAACATAAAAACGACAAAACTGAGAACTTGGCTAAATAGCCTGCACCAAAGAGAACAAAGAGTCCTAACATCTTAAGGGAATAATTTTCTCATCTAAAGGCGAAGCGTCATATGAGGATATCGTAAGGAAAATCGAACAGATCCTCAAATAAAAGAACTAGAGAAAGAAATTAGCAAAAGGACCAGAAGTCAGATACCAATAACGTACCTAAAGGTTTAATGAGTTAATTGGAACTTCAGTGGAAGTTAAAATAAGGGACCGCAGAGAAGAATTACGAATACCAGAGAATTACAAATACCTGATATTAAGTCTATATAGAAGACTTTCGCAGGACGCCCGCGATTCGCAGACTTTAGAACTGAAGTAGAGCGTTATGTTGGAATGAATATCAGGGTGACCAACATAATGAATAATGGAAACTTTATCTAGGATAAAAATAAAAATTTATGTAAACTTAAAACAACACAACATTGGTCTGCAACGGGGATTTCCTCCCCGCAAAGTAGTACCAGGCAGCATTTACGCGGTGGAACGTAAAGGGATGTGGTTTAGATGTAGGGCCTTCGTAGAATCGACATATTTTCCAATGCAGAATGATCTAAAGACTTGTCTATAAAATGGTCCATAGACTAGTCTATAGAATGATCCATAGACTAGTCTATAGAATGATCCATAGACTAGTCTATAGAATGATCCATAGACTAGTCTATAGTATGATCCATAGACTAGTCTATAGAATGATCTATAGACTAGTCTATAGAATGATCCATAGACTAGTCTATAGAATGATCCATAGACTAGTCTATAGAATGATCCATAGACTAGTCTATAGAATGATCCATAGACTAGTCTACAGAATGATCTAACATGTCTATAGAATGATCTATGGACTACTTTATATAATGATCTTTAGACTTGTCTAAAAAATAATCTAAAATCCAGATTATAGAATGATCTATATTATAGCCTAAAGAATAGTTTATAGAATGATCTACAAACGAGTCAATAGAGTGATCTGTGGATGAGTCAATAACATGATCTATGGACGAGTCAATAGAATGATCGATAGGCGAATTCCTAGAATGATCTATAGACGAGTCTATGATCTAAAGACGAATGTATAGAATGATCTATACACAAGTCCATGACCTATAGAATGATCTAAAGTCTATTATCGATTATTAAAGAAAATTTTTCATTCCTTTCAATAACTGTTCTTTTGAGTGAGTGAGTGTGTGAATAATTTTTGTTTGTGGTATTTGTCACTTCAATATTTAATTCAATTTACTTTTGTGTCGTTGTCGTCTTCTTGTCGTTATTGTTGTTTCATTGTGTTATCACCAACATGTTTGTTTATAATTTCTTCATGTTCGTCGTTGTTGTCATTGTATTCGTTTGTACGTTACTATAAGAGACAAAGTGAGTGAATAAGTGCATGTATGTCTGTGTTATTTTGCTGATAAGAAATCCATTTGTTAAATGAAGAACAAAACCAAAAAAAAACTTTATTTTTATAATAAACAACAACATTCGCTTAAATAACATTTTGTTTTCTGAAAAAAGGCTTTAAGTGTTTACTAAAGTGGCATTACTAATTGGTTGTAAAGTGTTGACGCGCTAGCAGCCACAAAGAGGAAAACAACTCTAAAGAAAAGATACGAATGCGATATGAAATGAAACCAATTTTTTTTTCATATATAATATGCTCCTCCATTGTGTATATGTATGTGCATATTCATATATATGTATGTGACAATCTTTGAGTGAAGTATAATAATTTAAATATAAATAAAACTTGTTCCCTTTCCCATTTAAGATTTTTTAAGATCTTCTTCTTCTTTTTGTTATTTTTAGAAATCTGTCACACGGTTATACTTTTAGCAGTCAACTGCCAATGAATTTCCAATAAACCATAAAAGTGTGGAAAGAAAATTGTTTAATTAACCATAATCTTGACAGCCAGAAAAACGTCACACTTTGTCATGGAAATTTCAAAAATTTGTTTAAGAAAAAAATGAAAACAAATTAAAAACATTAACCTCAAACTGTCAACGTGGGTAAGAAGAAGAGGAAGGAAGGAAGAGAACTACATTCACTATTAAAAGTGACTATTTTGTTTCGTTAATCGGTTTATGTAATTCTTGAAAATTATTAGTTTTCAAATGTTATTAAACTTTTTTTGTAATTATTTTAGGATAATAAATATTTATTAGTTTTCAAAATATGACTTTTTTTATGAAGTTAGTAATTATTTTTTAATTATTCATCAAGTAATTTGTTTAACAACTGTTATTTAAATTTTAAAACTGTTAATTAGTTTTTATTACTGATGGAAAAATAAAAAATTCGGCTTAAGGGAGACAAATTTGTTGGAAAAATATTTCAATCAACGAAAACTAAACTTCTTACAAATGACATAACTATCATATATGGTTTGTGTCCATAATAAATATGGTATTTTGAAGGGTAAACAAATGTCATCATCATTCGATATTGCATAGTCGTCATAGTTAACTATATGAAAAATCGTTTAATTAAATCGATTTTCCCTCTCTAAAAGTGTTTAAAATATTAAAATCGCCTTAGAAGATGGTACTTAACCTCATGATATCGTTCTCTCTCTTTCTCTCTTGACAGAAACAAGAAAGAAAGTGGCAACTCCACAGATCGCCTCAACCCAAATGTAAGCTGAGAAAATATTAGAAAAAGCTACGTGAGCTCTTGAAGGAACGAAGAAAGTCTGAATCCAGTGTCAAGTCCACAGACCTCAACTCAAATAAAAGCTAAAAAAATATAAGAAAAAGCTATGAGAGCTCTTGAAGAATCGAAGAAACATGGTTTCCATTATTGAAAAGTGTTGATTGCAGAACAGAAAGCAGGGTTCTGGTTATATTTATTGGAAAAACATTATTGAATTTCTTTTAACATTGAAAACCACACAATAACGAATTTTCACTATTTTAAAGAGCTTTCGCAATCAAGGAAATTGGATCCCTTCAAAACGAAAGCATATTTACATCTCATTATTACTGGTGATGAAAAATGACTTTACAGCGATTAAAAGTGCAAAAAGTCGTTGTTAGGTCCTTCTTACCATCAAAATAATCAAAATAATCCATTATTCCGAGTATCCTTTTATTTTTAAATCTATTAAAATCGGGTACAACAATTACAGATGACCTGCCAAATTAACACTGAAACCAAATATCTACGACCACAAGATAATGCATATTGTCTGGTGACTTAAGAAGTGTGTTTTGTATTTTAAAAGTCCTGAGAGAAAACCTCACAAGTGACAAGCGAAATCAACACGAAAAGTAAATATCTGTAACCCTTAGATAGTACCCTATATTTGGTGAGATCTAAATAGTCTTATGTACTTTCATCACGAGAACGTAGAACCACATGTTGCAAGACCTCTAAAAAGCTGTTTGGAAAACAGTGGATAAGTTCTTTGATTCCGCTTCTTAACATTGACCATTTTGAGTGCCATTTGTCTCGATTAGTAAACGGCGCCATTACTAGAACTCGTTTCATTTCAGAACAGAACCCATTAAAAAATGATTCAGCAGTTTTTTTACTTTAGGAAAAATCCTTCGAAATTATACCGGAATTAAATAATTTTATATTTCTTAAATGTCAGATTTAGAATGATCTATTTCGAATCTCTTTCGATAACGGAACAAAACGAAGAATCTTAATATATAACCGCAGGTCAAACTTTTACCTCCTTTACGAGAAATTTTTATAAAAGATTTTATTTTTTGGAAGTTTTTCAGATCCCAGAATAAAGCGAAGAAACTTAACGGAGAAGTTTTTCAATATTTCTCAGAATTAGTGCACAGTGTTACGGAGTAACTCAAAACATTAATCTATAATCTATCTGATTACAAACTATGGTCTGTGTTAGTCAGTTCTAATGATTCGCTTAGACGCGCACATGAAAACTACAAATTGACAGATCGACACTTTCAAATAATTTAATTTAAAATATGGTTTTTCTTCAAAACATGTTACGTGTTAAATACCTTACGAAACTAAGAAAAACCCCTTCCAAATGTGGCCTTTAATCCCAAAAGCCTGAATTTTAAAACATAATGTAAGTTTGGAAAACTTAATCATCTACTAGAAGACCTTCAAAATAATTTTACTCAAGAGATCCAAAAACTAGATTTTTAGGATTTTTCTTCATATATTTGGTAATACAGGGAATAAAGGGAAATCTGATCAAGATTTTCTGAAATTTTAGCCAGAAATCTTTAGTATTAAATATTTGAGTGTGCATTCATGGTGGTGGAGGTAACAAAATGTTGAAAATTAACGAGATTCGACATCAGAAAGTCGGCTTGCCACTCCATACAATTCCCTTCGGAAGTCGGTTTTTATCGATCTGAACATATGATGCAGGTGCTTTGATTGTAGCTTAAAAAATGAAAGAAGTGCCGCTTAACTTGCATTTAACTTTCCGTATTTAGAGTGACAAGTTACAAATTGTTTATTAAGTTAAGAAATTAAAGTCGTTTACAAATTTTAATAAAATAATTGTGACTCCCAATTTCGAACAGATATCACCAGCTTTATTTATAAATAAGCTTAAAACCATATTCTTGCAAAGGGATGGATGCCCTGCACCACGATACATGGTTGAGATATTATGCGTTTGTGCAGAAGTTCGTAACGAACAGGAAAAATATTACAATCACTACTTTAAAGTCGGTTTAACATGTCTGGAAATTTAGCATGACTTACTATTTTGGCTCAAGGGAAAGCGAAAGGAAATAAGGGTTTAAAGCCATAAAATATGAAGCGATTTCAATGACATTTGACACAAATAAGATCTATAATAATCTACAAAAATGTGTCAAATTATACAAGGATCAGTCCATTATTTCTCATAGGTCTCATATAACCTCCCTTCCAAATATCACTTTGAAGGGCTTAAATCTTACATATACTTTGATATCGATTTAGATCTTTACGATTTATTTAATCTCATCAAAATTTTCTCTTTTTAAATAATTCAGAGTCTAAACTTTAAAAAGGTGTCAATAACTCGAATTCCAGAGACACACACAAAAAACAAAAAATGCCCTTATTCCATATGTTTTAACAGTGAGAAAAACTCATTAAATACCATTTTTATTTATCGCTCCAAATCGTCCAGCTGTTTATAAAACGATTCAAAAGTCTTTTATTACACAAAAAACAAAAAAAAATGTCATAAAAATTGAAAAATAAAATTGTCATCATAAAAATTTGTATCTAATTGTAATGCAAATATTTGGTTTAGACAAACAAATTAAAAATAAATTTGTAGAAAAATCGTTTACAACGAACAACAACAACAACAAACATGTAAACGACGATATTATAAAATATTTAGATATTGAAAACCAAATATTTATTAATAAATGTAATAAAAATAAAAAAAATAAAATAAAATTTGATATTAATTTTATGTTTATTTAAAATTGTTATTGTTGTTATTGGAGCGGTCTGATAATGGGAAATTAATTATACCCTACACCAACAGAGGTGGTGGGGGTGTTATGAGATGTTTGTAACGGGAAAAAATTTTGTCTTATCACCACTTTTAAGCACACCGTTCGACTTAATATCACTTCATGAATCGATTTAAACATGTGCCTCCATTCGACTGGCTGTCAGTGTAAACCTTGCACTTTTATTTTGACCCAAGGATGATGCCTATTGAAATTGGTTATGTTCGGTCCATTATTCCATATAGGCCCGATACAAGTTTTGCGAAAATAAGTCTTATTGTATTCTAAAGTGATATACCAAATTATAAGAGGATCGGTCCACTATTTCTCATAGCTTCCATACAACCACCCTTCCAAATATCACTTTCACTTAACCCATTAATTGTACATATGTAAAATATGATAAAACAATTAAAATACATATAACCCGAAAGTGCTGTGAGAAATTATACGAGGATCGGTTTATAAATTAGTCTAACTCCTACATATAATTCTAAAGAAAAAAAATTATTTTAAAACGTATAAATTTCACATAACTAACGGTATCATAAAATCGATTGCACATATAAGCATAACTAAGAAAAGCAAATTATACGAGGGCAGTTCATAAATTTTTCGTAGCAATCATTTACAACCAACAATGTGGTATAGGGTATTTTATAGTAGGTTTTGATCGACTATAACATTTTTACTTATTTTTTAATGGGAATTATGGTTTTGATATTGAATGCGACACACGTTGCTGAGATGATAAAAAAGGGTGTTTAAATTAGAGTGTTTTTTTCTAAAAAGTTTTCAAATAAAATTAAAAAATTTTCAAAATTGAAATAATAAAGTTAGTTGATTCTGATACTGAAGTTACGACTGTTGCAAAGTGTGTTCAAATCGATTTTATTGGGAAATAATTCTGCAACTTTTGAACCGTTAGAAATATTTTAGGGAAATTTCACATGTTTAAAACAGAGGTTAGAGGCGTAGACGGTAAACCTCCAAAGTTGACTCTCTCATGTATGTTGATGTTTTATTTAAATTCGCTTTTATGAGTTGAGACAAATGACATTTTATATTTAGAAAATCTTTGTTAAAGTACAAGTACATGTGTTGGTTAAGGTCTAATATGGGTTAAAGATTTATTTCAACTTGAACATCTCTGACACTATTTATTCAAGTTGAAATGGAATTTTAACTTACTATAAGTCCAAAATTTAAAAAAAGTGTTCCAAATTCTAAAAGAATATTGCTGATATAAATATATAAATGTATGAATCCATTAAAATATTATATTAATCTGAAATTGGAATTTTGAAAGGAGTCGAATTTTTTTGGATTATTTCCAAAAAGGTGGCAACATTTAATCAATAATAAAATATTTTTTTCTAATCTGATATTTATAATTTCTTTATTGCTTCATATCGAAGTTTTTAAGGGGAAACATGTGAACAAAATTTTAATGACCTCAGGAAAAGGATCTGCCCACAAACCATATCCAAAATTGGTAAGTTTTTAAACAAAATGTATTAATACCTTGAATCGACATACTTTCGTCTTCATCTTACTAATTTGTGAGTGTCCTTTGGAATAAGTTCTAATACATTTTCACCATGCAAATGAGTAAAATCGAAAACCATTAAACTTACAGTTTCAGTTTTCGAAGACTCTTCCATTTACCTTCCTTCTATCACTTTCGTCTTCCATGTAGCTCATCTCCGTTTAAAATCTACAACAACAATGGACACCTTTTTTGGGCTCTTTCACACGTTTATAACAGGACCTCATTATCTCTCATTTGGGCTTAGTTTCGGGCAGTTTGGAGGATTTGGCTCTTTTGGTTCAAATACCACATTACAGTTCTTGTACAAGGACTGGTTTACCATAGTTACAGGATGCCAAGACTTGTTGTAGCAAATGCAAATGATTGGTTTCCTTTGCATATTACATGCTACATTAGGAACGCTTTGGAATTCTTTGACTGCTTTTGGGTTACCCGTTGTAGCAAATTATTGGCCTCCTTTGCTACAACTACGTCTTAAACTTTTTCAACATTCTCTCGAGCATTAGAAAAATAAAATTCTTGACCAGGGAGTTGCAAAAAATCTGCTAGAAATTACGCTTCATCCAGAAAACTTGACTTCAAATTTCTGTGCTCAGTTTTTGGCCTCTAAATTTTAGCAGAGTTTTTAGACTGCCCGGTTAGCACAGTGCACAGACAATTTACCTACCCGGGATGGTTTCCTATCAGATGTGCTTTGAGCTCTTTTGAAAATCCTTTCTACTTTTTTGGTAAAAAAATCATGTGGCCCATTCCTTCTACCTAAACAAGTTTTTTTAATGAACTTTGAATGTTTGGCCAATTTTTTGTAGGATCATGTTGGGTTCTATTGAAAATATTTAATAATTTTATTACGTACTTTTTCCGGTCTCTCATTCTAATTATATTAACAATAAATTAATTTGTTTGACAATAAACATAATAACTGACATGTTTTACAAAGGTAACTTAATCGAAAACATTATCAAATAATATTTGGGTTTAACATTTTAAATGAAAAACGTGTGTTTAGAGTGTCAGTCCAACAAAGTTTATAATTTCAATATAAATATTTTGATATTGAAAATTAATTCTACTTCTTCAATTTATAATCCCCGTTTTTATTAATAAGAATCTCTTTCCTAAAAAGAAGTGTTAACTGAAGCGTATTGAATTCCAAATCACCACCAGCACAGATTTTAAAATTTATTATATTTTGAATAATTGTAATTCATTCACATTAAATTGATAACAAATGTTTTTTCGTATTGAAAATGACCTGCGTAGACTTTTTGTTAATAAATTTTATTCTTTAATATTACAACAATGAATTTTTGTTGTTTTCAGAATAAAATCCAAAAAAAAAAAAAACTCAGAAAAGAAAAGATTTTATTCTTAAAAAAAATCACTTGAAAGAGCAGAAAAAAAACAATTTTCATGAGATTTCAAATAAACATTTAATGTTCTCTCGTGCTGTTGTCTTCTTGTATTGTATTTGTAATATTATTGTGTATTTCAGTCATATTTATGTGACAGTTATTTGATTAAAAAAATATAACAAAAACAGAAAAAAAACAACGAGATACTAAACGGAGAAATGAAACTGAAAAACCTTTTTATACCCTTCACCACCACTACAATTGGTGTATATTCATTTTGTCATTCTATTTGCAACGCTGAAAAGGAATCATCTCAGACCCCATAATGTACACACAGAAAAAAATATATGAAGCAAATTTAACGTTGAACAAAGTTGATTTGAGATGGAATAAATTTTGTTGGAGATGAAATAATATTGTACATATTCGAATCTTTAAAAATTACTTTTGAGTAGTAAAATTTCAAGAATTTTCACATGAAACTATTTTTACTGTGAGACAATGTTAAATTAACGTTTTTTATCTATAAAGCAAAATCATAAATGAAAAGAAAGTTAAATTATTTCTATTTTAATTATATTTACATTGATTTTTTTCTGTGTGTATATATTTTTTGGCATCGAATCAAAATCTGAGTCGATTTAGCTATATCCGTGTCTTTGTTGCTGGTACGCTCACATTCACAATAATTGACAGAGCTAAAATAAATTGGACCTTAGTATTTATAGTCCTAAGAAGTTTCCTATGGAAAACCACCAATATAAACTGGTATCTGAGGCAACCTCATAGTTCAAGCAAAGAACTTTTGTAAACGAAAATTTGCCATAATATTGAGTTGTATATACTTCAATATCATTTTAAAAATTTATCAAAATCGGTTCAGTAGAACAAAAAGTTATATCCAAAATTTTATGACTCATTAAGTGTTCCGTGTTATATTTGATAAAAAACTTTTTATATGGTAAACATCTGTGAGTATATGTGTCAGTATGTATGTACGAAACATAACATATTTTCTTTACACGTATTTGTGGTGGAGGGTATTGATGATTCGGCATAGCTGAATAAAGCATTCTTACTTGTTTGCTCATGAAATGTATCTTTTACTTGTTAATGTTCTTGTTTTCTTGTAGTTTTCGTTTCTTTTCTTGTAAATTGTTACAGTTTGTGGCGGTTAATTTTATTTTCTGAGTTTCATTTTCAGTTTTCGTTATTTAGTTCTGAAATCCCTTTAAGCTTTGTTAAGTGTTTTATCTTCTCTCTGTTACATATCAACATTATGCTGGATTTCAGCTGGTTTATGCTTTTAACAGGCGATAATTGTTTTTTTATATTTTTTGCAAATTGCCTCCTCTTATGATCGTATTTAAGCTTTAATGTCTGCAACATGACGTTCAACTTTAATTGAAATTCATAATTTTCCATTAAGAAGAGTTTTTTTCAAGCCCCAAAATTGTTATAATTTAAGCTAAACGATTTCCTTTCTGGTAGAGATCAAATGTGAGAGATATTGAAATTAAATTGTTTCATATGCAACAATGTTGCAAAGATATGTTGCATGTAAAGAACAAAGAAAAAACGGTAAGTAAGAGGAGGTTCATAACTAAATTATAGTTAACGATCAGTTTATATTAAAAATCATCGTAGAAAAATATTCCAGACTAAAATCAGATTGTGGTTACTGACAAAAGCTATATTGTTGACTGAAGCTAACTTTAGTGTCAACAATAGTTAGTCAATAATGTCTACATTATAAGGACAATTGCCGGCTTATAATGTTAACTATAGTAGACACTATTGTCTGACTGTGGTTCCTATTTTAGTCTGACTATAATATCTGCTATACTCTGACTATAGTGTCAACTATATTTTGACTGAATTGACTGCTATACTCTAACTATAATGACTACTTTAATCTGAATGTAATGACTACTATCATTTGACTATAGTGATTACTTTCGTCTGACTGTAATGTCTACTTTTGTCTGACCATAGTTTGATTAATATTCTACAATGGTCTTATTATAATGTCAACTATAGTCCGACTATAGTCAGACTATATATTTACTACAGTCTTGCAATAGTGTCTACACTTTAGTCTGATTATGGTGTCTCTTATACTCTGATTATAGTGTCTACTATTCTCTGACTATATTGTCTTCTTTACTCTGCTGTGCATTCTGAAGTATAACTATAAGGTTGACTATAGTATCTGCAATAGTCAGACTATTATTTTTACTTAATTCAGACTATATTGTCTACTATTGTAGACTGTCTATTGTTTTTACCAAAATCTAACTATAGTTTCCGTTATAATCTGGCTATAGTGTTTTCTATCTACTCTAGTTCGACTATAGTGTCAACTGTAGTTACTCTGTCGACACGTCAGCTAAATTCGAATGTCGTTTCTTTCATAATGTAGACTGCAGACAAACTTTAGTGTTCTTACCACGGTTTCGACTTGGACACTCTAGAGTATCGAGGCTTCACATACTAGTATCTCGACTCTAGAAGGACTGGAGATTCGATTATGGACAGACTGCAAACTTGACATAACACATACTAGAATTCCAACTCTAGACAGTTCTGACTCTTGGCAAAGCCTCGATTTCATATAGACTAATATCTCATCTTAATTTATAAGAATAGAAAGACTTGAAATATTTAACTAACTATGCAACCCTTCACACAATAAAAACAACTTCACTAATTTGGCGTTCTCTGTCCCATTTTTCACATGATTAATTTTCCACTGAAATGTCAAATAGTTGTCAAATCATATGACAAAAATAGATACGATGGCTTTTTAGCTAAATAAAGCTTAAGCTAATTGATGAATGTTTACCCAAAAATAAAAAATAAAATAAAATATTAGACAACATAAAAGCGGATAAGAAATTCCATTCATCCGCTTTAAACAAAAAATGTAAAAACAGTTGGTTTTTATTTCACTTTGAAAACAATCCGCTTGTAGATAATTTATTTATGAGTTTCGATAAATGATTAAACCGTCATAAATTAAAATTCCTTTAAAAACGACCCCTCTCAAACATCCAAAACAACAAATTTAAATTTAACACCTTTTGTCAGTTGTTGTTGGTGTTATTGTTGTTGTGGTTATTGCTTAGAGCTCCAGTATAAACATTTGACTCATCCATTAAGGTTGTTGTTGTTTTTTTCGTTTTCGGAGTTTTTTTTTTCTGGCGGTAATAATTTCTATATGTTTGATTGGAGGTTTGTTTGCGTTGGACAAACCTATTAAAGTATTTATTAGATAATTGATAAACACTCAATAATGTATGACATTTAGCAAAGGGGCATTAAGGTGACCAGATGATAAATTTCCAATCTCTTTAGGACTCAAAGATATAAATACTTTTCCAACAACGATAATCTATTTTATAAATAGATTATAGTCAGACCAATTGATAGATTATGGTGAAGTTATTAACCTTTTTGACTATAATTTCACCTATGGATAGACTACAATCCGGACTATATATAATTCAGATAACCGAGAGATTATAATCCTGTCTATAGCGAGGCTATCAAGATCCCTATGAATAGACTAAAATTTGTCCTATGGACACTATTTCCGATAGTTTAAAAGACTATAAACCAGCCTAAAGACATATAAAAATACAGCCTTTAGAAATGTTATAATCCTGGCTTATAATTTCGCCTAAAGCAGATTATAGTCAGTCTCTAGTTACGCTATAGTGTCATATAAAGAGAAACTAGAGTTCCGACTACAGTAAGAACTTAGTACCGACTTTAGATAGATTATAGTTCGGCTAATCGATATATTATAGTCTTCTCTAAGGAAGGACTATCTTGTCTCTTACTGATAGACTAAAATCCTTTCTTTAAATAGATTCTATTTCTGATTTTATACAAAGGCTATAACTCGATCTCTGATATATTTCATTCCAGCCTTGATATAGATTATAGTTCTGACATTTAATACACTATAATTCTCTTCTATAGAGATAGAAGAGACGATTATAGTCCCACCTATAGGTAGACTATATTCCCAACTTATAGGCCCTTCTATAAATGGGGTATATCCATGACTATAGGTAGACTAAATTCTCATCTGTAGAGTATAATCCCATCAATAATTTCGCTTATCGTCCAGTCCATGGAAAGACTACAGTTCAACCTACAGATGACCTATAGTTCAGTCTATATGTAGACTATATTATCCTCAACAAGTAGACTATACACCCATCTATAGACTACAGTCAACTACAGTCAAGACTAATATGTTATCGACTATTGCTAAATTCAAAGGGGTCACCTTTAAATAAAGTCAAATTATGTTGACACCTCATTAAACTCACCTTCTCACCTCTCTTTCATTTATTTACAGCCTTTTTCCCGTCCGTCCATTCTGTCGTCCGTCTATATCACTATCTGTCTAAAACATCCACATGTGTTTAATTAATTACTAATTCATTTCATTTGAAATTCATACTACATTTTATAATATTGCGGTAAAGTTTTCATTGAATTTATCTAATGTTCTCATATAAACTCCATATCTAATGGCGACAGCGCGCGAACAACACACAATCAAACCAAAAAGCAATTAGAAACAATGGGAGAGTTGGACCCTCTAAAAACGGTGTCAGATTGTATTTTGACATTTATTCGATTATGATTCACTATCTTGTGGTTTAATTTGAATTTTAAAATTTTCAATTTTCAACTTGTGGTTTTAATATTTTGCGTATTTCTCGAAAATTTCTAATAAAGAAGAGAAAATTAATTAAATTTATAAGAAAAGATTATAAGGAGATGGGAACATGTGATAATTAGAGGAATTTGAAATTAATTATATAAACAGACAAATATTATTATAAGATGATTGAAATTGGAGACGAAATACAGTTTTGGCCTAAAATTAATAGATAAGAAAAATATTTGTTGATAAGTATTAATTTAAGTTAATTTAAGTGATTATGTAGAAATTTAAGTGGAATTAATTTAAATTTTAAATCTTTCAATTAAATCAGATAATTTTTACATATAATTTTAAATTGTTATTTTAAAAAGATTAAAATATAAGAGAGAAGTGTTAAGTAAAGATGAGATTTCGACTATGAATAAAATAACATAAAATTGTTGTATTGAAGGTCTCATTCTTGAGGACAGTCTTGACTCTAGCCAGACGAAAACTCCCGACTGTAAACAAACCTGATACTTTCGACTTTGACTTCAGAAAGATTAAAGCCTTGACTCTACACATATCTCACAAGAGTCTTCATTCTAAGCAGACTAAGGTCTTGATACTAGTTAATCTACAGTCTAAAAATAGAAGCATTTGATTCTCGACACTTAACATTCTTGGACTTTGTCATATCTCTAAATAGAGCTTAATTCCTTAACATCATTTTAACTAGTATCATGTATATATTTCCGCCTTGAGGGCTTTAATTTGTACTTTCTCTTTTCACAATTATATTGAAGCTTCAGTCCTAAATTTCCCTCTACGTTCTACAAATAGGAGTCAATATGAACTTCTGTTTTGTTTTAGGAAAACTTAGTTTGTAAGAGTTTCCAAACGTTGAAAATGCAATCGAATGTTGATTCTGAGAGTATTCCTAAGAAAATGGCTCCCTTAAGCTTTCTATTCAGTCGTTAGTCGTATATTAATCATCAAACAAAGCTTCCTTCAATTGAAGTAATCATGTTTATAATGATGTACAACAGAAGTAATTGCAACCATAATAATCGGCAGCATCTAGAGTTTAATATTTGGCCTGTCATAAACATTCTGCCAATTTGCTCTCAAATCCAAGTGATTAACATCTATAAAACATTGGAAATTTCTGCTGCTTAGAGTTAAAATCGCAAGAAAGACTTAAGTTTTTAATGGAGCAGAATTCAATTTGTATTTATGATTCACAGAGCATAAAGAATTTTATATCTGTGATACACGCGATTTATGTTCCCGATTTATAAATCGTAAGGAATTATAAGTGTGCTACTCGAGCGGAAGTCTGTAGACTATAGCTTTCGCTGCGGCCGAGTAGTCTAGTCGAATATTATAGCATTTATGTGCATATCAGTTCAAGGCAATTTTCCTTTCAGTCGTGAAATTTAATTCTAAATCAAAGAAAGCAATTATTAACTAATTGTAATTGTCAAGTTGATGTCAAACCAATCTATTCCTTTATTCTGTAGTATGACAATCAGAACTTCAGTTAAAGTCTGGCTCCGAATAATATCGAGATATCTTTTAAGTAAGATATCTCATAAAACTGGGCTCAATGGAATTTAATGTTCAACATTGCTGTTCATTAGACCCAAATCTCGTGTAGAGAATGAGCCCAATACAGAATTACATTTAGACAGATTATCATCTCCGAGTTTTAGAGCTGCGATTCTTACTTAAGGTAAATGCTGGGTTTTTCTAAAGTATTTTCTCACTTAATTCCAATACATGCCTTCAAAATGAGTAATGTCTTGTAATGTTTCATCCTTGAAGATGCAAGATCTCGAATCTGCAAATGTTGGACCGTGAAATAGGAAGATTTACATTTTCTTGATATCCACCCTACACGCCCTTTATAAGCCTTTATGTATCGCTACGATGAGACTTAAGTGTGACCATTCTACTAATCTATGAAGATATTCATGTTACAATATGGTAAATTTGCCTTGATCAAAATCAAACTCTTCCTTATCGCACGAACATCCGCGTAGACAACTCGAAACGACACTCCATGAAAGTATATTCATGGTTCAGCAGCCGAAATGATATTCAGCTTTCCGTTTCTTCAACATAGAGACCCAAACCCCTTATATCCCCGTATTTAGAAACATTTGCACAACAACAAGTCCGCAAGAGTATATCTTTCCAGGTTTAACGGGACTAAAGTGAAGTTCCCCAGTGATTGAGCTATAATTGACCTGAACAGATTTACAAACCATCCTGTCGAAGTTCTCAATGGATTGTAAGCCGACACGTACGAGAGCATCTTCATGATTTTATACTTTGATATTTAATGAAATTGTATACTTTGGATACAGAGAGATCAATATTTTATATTGAATAAAATAGAGAAAAGGTTCTTATCATAAACAATATTATCGAAAGAAACTCGATATAATTTTGGTCTGTTGATGCAGTTAGAAGTTGCAAAAAGGCATCAATGAAAGCCTTTCAACAAAATGATTAATTCACTATGAAACCTTCACTCAATAAATCAGTTTCTACCCATTAGAGGAAGTATAAAAACGCATATCATTTTTTTGTTTATTCCAATTTAATGTAAATTTTTTTATTTATTCATTTCTAATTTAGCATCTGGCATGATGAGGAAGAATTAAATTTCGAAAATAAAGAAAAGAAAAACTCAATTATAATTTATTTCCTTATTACATGAAAACTATACAAGAGAAGTAGAGAGAGAGAGAGAGGGAGATCATTGAAGTAAGAACACACATCTTGACACCAGAAATAAAAGCGAAAAACCTAAAATGATCAAATTTAAAGACTAAAACTGCATATAAGACTTTAACTTAAAATTATACAACAATTTGCAAACTTAAAACGCATAAAAGACAATAAATCTGTTAACATGCGAACAATTTTAGTGGGGGCTTCTAATCGTTATTGTTGTTGTTGGTGTGTGATATTGTTGTTGGTGTTATAGCAATTTGAATTTGTACCTCTGACATGGTGATTTGTAGCCAGACATCATGCGCGACAATCATTATTTGAATATGAATTGAAATGCAAAACAAAACAACACAAAACAAATAAGACTAAATAAGACTGAGACTTAGTCTGAAATTTTACTTGCAACACTGTATACAAATTTTCATTCATTCAATTATTCCTTATTCTTTAAAAATGATTCTTTTCTTATTTTTCATTTCAAATTAAGAGATTCAATTCATATACCACCTCTCTGTATTATAAATAATATTTTATGGAAAAAAATCCGAAACATTTAGATAAACAATACACGCACCCATGAGATAGATACATGTGTGTATGTTTATGTCCTCTTTTCAAATGTACATGAGTATACACTAGTGCATATTTCTATAAAAACACACAACTTTTTTTAAGAATTAAAAAAAATAAACAAGGAAATTATTAATATTGGAGCAAATTCAATCTCAACATTTTTTATTTTTATCAATAAATTTGAGAAGCCATGAGATTGGAATTATCTTTTTTGGAGGAAAATAAATTACATTCATCTAAACTTGGGATGCAATACATTCGTCAAGAACATTTTTTCTGTTTCAGATAGTGCCGAAGGACGATGGGTTAAGGGATGAAACGAAGAGTTTCGAAGGACGAAGTGGTACACAAATAGAAAAGCACTCAGACTAGGGGTAGGTGGAGTGTTAGACCTTAAATGGCGCTAGTAGCCATTTAAGAGTTAAGATGAATATAGCAGAAAATGTCAATAGCGACACAGCAGAGCAGACCAGTAGCAGAAGTGGCTTATCTGAGAAGCAGGAGCAGATCAGTCAGAGGTAGTCGCAGCAGAGAGAGTACATATGCATGAAGAGTAGCAGCAGAGAGTGACACACTGGGATATGTATACCAAAACATGAGATAATGTATATAGAGATCAAAGAAACAACAGTACCAAACAATCGCCATCGGTTCAAATCAACTGAGGGAAACTGCAATAATAGCAATTAAACTTGGTTTATAAAACGGTGGCAAACAGTAAGTCTCTCTCTATTATCTTTGCTTTTTCAACGATCTCGTTTATTCAATTTTGTGCTGGTCAAAGTGGAAGGACTCGGATTACATCTAATATTTTACATTTATTAGGAGTTTTAATAGGCGGTGTATTACTGGCCATATCATTAAGACTTCATAGAATGGCATACGTTCTCAAGAAAGAAGTTCTCAAATCAAAGTAACTCAATAAATAACATTAAAAGTAAAAATAAAGAATCTTATTTTGAATTTTGAAATCTTCACATTTAAAGCATTTAAGTTTATCAATCTCTATAGCTTTTTTAATAATATGTGGATGTTTCTTTGTTGTGGGTTACATCAAAAATACGGTCTGGTATTGCTTAATTATTTAGTTCTAATGCTGTTAAAGTCATTATTCTTATATTTTGAGCATCATTTGAATACACATTCCCACAAGTTCATCATTGGATTTAAGTCCGAACTGCAATCCGATCAGTCCACCAGAAGTATGCTGTGTTCTTAAAGCCATGATGTAAACTGCTCTGAAACATTTACCGCATCATTATTTTACTGGAATACACAATCTTCATACATTTTTTCATCCATAAAAGAAGGAAATGCATCTTCCAACAAATCGTCGAAAATTATGCTGCCCTAACCATAACACTCTAACCCTATCGAAATTACATTTTGATATCCGAAAATCGCTTGATCTCAAATCGTACCAGTAACCACCATAATTCTGCCCTTTCCTAAAGAAATTATGCTCCTCACTTTCGAAACATTCGATTTTCTCCATCTGGAATATCGTATCCTTGGCCATGAAAAAAATTAATTTAGTTCTTATCTTGATCGGGCAGAAAAGTACTCTTGGGCATCTTTAAACGTTATCGAATTTATTGATTAAATTAAAAAAATTTTTGTAGCAAAATTGAGTTATTGTTATTGAAAATATTTTATTTTTGGTAATTTTTTAAAAGCAATTTTCACATCTGCATTTATAGATATATTCCACATAAAATAGCACCAAGAATATTTGAACGCGTAAATAAGGCAAACAATAAGTCAAAGAATTAATCTCGTTAACTTTAAAAAAATACCGTTAAGTTGCATTTTATTATTTAATAAACTTCAACTTTTATTTTGAATTAAATGCATCTGTAGAAATATGTATCAGTGTAGCAAGTGTTTATGTCCTCTCACCAAGTGAACATGAGTATATTTGCACATTTATGAGTTTATAAATTGTATGAAGAAAAAAGTATTAAATATTTTATTTTACATTTAAAATATTCCCAGTCTAGCAGTCACTCATTTGGTTCGTCTGTCAGTCAGTCGGACCGCTAGTCTAGCAGCCACCTTCTGCAAATGCAAATTGTCATATAATGTCTGGATATATTTTTTTTATAAAATCAAATGAAATTTATTTATGTTTGTTTTTATATGCAACTTGAATCATGATCATTTTTCATTTACGAACTCTTAGAATTGAAATAAAGTCAAAAAAAAAGAAGATATATTTCTTGTTTATGCCCATAAATACAAATTTATTAAAAATCAAATGATTATAAAAGTTGTTATTTTTGTAGTCATATGTAAATACAATATTTATTGTGTACTTTTCATCGGAAAATGTTATAAAGGAATTAATTCAAGAAAGAAAAATCAGCGAAAATTATTAAAAAAGAAACAAAGTAAGAATGCTGCAATCGGCTGTGCCGAATCTTTAATACCATTCACTACGATAAATTTAGACATTATTAAAGGAACAAATTAAAAATTCCTTTTTTGGGTGTCCTTTTTTGAAAATCACGAAGACTTAAAAATTTCGTTATTATTGCTCCATTCATGCGCCAAATTTCATTAAATTTCCATTCAAAGTTTCAGAGATATGTGATATTAGAAAGTTCGTTTATAAAGAATTTGAACATTAAAAAAAAGGATATTAAATAAAAAGTACGGTTAATATCAGCCAACGAAACCTTTATTCATCATAACAAACATTTTCGTAAATTCTTCAAATTGAAGAAAATTTGTCAATATGACTATTGGAATCGTTAATAAAAGTGCTGTTAATTTGAATAATTGTTGTTATAAATTAACACATAAGATAATTAAGTATAAAATATTTCATGAAAAATTCCGATAGGACCATGGAGAGGAAGTACTTCCCATATAAAGCAAATATTTAGTATGCAATAGCTAAAGAACTGTAAGAGCGAGAATTTTTAAATATGATCTGGACAAAATGTAAGACGTATAGGATAAGGGGGAGAAGTAACCCCCATACAAAGCAAATATTGATTATCAAAGATCCACTACAAGGAGAATTTGGTCCCAATTACTTTTTTTAATACAGTCATTTTTCGTTTAGTATGACAAAGAAAATAAAAAAAAAATATTTAATGAAAAAAATTGTTAAATTAACAAAAATTTTATTCAAATTAACTTCATTTTAGTATGTAGAATTGATTAATTTTTGTGTGGTTTTACTTACGATGCATTACTGCAGTTTTTACTAAATATCTGTTGATTAAACATATTTTTTGTTAATTTTTTAATGAAATTTTATTAAATTTAACATCCTTTTGTTTACACTTTTTTGATTAAATTTTTCAAGTATATTTGAAAAATATTCTTCAATTTGAAGAAAAGTTGTGTTAGAAAAAAATTTTAAATTTTTTGTTAAAGTTCTACGAAAATTTTTCATTAATATCACCTACAACATTTGGTTTAGTGCACTCTATTCAAAATTATCAGTAAAGCTATAACGAACCATATTTTGATTTTTTGCATTAATATGTACTCTTTATGGGGTCTTATATGATTACTTTTCACCACAAGTGGTGATGAAGGGTATAACAGCTGTCTCGAATAAGTCATTCGATACACATTATGTACAAATTGATTTAAAATCAATAAAGATACCTTTATGAAACTTAACATGGAGCTGAGATGTTTCTGAGTTGATTTGGAGGAGTACAAGTCCTTATTTGATCTGGTACGCAATCGGTGGTCCTCCAAAATAATCACCTCGTAGATGAATTTTTAAAAATTTGCAAAAAAATGTACATTTATTAAAAAAAAATAAAGTTTTCAAGTTCTTTAAATCAATTTGTAATCGTCTCAGCCCTAACTCCTGATTCTAATTTACTGTCTCACAATAGGGACATCCAAGCGCAATACATACATAATAAAGGTAACAAAATATAGTATAGTTTTGGCTATAGATTAGATTATATAGATTTAGACCAAATTCTATTTAGATTCGTTCACTTGTAATCAATAAATTTTCTCAGTAGAATTTTGGGCTTGTCTTAGATATCGGTTCATATTTTTTAATTTTCCGGTTTATAAATAGGAATTTTTTTACAAAACAGGGGTTTTATATTGGTTCTAAGCAATATATGAACCAAGAAATTTATAACATCTATTCAAGACAGAACTACCGAATTTCCCGAATTTACCGAATTTCAATAGATTTGGTCCATATAAGTTATAGAGTTTTATAAGCTTAAAACCATATTCTGGGAAGGAATATTTTATATGGGAGCTAGATCAAATTAAGACCCAGCACAATCTAGATTCTTTGGATGTATTATTATTTATGATTTTTTATATGATGACACGGAATGACAAAGTTAATATACCCATATCACCACTTCTAATAACGGATGTTATAATTAAAGATATCGGTCTATATTTTTTAATTTAGTTTTTAATTTATAAAACTGAATTTGACCACTTTAAATGGGAAAATTTTCAGGACAATAACAAATTATCTAACCAAATTTCATGTTTCTCAAATAATTTGTTCGGACATCAAGGTGACAACAACAGACATACAGATGGATTTGGATCACTAGAGACTCATATCCCAACTAAGGTAGTGATAGATTGGAATAATGTTGTATAGCATTCGAGTTTTTAGAAATTAATGACATGAAACAAAAAAGAGATAAAATTCTAAGGGAAAGTTCGATATAGAAACTTGTATCTATACGAATATCATCTATTGCTAATCGTACCGAAATAAATTATATGGATTATTTTTCGCATTTTGTGCTCATTATGAATCCGATCGTACCTACGTCCACTTTTGATAGATACCTTGTCTGAAAAGTATTAAGGCGATTGAAAATTAATATTATTTACATTTAAGAACCTACCGAATACACAACTCTATTTCCACACGAAATTACAAAACTCAACGATCGTTGGACTGTAAAGTTTCGAAAACAATCACGATATTTTGCTCCATTTGAAATTTAGTTACTGCAATACTACGTTATAGAAAAAAAATTGGTTTTATTTTGGGCTAGAGCGATTGTTCAAATAGTCAACATGAAAACCAAAGATGCAACGACGAAGTCTTTTACGTGAGTACCTGTCTCTGTAGACCTAACCTCACGGTGCTCTTCGCACTGGGTGAATACAATGCGTCTACCAGCGCCCCCAAATGCAGCAGACTGCTACACCTGAGTACCAATTCGAAGCCATGTATTTGGACATGACTTGGTTAGGAGCGGAGCCTATCTAAAACTCCTGCCGATTTTTGGGGCACGGCACCCGGTTGTATATGCAACTCCACACCGAGCCTAATGACTAGACTCTTCCCGTGATTTGGGTTTAAACCACAGCCACCACGAGCTCCCCGAGGGGCCACACCAACAGTCACGCTGGAACCGAGTTCCAGTCGAACCTGACTCCCGTGGTACTAGAATTAAGTCTCCGGTCAGACTTCGTAATCAACTCGATTACTACCAGTTGAACTCCAAACAGTTCGGGACTGGTGGCCCACCGCTCCACATACCAACATACACATACAGTTGGACAACAATTACAACACTACATTGAACAGCGGCCTCACGGACGAGGCTTTGGCCACATGGTGTGACACCTGGAATGGACAAAGACGAACGTTACGAAGGACGCACAAACAACGCAGCAAGGTAGGTGGTGATGATGACGGCAAAGGTGACGACGATGTCGAACAGCAAGGGCAGCAAAGGAGAGAGGCAAATTCCGGCATGAAAATGGCAGCAGCAAAAATGGGAACAGCGAAGTAGAGCCGAAGATCCAGCAGCTAACAGTTCCAAAACTGCCAACAATCGTATGCCCATCCACAAACCGGGGATAGACAACAGCAACACAAGGAGCACGAGCACACGACAGGGAGCACAGGGAGGGGTGATCACATATCGGGGTTGCCTCCACTATTGACTCTACTTCTCCTAACAAAAACTTGACGAGCAAAGTCGCCCAATCTCACTAATGTCCGATCGTCCTCTAAGGCCTTACTATAATCCCAACCCGCCCCAGTATGAGCTATTCCCATACTATCTTAGTCCCTAATGCCATTATAATACGAGCACACCGTAATGATGTGCTCAACAGTCTCGTCTCCCATCCCACACCCACATTCCGGAGAGTCGGACAGACCCCTTTTATGCAAGAATGCATTAAGTGAGCCATGTCCCGTAAGTAAGAATCCCAGGCTCAGGCCGAAGCCAAAGTCTGGACGTCGACGTACGACGCGTCACGTATGAATTTATACGTCACCCTACACTTGTCTGCATGGGTCCATCGGATCTGCCACCTTGAAACAAGGCACTCATCTAAGAGTGTCTTTATTTCCCTACGCTCCAAGTTCACCATAACCAAAGATGAAATTGTATCTTGAAAGATTTTGCCAGAACGATATGAAATGATCAATCCAAATCGATAGAAGCAATTAAGACACTTAGCAATACCCGCCAGTAAATGTAAAGCGTTTTGACCTCAAGATTGAAAAAGTTTTATTTTGATAAAGAGACCAATCGGTTGTATTTAAATCAGCTTTTTCAAAAACTGGTTTAAGTTATTCCGGTAAATGAATGGAACTCTGTTGATTAGTTGGAGACTTTTCTTAAGAAAATCAGACCCAACTATTCAAAATCGAACAGCTTTTGCACCAAAGTGTAATCGCATGACTACTCTAAACTTTGCGGATGCTTTAGCACCATTATTGGCAGAATCCATAATTAAACTTTTATATTCTTTAAATGTTAATTCCAATTCAATCCACAATTTCTTCGTTCTTTGCTTCTACCAACATTGATTTCATCCTTTTAATCACCTGATCCACATTACTAAATTTCTATCTCTCAAAATGCACCTCATATAATTTCTCCATTTTAGATGGATACATTACATTCTATTTATTTCATTTTCATTATTTCCACTATAAAGTTGTTTGTTTTAGTGTATGTTTGATGTAACTTGTCTAAATTTTATATTTTATATCTTTTCAACATTTTTATGCCACAAAACACGACGCAATCGTCGACATTTAGTTTCATTTTCCAATAAAGCAAAAAAGGGGGAAATATAAAACAACAACAATCTGAATGTCTGCTTGTTGCTGAAGAAGAGAAGATCGTGTTAGAAACATTTATTATTTTCAATCCCCATCAAATAGTAATGCGAATAACAACAACAACAATGTATTGCAAGTAAATGCAATGTGGCACCCATAGGTCCACCACTCTACTAATAGTGTAGTGGTATGTATTGGGGGTGTTTGAATGTATCACATATCTCGCTCGCATCGTAATACAAATAAATATTGTTGGCTGCCATAATGAATTTGTTTATTAATGTAGAGTGTTGAGATGTTTATGACTGTCAGTTTTATATGGCTGTCAAATGTTTTATTAAATGTTTCTGATAATATTTTAATAAGACTTTTATTTCAGAACTAAATTTACTTGTTACAAATTTATTTCCACTGAACATTTCATTTTTGAATTTTTATTGAGCGCAATAAGAATTTCTATGAACAAATTTCATATGGCGAAGAGAAAAGTGTTAAGTGAATTTAATGACCTTGTGTGGTACATGAAGTTCATACAGAATCGATGTTGGCGAAAGGACAAAAATTGTATTTACAAAATATTTATTTTAATCGATTTATTGTTTTTTAATTATTTTAATGAAAAGAAGTTAATAAGAAAAGTTTTGTAATTAAAAGAAGTTTTAAGTTAAAAAAAGGTCAAAGGTCATTAATAGCTTCCATAGAGACGAGAAAGTTCCGAAAACTGCAAATAAGATGATGACGATAAAGCAGAGCATGTGACGAATAAAGGAAAATGTTAAAGGTCGAATAACTGATTGACGCTTTAATGACAGGTAAGTTTTATATATATTGAGCCCATTGATCTTTGTGAGCAAAAAATTAAATCTGTGTTCGTTAAATTATGAGGCACTTTATTGCGCTAACCTTCAATATTTTTCCTAAGATCAAATGATTCGAAAATGTAGAAAAGTTTTCACATTTCTTTCAAAAATTTCTCACTGAGTTCTTTGCAAAATTCTCCCGACTTTGATCAAATTTGAGGGTTCCAGAGTTGAATTTAACTATGAATGCATCGTTAATCGAAGTGAATACATATCCAATAGGAGTTTCCGAATATCTAGTCCGACTCCAAAGAAATTTGGCTCAATGATTGTAGAGTAGAAGGCGATTTAAAAAAAGTTAAATAAATATAAATCAAAATCGTTTTCAATATGCCTGTAGTGGGCCAGTTAGCATGCTTTTGCCACGTTCTTCGTAAAGTGGTCTCGGTCCAGAAACTGTCCAAAAGAGACCTTTATTGAAACTACAGCTAAAGCGGGCTAGAAAATCTTAAAATTTAAAGTTTAACCTAAATACGACTTTATCCTTCTTATTCCGAAATACCAACACTTTTAAAATGTAGATTGGTTTCAATGACCCCTTTAAGTCTCTCTGGTACTTAAATTTAACAAAATTAAAATTATGATAAAATTCTTATATATTTACCGGCTTATTACCAGCGTAGCAGAGAACAATACTCCTTCCTCAGATTTTTTATTTTACTATTTTTTTCTTTTCTATACAAATAACAAAAAGGAACTTCGGGAACCATGTGAGCCACACTAAGTCGAATGATCTTACCTATTCTAACCTTTTCTTTTATACCCTTACAATGAAGTCAATCTGTATGTAAGTCGAAAATTTTTAGAATCATAAACGAAGTTTAAAGTCATGGCGAATAAGAAATGAGAATAATGGTATAAATTTAGAATTTCAATTTATTAACGAAAAGTTCCAGATGTTTAGAAAAAAAATACTTCCAAAAAGTGCAAAATCAAGTAAACGTTTAAGCTTTTAGTTGAGGTCGAATTAAAAAAGTACAAAGTTTCGCTCAGCCGATTTACAACTCTGTGATATCAAGATCATCTGTTAGAAAAATATTGCTTCAGTAAATCCAACGATGATCATGGGATTAATTTCGAAATCAGCAGTTTTCCACACACAAGTCCTATAGACAGTGTAGCCTAAACCGAAAGAGGTTTTAATACTTTACATTAACGGGAAAATCTTATAATATAATTTTGGATTTTACTTTAACTGCTGCTGAAATATGATTCTCTGTAAAAGCATGCTATCAACAAGTACCAACTTAAAAAATAATGTTAATTTAGGAAGCCAGAAGAGGGCTGATTAGCGGCGTCGATGATTACTTTTAATTGCAAGAAAAACTTTAATTACTAATAGGAAATAGCATCAGGCATTTGGATATATAGAAAACCAAAAATATTGGATCCGATTGAAGAATTGAAGAAAGCATGCTGTCAACAAGTACCAACACAAAAATTTCTGTGGACTCAGGAAGCCAGAAAGAGACTGATCAGCGAAAGTAGTTTGAAGAATGGGAATGGGAAGCATTGGTCGACGACGATTACTTTCAATCGCAAGAAAAACTTTAATTACTAATAGGAAATAGGCAACAGGCAACAGGCATTTGGATATATAGAAAACCAAAAATATTGGATCCGATTGAAGAATTGAAGAAAAGTTTGGACTCCGGAAACAAGGAGTGGGCTGATCAGCAGAAATAGTTTGAAGACATGGAATTGGAAGCATTAGTCAATAGAAAATGTTGTCAAACAAATAAGACACTTTCATTGTTGTTAGAAAAAAACCATCAGGAATCAGGAAATATTTAAATCCAGAATTTGGGACATCGGAAATGACGCTTGAACGTTGATGACGGAAAGTTATTATAGTATTCATATGTAAAGATGTCAAGATAATGTATTTTTGGAGGATTATTATAAGTTGAAATCGGACCAAACGTTAACAGGGCACCAGTATCGAAAACAATTGCTTCGTTTTAAGAGAGTAATCAACGGAAACTAGCATACTAGAGATCATAATTTCCGATCATTACCATGCTTGTCCATATATTATAAAACGGGCGAAAGACTCCTGGAAAAACAGTGAATAGAAAGTTTTAATTCATCTATCATTTGTTTCCATCGATTTAGAAAGTCCTTATTAATAGACGCTTCACTTGAGAACAGGGTATCAGAAATTGGTTCTTCGATCTAAAGGAACCGGGAAAATTTATAAATCTCTTTATTGTTATAAAAATATATCAACTCATAAACTAATTTTTCATCTCTCAAACCCTCTTTATTTTATTGCATTTGCTAACAAATTTCTAACCAAACTTTTATTGTAAACAAATCATTTCCTTGATCATTTAGTAACCCCCCGGAGGCCATAAATATAGAAAATAAAGAAAGAAAATAAATATTTTCTTTATCTACAGACAGAAAAAAATAGAAATTGTTTTTTCAAAAAGAGCAAAACATCATTGAACTAAAGAAACATTTTTAATTGTGATCATAAATTTGAAATTTTTATTATAGTGATTTTTTCGAAAAAAGCTGAAATATTGAAAAAGAACAAACCTTAAGCCAAATTTGATTTTGTTTTAAAACTTATTTTTTTCTGCACTGATTGTCTGGTTTACATCAGTCCAGTTTTAGACCATTTAAAAAGATTTTGCTATTCTATACCTTCACATGATGTTAAGTTTAAACGTCTATCTGCACGTCTGTCCGTCCAGCTGTCTATCTTTTATAAGGCTTGTTAAACCTTTTTATTCTCATTTTTTTTTTTAATTTTTTCTGAACAAAACTGTTTTGTAACTTTCGAACGTTAATTACTCTTTTATAGGCGATAATATCTGCCAGATGATGCCACAACCTCATATTCGAGAGAAATACAAAAATGATGGTTGCTTGGTTGGTTGGTCGCTTATACTCCTCATTCTCGTTCATTGTGTAGTAAAACTAAACTCTGACAAATGTGCCTTTGGGATGTTTTTTTTTTTTGTTGTTCAGTTCATTTCAATTCGTTTACAATTCAAGTGATATAAGTAAAAATTTATGTAAGTTAAGGTTATAAGATGGGAATGAGTGAATTGAATGTGTGAGTGTGTGTGTGTGTGTTTTTTTGTATGGAATATTCAATAGATTTGTATCATTTACTTAAGAGTCTGTTGCTATTGACCGAACAATTCTTGTGAGGATCTCACACTCTTGATTTTGTTTATAGACATTTTAAGTCTGTTAGAGAGCAACAGAAAACGAAATATTTCTGTTACAAAAACAGCAAAAAAAGGAGAAGAACTAAGAATTCGAATAATAGTTATGTTTTTACAACATTGTAAGAGGAAATCTAACATTTACCTTTACCAGCAATATCATCATCATCATCATCTGTAATACCATCACCTTCATTTCATTTCCAAACCTCATCATTATTGCAGTCGTGTCATCATCGTAAATGCCAATTTTAGTAGAAATTAAAAGAAGTGTTTTTCTTCAGTTATAACGACAGATTTATTAACTACAATTAAATTTTCCCATCGAAATTAGATTGTGTATACAAAGTCTACAGTCCAAGACCTATCATAACCTAAAAATCAATAGATACGAGTTCCTGGCCCTTTTTTTATTAGATTATTAGGGCATCATCCGCTTCTGTTTGTTCCAAAAGTAAGACCTTTTTATCAACATTGAATGCTGCCTAAGTTTCCACGATTTCCCCCGCCCTCAACTTCGTCCCTCAACTCATTCCGCAGTTCTAATGTTACGAATGCCACAATCCAAGATCGAACACATCGAAAAGTCATTGAACACAAGTTTGAGCACATTCTTCTTCTTCATTTTCAGCAAAACAATATTATCTGTAATTAATTCTTCAAATTGTTTGAATGACGGAATTTTAACCCCGTGACCTTAAAATGAATCTTCTTGTACAATATCGAGGTTCGTTATGATTTAATGAGTTCAAATTTTATTACAAAAAGAATATATCTTCCTATTCTTGTCTCCACGATTACAGGTCATTACGTGATAGGGAAATATGTCGAAGTAAATATATTGAAACACCCTTTGGATGAACTCTACATATGTTGTGAAGATGATGAGGAGACTGACTATGGGTTCCACGTTTCCACCTTAAGTTAAATAGATCTTTAAATGAATTCTGTAGAAGTTGCAGTAATGAGAATAAAGCGATTAGGCTTTTCTCGGGTACCACTTGTTATGTTCTATTTTATTTATCCTAATTTGTTCTAACTTCGGGATATGAGAAGGACGTTTGCTTTCAGTAAGAGCGATTCTAATCTAAATCTATAATTTTAGACACTTGAGTGTCTCAACTACGGGATATCGAGATGGGTGAATTTGTACTATTTGTAATTGCTTTTCTAAGGTTTGATTCTAACTTTATTCTAGCACTTTTTCACAAATCATACCATATATCCACCAAAGTGAATTTTAGCACCAGTGTACAGCTGCCTACCAACCATACCAATCAGTTTGTTAATATAACATTTAACATTTTTCTTCAAACATTTCCCTATTCATATAAATTTTTAAACGCTTACTTTATCATAACGTTTCAAAGGTAACGCAATGATACTGTCTGTGGACTTTAGTTAAAACCGGTGCAAGTACAGCTATAAACGTCCTTTCCTTATTTTATCTTTAGGACAGTTTACGGTTTCCATTATAAATTCATTATTCCGTTTGCAATAATTTCTTTTGAAGTGAATAGTGATCATTTTAAATCGAGTGAAAAATAATTTTTGGTATCTGAAAACTACAATAATTTGGCAGAAGTTTATTATTATTACAGTTGATTTATAATTTTCGATTTGTCTTCCTTTCTCTTCATATAGATACAAGTCTAAATCAGATTCCTATTGTTACTTAATACGGTTAAAAAACTGATGCCGTTATCATTCCCCAAAAATAAAAACTCCAGATGTATTTCGAGAAGGTTACATTCCTTTAAACTTTAGGTGATTGGTAAGGTTCTTGGGAACTGAATTGGAAAAGTACAAAACTATGACAGATCAGAGCTAAACTCTATTTGGATAACACTAGTATTGCCTCAAATTATGTTTAGGTCACAGTAGGCGTCCATATATAAGGAATATAGATATATATCGGTATTTATCTGAAGAAAGGAATATAAGTCTAGAGAAAGATGCTAAGCTTTTAATCAAAGAAGAGTACAGTTCCAATATATTTTAGAGTACAGATGAAAGTTCTTTGAAGAGAGCCAGTAAAAAGTACACAATATTAGGAGTGATCTATTGCGTATTTATTACGCGGAATACAGATCTTCAAAAGATCATGTATCCGCAAAAGATCATGTATCTTTGGATGAGAATAAGGAAAATTCCATTGTCCTAAATGTATTTAACTTCTTTTTCGAAAAATAAAGATCCCTTAGAGATGAGTGATCTAGGGAATGATCCCTGGATAGCATTATTGATAAGTAAATTAGTTTGAATGCATTATACATTCATTTCAGTTCTTTTATTATTTCCTCCTTTAAGTGTAGGGTATTGGAGTATTTTTTGTTTTCAAAAATTTAATATTCTAATCAATTTTGTGAGATCAGTTACTGTCATAAATAAATACGCGTTATTTGATATTTTTGTTGTTAAGAAGCCTTTAAAACTTTTCATGTTTCTGATATTTTATTCTTTTTATTAGCACTTTTTTGTTGTTCCTCTCTTTTATAGTTATGTTTTTTTAGACCAAATTTTATGGCCAAAAAAAACTCCCTTTTTTCTGGTTTATTTCTTTTAATTTTATTATTGTTCTTTTCTCCCGATTTTAATGCCCTTGTTAAAATTAGTTGTTGCCAGTATTATGTGATTACAATGTAACGCCTTTTTTATAGCAAAAAAAGTAATATTAATACTATAAAAAAAGAAAACAAAATTAAATAAGTGATCTTCAAAATGCTACATATCAAAATTGAACTAAAATCTGGAATTTTGGTGAATGTAGAGGGGGAAAGGGAAACTTTTGTTAATTTGATTTGTAGATTTGTAAATAAATTGTATCATAAAATTTGTTTTATGATCAAATTTTTATTTATTCCTAAAGATTTTATAGACGAGATCGTTTGAAAGATCATTTTAGTTACAAAACTAATTTTAAATGGGATTTTTTTATTTTTTCACTCACTGTTAAAGTGAAATTTGATCGGATCTCTTGGCGGGTGTGCTGGTGGGTTAATAAAAATGAAATTTTTGATCAGAGTTGTAAAAAGTGACAGCCGATTTTTATGGGTTCATTTTGTTAAGAAAGACAAACAAATAAATGATCTTGTCTTAATGTCAAAAAGACATTTAATTGTGGTGAATTTCAGAAATTTAGAAAGTTTATGTAAATTACAAAAAAAAAAATTAAACAGTCATTGGAATTTCCATAAAGAAAACTGAAGTTTCCATAAATTAAATATTATCATTTTCAAGAAAAAATAATTCACATTTTATGAGCGATTTTAAATCACCATTCCAATTTATATAAATTCACGCATAATTCTTTTATCCTCCAACCAAACACAACACAATTCACAATTTTATCCTGTTTCCCTCTTACACACAAGTAAATAAATAATAAAAAAAGTGCAAAAACCGAAAATCTTGACAAATATTTGATATAACTGACCCCTGATGACAATACTGATGATTTACATAAATTACAACCTACACACGCTATTAAAACGGTAAAAAAGAGAAATAACGTCATGAAATGTACTGAAACACAGATAAAAAATCCTTCATATGAACAAAAAAAGTAAAATAAAAATAAAACTGAATGTCAAACCATAAAGTTACAAAAGAACAAAGAAGTTGAATTTAAATTAAATCCACAAGATAGATTACAACGTATCACAAAAAAAAACGGATTATTACGAAAAAAAAGTAACTTTAGCAAACGTTGTTTAACATCGACAGCAGTGAAATTTGTTGAAAAAAATATCGAGGCGAATAAAATATGATCACACACACATACACTCACACACACTCACACATTTTGAACGTGAGATATTTTATGCAAATAATGAAATTAAAATCCACTGATGGTAACAGAATTCTTTCTATACATGGCTGAGCCAGAGCCATAAAGTAAAAAAAGAACTGCTATAAAACAAGTAAGAATGCTATATTCGACTATGATGAATCCTCAATACCCTCCACCAAAAATGCGTGAGGCTCGATGGAATATCAATGCTAATTTTAAAGAACAGCAAGAGCAAGGACTCGAGTACTTGACATCGGTTTTCAATATATGCAGAGCCTTTTAATACCCGATGCCCGGAAAATGGGTTTAGTCATTCCTATTTTGAAACGTGGGAAAGATGCGAATGGTCGATTTTACTCCTGTCAACAGTCTCAAAGACTTTTCTCCTCCCCCAGCATGGATTCCGTAAAATGCACAGCACGACAACAGCATTAACAGTCATAACAACTCAGATTGCGCAACCAGCAGAAACCATGTGAACGTACAATCCTGGTGGCTCTTGACCTATCAAAGTCATTTGATACGGTAAGTCATACAGTTCTCTTCCAGGACATCCTGCAGTCCTCACTGTCAAACAACATGAAGAGATGGATTGTAAATAATATGGGAGGACATCAGTCATTCGTTGAATTTTGAGACAAAAAGTCTCCAGGCCCGTATAGTTAAACAAGGAGTACCACAGAGCGGTATCTCTTCAACACTCTTATTTAATTTCAGTGTTAACATATGCGGATGACTGTACGATAACAGCTACGGGCCATCGAGTAAATGACCTATGTGGTTTGGTAAATACATGATTTTTATGAGGTCTGAGATGATTCCTTCTTAGTGTCACACACGGAATGATAAAGTTAATTACTCTCTTCATCACTTGTGGTGATGGAGGGTATAAAAAGGAGTAGGAATTAATAAAAAGTATAAATTCACAATTCACATAAACAAAGTGTTAATTTTGTTTGTGTGTGTAAATTTTAGGTACTTCTTGGTTGTTTGGTACCATGAGGATGCCATAAAGTACCAACTTGGTTTGCATGTAAGTGGCTTAAATAGTTATAGAAATAGTGAACAGTGAACCGAGGTGAATATAAAAGTGAGTCTATTCAAATAGTTAAGTTCGCGTTGAGATACCATCTCAACCATCGACAAGTTGGATTCTAAACAAGCGACTTAGAAAGTGGTCATTTTGATCAACATGTTTAGGGTCGTTAGGCCTTGATTTGTTTAAAGTAAATAGTCTTCGACTTAGTTGTTCAGAACTTTATCAGTTTGAATTCTTTGGAATCTAAATAAACAAACTGAAGAGAACATTAATCGTTAGTTAAGTAATCACTTAAATTGAATTGTTCTTACTGCGATTGACTTGCTTAGAGTATACACGTCTTACTTTTGCGAGCCTATACCAATTGACTTGATTAGAGCGATTTAAATGTCTTCGTTTATAATCAAATCGGATTAAATTGTTCAGTGCTCTCTTTGAATGACTTGAATAGAGTCTATTAAGATTGAATTGTTTGAGGTCTATCCAGTATGTCTTCTATCGGTTCTATTCCGCTAAAATTGATTAGACTCCTTCTCAATTGGCTTAATTGGAAACAATATTATTTAACTTTCAGAAGTATTCCGATTAACTGGATAAGAGTGACACCAAATTCTTGAGTTTACATCAACTTAGTTGGTTCAAATCTATAATTTAGAGTCCATCAATATTGACTTGTTCGAAATCTATCAAGCTTGGCGTGTTTAAATCTACTGCGATTGAGTTGTTTATAATCTATAGCAACTTACTTGTTTAGAGTCTATCACGATTGACTTGTTTGAGGTATATTCAGATTGTCTTCTATCGGTTCTACCCTGATAAAACTGACTAGAATCTTTCCCAATTAACTTAATTGAAATTAATCCTTATTAAATTCCTTCAGCTGTATTATGATTGACTTGATAACAGTGATTCCAAATTCCTTATGTTGAATTTATGCAAACTTAATTGGTTAGAGTCAATAGTTTGGAGTCCATTCCTCATGACTTGTTTTAAGTCTATACCTATAAACTAACTTGATTAGGGTCTGTCCTAATAGACATGTAAAGAGCGACTGCATATTCTTGTTTGGAGTATACGCCAGTTCAATTCTTTAGAATCTATATCGATTGTTTAGTGTCTATTGAGATTGAGTTTTTCGAATTTCCTTTGTTTCGGTTTTCGGTCCTTATTCCTTTGTTTCGGTTTTATTCCGATTAACTTGATAAAAGTTAGTTCCAACTGACTTGAATAGCTGCTTTTCTTGGAGTATATGCCAATTAAATTGTATAGTGTTCACTCCGGTCAATATATTTAAAATCTATACAGATTAATTTGTTTCAAGTCTTTTTAGATTAAGTCGTTTGAATCCCTTTCCATTGTATTGTTTGTAATCTATTACTTGTTAGCAGCCAACTCCAAATGACTTGTTTGGAATCTATACAGATTGTTGCAGTTCTATCCCAATTAACTTAGTTAGAGCGACTTTGGAGTCTCTCTAATGGACTAATTTGATGTCTCTTTCTATTGACTAACAAGATTAGCGTCTTTCCTAATTGACTTAGAGTCTATCTCGATTTAAAGGTTAAAAGTCGATTTCGATTAACTTGGAGCGACAACGTCTTTTTGATTAGACTATACACCAATTACATTATTAAAAGTTCATTACGAATGAATTATTTGAAGTTCACTCTGAATAATTTGTTTAGAATCCATTTTAATCGACATAGATTTGTCCAGAGCCCCCTCACAATGAAAAGTCCAGAATTTATTCCGATTATCTTGTTTAGACTCCCTAATTGGTTTGCTTGGATTACAATAGATTGAGACCCCACTTTGATTGATTTGCTCAGAGCCTTTTTCGAATGAATACCTTAAAATATATGTCGATTAGAGCGATTTTCAATTAACTAGCTCAGACTAGAATCGATTGATTGATTTCATTTAGAGTCCAAACCAGATAGGATCCAGATTGATTAGTTCAGAATTAATTCCAATCAATATCTTAAGTGTCTTTCTTAATTTAAAACTATGCCAATAAGTCATTATTATTTAACCAGATCAACTTAGTTTGGAATTTATTACGACCGACTCATTTATTATACATCATGACCAACTCTTCTCAAGTATCCAGATACATCCTATTCAGAATAAATTCCTATTTAATTATCCACAATCTATCCCTATAAAATCCAATATTTATTATCATCCATACCACTGTTTCCACCACCATAATTATTGTAACTGTGTGGTGGCAGTGAAAAAATTTGCGGCACAAAGCTACTGGTTGTTATTGCGCTGCATTTTGCTGCCAAATAATAATAAAAAAACACGAATGATGATTTGTGCCTTGACATTACAACGATTTCACACCAAAGGCGACACATGATGTGGCTATATGCAATAACAGCAACAACTACAAAATGTGGCGTGAAAAAAAGTGTAGAGCAAGAAAAAACAGAAAAAGGATGTGAGTATGTTATCGATGTGAATGGATAATGTGTGCACGTAGAGAGATGTATGGTTATTTTAAATGTGGTTGATAGCAAACTTTATAACGTCTGTCTGTCTGTCCGTCCGTCCAACCGTAAGTAACTTTAGTTGTGAGAATAAAACGTATTTGTTACGAGATGACTGGATTGTATTGGCTTGGTTGTTTGGTTGCATCAATACTGCTATACTGGCGACCATGTCGCATAAATGAAAATACTCGTAAGATAAGATAACTTAACTCACTATAAAAATACTTGCTAACCATACAAATATTTCATAATGCGCTCGAGAAGAAGTGTAAAATGAGAAAAGAAGAATAAAAAAAACAGAAAATATCAACAAGAAAAGAAATGGTAAAAAATAACGATGATAATAAAATAGCCAAAAATGAAGAAAAGGAGACATTGAACACTAAAACTCACGTTTTCATTGGCACATACTTAAGAGGAACGCTTATGAATACATACATATAAACTGGTATAGTATAGACAATTTTGCGAACAGGACAGTTGAAATGTGTAGCAGCCATTTCCTCCTGTTGGAAGTCCTTCCCGATTGACTTGTTTAGAGTCCATAACGATTGGATTGTTTAAAATCTATACTGACTGATTGAATCGTTCATAATTTCTCCGATTTTATTGTTTAGAATCTATCTGGTTCCAGTTAAAACGATTCAAAATGAATTGTTTAAAGTCAATATTTTTATAACAGTTCCGAAGGAATTAAATTAAATTGCATAAAGTCCATTTCGATTCACTTGTGTAGAGTTTACCTGAATTGACTTTTTAAGAGTCTATCTGAATGCATCAGTAAGAGTCAACTCCTATTAGCTTGTTTAGAGTCAATTAAAATTGACTTGTTGAGAATTCATCTCGATTGATTCGTTTGTCGACTACATCGTTTGGAGTCAATGCTTATTGCTTTGTTTAAAGCTATTCGGAATGATCTGTTTATAGACTCCGATAAACTTATTTAGAGTCTATGATTACTGGCTTGTTCAAAGTTACTTTGAATGATTTGTTTAGAGTCGATCTGTTAAGAGTTTATTCGATTGAATTGGTTAGCGTCTAACCCGATGAACTGCTACTGCAATTGACTTATTTATATCTTTTCCCATTGTCTTGTTTTGTTTGGAGTCCACTCCGATGGATTTTTTTCTGAAATTTACATCGATTCTTTCCTAGGACAAAAATTTCCGATTTAAGTATTTAGAGTCTACCCCAGTTGCTTTGCTTAGAGTTCATTCTGAATTAATATTTAGAGTTCAGTTCGATTAATTGCTTTGTGTCTATCACGATTGACCTATTTGAACTATATCTATATCGATTTGTTTGAATATTATCCGGCTGGTATAGCTCACGCTGAGATGAAAATCCTTAACCGAGTATAACTTAAGTCGTTCCGAAGCTGAGATCCAATTACATTAGGAGCAATATTACAATGGTTGATTAAATTCAGTATATCTTCGGTGTTTAGCAATTTTTTTACCGACTATGACTTGAGTCGTGCCGAAGCAAAAGTTAAATTGTCACATGAACAACAGTGCGCTATAAACTATCCGCGTTCTGGCTTTAAAACCCGGATTTTTGGACTATGAACCGCCTGGATATTGAGGTATATGCTATTCCGTTCATTGACTATTGCACATTATAAATTAATAAGACTTAAGATATCCGATTTTTTAAACGTTTAGACGTTATGTATATTTACCAGGAATTTGTACCATAAATCGGAATAACCAAGCTTCAATCAAAGGTTATTTTGTGTAATTCTTAATATTAAAAATTAAAATTCTTCCTCAAATAACAGAAGGAAAACTCTAAGATTTTGCTGACACTAATTTTCTTTTCATCATTGTAAAATCCACTAAAACGCTAAGCAACAGCTGAATTATAAAAGCGACGATGATTGCAATTGCAATTTCTTTAGCATCACAGCAAATAACCAGTAGTCATAGTTAAAGTAAAAATTGCAATATTTTGCATCCGTGCATTCCTACGTGCAAACAATTCAAAGATATAAAAAGATGCAAGATGCTTCCAAATGCATTAATATGAATGTGTATGTTGCTTAGTAAAGTATTTATTTGAAAAGCGGCAACTGGCATTTGACACGAAATGCGAATACGCCGCTTATTTGTATCATACTCAAAATATAACTTGAAATCCTCCAAACCAAACTCTACTTGCAAACAAACAGACGAAAAATGTCAGACATTGAAAGACTGACAGTTGAGAAGATAGATAGACAGACAGTTTGAAAAGAACAGATACGCGATACGTAATGATACGAAAAAAAAAACATATCCACACAAACAAATTCTACGCTTGCAATCACGTATTTGCACCGTGAATACACGAATACGCAACAGACTGTTGCAATCGAAAAATAAAAGAAAGAACGAAGAGAAAAGAAAATAAAACCAAAAAAGTCAAAAGGAAGGAATATTAAAAGTATAACACCATCTATAGTTATTTGTGGATGGTTGGTTAGATGGACGGATGGATAGATGGATACTTCAGAGTGAATATATAGACGGATGGATTGTTTGTTGTTAGTTAGACGGACGGATGGTTGGTTGTTTGGTTTTAGCTGCTGTATGAATGCATTCTCAGCATTTTGAATTTTCTAAGTCTAAATTGTTAAACGAAAAGGATGCGCTTAATAAATATTTAACTAGAAATAGAAGCTTTAACTTGCAAACTACTATCACTAGTTGCTTGATTAGAGTGCAACATGGGAGTATGTTTGGTTTTTTGGTTGCAAACTAGTAACTGGAATATTTTGACTTTTGTATTGGGTTTTTTTTCACAACTTTCTACTACTCACTTATTTGACTATATACGCACATTTTGACATTTAACATGATGAAGAACGGGGCAGCTAAATTGTTATACTTAAGGTTGGTTTAAAGTGTTAGGAGGCATAAGTGGTAAGCTATTATGTACAGATTTTAGATTACACGATGTTGCAGTTGCAATATACTTTAAGGACTGTATGGAATGTATAGAACTTATATAATTTGAAAGATAATATAACTGGTAACACAATAGAGAAGTACTAAATTGGGCCATTAATTTTTAGAGTGTCTTCCGAACAAATATGCGATATTGAAAGGGCTCAAAAATTTGGAATTTCTTCTTTCTCGTATGTATATATAATCTCCTTTTGTGCAACGAGTCTTCGTTAACTACTATTGAAGGAATTTTTAGGAATACCCCATCTCGAAGTCTAACTTCTATATACAATGGTGTCATATGGTAGAGCTATAACCTCTAAATATACCAACCAATTTCCAATTGTTCTCATCCACATAACAAGAAAAAAAATAGACGAACGGGTTGGGATTGTCAATGTGCTCAATTTTCTCACCCTTTATAGAAATGCGGACCTACATACGAAACATTCCGAAAAAGGAAGTATCGCTGTGCAACTCAGGATCCAGTGGAATGAAGAATTGTAATATTTGTACATGACAGAATTCCAAATGGATTTCAAAGAATATATCTATATATAATCACCGGTCCTGGACTTACGTTTCGAAAATCTACTATTTAAAAAAAATTCCATTGAGTTGCCAACGTTCTAAGTTTTCCCAGTTGTCTTTATCTTGATGTTGTAATCGAAAAATTCTCTTTATAAAACCTTTCAACTGTCATCTACTCTTTAACTTACGATCTATAAAAAAGGAATTGCATCGGATGAAGCTACGAAAGTCCAGCCAATCACAAATACTAAGCAATGTTTTTTTGGTTTCGCACTTTTATATTGAATTTGGTTCTTTTACAACTGGCGTCACGACATAGCTCCCAACCAAAAATGATGACTCCCTCTGTACGACCATCCCTCCCGTGGCTAAAGAAAAACTCTTCTCTGTAATAATTAAAAAATCAGCTTTGCTAAAAAGTCATTCTGTACATTTGGTCTTGTTTTTTCGGACAAATTTATTTTAGCGAAGCCGGAAGTCTAAATTACTACTGGGGAGTTATTTCACGGAGAGTTTTGTCAGGACGCCACTCTTCTGTGCATCTCTTCTGATTAAATAGTTGAAAAGAAAGCTTCTTTAATGAGATTTCATAATATTTTCAGATAAGAGCACACTGAGTCTTAGCCATATAAATCAGATAACAAATCATTCATAGATGCTCATACTTTCGTAAGAACATTCGATTCGCTTAATACGACTCTACAAGAAAATGTTCCTTTTTTATTATCCTTATAACTCAAATATGTTCATATCCAATAATGTGTACATATATCTAGAAACAAAATCCTATATATCGTTCATTTTCAATGTTTATTTTGCATATGGTTGTTGTGAGGCTTTTACACGCTTCAAATTCAAATGCCGCTAATTTCTCTTTGACGTCTAATTTTTTTGCTCTTTTCACTGTTTAACGTTTTAGTTTTCTATTTTTTGTATTTGTATCTGGCTTATCCAGAGGTATTGACCAAATTGACTGACTGACTGACTAAACGAATGAATAACAACAAAATAAGTAAACGTGAATGACTTGGAATGGCATGTGACTACATGGTCATTTCTAAATTCTATCAAAGTTATGTCCAGGTTAAAAACGTTGACGAAAAATCTTCTGTATGTGTGTACGTTTAGACACGACACGTAGATATGTGTGTTTGGCAAAAGCAATTCATGTGTATAATTTGTGTAGATGCGGAAATTTCATGAAAATACTTTGTATTTTTACAATGACATTTTGTGATTTCTACTAAACATGGTCCGGTTTTTTTTCTGTAACATGAAAGGGGCGTTTAGATGATTGTTGAAAGTATTCTCTTATTTGTTTCAACTATTTTTCGCTTTTTGTTTATATTATTTTAAAATGTTTTTCTTTTTTAATTTTTGTTTTATTAACTTAGAATACAACATCAATGTAAACAATGTAATTGAAGTTTGTGATATGTTAAACATATTTTTGGTCCTCTTTTTAGATTTAAATTTTACAGAGTGAATTAAATAAATATTGTAAAATGATAATGATGATGCTGATAGTTGATGTAACAGCAGTTAGAAATGAATATTGCAATAGAGTTGGAATATCAAGAGTAATTATTTCAGTCATTAGCATAAATTGAAGAATCACCAAAATACTCAAATGGTCTGAGATATGGGAAATCAGCAAAGATGATGTAGTATTATGAAGGGTTAATAACTGTCATTAGGATTCTATTGTACCCCAACCAATGTGAATGGTTGAGGTACAACATTTGTTCCCCCTAAACCCTAACTGTCAAGTAGGTTCCAATGACACCGTACTGACACGCCATTTAACTCGAAATGAAAAGTGTCCACTTATATCTGTTTGTACTTTAGATCTATGATAAAACAATTTGACAAATCCTTGTGGTTCTTAAAAGCTTAATTCTGACAATCTCGTATAGTGTGTTGTCTCCTACGATCAGTTTTATTATCATTAAAGCTAAAAATTAAATTTTTAGTGAAAAATTAAAATTTTAGTGAAAAATTAAATTTTTAATAAAAAATAAATTTTTACTGAAAAATTAAATTAAATTTTTAGTGAAAAATTCAATTTTTAGTGAAAAATTTAATTTTTAGTGAAAAATTCAATTTTTAGTGAAAAATTCAATTTTTAGTGAAAAATTCAATTTTTAGTGAAAAATTCAATATTTAGTAAAATTCAATTTTTAGTGAAAAATTCAATTTTTAGTGAAAAATTCAATTTTTAGTGAAAAATTCAATTTTTAGTGAAAAATTCAATTTTTAGTGAAAAATTCAATTTTTAGTGAAAAATTCAATTTTTAGTGAAAAATTCAATTTTTAGTGAAAAATTCAATTTTTAGTGAAAAATTCAATTTTTAGTGAAAAATTCAATTTTTAGTGAAAAATTCAACTTTTAGTGAAAAATTCAATTTTTAGTGAAAAATTCAATTTTTAGTGAAAAATAAAATTTTTAGTAAAAAATAAATTTTTAGTGAAAAATTAAATTTTTAGTGAAAAATTAAATTTTTAGTGAAAAATTCAATTTTTAGTGAAAAATTCAATTTTTAGTGAAAAATTCAATTTTTAGTGAAAAATGCAATTTTAAGTGAAAAATTCAATTTTGAGTGAAAAATGCAATTTTAAGTGAAAAATGCAATTTTAAGTGAAAAATTAAATTTTTAGTGAAAAATTTTTGATGAAAAGTGCAATTTTTAGTGAAGAGTGCAATTTTTAGTGAAAAGTGCAATTTTTAGTGAAAAGTGCAATTTTTAGTGAAAAGTACACTTTTTAGTGAAAAGTACACTTTTTAGTGAAAAGTGCAATTTTAAGTGAAAAGTGCCATTTTTAGTGAAAAGTGCAATTTTAGCGAAAAATGCCATTTTAGGTGGAAAGTGCAATTTTTAGTAAAATAATTATTAAACGAGTGCCAAATTATTTTTTCTCATGCAATTTTATAGAATTTTACTGCCTTACAAGACTTGATGAAGAACCTATAAAGTTTTTGAGTTATTTAAAATCCTGAGTTAGTGCTTTTTATTATATATGCTTAAGATTTGTTCCGATATTGTTACGTTTTCTCCCACATTTTTTCTATTAAAGAAATTTAAATTTGAAAAAAAAAATTATCAAAAAGTTTTAATCCGCTTAAACATTTTCCCTTTAACAATTCTCACTATATTTATTATCTCATTACACTTACTTTCTTCAACAATATCTATGCTCATTTAAAAATATATATCTATTCGATATTTATTTATATAAAAAATTTAAATACATAAACATTTCAATAACTTCTGCTTCGTAGAACGAAACTACGTAGAATCGACAAAATGAAGAAAAAGAAAAATGTTCATCGTACACATTTGTTTCATGTAAAATTGTATGAATTTCATACCATTGAAGAACCATTAAATTATATTGAATAAATACATGTATGTATGTATGTATGTATGTATGTATGTATGTATGTATGTATGTATGTATGTATGTATGTATGTATGTATGTATGTATGTATGTATGTATTGAGAATGAAAATAACCATCGATACAACAAAATATATACTTATGGTATAATATTCCTCCGATATATCGATGTTTGAATGCTCTGCTCCATGTTATGAGTACCATATGGTCCATACACTGATAGTTTTAAGTGCACGCTTATTTGTTTAGCGGAGTGAAGGAGTGAGAGAAGTCTGTGAATGTGTCAAATATTAAGTGTGTTTGCAACAAATAAGCAAGAACAACAACAATAACAATATAGAAAATAAATATAGTTGGAATATAAAAATATTCCTTTTCAACACAGATACTCCATACTAAATGCATTTGAAAATATTATTATTACACCCCAGTATCGAGAGCTGGGATCAAGAGAAGTGTAACAATCAACTATGGTGGATGGAGAGTAAAATAAAATAAAAAATTATAAATTTTTAAAGGAATTAGTTCCACATCGGTTAGGAGATTATTTAAATGAGATTTGAATCGATATCTAACTGTTGTCTATTTACCCCTCTCAAATACGTTAAAATTTTCAAAACAAGTCTTCATTTGAACCCATCACGTGTGCTTTTAAGGACTTTAAAATATTTGGCGAAAGATTGTTCAGGAGATTTGCGGTCTCTTTCAATTTCTTGAAATCTGAATCTACGATTTTTTTTTTTTGATTTTTGACATACAACTGAATCGTACAAAGCAGATTTGGATTTAATTTTAGTCGAATAATTTTTTTCAATTAGCATCCACGTAATCCCCCAATTTGAATCATTGAGTTTTTTTCAACTTCTTTTTGAAGAAGTTCCTCAACATAGAAAGCAGTATTTGGCTTTGATTTTACTTTAATCTTAATCAAAGAAATGCCTCCAATTGGTAGGATTCAAAGTTTGTGAACCCTTTCGAACGATTCATGTCATTACATTAGCCCTCCTGAACGATTAACATTAATTACATTAACATTATTGAGACAAAAATAACACTAAAAAAGCATATCCGTTTACCTTTGGCCCTCACAATGTGACTTAGTATGCTTTTGTGTTCTTAATTTTGAATTATGTTTAACTCCTCTATTAGCATTGACATTACTTAACAGATATTCAGGTTAAGTCTTTCGAAAATTTTTATATACTTTGAGAAGACCTTTCTGAAGGAACTCAGATTTACAAGGTACGTTCGCAGCATTGGTAAGCATGTTCTAAACTTTTTAACAGATCTGAATATTCACGGAGTTGTCTACAACAACAAAGATTTTTTGAAGTTTGATGGCAAGGGCTTTAAGCCAAAAAGCCAAGGTATATCACAATGATTCCGGTTAATCCATATCACGACCTTTACCTTCGTATAGAAAGGAGGGGTGCTTGAATCCTTGGCTGGTCTTCTCCAGAAAAATTCCAATAAAAATCGAGTGCATGTGGTTAATGCATGAAACCGCGGACAGCAGTACAAGAATATCGCAATGCGACGCTTCAACATTAAACAATGCGTAAAAGCGATGTGCAAAACTCGCAAAGGCAAGCAAACGACGTATAGCCTGACCGCCTTTAAGAGATAACGACGATGACGCAATAGGTATTTTCTCACCCAAAGCTGTTTTACGACTAAACAATAAAGATTTAAGACATAGCGAGGATATATAAATGTTCCTTTAAGTTCTCATAAAGAGAAAGGTTCAAGGTTATACAATTCCCCATCTTTATTTCTAATATGATGAAAATATATTTTTCACCATTTCAAAGAACTTTGGATTACTGAAGAGTTTCAGGCAACTATGTTCGGAGACTTTTCAACTAAACGTAAGAATACAGAAATTCAGTAGGCAGCCTACAATTTTAAGATGTTGCAAAATATAGAAGTACGTATATTAAGTCCACCCAAAAAACAGAATTGCCAATGAACTCAGAAAAAACTAATGAGAAGTCCTTGTAGCTTTTGATAACTACCCACTTTTCGAAGGAATTGATAGCTAAAGAACCTGTCAGAAATAATTAACCTTCTAATCTGATAACATTTTTCTCAACACACTTTCTTTGTCAGTGCTCTGCATTCCGACATTAGCCGACATTTGTGTCATTTGACATATAAATAATGGCACTAAAAATCTACTTTTGAATCTCTGACAATCGATAGAAGATAATTACATATGTCATTTCTTATACGAACATTTGTCAAGATCCAAATTATTATCGATGAAGATGAAAAGCACTTGACTCAAGAACCTCGTATACTTTTTGAATAACTCCAATTGATTTTTATTTTATGTACTTCATGAACTCCTATGACCGTTCTTTGAACGGATGTCAAAATCGTGAATTATATGATATTAGAAACAAGAAGGAAAAGCATAACCCTTTTTGAAGACCTCGAATCGGTTTATCCTGAATCTAATGAAATTAAAATACTTTCTTCTTGGGGCTCACGTTGAGACTGAGGCCTAAAGTTAAAAATTATGCGTTTAATAAACTCTCAAAAATGAACACTTTTTCGAAACCGATTCAGCACTGATATCAATAAAAAATTTTCCAAATAATTTTAACTTTTTTCAAAGAGTTTAGTCAACATTATTTTAAGAAATGAAAACCATCGCAGCAACGAGGTTGTGCTATAGAACCTCGGAAAATAACTTGGCTGAGATTTCCGACACCCAAATTTGCTTTGCGCCAACATGTGTCAAGATCAACATCATTAGTACGGTAACACTTCGATACATAACTAAATTAATTTGATTTGTTTGGAACTTACGGACTGCTAAACTACAGGACCGATTTCTTAAAATATCCCAATATATTCCTAAGTAAAATAGGATTAAAAACTTGCGGCAGACTCGGGGAAAGTACTTTTAATTAAGTACTTTTGAAGCTGGTGTGTTACGATTTTATCCCAACTATTTTCCTAATGAACGGTTTTACTGGATAAAATGTAGAACGGATAAGATTTAGGTTAAAAAGTGGATATCAGATTGAGAAATGGAATCGAATCAGAATTTGAGGAAATCTCCACTGAATGATTTTTTAATACATGTCGCTATCGATAAAACCTTCCCGATTTGTTTTTGAGATCTGGGATAATTTTCACGACTGATTTAACTTCTTTATTATTTAGTTCAAGAGTGACTTTTCTAAACATCTTTCTTCTTCTTAATATTATATTTCATAATATTGAGGTTTGATTTTTGAGTTCTTTCAAACACGATTTAACTCTTTTACATCACAAACACTGATTAAATGAATTGAAAACAACATTGACACTTGAAATCAAAACAGTTTTCAGTAAATTGAACAAATAATGTTTAAAATATAATGTCTGTCTAACCGTCCTTCTTTATGTTAGCATGTTAGTGAGTGTGTATGTTTGTGTGTGTATATATACAACACATTGAAGAAACATTGTATTGAAACACCCAACAAGAACTTAAAGAAATAAATATATAAACATGCGTCACAGAGAGCTAATGCAGCTAATGATATCCGTCCGGAATTTTACTCTGTGCCAAAAACATCTCAAAAATACATAACACACATACACTCATATATATAACAAAAAAAAATAAAAACAACAAACAACAAAGTTCCCGAATAACAGCAAAATCAAGAACATGAATGAATGTTATCTTGAGATAATGAAGGGCACGCAACGGAAATTGAAGAGGACACACACGTTGCCATAAGGATGCACTAATAATAACAACAATATCATCTTCAACAGCAACAGCAGCAGCAGCAGAAGCAGTGAAGAAAAATTAAAGAAAATAAAAGAAATATGAACAAATCAAACAGATTTTGTTGTTATTATTTTTTCCCCGAGTTCTCCTTTTTGTTTCTCTTGAAAGAAAAAAATGAAAGAAAAGTAATCATGAATGAGTAAAATATTAAAAAAAGTAGTCAACAATACCAGAAACATTAATATCGGTTGTGTTCTGGGTTCAAGTAAAAGGTACTTGAAATTCTTATATAAACACTACTGTAAATATAGATCAAGGGAAGTGGTAAATGCAAGAAGACTTTAAGGCACCATGAATGACTAAATAAAGAAAGCCACAACTGAAAGGGAGAGAGAGAGAACATAAAGTAAAACAAAATAATTAAAAATATTATTGATGATGTGTTTAAAGCGTAAAATTTATAAGAAAATTAAGTACTGAAATACAAAATTTGGGTAAAACAAATTCGGGTGTTCAAGCTTTAGTATCTTATTTAAGTCCAACTCATAAAAAGCAGTGATAGAAACTGACGACCGACTTTCACATTATCATTGTGATGTTGCATAGAGCAAAAACTGGCTTAAGCAACTGTACTATTGCTTAAGCTATTCTTTGAGCCAGCTTAAACAGAAGTTCTCTTCCTTATATTATTTTCTTTATATAGACAAGGAAAGTTCCTTTATTCCATGAAAAAAAATTAGTGAACCCAATTTTTTAGTTACTGGAGTAGAGAAATTCCCTTAATCTGAACGGAAGTCGTTCATGAAGAAAATCTAACTTTAACATCTTAAAATTCCTTTTTTATACCCTACACCACCATAGGCGTTTGTGCTGATGTTTGCAACAGGCAAAAAACAGTCCTACCACCAATTTCAAGTATACCCTTTGACTCAGAATCACTTTCTGAGTCGAATTAAGCATGTTCGTCCCTCCATCCTGCTGGCTGTCCAAGTAAAGCTTTTACGCAAAATAGAGGTCGCAGTTTTGAAGATATCTTAATGAAATTTATCACATGCTATTATTTTAGCACAGGGACAATGTCTATTGAAATTGCTTATGATCGGTCTATTATTTCATATATGTCTTATACATAAGCCCCCCGGAATGGGGCTTTTAGCCCATAAATTTGCTAAACATAAAACGATTTTAATTAAATTTTGCAAAACGTAGTCATATTATATTCTAAAAACGACGTGCCAAATTATGCGAGGGGCGGTCCATTATTTCTTATAAGTCTCATAAAGCCATCCTTCCATTTACCACTTTGATTGTAAAAATATTTAGTCAAATAAGGGATGAACATACCCCAAAACCGCTGTGCAAAATTTAACGAGGGTCGGTCTATAATGTTTCCTTATTCCCATATACCCTACAGAAAAAATTCCCTTTACAACGCATAAATTTCGGATAAATGTTAGTATCATAACAATAATTGCACACATAAGAATAATAAGAAAAGCACATTAAACGAGGGTCGTTCATACATTTTTCGTAGCAGACATTTACAATCAACAATGTGATGTACGTTTATTAAATAGTAAATAGTTTTTTATTTCCTATGGGAATTTATTTCTATATGAAATAAGCCACCTCAAGGCAGCAGAAATGCCCCAAATTTGGGAAATTATAATAGACTCCAACACCACAAGTGCTAGTAAGGATATATTAACTTTATCATTCCGTTTGCAACGTCAAGATGAAATCATTTAAGACTTCATAAAATATATATTCATGCATAAAACTTAAATCTGAATCGATTTAGCCGTCCATTTGTCTGTATCTTTTCCTGCTGTTGGAACGCTCACATCCACAATAATTGACAAAACTCAAACAAATTTTGCCCAAATATTTTCTATTGCTGTGAGAAGTTTTACATTTTAAATCACTAAATCGGTTTTGTAGTCCGATGTCTGAGATATTGCTTTTGGTGTTAAACGTTACACATTCTAAATATTTTTTCGATAGGACAAGGGGCAGCTGTATTTCCATAGAAACGAAAAAATTAGTATCGCATATTTCTTTATCTAATAAAGGAAATCTTATCATATTTGGCAAAAGAATAGTGTTTTAATAATAAAATATTATAAGCTACAGACCTTCAGAATAAGGCACGGCGGATTGGTAGCTGCCCAACAAAAGAAATTTAATATCGCATTTTCCTGAATTTTGTAAAGTTTTTTTCTTGAAATTGGGCACGTAAATAGAGCCTTAATTTTGGGTAGAACATGGGTGAGTGACTTCATACAAACGATATTTTAACATCTTAGATCTCTGAAAGGTAAAATTTAGCACATGTATAGCAAAATATTAAAGGCTACGTAATTTTTGAGATAAGGCGTGAAGAAGTGGTTCCATGTTACAAGCGGAAAAATTTTTTATGACTTTACCCTTTTTTAAGCTAGTGCCACTCCTGCTCGTTAAAACGATAATAGTAATGTCATTGATATGCCTTCGAAGTCTGGGTAGAATCCAGTACCATTTGCTTACACTTCTCTCAAACTCTTGACACTAGTGTTTAATTCTGGATTAGTTATCACCAATAAGCTGGACGTAGCTGTTTTCTCTTTCCTTTATCCAAATTTATGAGAATTTTGGTAATATCATTGATCTGGGTACAATACAGTGCCATTTGTATTCCAGTTCTCACCCAAAGTAGATGACATAATATTTATCTGGCTCATACCATCAGCATATTTTTTGCTTGACTTTCTATTTTTACCGATCATCAGTTACCCTTGTTTTATGTTCTTTCCTCTCTCTGTTCAAACGGTTCCCTTCTGCAAGCTATAACCGACATTTATGTGGATCTTTAATAATTTCGCTTACAGCTTTAACAAATAAGTCCTTGGATGTTGAATTGATACGTAAAGTTTCTGTCTTCAAGACATTCATTTTCCTAACTGCAGATTCCATCGCCAGCTTTATGTTTCGTAAGTTTATAGTCAAATAAGAATAACTTGGTGCCAACAAAATAGATCGCGTAATCCAGATAGATTTAGCGACCCATTTCTTTCCGTTAAAGCGACTGTTTTAATGTACATGATAGGGCTTCTTGAAATCTATGAAGTATTGTTGATCTAAATCCAGTTTGTTTATACGTCAAAGTTAGCGAAATTATATTAACTTATTGATTTCGCATAACACAGTATAGAAAAGTGAATTAATAGAGTCTGTGAGATGTCCTGAATTAGCAAATTGTACAGGTTTTCGCCTTCGCAGAATAGCCGAATTATTGAAATCGCTTTCATACATAAAACTCATCTACAAACTTCTTTTATTTTAAAAATGCCGAAACCGAAATACTTTGAAAGGTGATTTATTATGTGGAAAGCGAATATTAGGAACAAATCACAGACACTGAAATTAATTTTGTAGTTGAATGCATAACCTCATCGTTATGCTTTATATCACGCAGTATTGTATATACTATGAGATCCCATTAGGCAAAACGATCATACTTTCTTGCCAAACATCAGACTATTCCATAATGATCGTAGAGATTTATTCAATATCGAAATAATGGACACAAAGTTTTAGGTCGTCCTTCGCCGAATATTTTTGACTCAATGCTCTGCAATGTATATTCTGAATTTACAAGATGATTATGAGCAATAATGCAATAGAAAATATGTACCAAAAAATCCTTTCGTATTATTCTCTGATCAAAGCATTTAATATCCATTAAGGAGCAGCGGTTTGTGACAGAAAAGAGAGGTTTATTACAGATGAACTGATACCAGTTTAGATATCGAAACCTGATTAAGGTCCTATACACCTTTACATCTAATAATATCCTGCAGTAGAAATACTTCTCATTAACTTTTCCAAATATTCATTTTATCGTTGGGTTTATTCTCCAAGTACACATAATTAAAAGACAAATAATTAGCCTCAAGTTATTTATTAACGCAAAAAAAATACAAGGACCACTTTATAAGACTCATTGTTGTTCAGCAAGAATATATTTTTTTCAATTTACTTTTTGTCATTATTTCAATATGCCCTCAACATCGTGCAGTGCTTAGGCTACTAATGTTGCCATACTAACTACACACCACAGTGATTGTTTTGGTAACTGTCGCCAAACAAGCAAAACTCGACACGTTCATGGGACGACAGGAGCTAAAGAAACAACAGCAGCAGCAACAGTAATAGCTCCAGCAATTTGTGCGTCTTCTCTTTCTCAACCATGTGACTGTTGAACATGCACATTCATTCTTATTGTCACACCATTTAACACTAACACGTGTTGTGTCATGGTTAAATGCGTGACATGTTGCAGCAGCGGCAGCAGATTCACCACACTAAAATATTTTCTTCCCTTTAGTTTACTTTTTAATACTTTCCGGGAGCTAAAAAAAAAAAGAAGACGACCGTTCGTTCGTCCCAACCGCCAGTCTCATTTTGTCGTCTTGTTGTGAAGGTTTCAAGTGCCAAAAATTATACTGTTGCATACAACAGATAAGGATTGATGACTGTTGTATTGCTGTGGCATTTCTCAGTAATGCCACAGTCTTGCAAAGTATTGTTGGTGTTGTTTAGAGTTGAATTCAGTAAAAAGTTGTACTTGGTCGCATTTCTTTGTCCTCCTGTTTTATTTTTAATGCTTTTTTTTTTGCTGTTGTTGCCTTCTTGTTTAGTGTAATGTTTTGGCAATAATGGTTATTTAAGATAAGATAATAAATATTGTGCATACGAATACTTATTACTTTTTTTTGTTAAGTGTAAATTTGTTCTTGGACGGAAATTTATTTAAAGAAACTTAAAACCTTGACTAAGAAGTTGACAATTCTCTTTTTTTTAGAGGTCAAAATGTCGTCTACAGCATTTGTTTCACAAGCACTTTTTGGCAAAAAGGAAGTGAGGAAACTTTGCGAAATTAAATTATCAATTGAAAGTCATGGTGAATAAAATGACAAAATGTTTCTTAAATCTATTTTATTAAACAAAGTCAAATTAAACAGTTTTCCACTAATTTAATAAATTTTTTTAGAAAATCAAGACTTTTCAAACATTCAATTTTTATTTCAAAATTCCACTTAACCTCCCAAAAAAATAGTTATTTCCACACTTTTACGCTAATTTAATAACGCCAACCATAATTTATTTCGGTCTTTGTAAAATTAATTGTAAACTTTTAATAGTTTGATAGACCGTCCACCCTCCAACAATTTATGAATAATTTCTAAAACATGCCACGCATACACTGTCATATGCATTCACACACATACATGAAGTTGTAAGATTGATCACTTTAACTTTTCTATAATTTCTTTAACGAATGTTGTTTGTTTAACAAACATAAGAAATGGAAAGACCCACTAGAAAATTTGGTAATCTGAAAGCCTCTAAAAAAGATTTCCTTATCTTCAATAAAATATATATCAATATTTTTGTATTGTCCCCGGATCATTGCTTTTGGTATCCATGAAGTATCAGTGATTTATGACAGCCAATTGTAATAACTGTTATCCTATTTCGTAGAACATTTGGCGAAATCAATTCCATTACACAGAAATATAATTATTTTCCTTTTCATTTAAGTATAATTTTAGGGAATTTAAAAAAGTTCGAATATCGGTCATTGAAAGTATCACTGACATTCTTATTTCTACGTAACTTTAGAAACGAAAACAAAAGCAGTTAATAAAGGCTGAGAAAATTTCCCAGATAATTATTTCCCGAAAAATGTTATATTAATGAACAACGCCCTCTATGTGTTATGTGGCGGTGTAAAACGTTGAAGTAATGTTAAGTTACTGTTATTGTCCCAGGAGGTGGGTTGAGAGTAATAACTGATTATCCTCTGGTGTTTCTTTATTGGCATTCAAATTCCATATTCACCCAAATTTTGCAGCCGGATTCGAATCTGGAATTCTTTAATACTTGTTTTATAAGCAAGCACTTTAAACACTATACTACGCCACGACTGAAGAAAATCTCATGCTTCTGAACGATTATATGCGTCAGTCTTAGAATATCTGCTATATCCTGACACTCTCATGATCGATTTCTTCTAAATCTGGTAGTGAAAAGACAATCAATGAACCAATATGTTTTGACGTATCTAAAGAAAAAGTTTCAACACAGATATAAGTCAATCGCTTCTGTACATGTATTATCGATCATTTCGGTTCTTGTACAAACGCAAATGGTTTAAAATCAAAATATCTCACTCCTGATCACGTGACATTCGATGTTCCTGTAATCATCTATTTGAAATGAAGATTTTCAAACTGTTTTGATTCCCAGATGCTTTAAGACTTAAATTTCATACTTCCATTTTTTTGATTCTTTTGGTGGTTACACATTTTAAATTTTCTGAATTAACGAAAACAGGTTCCATTAGAGGAACCCGAAGAAAATAAAGAATGGAACTACTTAATGAAGTTTTGATTCGTTTTAGTTTTTAGGTGGTTTAAAAATTTGAATTCTCTGGATCAACCATATTTTGAGATAAAACTGAATATAAGGAATTTGATTTCAAATCATGGAATTGGGGTTCTCTTAAAAATTTAAGTCAATGGCTGTTTAGATTAAAAGCCAAATTGTACAGCCCTGGTTGAATATGTTACGAACTGTTTGAAAAGAGACAGAGAAAAAGAAGTTGACCTTCAGAAATGATTTTCAAACTACAGTGCTTTACACACTATAGTATTAAGAGTGAGTCTCAACTTAACGTCAAACTCTGATCAACTTTAGTTTGTATTTTTAGTTTTAAGATTTAACAGCGTGTTAAGATTGTGGGTATTTTCGGGGAACTGGAACTTCAAATCAAAATAAAATGCGTATATTTCATGATTTCTTTGATCAGCAAAAGTGTCAGTAGGATTCCCTATTCCATTTATTAGATGGATATTGATAATAACCGTTTTGCAGAATGATCATTAAAACGGCTGAGGTAAATGGGATTTCTAGCTCATCAGTTTAATATCCCACGAACATTGCTGTTGCGAACTTTATTTACGGCGTTAAATTTACAGACTTTGAAAGATTGATTGAGCAAAGAGTTATTGTTGTAGGTAATCATAACTTCAAGCCGAAATTAATATTTTCTTGGGCAGCATAACCAATCAAATATGCGCGGATCCATGGGAAGTGTCAAACCTCCTGTACATGCTAGCACTCATCGTTCTGCTTCCAAGGGTCGTCAACATCGAATAATGTCGTGCTCACTTCTCCAGGATGCGTTTTGTTGTACAACTGATTTAAGATCTGAAACCTGCTGATCATTCCAATCGCTAACAATATGCTTCCTATGGTTTTGGAATAACTTTCTAAAATCTATCTCTTTTAAATTCCTACTGGGTCATCTCTTTATAAATGTAAACAACTCCTCAACACTTGTTTTATTAGAGAGAGAGATAAATGATTACTTTATAAAAATAAAAATAAAAGAAGGAGGAAGGAAAACCAAAATATAAAAAATAATAATAAAACGGGGTTGGTATTGTTTACAATATCTAACATTTAACATAACTACAATACACTTATATTACTGTCATTTTGACAGCTTTACAAATGTAAATAAACGAATGAGTGGCGGCGTCACTGATGGCAATGATGGTAGTGGTAGTGGTATTTATTACTAACGATCCATCTTAAAGGCAAATACGGAAACTATTGAAATATTCTGCCACCACTAAAGCGTAATAATTTCTATAAACATATTTGATGGGTTTTTCATTCTCTATTACTTATTACACTCTTCCAAATAACACAAACTAGCGGCAAATGATTCGTCACTGAAAACACTTAACATTATGAAATTAAATTTTTAACATGGGAACGAAAAATAAATCGAATAAAATACCTTTAAAGAAAAAACAGTTAAATAGTTTTAAATCTAAACGAGAGGGTGGGTGTATGTTTGTGTGTGTGGTAATGTCAAGTAAAAGTTTGGACCGGGGATAAACAAAAATGCAAAAGTAACTTTCAAACAATTCATCAACGTATGGTGTCTGTCAAAGCAAACACTATACGTAACATATCAACAAACGTTGATCTCAACAAAGAGTTAAAGGAAAGAGAAAATGTGATAAAAAAACAACAGCAAAACAGAAATCATAAAAAGAAGGTATTTTCAAAGTTCCTTTACACTCATTGGATGCGCTTCAAAATCATGATCATTGTAGCGTTAAAAGTGCGTAGCGATAGCACAAACATTGCCTTTGCACCACTGACGCATGACTTCCTCCCGCTGGCAAAAAGGTTGACTGATGAAATGTTGTTGTTTTTTTTTTCTGTGAGTATTGGGAAGTGAGTGCTATTTTTTTGTCGTTTTTTATTCCTCTTTGAATCTGAAATGACTGACCAGTTTTTTTTTTTTACTCGGTTGTATCTTTTTTCTTTATCTCGTTTCTTTTTGATGTAAAATTATGTACTTTTCGTGAGCTGCGTGCATGATGTACTTTTTTGCTTTTTGTGATTGGGGTTATTCCTTTTTTCGGTTTGTGTGTATTGGAATGAGTTTTTGCTTCATGATATGACTTGATTTAATTAATTGAAATATTTTTGTTTTTTGATTTCCGAAAGTATGTACATTTGCCATTGTGTGATTTGGAAAATATTTGATTATTAGTTTTTGTCTTAAATATGTTTACGCCTCGACTATTTATCTTATCTCGGTTTTAAGCACACTTGCTGTGACGCATATTTAAATTTATTTCATTTAAATATAAGTTTTTTTTTTATTGTTAATGTGAGGTTAGATTAACCTTTAAAAGGTTAAGATGGTTATAAATTAAGATCAAATAAATAATGTTACCTTAAATGTAACAAATAAGAATCCTTTATTAGGCTATGTCCATTCTTTAATACCCTTTAGTACAATCAATTTTGAAAAAATTTAACACGTATTAAGAAGGGAATACTTCTTCCCTACCTTGAGTAACGCCGTTCCCAGTAAAAGTGATTTTTAAATCACTTTAAACATTCAGTTTAAAACAGTGACAGTGATCGCAGTGTATAAAAAGAAAACATAAGAATTTAAAAAAGAAAATGAAAAATTACGAAAAACAAACGAGGACATTATTTTCTTTGAATGGGATTCTCTGTCGAGTTCACATTGTGCACCGTAGGAAACGGATAATTTTAATTCTAGATGAATCGTGAATATATGTCCAGCGCCACCTTAAAGTAATTTTGCTGCCTCAGAATAAAAACAAATCCATTTGCATAGTCAAAAGAGAAAAGAACGACATTAAAAGTAACCTTTATTTCATCATTTCAGTCACTGTAGCGACTAGTGATTTACCAATCACTATGATTAAATTACAGTCTTAAAAAAATATCTTTGTCTTTAGTATTTTGTTATTAAAGCTCTATTTATGTTGCGAACTTCAAGAAATTAGTTATAAAAGTTTCAGAAATATCTGATATTAAAAAAATTCGTTTGTTAGGGGGGACTCACTCCCTCGTGCCCTATTCACAAATTTCTGTAAACTATAAAACTTTGTTATTAAAGCACTATTCATTGGCCAAATTTTGTGAGATTTTCTGTATTAGTTTTAGAGATATTGCATTTTAAACATTTCGCTTTTATGGGGGATATCCTCACCATGCCCTAAAGTGGTCTTAGATGTTTCCATTTGTGGTGGTGGAAAGAATAATCCAAGTCTATGATATGAAAATTTAAAAAAATCCACTCGAAGGACCATAACGTCATCTGAACTTTATATGTAATTAATATTACAAAATACAGATGGAATAATTTTGAAATGTATGGAATGTTATCGACGAATGAAATGCAGTCAAAATGACTTGTTTAATGTCAATATTATTACATCATTAATACTTTTAGAGATTTATGAATTAAAAAAGCTGGTGATGTTTATGGACCTATCGATATAAAATATGACAAATCAATTTATGCAGGTAAAAAAGTACATGGGGTTTAAATGAATTAATAGATCGATCATCCAATCCAATCACCAATTTTAATGGACTTCGGTTTGTATCAAAATGTGAACCAAACATCTTCATAACTTTGAAACAATGATTTAAATACTTTATCAATAACGAAATTGGCACATGTCCAAGTGGCAAAAACCGGAAAAAGATAATAAATTATAGATCTTGAATGGAATGAGAAACGTATGAAATGTTATCGAGAAATGAAGTAATAAATAGCGGACTGTTAAATAGCGTCATTTAAAAGAACATTTAAAAATTGATTTGTAAATGTCAAACGGACTTTTAAAAGGAGGTATCGGGAAGAGCATAACTATAAACATTAAAGATCGTTTTTGAACTAATTATATAGATTTCCGTCCGATACATCATGAATTTCAGTAATTTTCATTTTCCCAACGATTCTGCATGAAGCATAGAACCTTAACAAGGCTCACTATTGGTGTTCACTATTTTAATTTGCTCCAGATTCTTAAATCATTTTTGCAATTTAATTTCAGCTAAGTGTAGTGGAGAACATTGCTAGTTTTTTATTCGCTCTATATCTTCAGGAGTTTTTTAATATAAAGTAAAAGCTCAATAACAAAAAGTTCTAGCAAGGATAAAGGAATAAGAATATGATCAAGTCCTACAAAACACGCCTGTTTAAGAATTTTTTTCAAAACTAAAGAAGGAGATATCAGACCAATTTTCTTAGTCATACAGGGGATATTTTAAACCTAGACATTTAGACCTATAGCAACCCTCAACTATAATGTGAATGTTAATTGAAGATAAGTGGAATGGGATTGCGCCATTCAAATATGGTGATTTAGAACCAGAAGATAAGAAGAGTTCTAATGATCTTCATCATCCGATTTTCATGATAAAGAGTTGGAAGCATGACTTAACAAGGTTGGTTATCAAACATAATAAGAAAATAAATAATTATAACAAGTCTACATTTTGAAATTCATTCAACGGTAAGAAATCTGGGTTTCGCATAAGCTGAAGAAGAAGAGATGTCGAAAGGTTATTTCGAATATGGGAAATGATGTTTCAGCAAAGCATGGTAACGATCTATATTTTGAAAAATCAGAAGAGTGTTTTGTATTATCGACAAGGGCTATATTTTTGCGAAGAGAATTCCTCATCTTAACCTTTAGGGACCTAAGGTCATGTTTTTCGGCTGCAGTTCTCTGACAGATTTGTGGGAGATATCTGTAGTTTTCTCTGACGAGATTAATCCTTATGTTTTTCAAGGTTTCTGTAAAATGATGAATGAATTTTTCTACTTAATTACTGGAGATCAGTCTACCTTCTACTTCTTTCATACCCATATATCCTTAGACTCTAAACATACGCCTTAGCTTTCTCTTCATGTACACTTTCTCTTTTCTACATATTCATTCTCATATCATGTTATATAAAGAGATCTTCAGAACTCAAGTGTGTCACAGCTTGCACCTTCTTATTCGTAGCAGCTTGGGAATCTGTTCAGAAACCTGAGACTGAATCGAAAATGATACTTGGGATGTTTACTAAAGAAAGAAAATTAGCGAACACTTCAAAATGGTGTTCGACAACGTTTTGCGAGAACGGAAGAATACTATTTGTTTGGGATGATTTTGCTCGCCTTCTTTTAGGTCTAGACCTTTCTCTATCTAAACAAATTTGTTTTAAACGATGCAGATCGTCCAATAACGGAAATAGGTATACTTTCTCCATATTCTAGAGTACTTGGAATTACACGAGCAATAATTTTACAGACTATTTGGTGGGAAAAGGGTAAGTGTTACCCTAAATATTTGTTACATGTGTAATTTAAAAGGTATTTAACTTGTGAATCACATATTGGTGGTTGGTGGTTTAGTAGTATACGTGCGATAAGAAGCGAGATCAATTTTCTACTTCAAACAGAATGATCTTTTTGAATTGCGAATCTCACCTTTTAAAACTAATTTGATGTAGAAACTTTTAGTGGAATAGATGAGACAAGATCGAGGTGGTAGCATAGAGGGAATGAAAAATTAGCAAAATTAGCACATAGAGGGCGCTGTTCTAATTAATGTTAGATGGAAGATTAATACAAAAATGCTTAAAGAAACTGAAACAATGCTGAAATTTAAAAATACCAACAGAGGGCTTCGTGAAGACTCCATGTCCTTTGTGTTTCAATGAAGAGAAAAATATATTATTCATTTTGTTTCAGAAAGAGAAGAATTTTGTAAAGAGGGCCAACTACTTACAGTGATCAAAATACCTGGAATTCTTAAAAGAACTTGAATTTGAGTTTCTCGTATTTATTTTTTAAATTTCAACACTTGTTCTTATTATTACAACAACAGAAATACCTGCTATTCATTCAATTCGAATAAAAATTTTTATCTATAAAACATTTCCTCAATTTCATTAGTGCTGACATTGACCATTTTTCTAGAGGGTGCTAGATGGAAATATGCTTTTAAATATGCTTTTATTCTTTATTTTATTTGAATTTGAATGAAGTAAGTGTTTTTGTTGGTTTTTTTTTTGTTGTTTTGAGACCATGAATGTGTGAACATTTTAATGAATTTTTATTGTTTCTTTTGTTTTTATTACATTAGAATTTTGTTGTTGTTCTGTTGTTCTCAGCTGGACGCCTTCACGCATAAAAAATGAAAATCTATTAGTTTTGGTTACAACCATTTGTTTTTCATTATTCATCTTGGCGAATGAGTTTGTGTGAAAAAAACGAAGAAAATAACAAAAAAAATATATTTAATTCATAATAAGAGAGAAAACCATAACAATATTATGGTTATAATAATAAAAATTAACATTAAATATATGGCAAATTTTTGGGTGTCATAGTTGAGAATAACAAATTAAAAGAAATGACAAATAGTTTCTGAAATAAAGTTAATTTTGGGAATAATAAATTATATAAAACGTAAAGGAGTGAGAGAATGTTAAGAAGGTTAATGTTTGGAAATAGAACTTTAAGTTCCATATGTCCATGGATCCGAAAGGGACAGCGATCTGTCTGAAATGTCATGAATTACTTTATTTATTAAGAGTAATATTCGGATTCTTAGACAAACAGGAAATTTAATCTAACTTTGCTAGATCTCTTGCATTGAGAGATAAAGACTCCGACTGAAAACATAAAGTAATAAAATCAGGAAACTGATAATTTTTAGAGAATCATTAGTTAACTCAGAAATTCTTTTGGAACATGTAAAGCTTTAAAGAAAACCAAAGTTTTTTAAGGCACCAGCTTTGTGATTTGAGAAATTAAGCCAGAAATTAAAGTATTGTAAAACTAGGTTGAATTCGAAAAACACTGGTTCAAAGTTTTTGAAACTTTTTGGCGAAATATCAAATTTTTTCGAAGATTAAAATTTAAATGCTTATAACTTTCGTCTTTAGCTTTTAATAAAATATTTTATCTGATTAAAAAAACCGAATAAAATTTTTTTTCCAATATCGGTCACAAAGCAAAATTTTTAATTATTGAAGCAAAATACCTCTTAAACTATAAGAGATAGCCTACCCACACGACAAGCATTTTGTATTTTGATTAAAGAAATCTTGTGGATGATTCGAGGTGACCAATATTATTATCCACTGGACCGACCCTAGTTAAGTTAACAAAGTCCAAACTCAAAATTTGAACTACACTTCTACCATCACTATGTGAAATTTCATTAAAATCGGTCTATCCGTTTGGAAGTTACAGATTTAGTTCCATTTCATTTCCAATTTATGTACCAAGTTTCGCAAAATTGTCTATATAAAAGTTATGTATTCCCATAGGAACATCACCCCTATGCTCTATCCAAAAAAAGGTATGAATGATACGCATTCATTTTCCACTAAAAGAAATATCAGTCTGGCGAACTTAATGGAAAATTTAGTACCGTTTTATCGCAATCGATTTTTTTATTTTTCAGTTTTTGGAGCTGATTTTAAAAGGGGAAACGTTTCAGACCAATAACTTATGCTTAAGCAAAATTTCATTGAGTTCCGTCAATTATTGTCGATGTTAGTGTGCCAACAGCAGACAGCAGACGGATGGACATGGAGAAATCAAATCTGATTTCGATTTGATTCAAGAATGTGGTCTTAGATGATTACTTTTTGGCATTACAAACGGAAAAATAAAGTTCATCTTAGTTAAGATGATTGAGGTTATAAAATATGTAGAGGGTTATTGATATGTTCTCAAAAGCCTCAAGAGTCTTCTTTGAAGAACTGACTAATGGTGTTAGTCTTTCTATAATGCAAAATTTAAATAACTGTTGAACTGGAATACTCCTTCATATTATCCATATTTAAAAAAAGTTTTAGGAACGTGCCTTAGAAACCCTCAAAAATGATATAAGAATTAGCAAATATTAGAACCTTCACAGATGTTTTCGAAGCGTGACCTTGAGAGTGAAAGACCTATTATGAATGTCACACAGTTATAAACAAAAACTCACTTTATCCATGTAACTTCGAAGGAACTGTTCGAATAAAACTAAAGTTTTTTAAAACATTTGTTATCATGGGAATATTATATCTCAAAACTCATGATCCGCTAAGAATATATCAGGGTAAAGAAATAAAATGTTTGAATGAACTTCGAATACGTTTGTTTGTAAAATGCGAATCAATGTGATCCGTAGTCTGCATAAACTATTGAAGATATTATAACCAAGAATGGCAGTCAACCTTATGCCCTGGTAAAAGACCAATAAAATAATTTATAAAGATGCAAATGGCGTGGGATATTTCAACACTAGAATAACAGTAAACTGAGAGAATTTCAACCGTTGTAAATGATTTCTAAACTGAGTTAAAAAGGGGAAAAACATATATCAAGCTATAATATTGTGCCAAAAGATGACTTGCGTGAAGCCTTCTTTCGTTTGATTTAAGCGGTTGATGAACTCAATAAACTTGAGAACGATGATGTCATTCAAAAGTGATGATTTGGACACAAAAGTCAAGGTAATTTTTGGTCGCCCAAAAAAAGTTTTTTGTAAGATTCAAAAAGAGTTTACATTATCGCTAGCAGTTCCACTATAAACAATTTCTCCGTATTTAAATGAATTGAAATGCATACGTGTTGTTACTAAAAATCGGATACTATACGATAATTCCAAGTACAAAAAGTCCTATGAAAAGCCCAGCCAATTTAACGTCGAAGTCTAATATACATAATGCCAATGTAGTGGTCCGTATTTGATATTAAAATCAGGTACGACAATTACAGGAGACTTGTGTCAAATATTATAGATTTGTTTGAAAAACGACACCCGAAAAGCGACCTAATTAGGCCAACGAAAAGACGGTAGTATTGCAGAACCAAGAATTGGAAGAAAAATGATTGAATTCCCAACAGCGAAAACATATATTTGACATAGATTTTTATACAATTGAGTTGAAAATTATATATCTCAGAACAGCATACAAAAATTTATAAAGACACTGAGAGAGGGAGTATTCCGTTAACAGTGAACACAATTTGGAAGAAGTTTGTTGGCGTAGCTTTAACGAAGTACTTACCTTTATGACAATTGTCGCTTTTTCTCTCTTCTCGATCATACCACCGAATTTCAATTTAACTTTTAAATAACTTTTAACATTTTAATAATAATTTTATCTTGGAAACAAACTAACCAAACAACTAATTATATAAAATTAGTTACAAAAAAAGATTTCACTTTAATTTTGCTTTCTTGGTAACAAGCAAAATCCTCCAAAAAAAAAAACAGACAATTCAAATCCCCTCAATTCCATCTAATACATCTGTTTGTTACAGATGGAGGAAATACTTTTTACATATCTTTCGATGTAAACATACATGTGAGTAGCAGTATCATTAAGAAATCGCCCCCAAGGAAACACCTGAATAAAACACGAAATGTAATGAAAAATTATCAAGTACAAGTAAAACATAATCAAAGAAACATAAAACAAGTGAATAATAAATATAAAACAAAGAAATTATTTTTTAAATAACAAAAGTTAAAATATAAAAATATAAATTTTCAAATCAAAAAAAATCATTTCAAATCAAATTCAAGTCATTCAGTAGGAGCGGAGTTTTTTTTAGAAGATTCAAATATTAAACAAATCGTAAATACTTTCTCTGTATTACGCAGAAATCTCCCCTTTTTTGCGATTAAACTTTTTTTACGTTTGTAGAAGATTTCAGAGAAAAACACATGAAATCACAACATACGCTTTAGGGATTGATGTTCGTTGTAAAGAGTATTTGTAGTATCAGGAATGAATATAAGAAATAATAATCTTTAAACTTCATGTATGCGATTTGTTTATACAACTCAAGAAGTTTTTAGAGATTTTAAGGTATTAGGAGATTGATAGGGGAATAAAGAATTTCAAATACCCTTTAGGAAGTACTTAAATTTTAATAGGGTTTCCACTTATTCCCCTCACAGTTATTGCAGGGGGCTACCACTCCCTCAAAATCTATTCCCGTTGTATTAATTACCATTATAAATATGTAAATAAATAAAGGGCTACATTACCCCTTGATTCACTCAGGCCTAAACCTGCTTCGTTAAAGAAGGGAGCAGAACGGTGTTACAGTTTTGTTAAGGATTGTAATAACAATGATGTCCAATGACATTCGAAGGTGTTAAGGATGCAACTACTTCTGTTCTGTACGAATATCAGCTAATTATATATCCGAATGAAATAACGACGAACTCCCTTTAATCCTACTTACTCCCTTATGAAAGAGATCTCTAACTCTATGACCTAAAATTGCTAAGGTAGTAATCTGGACTTTGTGAGAGCAAAAACTTATACACGAAACAGTAGAAGCAGACATCTCTATAAACAAAGCGAAGAGAAAAACAAGGAAGTTTTGAGTGATTAGAGAGAAATGTTTGTTTCGTTTCCTGTCGGAAATTTTAAAGCTTTCCTGCAGATCACACACAATGAAGCTCCAGTTTTGGATGTTACATAACCAAAAAAATTAACTAGAACCAAACTAAACTAAACAAGAATTGATGTAGAACTGAACTAAAACTAAACTAGAACTAAACGACAGCTAAACTTCTTTGAGTTGATTTGGATTAACACAACATATCCGAGATGGTAAACTTTAGAATGTCACTGAATACGCCCCTGACCATAAGGGGATTCGTGTTCCTTCAAATCAACTCAGAAACACCTTAACTCTGATTATCAAGATATCTCTCACGATTCAAAGTTACACAAGGAACATGTTCCCAAAACAATTATGTCGTTCGAAAAATGTTAAAAGAATTTCACCAGCAACAACATCAAAATCTTCCTTCATGACAATGATCGAAAAATATTTTTTTATTTACCACAATGAAGTGACTGCATTTAGTGGGATCAGAAGTTTGTTTGAATTGTTGAAATGGGATTGGAGGATCAAAAGGAAGATGTTTCGAATACACTTTATTCGTTTAAAAATAAATATTCACCCGACATTTGACCATAATCTTCCATATTCCTCCACATTTTGGAGAACTGTCAAAAACTGTTTGGAAATGTAAGGATGGTAAAATTTGCCACATTTTCTAAAAGCCATTTGTTTTCGATGAATACAAAATTCGACCAGTCTTTTTGCCGTAACCTTCCATCAAGTCAACACTCTGTCGCATATAAATTTAAATGAAAATTTTGACTTAAGAGTTAAGTTGACAATTTAATGATTTATTCATAAAACTGACAGCTGCGTATTTACGAATTTAAAAGTGCTCCTTAGTCTGGTATTGCCATTCTCTGATCACTCTCTGAACAGTCTATTCGTTCTCTAAATCTAATTTTGATGTAAAACGAAATCCCATTTAATCGCTCCCATAAAGAGTTGCAAACTTTATAAGAAAATATATATTTCCTCTCATATATTAACGTCAATTTTACTAAATTTTGTAATATTTGAGAATTTTAGTTTAATATATTATTCATTTCATAAGATGTTGCAAAACATTGTGTCTCATTAAGCTTACGAGTACTATATTAATGATGACGAACATGTTTACAAGAACATGCAACAATATTTTAGTTGCCAAGTTTTGCTTCTTTTTTTTCACTCTGGATTTTACCGCATGTGTGTTTTAGTGAAAGATGATAAATTTTTGGGGAAAATTAAGTAAGAAAAAAAATACAAATACGAAAAGGAGTTGTATCCAAATTTTGATATACAAACAAAAATATTATTATTATTTTATAATACAGAATATAAGGAAAGATTTTCCTGCTTATCTTCTCTGTCTTATTTTGACAAGTTACTGCAATCTGAAAACTTATATACATTTGTTTGCATTTGGGATAAATCAGCTCAATTATAAGGTAAACATGATGTTTAAATAAATACATGGAACAGATATGGAAAGTTTAATACATTTAAATCATAATAAAGATTTCGGTAACTTTTTAAATAAAATTTGATTTTAAAACAAAAAACATACCAATTTTCCATCTCTGACTTATAATATTCTTTAAGAAAGAAAGACACATATTAACGATTTATTTAAAGATTTTTATGAAAAATCACACACAATTTCGACAAAACTAATTTTTGACATTTACACGAGAAACAGGAAAATGTTGCAATTTAAATTAATTATTGAAGATAAAAACCGAAAACAGCTTTCACTTCAAGGAAATGTCTTTTTATATCTTTTTATAGAAAAATCAGAAAATTAAATTAAAAAAAAAACTATTGATATATTTCACCACAGAAAACGAAATCAAGGACTAAATTTCATTTACTATAAAAAAGTATGTTTATATAAATTTATATTATCAATAAAAGTGTCAAAAAACTAGAAAGGAATAAGAAATGAACTAGAATCTGAATCAGAACTACATTAGAACTGAACTAAAGCTGAACTGGAACTGAACTAGAACTGAACAAGAACTTAATTAGAACTGAACTATAACTCAACAAGAACTGAACTAGAACTGAATAAGAACTGAACTAGAACCGATAGTAGAACTTAATTAAAACTGAACTAGAACTGAACAAGAACTGAAAAAGAACTGAACTAGAACTGAATAAGAACTGAACTAGAACTGATAGTAGAACTGAACTAGAACTGAACTAGAACTGAAGTGGAACTGAACAAGAACTGAACAAGAACTGAACTAGAACTGAACAAGAACTGAACTAGAACTAAAATAGAACCGAACAAGAACTGAACTAGAACTGAACAAGAACTGAACTAGAACTGAACAAGAACTGAACTAGAACTGAAGTGGAACTGAGCAAGAACTGAACAAGATCTGAACTAGAACTGAACAAGAACTGAACTAGAACTGAATAAGTACTGAACTAGAACTGAAGTAGAACTGAACAAGAACTGAACAAGAACTGGACTAGAACTGAACAAGAACTGAATTAGAAGTGGACTAGGAGAGAACAAGAACTGAACTATAACTAAAATAGAACCGAACAAGAACTGAACTAGAACTGAACTAGAACCGATAGTAGAACTGAATTAGAAGTGGACTAGGAGAGAACAAGAACTGAACTATAACTAAAATAGAACCGAACAAGAACTGAAGTAGAACTGAAGTAGAACTGAACAAGAACTGAACAAGAACTGGACTAGAACTGATAGCAGAATTGATCAAGAACTGAACTAGAACTAAAATAGAACTAAACTAGAACTGAACTAAATCCGAAGTAGAGCTGAACTAGAACAGAACTAGAGCTGAAGTAGAACTGAACTAAAACTAAATTAGAACTAAACTAGAACTAAATTAGAACTAAGCTAGAACCGAACAAGAACTGAACAAGAACTGAACCAGAACTGAACTACATCTGAACAAGAACTGAACTCAAACTGAACCAGAACTGAACTACATCTGAACAAGAACTGAACTCAAACTGAACTGGAACTTAACTAGAACTGGAACTGATCTAGAACTGAACAAGAACTGAACTAAAACTGAAGTAGAACTGAACTAGAGCTGATCTGGAACTGAACTAGAACTGAACTAGAACAGAACTAGAATTGAACTGGAACTGAACTAGAACTGAACAAGAACTGAACTAAAACTGAACAAGAACTGAACTAGAACTGAACAAGAACTGAATTGGTATTAAACTAGAATCTGATCTAGAACTGAACTAGAACAGAACTATAATTGAACTAGAACTGAACTACATCTGAACAAGAACTGAACTAAAACTGAAGTAGAACTGAACTAGAGCTGAACTGGAACTGAACTAGAACTGAACAAGTACTGAATTAGAACTGGACTAGGAGTGAAGAAGAACTAGAATTGAACTAGAACTGAACAAGAACTGAATTAAAACTGAACTAGAATATAAACTAAGAACAATAGTAAAAAAGTTTAAAATAACTGACTGCAACGTAGCTGTTTCAAATCATTATAAATTATTACAGTATTTTAAAAGATATAAACCAGTTTGTTTTCGGCAACCTCCAAGTTCAAGAGAATAATTTTCATAAAATTGTGAATTTTGAATCGAGAAATTATAACAATACATTTGTGATAATATTAAGTTATGTTTACTTCTTATCATTCCAAAAATTATATAAATCGGTTCAGTAGAAAAAAAGTTATAGCCAAAAATATAACTAATTTTAGAACCCATTATCTGTTCCGGTGCTATTTTCAAGAAAATTTTTTATATATTTCTTTGTAAGTGTGTGTGGAGTGTGTATTTAAGAAACATAACATTATTACTTCACACTCATTTTTGGTGGTATTGAAGATCCGGCATAGCGAATATAACATTTTTACTTGTTTTTACATTCCAGTCTTTGTAAGTCCAACATTTTTACCAAGTCTCATTAAGAGCAACTCTTTCATCTTTATAGATTATCAATTTTTCATTTCATAAATTTTTCATCGAATTTTTGTTCAGAAATCTATCGTTATCGTCATTTATTGTTTTAAAAATATGAAATTTTTGAATATGAAATTTTTTATTTAAAGAATATCGGAAAGAAATCTTCCATATTTAATAAAATCATTAGATATTGAACATTGAAACTATTTCTGTAATTGCAACCACCTTAATTGGATATCGGTTGCACAAATTGAGCCCATAATTTTATTTAATTTAAATAAAATTTAAAAATGTTACCAATTTTAGTCCCTTAAGAAAAAGAACACTATTTTATTCATAACAAAATATTCACTTACCTTGTTTAATGCTTCTTCTTTCGCTCCATCCCTCGTGTATGTATTTCAAAACATTACAATGACAATTTCTTTATTCCTCTTCCTCAATTCTGTCCATCTCATTTTTGTTTATTTACAGAAAAACAGCCACAACATTTTCAGTCTCATAGAAGTTATTTTTGTTTTTGTTTTTCTTTTTTGGCCACCAACGAATGACCCAACTAAAGCAACACACCGACCGGCGCTTGAGTAGAATTAATTTTATACGCATTTTCCGATACTTTTTTTTTACGAATTTACACGACACTTTTTAACGAAATTTTTACACAAAATTATTCAGAAACATTTAAATTACAAATTTATGCAAAAATATTAATAAATAATTAACTTTTAATACACGAATTTTAATAAATTAATTGACCTTTAAACAACCGCACAATCGAACACTTGAAAATTTAAAGAAAACTAAAAGTGAATGCAACAAGTGTTGGGTTCGTTGTTGTTGTTTGACAATTTTTTTGAGAGGTGAACGAAATCAAATTCATGAGTGTCAGTATTTGTATGTTGTTAGGCGAATTAGAGTGGGAGGTAGAGGAGAGAATGCGTAACTAGATTAGAAATGTTTAAAAAATAGTGATGAGTTAATGGTATAAATAACGTACTCAATAAGGATACCACAAGTGGTGATGAGGGTATATTAAGTTTGTCATTCCATGTGTAACGCCAAGAATGAATCATCTCAGAGCCTACAACGTATATATATTATCGTATTAAATCAAAAACTGATTTAGCTATGTCCGTCTGTCTGTCTGTTGGAAATATTCTCACGCCTAGAATAATTGTCCGAATTCAATGCAGTTTGACCACATCGTTTGTTATTGTCCTAAGCAGTTTACTATTTAAAACCAGCTATATCGGTTTATAAGCAAGGAAGTTATAGACCGATATCTGCAACAGCCTTAAAATCCCGAAAAAGAACTTCTAAAACGAACTTCTTCTAAAAATGTAATTGGACTTAAAGAAAAAAAATTAATTTTAGCATACAATTGCACGTGCTCCATCATCGTACAAGAGATCATCAAATTCAGATTAATTAATTGTTCTGGGATCATTAATTGACTCAGATCCTATATAAAGCCCCTTCCCAGAATATGATTTATAGCTTACAGAACTCTTAAATTTGAACCAATTCTATTGAAATTTGGCACAATTATTTTTTTAACTATTCTAAATATATGTTATAAATTTTATGAACATGGGTCCATATTTTGATATAGCTCCCATATAAGGCCCCTTCCCTGAAAACGGGTTTGAGCTTATAGAACAAATAAATAAAAACCAATTCCATTTGAACTCAGTACAATGAATTTTTTTAACTATTTTTAATGTCTATTCCTAATTAGAACAATCTTGGTCCATATTTTGATGAAGCTCCCATATCAGGCCCCTCACAGAAAACGAGTAAATAAAGACTAATTCTATTGAAATTCAATACAATTATTTTGCTTAATTTTTCTGAGGATATTATATTTATTTGCCCTCTATCGGTCCATATTTTCCTATAGCTCCCTAATAAAGGGATTTTCCGGCAAACGGGTTTGAGTTTATAAAATATTTAAATAAAGATCAAAGTATATTATAAATATGAACAATCTTGGTCAAAATTTTGTTGCAGCTCCCAAACAAAATACTAATTTTATGACTCATTAAGTGTTTCTGTGTTATGTACTATATATATTTGTGAGTGTATGTGTATATCTATGGAACCTAACATATTAACTACACACAAATTTGTGGTGGAGGATATTGAAGATTCGGTATAGCCGAATATAGCATTCTTACTTGTTATAATTAACATGATGCAGATGGTCCCATAACCCATCTTTGTGAAAATAATTCTATAACTTTGAAAGTATTAAATATATTTTTTAAGAAAATTTAACACAGACATTCTTGAAGAAGCACATGTTTCTAGTGGGTCCTGGGGACAGGAAATGGATCTAGAAAGTTAATCATTAAGATATAATTATGATATTTGAATTTATTATGGGAAAAGTTGTCCGTAATGTAGAACTATAAAAATATTCTCTCAGTGCAGTCAAATTCATATTGATCTGCCAATTATTGTAGATGTGAGCATTTCATCAACTGACTGCGAGACATATATAAATACACTCAGATTTTGATTTGATGGAAGAATATATATATACTTTTTGGGATCTGAGATGATTCCCTCTTAGCGTTACGCACGAAATTACAAAGTTAATATACCCTTTTCACCACTTTTTGAAAAAAAAAAAAATCAAAAAAATCCAATTTTTTAAAATTTCTATTCTTGCACAGAATTTTGTACAGAATCCAGACAAAGTTTCAGAAATTTTTTTGGATCCGAATAGGGCCCACCAAGTTCAAAAAAGATTAAAAATTTTACTTTGACATAAATATCCCTTAAATTATCAGAGATATTCTATAAAATAGAAATTTTAAAAGGGAAAATAGTTTCTTATAATCTAATTTTTGAAATCTCTATTTACAGGAATTGAGAAAATTTTTGCGCATATTTAAGCCTTTATTTAAATGATCTTTTGAAAATTCTCCAGTTTAAGTTTTCCCCATCTACACTCTGCATTTCCAAGAGGAGAAAACGACCGATTTAATTATGACACATGTTTGTAAGTTAATTATGAACGTTGAAGTTCATTTCAAAAGAAAACTTTTTATGGGGACTAGATTATAATAAATTTCGATAGGAATTTGTATGGTGCCTAGGCGAAGTCATGAAGTGATTATAATAAAATAAAATCAAACGGATTTGTCTTACGATCTAAAATAAAGTAAAAATGACTTTTTTTTTGTAAAATTTTATTAAATAATCAGATGTCAAATATTTAGAGAAAAGTTATTTTTAGTGAATTATTTAATCATATTGGACCACTTTTGCTAAAACACAAGATTTTACATACAAACATTTAGCTCAAAAGTGGAATTTTAAGTTTTAATAAAAAACCTGAATTCTCGGAAATTACCCCCCCATTGAACCGATTATAAAATGGTTCTATAATAATGCAAGAAAACAATATTTTTGATGTTTTCATTCACAATTATTCATTAATACTATTTTTTAATATTAATATTTGATATCTGGAAATCATACTATATACCAAATAATATTACTTTATTTCCATGCGATAGCAACTGTTCTAAAAGGGGTTTAAAACTGTATTTGTAATCAAAATGGACTTTTGACAGTTAAATATCTAACAGATTTTATTTGAAAAGGTTAAATGGCTTGAAACCTCAGTTTTTTTAAAGGCCCATTAATTTAAAAAGATATTAAAAAAAGTAATCCCCAAAATATAATAACTTAAAAGTACCGTTATACCGTAATTTCTGCTCTTTTTAAATAAAGTACCATAAACTCCCCCTTAACTCATCTTTTTTTGTCTCATCATACAATAAATATTATTTTCTTATTGTTCTTCTTCCGCAATTTTGTCATCACCTGATCTAATAACACAAAAACAACAACACATTGTTACCTCTCAAGTTTTTTGTTTTTGCTACCAACGAATGGCCAAACTAAAGCAACAAACCGACCGGCGTTTGAATAGAATTAATTTTATACGCATTTTCCGACACTTTTTCTACAAATTTACAGGACACTTTTTAACGAAATTTTTACACAAAATTATTCAGAAACATTTAAATTACAAATTTATGCAAAAATATTAATAAATTATTAAATTTTAATACACGAATTTTAATAAATTAATTGACCTTTTAACGACAGCACAACCGAACACTTGAAAATTTAAAGAAAACTAAAAAGTGAATGCAACAAGTGTTGGGTTTGTTGTTTTTGTTGTTGTTTAACAATTATTTGAGAGGTGAACGAAATTAAATTTATGAGTATTTACATAATGTTATATTGGTGAGGGTGGTAGGTGGAGTGAGGATGTATGTATTCATAAGGTTCATCTGTTATTGAGTGACAATAACAGAGTTAATAATTATTTTTTGCTTTGTTTTTTCTTTAAACATGAACAAAATCAAAATGTTAAATGTTTGTGTGAATGTGCATTTTATTTTCTGTGTGCGTAACCAGATTAAACATATTAAGTTAATTGTGATGAGTTAATGTTATAAATTAAGTACTAAATGAAGAATGTACTTTTAGCACTTTTTTGGTTTTAAATTTTATAATTAAATTTAATTAAATCCTGAAACAACAACATGGAATTTTAGTGATTAATTTATTTTCACTTGTTGTATTAAAATTTTCTAATAATTTTTTGTAAAAATTATTTTTAATTGTAAAATAATATTTTTGATGACAAATCAAGTAAATATATGATCTAAATACAGTAGAATCTCACAAATTATTGATCAATTGCAGTAAAATGCAAATATAAAGCTAACGATTGATTCAGCTTATATTGGTCTTTATTCCATATTCGAAAGTACTTTGAAGAGTTAATAATATTTTGAGCTTCCGAACCGCACCTGAAACAAAGTGATTCACATTCCTAAAAGCGATACTGTGTTGAGTAAATTATCAAATTCTGTTTTATTCTTTCTTTACTTTAAGCATATAATAAAATTTAATTAAACAAATCTAAAAAAATATACAAGGACCTTCCAAAAATTCTTGAACCTTCACCTAACTAAACATAATTTTTACCGATCCAGATTAAATTCAGTACACGTATTTAGAAACAAAAACTTGCCCCAGAAAAAAAACACTGTAAAAAAGTTGACAACAAAAATAGTTTCACTTTTTTCAGTTATGATTTTGCTTCATTATCGCTGTATAATTTTACATAATGATATCGAACTATTCAAATATGTTCAATATTATTTTTTTACCACAAACGTAAAAACGTGTAATTTAAATTAAGCGAAACAATTATTCAGCCGCAAATTAACTATGTTCAACATTGATTTTGCTTTATGTTTTTTGCTATTTATAATTATTTGAAAATCGAAAAATTTTATCAAGTGTCAGAGTTCGACTTATTTTGAATAATTTTTAAAACTTAACCTAAATTCAAAATAACTTTTAAAACAGCTATCGTATTAAAAAAAATGAGAAGTGTTAAAAAAATAACACACAATTTGTTAATTTAAATTTGAAAATAGTGTAAAAAAACTTTATTTAAAATTTCCTGCAAATTTTAAATTTTATTATTAATTTTTTTTTTTTTTGGTGAAAAATTCAAATTTTTGTAAATAATTTATTTTTAGTGAAAAACTGAATTTTTAGTCAATTAAATTTTCAGTGAAAAAATATTTTTTAATAAAAAATTAATTATATTTATTAGCGAAAAAAATCAATTTGGTGAGAAAAATAAAAGATAAATTTTAAAATTAAAAGCAAAATTAAATTTTAATGAAAAAATTATTTTTATTATTATTATTATTATTATTATTATTATTATTATTATTATTATTATTATTATTATTATTTTGTAAAAAGTATTTGTAGTTAAATAATAAATTTTTAGTGAAAAACTAGAAAATTTAGATTTTTTTAAGTTGAGTTTTAGTGAAAAATTAAATTTTAAGGAAAAAAATAAAAAAAAATTGTGTAAAAAATTATTTTTTTTGTGAAAAATCTTAATTTTTTAATGAAAATTTTGAAAGTTTAGTAAAAACTTTGTGTTTTTTTTTATTTGATTTTTTAGCGAAAACTTTGACTTTTAAGTGAAAATATATGAATTTTTGGTGAAAACTTGAGTTTTCTTGAAATAATTGATTTTTTTGTGAGGAATTTGAAAGTTAAAATAAAAGATTAAGTGTTTTTTTCGAAAGAAATTCATTTTTAAGTAAAAATTTCAGGTTTTAGTGAAACATTTTAAATTTTAGTAAAAATTTTAATTTTTAGTGAAAATTTGTAACTTTAATTTTATTATTAGTAAAACATTTTAAAACTTATAAAAAAATTCCACTTGAAATGAAAAAATTAATTTTTGGTGAAAAACTAAAGTGTTAATGAAAAAAAAAACAAATATTTTTATTGAAAGTTTTAATTTTTATTAAATGTTGAGTGATTTTTTTTACAAAAATTCAATCTTTAGTAAACAATTTCCTTTTTAATAAAAATTTAATTGTTAATAAAAATAAAATTTTTAACAAAAAATAAAAATTTAATTTTATTGAAAAAAAATTAAAATTTTTGTGAAATTCAATTTTGTGTGAAATATCAATTTAGTGAATTTATTGAAATCCAAAATAAAATCTTTTATAGGGAAAATAATTGTTTCGTCCGTAAGAAATTAAGTACCATACAAAACGTACCTTTTTAAAATCGTCCTTCCATTTATCTTACACCCTTTTGTTACGAAAACAAATTCCTAAATTCCTAATTCTTCTTTCGCATTTCTTTCCACCTTCAATTTGCCAATAACATTAAAACAGCAACAACAACACTTTATCCTTTCACACTCAGTTTTTTTTTGGCCACCAACGAATGGCCAAACTAAAGCAGCAAACCGACCGGCGCTTGAGTAGAATTAATTTTATACGCATTTTCCGACACTTTTTCTATAAATTTACACGACACTTTTTAACGAAATTTTTACACAAAATTATTCAGAAACATTTAAATTACAAATTTATGCAAAAATATTAATAAATTATTAACTTTTAATACACGAATTTTAATAAATTTTAACCATCGAACTAACGAGTACTTGAAAAATTGTTAGAACATTGAAAGAGAACCCAACAAGTGTTGCATTTGTTGTTGTTGTTTTCTTCCAAATTTTGTCGTGGTGAAGTAAATCATGAAATTTATTGTTGTTTGTTTGTGTGTAAATATTTGCATAGTATTTTCTTTGGTGAAGCGGGAGGTGGGTAGAGAATGTTTAACTTTTTAAAATGTGTTCTGTTATTAGATTTCATTAAGAGAGAATTTGACTATTTTTTGCAATGTTCTCACTCTTTACATGAACTAAATCAAATTTATTAGTGTTTGAGTGTATTTGCATATGGGAAGAATATGCGTAACTGGATTTAACATGACAGAATAAAAGTGATGAATTAATGTTATGAATAAAGTACTAAATAAAAGGTGAAATTTTGTATGTTTTAATCAAATGTCATCTAATAAATGAAATTTTTAGTTTTTTTTTAACAATCTAAAGACTTCATAATACTCTCCACCACCACAAGTGTTGAAGAGGGTAATTAACTATGTCATTTCGAGTGTTACAATAAGAAAGAAACACTCAAAACCCCATAATGTGTATATATGTTTGCATCATATCTGTCTGTATATTCTTGTCACACTCACATCCACAATATTGGCCTGAGAATTTTGTACTATTAAAACCAATAAAATCGTTTTAGTATATTGTTAGATATAGACCGATATCTGAGGTTACTTCTAAAAACAAGCAAAAAAACTTTCGTAAAATTTTTAATTATAAATCAAAATTATGAATGAATTGAAAATTTCGCCATAATATTAAGTTCAATGTACCTCATGGCCATTCCAAAACTATCAAAATGTATTCAGTAAAAGAAAAGTTGTAGCCCACAAAATATAACTAATTTAAGGACTCATTAAATGTTCTTGTGTTGTATTATTCGGATAACGTTTATATATTGCTTGCTGTAGGTGGAGGTTATGGAAGATATATCATTCTTACTAGTTGAAATCTTAGCATTTAAAACCCACCGATATAAAGCGATTATCATAAAATTTGAATATAATCTGAACAAACGTTAATACAGGGCTTTAATTACACACTAACATTTTTCTGCTAATTAACTAACTGTCTTTAAAAAAAGAAATTTGACCCATTGCAGATTTTTTTCTAGGTATATGTGCACTATAATATGTAGATTTATCATGAAGACATTTTCTCTCTCCTTGAAAAAATCTAGAAAATTCTCTTAAAGTTAAAGTGTGAATCAGTGAATTTGTCAAAAAAGCATTTAATTTAAGACCTATAATTATGAAGAACAAACTTAAGTCCAGAGTAAAATATTTTCTTGTAAAGCGAACAAGTTTTACCACCATTTGAAAAAATCTAAATTTTTAAAGTTATATAACATTTAATTGGATTCACATAGATGGACCTTTTACAATCTTTTTTTTAGAATTTTTCAAAGAATCCCTATAATATTTTAGAAATTTCTTTGGACCTAAATTAAGCCCACCAAGTTCAAAAAATAAAAAAACTCACGTTTTAAATTGTGTTCAATATAATAAACTGTAAAAGTACCCTACATAAGTTAAGAATTATAAAAACTGTTTACATGTTAATTTTTTCTCAATTTAAATATAAATTAAATTTTCGTAGTTAAAAAAAATAATGCCCAAGATGGCAAAATATTGTAAGTCTATCCCTCGCCGCCTGGAACCTGTAAAAGTAAAAAATATTATTATGTTTAGACCTACCGCATAATACCCTACATCATGAATTTTTATTGTCACATTTATGCCATAAGAAATAATTTTCGGAAGGATTAAATGATGACTACTTTCAACTATGGACCGGTTATTACACAATTTTATACAGTATTTTTGTTGCAAAATCTGACTTTTGAGAGAATATCTGAATGGAAGCTACGATTATTTGTACTTTGTATTAATACAGAAATTATTTTTACCGAGTTTTATTAAAAAAAATTTTCAAAATCAACGTTGAGATTGAATAAATTCTTTTCATTTAGTTTAAATTAAAAATTTTTACGTTTCTGGTGAAATAATATTGTACATTTTCTATATCTTTCGATATTAATATTTATAATTATACAGAATTTCAATAACCTGTATTTACTGCAAAATAATGTTAAATTAACATTTTTTTACCTGTGAAGCAAAATCTTAACTAAAAAACGTTGAATTATTTCTATTTTCATAAATTTTACACTGATTTTTTTCTGTGTATATCTTTGCATTTTATGAGCTTTTAACCATATTCCGGGAGGGCATTTATTTGGGAGCTATCCGAAATTATCATCACTTTTAGCTAACCAAAAAGCTGAATGGGGAGGTAAATAAGCGGACCTCGTTAAATCGACTCGAGGAGTTGAACAGACTTTATTAATTAATTTGTTTTTCATATATAAATTATTCAGAATATAAAATTGCATATGAATGAATAGAAATTGAACTCATAAAAAATATGAACCATTTTCCCTCAAAAGTACCAAAGTACTTTTGTAGATTCACTCTACTAACAACCTGCAAACATTCTTCTAATCTATTGACGCATCACCTTAATCTCATCACCCCTTACCAACACTTTCATAAAAACAATAACAAATTCCCACCAAAAATTAGACAATTTTTTTACACCACTAACTAAAACAACAACAACAAAAATAACATTTCAATTGCATTTCTCTTTAGTTGAACAAAAATTTGTCAAGTGTTCGGTTGTTCGTTCGTTAAAGGTTAATTAAATCATTAAAATCGTGTATTAAAAGTTAATTATTTATTAATATTTTTACATAAAAGTAAAATTTAAATGTTTGTGAATAATTTTGTGTAAAAATTTTATTAAAAAATGTCGTGTAAATTAGTGAAAAACGTGTCGGAAAAATTGTGCAAAAATTTAATTCAGTCGAGCGCCGGTCGGTGTCTTTGCTTTAGTTTGGCCATTCGTTGATGGGCAACAAAAAAATTATTTTATTAGTTTGTGAGTGTGTGTATGTATGTGAGTATTTTTGAACTGCGAATTAAAAAAAGAGTTAGAAAAGAAGTTTTTGAGTGGGTAAATTTCAAGGTTGAGTGAGAGCTGGTTAAGCGAAAGTAAGAAATATTAAAGGAAGTAATAAATAGATCACTGAGGAAAAGCTTTTTAAAAAGGAGTAAGAAAATAACTTAACCTTATCAGTATATAAAAAAGAAAGAGCTCTATATCGTTTTTTGTATTTTTTTATTTAAAGAGTTCTGTTACAAAGTGTGTCCTTATTGATTTTTCGGAAGTAATTATTTAACATTTAAATTGTTAAAGAAATCTTAATGGAATTTCTCATGATTAAAGCTGATATGTATTCGATTTGATTTGGAGAAGCGCTGCCGGTGATTCTTCCAATGTTGGCCTTCTTGAGAATGTTGATTTTTTATGAATTGAGAAAAAAATTTTTGACAGTCCTAGTAAATTTCTATAAAAATATGCTTCTCTTTCAGAGATATTCCAATTTTTACGCTAACTATAAAAAGCCTTAATGCTTTTTAAGGCAGCGGACTTAATATGTGTCTTAAAATTTTTAAAATATATTCGCAAAATTTGTTATCGGATTTATAAAATCGAAGAATCGATGTGTTCGCTTTGTTCCAAAAAGGTGACAACATTTATTCGCTGCTAAAACCACTTTTTGTTCAGAAATACGTGGTTAAATCATCTTTAGATAAACCTTTATATTTAGCTTCATATGTAAGTTGTACACCTAATCAAATATTTTCTTTTGGAAGACCCTAATGAGGTCAAATTTTTAAACATGATATTTTGGGTATTTTCTCTAGGAATATTGGGATTTTTTTTATATCTCTGATTTATGGACCAATTAATAATTTCCTATTGAAATTTCATTAAGTTTAAATTTTATTAGAGTTCTTAGAATTTCTTAAGGTTCTAAATTTGTTAAAATATATGTAAATAAATTAAAAGACTTATAAGCTCTCTGATTTAACAAGCATGTAGCCTTTTTTTAAGGAAATCACGTTTATTTACTGATAAACCCACTTTTTGTTCAGAACAATATAATTTTTTATTGTTTTATAACGGAAATCCTTGTTAAGTAAATTCAGATGATATTGGAGCAAAAATCTGGCCATAAGACCTAGACAAATTAGGTCAAGAAAAAAAAACTAAAACAAAAACTAAGAATGAAGCTTTAAACAAACCAAAAAAAGGTTCTAATAATTTCAGTGAAGGAAGTCAAATTTTTAAACATGATTTATACAGAAAGATATTTTTGGTATATTCGCTTAGAATAGTGGGACTTTATAATTCTCTATTTTATACTCATATAAAGATTTTATACTTTTCCTGAAAATTCAACCTGCAATGGTCTTCCTCTAGTCAAATTTAGCAAATTTCTATTATTTAAATTTTAAGATCTTATATCGAATTATATATCCTTAGAACTACAAAAGATAACCTAAATTTGAAGCGTATATTTGCTGAGATTTACAAGGACTTTCTATATTTAACATTTATTTTCATTAATGAACTTTTTGTGATTATTTTTAACAATCCACATACCCGTGGTAGCTAATTTTAGAGGGTTACTGACTACGCCTCTTAACAGATATTGGCATGTACTCCCCCAAATCAACTCGAAAACATTTTAGTTGTGCGTCATTAGGGAATTCCAAAATAACTAGCATTTAGTAAATCAACCTCAGTTTATCCAAGTAAATAAATTATTTGTTGGTTGAAACATATTTATTTTGAATTCGCTCTACATAAATTAATTTTTAAAAAGCTTCTTTTTTGTATGTAATTAAAAAAATAATAGTTTAAAAGTTAAATTTGTGTGGTGAATATTTTGTTTTAATTAACCTTGAACCATAATATTTACAACATATAACAGTGTTTCTATTTTTTACTGACCAAATAGATCAACTCAAAACATCACAGCTTTAACCACGTGAAAGCTTTCTTAACGGTACAAAAGTTCCGTTATTTCCAAAAAAGTTTCAATTTGGAAACACTGCGCTTTTGGAATGAGATTATGATTTCAAAATAATTAACAATTTGCAAAAAAATAATTTTAAAAGTCCTTTTGAGTAAATTTTAACAGACTCCCCTTTGCATGTGATTCCATTTTCATGACCTTAACTGTTTCAATAACTTAAAAAGTTGTGACTCTCTGATAAAAAATCACCTGTTTTGTCCTTAAATATTTTGCTTAACTGTTTGAAAACTATTCACTCAGTCTCGGTATCTTATTTCACCATACTTCTTTCCTCTCGTTCGAAAGAACAACAACAAATAATTTCAAATTTTGTCCAATTTAATACACCACTCAAGTACTACTACAACAACAACAAAAATAACATTTCATTTGTATTTCTCTTTAGTTTAACAAAAATTTGTCAAGTATTCGGTTGTTTGTACTTTAAAGGTTAATTAAATCATTTAAATCGTGTATTAAAAGTTAATTATTTATTAATAATTTTACAAAAAAGTAAAATTTAAATGTTTGTGAATAATTTTGTGTAAAAATTTTCTTAAAAAATGTCGTGTAAATTAATGAAAAAGGTGTCGGAAAAATGTGCAAAATTTGTTGCATTCGAGCGCCGGTCGGTGTCTTTGCTTTAGTTTGGCCATTCGTTCATGGGCAACAAAAATATGTTATTAAGTTGTGAGTGTGTGTATGTAAGTATGTGAGTATTTTTGAGTTGTGAAGGATGAAATAGATTTAGAAAAGCTTTTGAGTGGGTAAAGTTCAAGGTTGAGTTAAAGCTGGTTAAGTGAAAATATTAAACATTTAAGGAAGTAATAAATAGATCATTGAGGAAAAGCTTTATTAAAAGCGAATAAATGTAATTGTTGACATAACAAATCAAAAAGTTTAATTAAATAATTTTAAAGTATTCAAAAAATAGCTCCGAATCGGACCAATTTTTTTATAAAATAAGCTGTATATTTCTGTACAGTTTAAGTACTAATATTTTACACTGAGAAGAATAATTTGTAAAAAATATCTTTGAATTATAATTCTTTTGACCACTTTATCTCATGTCCGGTTAACTTTTAAAAAGTACCACTAGAAATGATTGTAAAACTTGAGTTTCAAAATTAATACTAAAGAAAAGTCATTGAAATTTTTAGAATAAATAAATTATTATTAACACACACATAAAAAAATAATGTCAAATTAATGAAAAAGGAAATAATTTGAATTTTTTTCAGTTATGATTTTGCTTCATTCATAAAAAATATAAATTTTACATTGTTTCACAGTATATGTAGTTAACAGAGAATCTTCTTGAAATTTTACTACATAAAAGTAATTTGAAAAATTTATCGTTGTATAATTTTATATATTAATATCAAAAGATTTTTAAATGTACAATATTATTTCGTCACAAAAGTAAAAAAGCAAGATTTATGCGTTTTAAAGTGATATATGGAAGGGGGTTGTTTGGGACCTTTGAGAAACAATTAACTGGTCCACGTTCTATTTAAGAATTTTATGATCCAAAAAACGGGATATTTATATGGCTTCTATAGAACAATTTCAATAGATATCGTCCTTGGTCCAAAATAATACTACATGCCAAACTTTATTAAGACATCTTCAAAACTGCCAACTGTACTTTGCCAAAAACTTTTATAGACAGCCGGCCGGACGGAAGAATGGACGACTTAGGAAGCGATTTTGGGTCAAACGGTATACTTAAAGGTGGCGGTAGCACTATGTTTTCTACCCGTTATAAACATTTGCACAAACACATAATACCCTTATAACCTGTGAGTGGTGTAGGGTATAAAAATATAAATGTTTATAATGTATTGACTATCACCGTTTTAATTGCTTTAAAAATACGATTTAATATGTTAAATTGTCCCTCTGTGTTCTATTCAGTGTTGCCAGCGAAAAATATTTGAACTACACTTCGATTAAATTGCACATTTTATGAAAAATTACTTATTTCAATGATAAAAAAAGTATTCCAAAATTAAGTACTCTGTAATGTTTTGCGGTTATCGCTTCAACTATGCCCCAGATTTCATAAAATTGCCTGTAACAGTTTCAGAAATAGGCGATATTAAAGGGATGTACCGCGCCCCCCATGTCTCAACCGATTTTTTATATAAAATTTCAAACAAATTTAATACGCCATTAAGTTATAATAGATGATCAAACTTTAAGTTTTGTGAGTTTATCTCAGTCTATAAAATTTTTCTACTGAACCGATTTTACCCATTTTAAATAGACTCTGTCAATTATTGTGGCTGTGAGAGTTTAAACAACAGATAGAAGTAGAGATTAAAATAGTTAAATTGACTGAGATTTTGATGTGCAGCAAGAATAAATATACTCTTTGGATGAAACCCTCATTTCATCTTGCGATAATTGGTGGTATAATAAAATATATCAGCTATTTCCATTCCTAGCTCTTTTATAAGTAAATAGGAAATGCCTGAGATCAACATCAGCAGTTTTTTGTGATCATTTTCTGATTTGGTTTATAATTTTAAAATGTAATATGCCAATGTGCTTCTGGTTCTAAACTGGAACTTAGTTGAGATTTCTACAAATCCAATTGAGCATCCTGTCGATACTAATTTTAATGTTGTTGTAACTTTATTTCAATTGATTAAAACCTTTTGGAAAATGAGATTAATATATTTGATACAAAGGACTGTGCATTTTTTTTAATTAACATTATCTCTAATACACAGGGGTCATTTATATTTCAAAATAGGTTATAATCAGATTCGTTGATTTCTTATACTCTTTTAGTTTTATATAAAATTGGCTTGAGTCACACATAGTTTACACATGAAATCAACCAAAAACAACACATAGGCTACACATGAAAATAAAGTTTACTCACAATATGTTTAATTACACGCGAAGTTGCAACATTGGTTCTGTTACAAAAAAACGCCTTATTTCCCTTTTTAATCACCTTCAGCATTTTGCACAATTTCCTTTAAACTATTTGCGCAGTTGAACATTTTATTTCCCCATATTTCCTTCCTCTCTCTCTCGAAACAACAACAAATACTCACAAATTTTGAATTATTAAATACACCAATTTCTATAAAAATAACAACTTTAACCAAAATGTCGCGTTAAATGGTGAAAAATCTGTCAGAAAATAATACAAATAATTAAGACATTCGAAAGCCGGTCGGTGTGTTGCTTTAGCTTGGCCATTTGCTGGTAGCTAAAATAAATGTGTGCTAATGCTGTATGTGTTTTATAAGTGTATGAAAAAAATGTTGCAAGGAAAAAGTTAGAAAAAAGCTTTTAATTAAACACGTAAAGTTCAATGTTAATATGCTTAATAGAAGCTTATAAAAGAGGGCAAAGAAAAAAGTTATAAATAAAAGGAAATAAAAAATAGATCAAGCAGAAAAAGCTTTATTTAATAAAAAAGAAAATTAGTGAAAATAAGAGCAAAAGAAAAAAGTGAGAAAAACTATAAAAGAAAAAATGTTGTCATTTTTAAGTTTATAATTGTATGAGTAAAATATATATGTAATAAGCAAGTTCATCAGCGGAAAGGAAACACATTTCAAATAAGGTAAGATCTTTAGTCTTCATATTTTAAATATATATTTTTATTAAACGAATTATATCGGAAATATTAATAATAAATATTTGTTTATATCTCTCTTTATACCATACGCCACCATAGGTGGTTGTGGTATCATGCGTTTGCGCTAATGTTTGTAACGTACAGAATCACTTTTTAAATTTGTGTGCGTGGCTGAATGTTCACGCTGATAAAAAAGTCATGTGTTCCAAGATTTTGGGCCAAAAACGAAAACTATTGAAATTGGCCTACAAAACTCTACTTTTAAACTCATAAATGAAGATACTTTAATTTGGTTCATATAAATTTTGTATCAGTTCAAATACACATAACAAACTCCCACATAGACCCACTTTAAAGTGTATAAGTTTCAAACAAATGTCAACATTAACGTGATATTTCATAGGTTTATGACTTATAAACCAAAAAATATCAAACCAAAATTTTCGAGGATAAGTCCATAATTCCCTCATCCCAAAATCACCTTAAATAGTATTTTTCTCCATATCACAAAAATATTTTAAATATATAAAGTACAAATTACAAAATTAAATTCTACGAGGGTCAGCTCATAATTCTTCACAATTGCTAGATAATATTGGATCTGATTTCACCGACTATTACATTCTTACACGTTTACTGTGTTTTTTTTTTTTGTAACTTTCAATCATTTGAAAAAAAGGTTTGAAATATATAAATTTTCAAGCCCGATTATCTAACACCCTTAACGATATTTTTAGTATAAATGGAAGCTACTGAAAATTAATGAACGACAAAGCGTATCATTTGTTTTTGTTAGTTTTTTTAAGAATTTATTTTGGATTGAAGAAATTACAGAGTGACTCTCTTAATATTGTGAACTTCAATTTGATGTTCGAAAGTGTGGATTGTATTGGAGTTTTGAACAATAATGGATCGGTATAATTTGGCACTACCTTTAAGAACTTTTTTTTTAAATAAGTATTATTTATGTGTCACATTTTGTTAAAATAATTTTATATTGTGGATTTTTATGGACCTAAAACTTATGGGGCGTATGTACAATATTGTACCAATCAAACCAATTTCAAAAGGCTTCATCCTTAAGCCTAAATAATATTATGAGACAAATTTCTTCAGGATATTTTCAAAACTCCAACATGTACTTTCATCAAAAGAGAAAACTGCCATGCGGACGGACGTATATAATTAAATCGGCCCAGGAAATGATTTTGAATCGAAGGCTGTACTGTACTGTAAAAAAAATTTTAAAAACTTTAAAATTTGGAAGAACCCGAGTTTTTCAGTTTTAACCTGTTTTTATTTCAATACTCTAATTTTTGTCTTAATTTCTCAAATCGCAAAGCTGGAATTTAAAAAATATATATTCTTCAAAACCTGTTATGTTCTAAAATTGTTAATAATAGAAATTTTTTGCTCCCCGATATCAATTGGAAAGATAAAGCAATAAATGTAGAAAAAAACATTTTTGGGAATTTCAGAAAGTTTTTTTTTTGGAATAACGGGATTTCTTTTAAGAAAAGCTAAATAAATTTAATAGTTTTCATTTTAAGATCAAAAAATCTATTTATATGCAAAATTAAGTTTAAGGTTTTAGATTAAAAACAATTTTATTGGAAAAACAAAATATATAATTTACAATCAATCCAACACTTTAGTGGGACTTTTCATCAAAAAGTGTGCAACGAATTTTTTTATTAACAATAATATTATACATTTTTGAAAATAAGATATAATTTCCAAAGCACTGATATGTAATATGTCTACCTTGACCTTTTCAAGTGGGAAAATTCATTTGTCTAGCTTCTTCTTCTTCGTAATGATTAGTTAAAGTATTGACTTTGGTAATGTTATGAGTCGTCTAATTGGAATTAAAAACAGACATGAAATTCATATTTTTCTTAAAGATTTTTTTGTACGATATCTAGATTTTGGGGGCAAAAGCCTATTGGGGCAGACCCTCTCGAATTCGACTTGAATTTTTATAAAAATTTTGAATATTACCTAAACCATAATTTTTAAAGTAAAATGCAGGTTTGGAAACCTTCATGTCTTTTTTTTTGCCCTGGAATGAATGTGGACTTTTTTCGAGCATACGAGGAATATTTTATTAAAACAATAATTTTTGTTAATATTTTATAATTTCTAATTACAAGGTCCACATTCCTTGAATTCCAAAAAGATATCTTTATTAATAAATATTTTATTCACCCATAAATTCCTTAAAAAGAGATCAAAAATTCGTTTGTTTCTGATAATAAAAATTACAAATATTTTTATTTAAGATAAATTTTTAGCAGACATATTGGAGCCCGTTTAAGAAAAAGAAACTATGTCCTCTGCATTCCAAATTGCATCCTCATAACTCCCGCCATAGAGCATCAATTTGGTCAAAACTCGCAAGGTTATAACGTCAATCTCCTTTGCCATCCATTTTACCGATCTTTTATAAAGAAGTTTGGGTAGATATTTGGACCAAGTTGGTGGCAATTCGCCTTTTTAAAGTTACTACTTTAGATAAAGATTTTTTGTAACAATTAATTCTAGAACTTAACCGAAAAACTGAAAGTTCTGGGGACACTGAAAGGAAAGGTGATAATGGACATCACACAGATCTCTTCATTTGCAATAGAAAATGAATCACTCAATACAAACATTATTCAAATTGAATATTTTAAGTCTCGTTCCTTATTATATAACCAATTTCCTAAAAATTGTAAAGCAAACAGACACACAGACATTCTATACTCTTTGAGGATCTTAAAATTATAATTTATAAAACAAAAGATTTGTTTCTAATACCCTTTTTTTGGACTGAGCAGTAACTGATAAGAATGTCCCCAAGAAGTAATAAATTATATTTTTCAGCTCGTGCCAATAAGAAAAAGACATTTGGCGTCATTATCCTTTACATCCCTCTAGAGAAATTTTACCGTTTCCCTAAATTGTTGAAACAAAACTTTTTCCAAATCTAATTTTTCCTTTTTTTTATATAATAAATCTGGAGTATGAAAAGCAAAATGAGAAACCCACATCCACTATAACCACCACAAGTGGTGAGGAGGGTATATTAACTTTGTCATTAGGTGGGTAACGCTAAGAAGGAATCATCTCTGATCCCATAATAATGTATACATATTATTACATAAAATCAAAATCTGAATCGATTTAGCTAAGTCCGTCTGTTGTTGGCACGCCCATATCCACAAAAATTGATAGAGTTCAATGAAAATTGGACTAAATATTTCTTAAAATCCAAAGAAGTTTCCTACTTAAAACCAGCAAAATCAGTTGAGTGTATTAAAAGATGTAGATCGATATCTAAGGTAAATCCTAAGTTTCAGTGAAGAACTTAAGTCGATTCCAACTATTCCAAAAATGATCAAAATCGGTTCAAAAATATAACTAATATTTTGACTCCTAAAGTGTTCCCGTGATATATTTGAGAAAAACGTTAATATAATGTTTACGTTTGTGAGTGTGGAGGGTATTGAATATTCGGCTATGGCGAATAAAGCATTCTTACATGTTTTTGCTTCAAATATTATTTATTGTTTTATATATATTTTGACTATTAATCGATAAAACTTTTGAAACAGTTTGTAAACTTATGGTAACAATCTTCCCACAAAACGGAGGAGAAGATGGAGCACAGAAAAAGTAACAAATTGCTTTGCATCATAAATTGTGATATGGTCTTTTTTTCACCAAACCAACATAATATTATCATATGAATGGAGAATTGTATTCTTTTTTAACATCAGGTTTTTGGTTTTTTTCTTATGGTTTTATATGGGTCGACCCTGAATCTTTGCAAACACACACTCTCGTAGAGTTTCATTCATTCATTCATTCATTCGTTGGTTCGTTCTTCATTCAGTCATGTAGATATTTAATCGTTTTTTAAAATTTCACAGTTGTCTGCAATATTTTCACTGTCAAAAATTTAATTCACATTATTTATTACTTCAGTATTTTTTTTTGGTTTGTTTGTTTGTAACAAACAAAAGCAACAACAAAGAATTTGTTGTATTATTTCGCAGATATAAATCGCCGCCATTGAGCAAAAAAAAAACCTTCAAAGCTTTTTACTTATTGTTTTCGTACCCCTCTGTCATCACCGATATATATTTTAAGTGAACTTTGTTTGTCATACTGGTTGTATAAATCCGCAAAAAAAAACTGTTATATAAGAATCCTTGAACCATTTCTGTGACGATTTCACTGTAGCACAATGCCTTCTATGTGTGATGAACTATGCTAGTTTTTTATTCTCTGTATTTTACCAGGAAGTAGAGTATAGAACTGACTGACCTTCCTCTTGTATTTTTTTGTTATGTAAGAATCCTTGTTCATATCTGAGCCGATTCTACCATTGATAAACTTACTAAAAATTTGTTGTATTATTTTAGAGATAATACAACAAATTTGAGCCATTGAGTAAAAAACTCCTTCATCTTAGAACCATTTCTGGTCCAATTTCACTATAGCACAATATCCTCTATGTGCGATGAAGTGCTTGGAACTTTTTTTAGTTTTTTATTTCCTGTATTTTACCAGGAAGAAGAGTACTGCGCTGTCTGACCTTCCTGTCGTGTTTCTTTGTTATGTAAGAATCCTTGCCGATATCTGAGCAGATTCTACTATAGATCAACTCGCACTTTTTTTGCTTTTATGTTTAAAAGTTATACAATTTTATAAAATAGTGTACTGATTGAGATAGAACTGAGCTAAAAAGTTCGTAGCTCGTTTCAATAAACTTTCAATAGTCGTTGCCTTTTCAGTATAATGCGCAATCGGGCAGAATCGATTTTTTTGGAAATGAATCTGTAACTATTAACCGCCTTAATTGATTTGCATAACATATTGATTGCAGAGGAAGGTAGCATTTTAACTTAGCATAAGACCACCACCTTTAAATATGCCGTTAGCCTCACAATCACTTTCTGATTAGAGTTAACGATCCGTTGTTGTTGTTGTTGTTGTTTATTGGGGAAAACTTGCGATTAATACAGCTGTCGTTGACTTGACAGCCTCTTGGAGAGTGTGCATGGGTCGTAGAAACGACGTCCATTCATCTAGCTCGCAGACAGCCTTGTTGACCATGTAAATCTCATAAACAAAATACAAGTTGCAGATATTTTGTGAAATTGTTGTACAAGGACTATGCGTGTTGTTGTACGTAATTTTACGAAGGTGAGACCATATTTTCTTTCAGATCCCACATAAGACCCTCTTCCACAAAAAAATCATTTCAAAACACATAAAAGTGTGTGTCACAATGATGAACTGTATACTTCAGCATATAACAGAAAATTAACTTTTACGAGGGTGGTTTCTTACTTGTTAATTTAGTTAATTAGATAGAACCAGAGGGAGTGAACATCACTTGGGTCTTTGAGGTTCAGAGTATAATATTGTACAGTCGCAATTTACTTGAAAAGGAAATTAAAAGTCAAGTAAAAAAGAAGGAGAGAATGCAGAACAGGGAGGGGCTGGACCTATGGGATCCACTTTTATGTAATTGCCCAAAGGAAAGTGTTACAATTAGAGAAATATAAATTTCTGATGTAAGTATGTAACTATCTTCGTTGACTACGTCAAAAGAAGCTTTCTTATGTTCTGAAAGTGGGCCTTTTCAAAGTGATGAAGGTAAAGCTTCTTAAGGTCAGGCAGTTACGGAAGGGATGTGTTTTAGTCTGATACATTTCTTCATTTCCACAACTTCATCATTTCCAAAACTTGGACGGCGATCTCTTTGGCAGCATGAGTGCCAAAGGCATAGTATTCAGAAATATAGTAATCAGAGTAACAAAAATTATAGCATAAAATCGAGTGATCATTTTCTATGACTCTCATTTGAAACCACTAATATGATGCAGGATTCTTTTATAGTCGTCCATGACCGTCTTAAATTTATTATTTTTTTTTTGCAACTTTTGCTCCTCCGCCAGAGTTCACAATCAGTTAAATTCACATTTATAATAATTTTTTTACTTTTTCAATATTTTTTCCTCATATTTTTGGTGATTCCTACATGATTTAAGTTTGAGTATTTCTTCATGATTTTCGTTGTCTCTAAATTGTACATCTTTCTTTTCATTCTTTTTTCAAATCAGGGATTTTTTTCTCTTTCTTCTTAATACAATTATTATTTCAACAAAATGTTGCAAATGTAGCAACAGCAGAAGTAGCAGAATTTACAAAATAATCATCAACAATATTTACAACAAAAATAAATACTTAAATAAATAAATCGTTTTATGATGATATCGGTATCAGTATCTGAGAGATTTTTTCTTGCTCCAGAAAAAAAAACTATTTTTCAAATACAAATATTTAGTTTCTTTTCAATAGTTTTCTCCCGGTTTAGAGAAAAAAAGGAAACTTCACATACTTTTGTAAATAAAAATGTAAATTGTGCAGCATTTTTATACACTTCACCACCACCAGAGATGAAGAGGGTATATTTACTTTGACATTCCGTGTGTAACGCTAAGAAGGAATCATTCTAGACCACATAATCTCATAATGTGTATCATTTCAAAATTTGAATCAATTTAGCTATGTCCGTCTGTCTATCTGTCTGTGTTTCTGATTGCTGGTTTTTCGTGCTGCTGCTCATTACTGTCGCTCTCCCTAGCTGATCATCATCGCCATCATTATCACCACCTACCGTGCTGTGTTGTTGCGCGTTCCTTCGTTGCGATCGTTTTTGTCCATTTCCGGTTTCACATTATGTGTCCAAAGCCTCGTCCGTGAGGGTGCTGCTCAATGTTAGTGTTGTAAGTATTTTCCAATTGTATGTGTATGTTGGTATGTGGAGCGGTGGGCCACCAATCCCATTTTTTTTGGAGTTCAACTGGAAGTAATCGAGTTGATTACGAAGACTTAATTCTTTTACCGCGAGAGTCAGGTGTCCCTGGAACTTTGGTTTCAGCCTGACTGTTGGTGTGGCCCCTCGGGGAGCTACATGGTGGCTGTGGTTTAAACCCAAATTGCGGGAAGAGTCTAGATCTTTATGCTCTGTGTGGAGTTGCATATTCAACCGGGTGCCGTACCCAAAAATCGTTTTAGATAGGCTCCGCTCATTACCAAGGGAGAAGTCATGTCCAAATAAATGGCTTTGAATTGGTACTCAGATGTAGCAGTATGTTGCATTTAGGGGCATTGGTAGACGCATTGTATTTACCCAGTGAGAAGAGCAATGTGAGATTAGATCCACTGAGACAGATACTCACGTTAAAAGCTTCGTCGTTGCCCACCCCACTGTCTGCTGTTGTGGAGGAAGGCATTGAATATTCGGCATAGCCGTACATAGCATACTTACTTATTTGCTTTCTTGTCGTAAAATTTTTGAGTAATCGTATCATTTTGTAGTGGGTACTTTACTTCACAATTGCTGCAATTGTAATACATTTTTTTTCTTTTGAAACTCATCATTCATGATTTCCATTTTTGAAAATATACATTCAGTTCATTCACAGTCATTTTGCTAATGGTTCAGGATTTATTTAATATCAAACTAAGTATTTTTACAGTTTTGATAAATGTTTATTTGTATTATTTATCAGACAAAAAATACATATAAATATCCGTTTAGTATAAAGTGGCAAATGATCTCAGGATTTGTTAAAAATGCCAAAAGAAAATATTTATTTATATATGAAAAATTAGCAAAGTTCCCTACCACTACATCACACATAGAGGACGATGTCATTCTTTGTTTAACATCAAACAGTAATCATCTAAGGTTCCAAAAAGTATGAATTTTAGAAACTGAATCGATTTTGTTTTATCGGTTACTAATGTCCATAGAAATATATTTTTTTGTTTGTAAATGGACTTTAATTTCGATTTTGTTTTTAGGCTTCATTTCATTTTAATATTATTCCAAATTTAGAACCATTTCTCAACAAATAGAATTTATTTAATTCCATATCATCAAAAAACAAATTATTATTATCTTGTTACATAAAAAACTTGACTGTCTGAAAAATTCAATTTTACTTAAAACCCTTTATGACATTAACAAATCAGTCAAGAAGAAAATAACGCTCTACCTTGCCTTCATCAAAAGTCCTTTTGACAGGTTCTTACAACAGTTTCTTTTAAATTGTCCAAAAAACAAAAATAAAACTTAAAAAAACAATTACTAAAGATTAACGAAATTACTTAAAAACGCCCTTAATTAGTCTCTTGGGGAACATAAGAACAAAACAATATTTCAACATTAAGTTAAAATCGGAGGCATAAACATATTTAGTTGGTAATGTTGCATGCAACAATTAATGCACTTTATGCAAAAAAGGAGATATATACAGTTTATGAAGAGATTTGTCAATGTATTAAAATGAAGAAGTATAGAACTGAACTAGAACTGAATTTGAAATGAAATAGAACTGAACTAGAACTGAATTAGAAATGAAATAGAACTGAATAAGAATTGAACTAAACCTGAACTAGAATTGAACAAGAACTAAACTAGATCTGAATTAGAACTGAACTAGAACCGAACAAGAACTGAATATGAACTGAACTAGAAGTAAACTAGAACTAAAATAAAGCTGAACTTAAACTGAACAAGAACTAATCTAATCTGAACTAAAACTTAACTAGAGCTGAACTAGAAGTAAACTAGAACTGAAATAAAGCTGAACTTAAACTGAACAAGAAGAGTTAAACTAGAACTGAATTAGAACTGCACTAGAACTCAACTTGAACTGATCTACAACTGAACTAGAAGTAAACTGGAACTGAACTAGAACTAAAATAGAACTGAAATAGAATTGAACTAGAACTGAACTAAATCCGAACTAGAACTGAACTGGAACTAAACTAGAACTGATCTAGAACTGAACTAAAACTAGACTGAACTATAGCTGAGATAGAAGTAAACTAGAACTAAACTAAAACTGAACTAAAACTTAACTAGAGCTGAACAAGAACTGAACTAGAAATAAAACTGGCACTGAACTAGAACTAAATTAGAACTGAACTAAACTGAATAAGAATTGAACTAAAACTGAATTAGAATTGAACAAGAACTAAACTAGATATGAACTAGAACTGAACTAGAAGTAAACTAAAACTGAAATAAAGCTGAACTAAACTGAACAAGAACTAATCTGGAGAGTTGAACTAGAACTGCACTAGAACTCAACTTGAACTGATCTACAACTGAACTAGAAGTGAACTGAAACTGAACTAGAACTAAAATAGAACTGAAATAGAATTGAACTAGAACTGAACTAAATCCGAACTAGAACTGAACTAGAACTGATGTAGAACTGAACTAGAACTGATCTAGAACTGATCTAGAACTGAACTAAAACTAGACTGAACTAGAGCTGAGATAGAAGTGAACTAGAACTGAACTTAAACTGAAAAAGAACTGAACTAGAAGTAAACTAGAACTAAACTAGATCTGAACTAAAACTTAACTAGAACTGATCTAGAACTGAACTAGAAGTAAACTAGAACTGATCTAGAACTAAAATATAACTGAAATAGAATTGATCTAGAAGTGAACTAAAACTAGACTGAACTAGAGCTGAGCTAGAACTGAACTAGAAGTAAACTAGAACTGAAATAAAGCTGAACTTAAACTGAACAAGAACTAATCTAGATCTGAACTAGAACTGAATTAGAACTGCACTAGAACTCAACTGAATTAGAACCGAACTAGAACTGAACTGGAACTAATCTAGAACTGAACTAGAACTGATCTAGATCTGATCTAGAACTGAACTAAAACTAGACTGAACTAGAGCTGAGATAGAACTGAACTAGAACTTATCTTGAACTAAAGAAGAACTTTATGTTTCTTCAGACTTCATCTGCAATTTAGAAAGTAGATTGTGGATATTTTAATTGCTAAAATCTTTAAATGCAATTCGACAGTAAAAATAATTCTGATTATTTCTTGTTCAATAGATGCGCTTTATGTGATAAGATATGTATCCTTAATCCGCTTTGTAGTTCCATTTCAATTCCACTTCGCTTATTTTTACATTCTTAAGCATCAGAAAATAACTCTTGATTTAATATTTTTAGCATTTTTTTAAATTTGCGTTTTGTTCTTGCTGGCGAAAATGAATCCTTTAGTTGTCATGCCCTGACATTTGACTGATTTAATATTGGCTTTAAAAGCCAACCAAGAGTATACCTACCAGATTGTGGTTATTTGGTGGCTGCGTGTAAACGACCTTTAAAATTATCATCTTGTTTGACTTAAATTACATTTGATACGTTTGCGTTTTCCAGAGGTTTTTGTTTTACTGAACTACGGTTTGCTTTCATGTTATTGTTATTGTTGTTGGAGCAAAATGTTGCCCATTTAACGCCACAGGTGATTTGTGTACAAATTACAAATGACATGGGAGCACGAAGGCTGGAATATATGTGAGTGTTTATTTTTAAAGGTATAAATATGAGCAAAACATATTTTAAAAAGGGAATAAGATTAAATATTAACTGGACTTAAAAAAGGAGGTAAATTGTTTTATTTTTGGCGTTTTTAAGCAAATGCTTTTTAAAGGAGTGGATATTTCAAGACTAATAGATTTGTGGGAGTTTAAGCTTCTTTTTGGGCAAACTGATAAATTAGAAAAATCATTATTAGAAATTAACGAATCAGCAATAGAATTAACACATTCGTTGAGCGAAAAGGGCTAAAAGTTTCCCCATTCGAAGGACCAAGTTGTAAATATAAGAATCATGAGGTATTTTCGATATTTTGTACAATATTTTTGAAATTTAGTTTGAAATGTCATTTATCAATTCGAGGGCAGAAGTAGTTCAAAAAAAAGATTCGATTTTATTAAACTTAAATATCCTGAAAACAAGTAAACAAGTAATGCCACCAACAAGTTTGTGTTCAGTGCTTTTAGTTAAATATTCACTAAACTGAGTTTCCATAATCCGGTCCTAAGGACCAACTAATTTTTTATTAATTTCTATTAATTAAATTTCAAAAAATATTATTTGATAAAATTCATAATCTTTTTTAATTTGCATTATTTTCAATTGATTTTTCATTTTCTGTACTCTGATTCGAAATACCACTTAATTGTTTTAATAATTTTCTGTTACAAAGGACCAATCAATTTATTAATTTCATATAATTTATATTTTCAATATATGATATTGAAATAAAGTCTTTAATCTATTTATTTACATTATTTTTAATTGATCTCATCAATATTTTTCGTTTATATCACTTATTTTCTTTTTGGAGAAAAACTCAGCAATGTCATCGTTACTCTGCACATTTGTGGCACATTGTTGCCACAACTTGCAGTTGTGTGCAACATTATAACAAACAACGATATAATATTTGTTTTTTCCTGTTATTGCTTGTTGACAACCAATAATGTCGCAGACAAAGTTCACAAAAATGCCAGGAAGGATACATCAAAATACTTATTTTCAAACGAAATGTTTCGATACTTGTTTGTACATTTTTAAATACACATTATAACAACTTTGTAATCATACGTACATAACAACAGAAATGCATGAATTATGCAACCAAAAATTTATGAAACGGAAAAATGAACTTTAAGTATTTTCCGACATTTTACATGAAAATATTATTTTTTATTTTTGTTAGAATTATTATTGATCACTCTGTAATTGCATGCATAAGTGTAGTATAAAATATAGTACTTATTGGTTTGTTATTTTGTTACATTATTCTGTTGTTGTCGTCTGTCGATATAACCAATGTGTTTATATTCATTTTAAGTACTATTTTTTCCTTTCAAATATCAGTTCAATATAGTACCAAAATATATAGATGAGTTCAGAAAAATAGCACAACCAAAGCAATTCTCAAAGACGCAAAGGAAAACATCGCTTGCTGTAACCATAATCTAAAGCAACATAGTATGGTTAAAATATAACAAAAATATGGTTGTATTGTAATCATAATAGGGTTGAACAGATAAATGTATCAGTTACAAATCATATTAAGTTTAAACCACAACCACCACTAATCTAGAAGGAGGAAGCTAGCAACATTGGTTCAAGTCTCTAATGTGGTTCCATATTCACAGAGATCATTGTTATATATCCAATGCGGAATTAGTTTTATAAGATCCAACTATCATTATAACTTTATTTTAGAATTTTAAACAGATTAAAAATTTATTCTGCATCCAAGTTTGAAGGACCATTAACTGATTATTATGTAATCATAAGCAATTTTAAAGAACTGAATAATTTAAAAAGATTAAAAATTAATACCTGGTGTCTATGAAAGACGTTCTTAATTATAATGCAATTCATCGCATTCAGTATCCGGTTTGAGAGACCATAAACCAATAACAATTCCATTATTATATTGCTTTCTTATCTGAGAAGATATTTTGAGAAAATTTGTTTCACAAAACATACAGTTGGTGTTCGCTATTTGGGTGGGATTTAACAACTTTTTATAATCCATTTCGAAGGACCATAAGGTAATTTCATTCCCTAATAGACTATGAAATTTATTAAGGTCCTTCCTAATTGTTTTCGATTTTACGAGAAAGTTTGACGAATCTTCAGCATCCGCTTCGAAATATCATAAAATAATTTCAGTTTCTTACAGTCATATATGTCTATTAAGGTACTGCTTTCACACTAGATATTCTGAAAAACACGCTTTTTGAAGAAAATAAAACAACTCTTCTACATTCGGTTCGAAAGACCACAAATCGATATCTGTTTCTAATGATTTATGGTGTTCAGTGAGGTCCTTCTTTATCGTTCTCGCTATCACTTTCGGAGAAATTAAAACGACTCTTCCGCACTCGGTTCGTAAGACCATAAACAAATTTAATTTTATAATGATATTTTAAAAATTGGTTTTCGCTTTTTAGAAAAGATTAAATAAATCTTCAGCATCTGATTTGAAAGATAATAAACTAATTTCAGTTTCTAATAATATTTGGTGTATATTGGGATTTTTCTTTGTGACTACATATTTTGCACACAATATGGTCTTAGCTCTTTGAAAGGAATTAAACGACTTGTCAGCATCCGGTACGAAAGACCATTCTTGAAGTTTTTTGTAGTGATTGATATCTATGTAGGTTTTTTCCCTCTTAAAACAGACAGATTTTTGCTTTTTGGAGAAGAAACATGTCACTTTAGCATCCGGTCCTTGATATAAATTGCAGTCAATATTTCTCACTTACTATTTTGAACAACACAAGAGTTGAATTTTGCTTTTTGGAGAAGATTCAAAGACTGTTCAAAATCCGGTTCGAAGGACCATAAACCAAATAAATATTATTTTTGTCTGTAAAAATTACATCTGTATATCAATAAAGATTGCAAATCAATGTTTAACATTTAAGTATTCGATACAGAGAATTTATTTACATTTTAAATGCATCAAACTAAAATTAATGCATTTTTGCATCCAAATACTATTTTCTTGCACACCACTATTCTTCCATGGAATTATTTCTTTAATCATAGAGTTTCGTGGAGTTGTTATAGTATTTTTTTTTTTTTTTGTTTCTTTTCCATTTTCGCTTTTTATACGATTTTTTTCTATGTCTGACAACTCGCTGATATCTCATAGATTTATTGTGCGAACTGACAGTGACAAAGTGCATTTGAGTTACTTTTATTTTTTTCTTTGGTCTCTCAACTTTGTTGGAATTTTGTTTTCGTTTTTTGCTTTTTGTTCTGTATTCTATATGATTCAAACGAGTAAATTTCAATGTTTAATAATGCAGGGAATACTTATTCGTATGTTATTATGTCCGCGTGTCTGTGTGTTCGTCTGTCCATTTCTCTGTCACTGTGTCTGTATTATGCTCAGCCCTTTTTTTATTGAAAATAAAAAATGGTTGTCTTTCTTTTGGTTGGAATTTTTTTTTTTAATAAGATTTTTTTTGTATTTTTTATTTTATGGTTTGATAACAATGCCATTATGTGAAGGAGTGTAAAATAAAATTAATAAACGAGAAACAAAACAAAAAAAACAATAATGATAGAAGAAATAGTGAGTAGTAAGTAGCCATTACTGCACCAAAGTTTCTGTCCATAATTCTACCAATATAAACATGCACTTTAGCACTTTGAACACTTCTGTTTATATTTTTGTACCCTCCACCATCACAAGTGGTTAAGAGGGTATATTAACTTTGTCATTCCGTGCGTAAAGCTAAGAGGGAATCATCTTAGACCCCCATAATGTATATATATATTCATGCATCAAATCAAAATGTGAGTCGATTTAGAAATGCTCGTCTGTCCGTCATTCTGTCTATCTGTCTGTTGTTGGAATATGAACATCCACAATAATACACAATAGTTTTAGACCTGAGAAACGTTATCTGAGGCAACATTTAAGTTCAAGCCAAAAATTTCGTAAAATTATCAAAATCGGTCCAGTAGAAAAAAAATTAATTTTATGACTCATAAAATGTTTCCTGTTATATTAAGGAAAAACTTCTATATATTGTATGTATGAGAGTATGTTTGAGTGTGTATCTATGAAACATAACGTATTTACTACATGTACATTTGTGGTGAAAGGGTATTGAAGATTCGGCATAGCCGAATATAGCATTCTTACTCTTTTTTGTCCTAAGATATACGTGCTATTATTTTTAACTCATAAAAAGAATGAATTTATTTTTTCAATTTTGGTCTTGAATTAAAAACTGTGAGGTCTTCTTCATCTTGTTATTTATAAAATGAATAAAAATATAATTTTTTATGGATGTTTTTTGTTTGTTGTAAATTGGCTTGTGTTTAAAATACAACAATCTATTGTCTATCAATCTATGAATTTGTGTTCAACAATATTGTCTGTGCAGATACTTTTTTCTTTTTATTACTTTTTAATTTTTCTTAAAGAATTTTTTTTTTGTTGTTGAATTTATTGACTCGTTGGAGGATTTTTTGAACTGTGGTTATGAGGGAATAATCATTTGGTAATTAGGAAATTCGATATAATGTCATATGACATCCGGTGCGAAGGACCTGAAGAAAGTTAAGTAACCAATAAATTGTTTTGTTTTCTTTTTGTTTGAGAAGAAATCAAAGCAGATTCGCTTCCAGTAAAATTATGTGCAGAACTGAATAAAAATGAACTGCTCATTATTGATCATTAATGATCAGAAAATTATTTATTTAATATTTTCGTTTCGAAGGACCATAAAAAAAGTGCAAATTTATTATTCTGATATTTTACACCCGAATAAATTATTTTGGCCTAAAAGAGACTGTATTCACAATTAAAATTTTTCTTGTTTTTTTTTATTCCAAGAAAAATTCAAAGTCCGAAATGGCAACATAATTAAATATTTTTTATTCATAATTAAGTTTTAAATTAACTGAAATATTAGCAGTTTACATCCAGAACCATATTTCTGTTTCTTTTACTTACCAGAATCAAGGATATTTGTTACATAATAAAGTTGGAATATTGTGAATTGATATCCGATTCGAAGGACCATACATAAATCTTTTTCGAAGGACTACAAATAACATAAAATTCTTCTGTTTTCTGAAGTTTTCAAAATGAATTCAGTGTTTGGCTACTGATATAAAGCTATACGGAACAGAATATCTGTTACATAATAAAGTTTCGAGTTGTTATCCATCTCGAAGGATCATACATAATTGAAAAGGTTACTTTTCTTTCACTTCAAGGGAATTTTTTAGAAAGAAAATCTATACAAGATCTAAATAAAAAACTTAAACTGATAATACTGACGACTGGCACTCATTGGGGTTAGCTTATCCGTTTACGGGTAATTAGACAAGATCAGTCCCCCTACTATTGTGAGGCCAGACCCAGTCTTCATCTTTAGAACTGTAGCTACAAGTTGTAGTATTGATGATATACTCCTCCAACTGAAGTAGGTAGAGTTCTCCATAATAGAATGTTGACCTCTAAGACATACGGAGGGGTTTAGTTTAAACAGGATCCATTACATTGGGTATTAATGAGGTATTAAAAGAATTTATTTATATGTTAATGCTAACGAATAAAATGAAAAAATTGTGGTCCTGGAAGTAAAATAAAAAATTAATTTTCAGCTAAAAATGACACAGATTTGTATACCCTTTACGAAGTCAGTACAGGTACTGGGCTAATAGGCGGGTGAGCAAAATATCTCATCCGATTAGTTCATACAAACTTTATAAGGCCTCATTCCAGAATATATTAAAAAAGATTTATAAAGAAGATATTGTCAAATATGAAGTTATATTTCGGAAATAATGGCCAAACATATTAATGACAACAGAAAGAATTATTGGAGCTGAATTCAAATTAAATGTTTTCACATTAAAGTGTTTTAATCGCTCAAAATATTATTCTGAAGAATGATCTTTATGAGTGGCAAACGGTTGGGCCAAATTTGATGAAATTTTCACAGAATAATCCTAAAATATTTGAAAGTAGTATAAGCTATTTTTCGATAGGACCAGGGGGAGAAGTAACACCACCCCCCCCATACAAAAAAATATTGATAATCGAATATCTAAAAAGCTATAACAATTAGAGTTCTCGAATTTTCTTCCCGACAACATTCCCAAGGAACTGTTTTACTGGACAAAACCTAGAGCGGATAAGACAAGGGGGAGGGGTATCGCCCATACAAAGCAAATATTGATTATCGAATATCTAATGAACTATAACAGCGATAGTTTTCAAATTTGGTCCCAACAACTCTATCAAGGAATTGTTCTACTGGATAAAACATAGGACAAATAAGACAAAAGGGACGGGTATCGCCCATACAAAGCAAATATTGATTATCGAATATCTTAAGAACCTTAACATTAAAAGTTCTCAAATTTTGTTCCCGACAACATTCCCAAGGAACTGTTTTACTGGACAAAACCTAGAGCGGATAAGACAAGGGAGAGGAGTATCTCCCATACAAAGCAAATATTGATTATCGAATATCTAATGAACTATAACAGCGATAGTTTTCAAATTTGGTCCCAACAACTCTATCAAGGAGTTGTTCTACTGGATAAAACATAGGACAAATAAGACCAGAAGGAGAAGCACCCCCATACAAAACAAATATTGATTATCGAATTTGAGAACTATAACAGCGAGAGTTCTCAAATTTGGTCCCAACAGCTCTACCAAGGAATTGTTCTACTGGATAAAAATAGGACAAATAAGACCAGGGGGACGGGTATCGCCCATACAAAGCAAATATTTGTTTTGGTAAAACAAAGTTTGCCGCATCTGCTAGTTTGTGCCCAAAATTCCGGAACCTTGACGAATCATTAAGATTTAAAGGAATTTTAGACCTAAAAATCACTGTTCATAAATTTAATGCATTTTTTCGTTTTCACTTGCATTGTTTTATTTTATTCCTCTCATCGGACTGAAAAGCGAGTTAAGTATATTTTTCACTTTTTTTCGAAAAACAATACGAAAAAAGTAGACAACTAAAAACTGGGGGAAAAAAAGAGGGGTTTGTTATCTACTGGTAGGTATTATGAATAAAAATATATACTCCTCTACATACATATAAAGAGATGAAGGGCTAGATCGTTTGTTGGTTGCTTGGAACTGGTTAAATGATGGTTGTAGGTTTATTGGATGAGGAGAGTATTATATGAGTTTCTCTTACTTTAAGCTTGAATTGATTGCCGTCAATCAATCAATGCTAATGTGTTGATATCTGTTATGCAATTAAAATTTTATTATCGTTGTATTTGGTGGTCATTTATTTATATTTTCATCTACTTGTGAATTTCTTTATTATTATACGATTTTTTTTTGTTTTGTGTGAATTATCGTGGTGTCCTCATCTATAGGAATACTTTTTTTTGTACAAGACAAGGAGTTAAGAAAAACCATTGCTGCGTTTCTTTTTCGCCTCTACTTTTCACATTTGGTTGGCATATATCATCACCATATCACAGCAACATCATCATCGTCATCATCACCAATAACATCATTATAATTTATAAAATTACTATTGTCTCTGATATGTTATCAAGCCCTGCTGTTGTTTTACATACAAACTTTTATTTACGAGTCCATTTTAAATGAGGAAGTCTTATCTGTTATAAAACACACACATACACACATAATTTATAACCGTATGAAGTTAATATGTTTGCTAATTTATTTCCTATAATTAATTATTGTTAAATCTATAGAGTATTGAATTAATTCTTTTCCATTGTATTTCCCCCTTTTTTTTGGTAAAAAGGGGGAAATACAAACATATTTAAAAATCGTTTGTTATTTAAATGTTAATAAATTTATTGTTGGCTTGAAAAGACATTTTGAATTGATTTATGTTTTTAAAGCGTCTTTTTTTATTGACTCAAAAGTGTAAAAGTTTATTGATATTTTGATTTGTTGGTCTGTGATTTATCTCACATGTTAAGAATTAATGGAATGGTGTGGAGCAATAAAGGGTTAAAAGGGATTATATGAGGTGTTGCATGGTCATATAATCCCTTTATGGTCTCTTGTTACTTAATATTCTTTTGATTATTGGTATAAGGAGTGAAATCGAAAAAATATTAGGAAACAAATTTAAAGAAAAACCTTTCATATTCAAAGAAAATATGTGCATTTTCCTACACAGAAAACAGGACGAGATCTGGTCAGCTTAAAAGTTTAAAGATTGAAAGTATTACCCGGACAAAGAGTATTTTTCCTAAAAAATATTATATGAAGCCCGGCCAACCAGCAAAGCCATCTTATAAGCCAAATATTCATGATGGCAAGATGGAATTTTTTCCTATCATGACAATATACGGATATTTGTTGCAAACCCCAACTGTACTCCATCTGTTCAAAGATATTTGAAAAGTTAGTTAGTTATAACCCAAACTGTAAAAAATTAAAACGAACAACCAAAAATTCTAATGCGTAAAGGATAAGAAAGTTCAGGTGATCAATAAAATTAAAAAGATATTTCAACAAATCGGTCTAAATTCGAAATCCAGTTGAAGAATTATTTTCATTATATAATATTTCCGATATATGTACATTCAATTCATTGTTTTTGGTTGGCATTGATGCTGATTAACCGATTAGATGTAAATTTGCTGCAGACAGCATTCTTTACCATACAGATTAATAAAAAAATACTTTTATCGGTGGCTTTCAGTTTATGAATCTCTAGACCTGATATTGTTTTCTTTCAAATTTACATAATACGATGTCTACATGTCCTTAAGTTCTTTGCCTCGCAGCAGATTAGTCTGATACACTCTAATTTTTCTAGTCAGCCCATTTTTCGTCTTCCCCTTGGAATTTTGATTAGAGTCGCTATTGCCTCTATTCAAAGCTGGAACAATTTTCTTAGCTGGAACAATTTTCTTCCTTCTTCTACTAACGCTCTTAATTGAGTATCTTGTTAATTCAGGACTGCCTTAGAATGTTTATTGTCTGACGGGAACATTTTCTTTTAAAGAATTCTTTGAGTTCTGTTTCTGGAGATCGTAATCTCTTACCAGCTTCGCTTATGTGAATTGACAATGCAGATTCTTTAGATCCTTCTCGACTTTACCTAAATTGTTGATGATCCCCTATTATGTACTTTAATACGGCAATCAACAACCTCTACTTCTAAATAATTATTTTCGCCATCCTTATTATTCCTTATTATTTATTAATCTTGTGGTTTTATTTTTTCGGAAATTAAATTGTTACTCCTGAGAAGCTGATAAATCTTCCTATCATGGGTTTCATTTTTGTAAGATGTTGAGTCGGATTAAAATTCACCCTCCGTTTTTTGGTTCAGTAGGTTTCATCATACATGTTTTACTCGTGAGTAAATTACCATCATTATTTTTGGAATTTGAGTGATTTGAAGAGAAGAAAAAGAGCTACGCCGACTCATTTGATTTCGTAGAATGTATGAATGTTGAGGGTGTACATTTGTTTAGGACCATAAATATAAATCAAGGACTTACAGGAAAACATAATTTTTATAGAACATTTTATCGCTCTAAAAACAAAGCTCTCGTGTATGTGACTAAGAAAATTTAAATTTGTGAAGAAAAAGCAAAATTTTTTAATGTCCAAAAAATTATTTTGAAAATTATTCCCGTTTATAAAGATATTCCGAAGATAAAGATATTGAAAGTCCGCACAAATACGGATAAGAGTGGAAATGTTATGAACATCTTTCTAATATACATAAATTCGACAGAAGTTGTTAAAGCATCCTTCCTTTATTCGAGCAGAATAAAACTAGTTTATGGACTAAAAGTTTGTAGCCCTTCAAGGGGTCTTTCCAGTACTCCAATTTCGGTTCTAGAGTCAACAACCTAAGAGTAGTGATCAGATGACTATAACTTCCATAACTTCATCAAAGTTTTAGTTTAAACAATTCCAGTCGCACAGTCCCAAATTTAACTAACCAAAATCGATTAATTAAAAATGTTGAACCAAAAACCATCAGTTAACCCTCATTTCATTTGGAATTCTAATTTGAAAGGAAAACGCCTGATTAAATGACACCAACAGCTGTTAAAATGACACAATAAATTTTATTATGTAAATCACCCGTTTTAATTTTATTATAAATGAAAACAATAAAAACAACACCTGTAATTAAAATTGCACCTACAAATTATAGGAAACAAAACCAACAAAAATAAATAGAAACAACAATGACAACAACCATTTTAACAAAACAAACAACAAAAACATTAAAATTAACATGGCAATTTACATTAGAGACAAGATGTCATTTTCAATTTTCGGATTAAATGTTGACAATTGTCATGTACGATCATGTTGTCGTTTGAATATTCAAAATTTAAACACCAAAAAAAAAAAAAAAAAAAAAAAAAAAAGACAAAAGAAATGAAAAAAAAAAAAACAATAAACGGGAGCAGTCTAATGTTAGTTTCAATATAGTTTTTCCTGAGGTACGAGATCAAAAATAAAAGACAAAAAATAAATGAAAACAACCAACAACAAGTATTAATGGAACGAGTCAAATGACAAAACAGCAGCAACAAAATAATATCAACGACGACGACAACAAACACTTTAAGCCAAATTGTAACAACAATTGTAATGAAATGTAACAAAACTTCTGAACTTTTGTGAAAACTAAAGGAAACAATAAATATGGAGATAATGCTACAAACAGCTGCAACGATTTTCAAGGGTCCCGATCATAAGGAAAGAAAAACTGAGTTTGGTTTAGAACCGGATCGGCCTAACACTTAATCAAAACTAAACTAAAACCGAATTAAAACAAAACTAGAATTGAACAAGAACTGCAGAACTAAAACTTAACTAGAACTGAACTTGAACTGAACTGAACTAGAACTGAACTGGAACTGAAATAGAACTGAACTAGAATTGAACTAAAACTGAACTAGAACTGAACTGAACTAGAACTGAACTAGAACTGAACTAGAACTGAACCAGAACTAAACCAGAACTGAACTAAAATGAACTAAAACTGAACTGAACTAGAACTGAACTAGAACTAGAAACTAGAAATGAACTAGAAGTGAACTAGAACTGAACTAGAACTAAACTAGAAATAAGCTAGAACTAGAACTGAACTGGCTAAATTCTAGTCCGATTCAAGTTCAGTTATAGCTTATTTCATATATGTCTCTCTTCTAGTCTAATTCAATTAATTTCTTTACATTTTCACATGATCTGTAGTAGATTGATCAGCCGAAGACTCGGATAACATTTAACTAGAACTGAACTAGAACTAAACCAAAGTTTCTTCTCTTTAGTGTTACACCCCAATTAACAAATAAAATACACCCTCAGTAACCCCATCCGAAAGTGTAGCACATAATAAAATAAGAAATATTTCAACAACAACATGCATCAGCCTCAACAAGCGGCAGCTGAACAACAGCAGTAGTTACTAACACGTTGGTCACGATTTTTAGACCATTTTTTTTATTCTGTTAAATATTTTCGTTTCATACATTCGTTTCGTCTATTCAGATATTTGATGTTGTTTTATACTCCGTGTTATTGTCTTTTGTTAGTTAAACTTGTTAACTTTAGTTAAATAAAGTTTATTTTAGTTTGTTTTTCTCGATTCGTTAGTTGAGGTCTTTTACGGTTTGATAGGACTCTTAATGTACATGAACTTTTTGGTGGTACTAACGCTTTAAGTACTACTGCTGTTGATGCTGTTGTTACTACTGTAATGAGTAAAGAACTGTAAATGTAGACAATTGTTGCTAAATGTTTCTCTCTACCACTTTTACATTACATTTTCACGTACGCTAACTATGCAACGAGACACCAATACATACAAGTCAACTGTAAACGTCATTTTAAAGTTGGTCTAAAGTTAAATAACTCTTAGAGAGCGGTTCATTTAATATTTGTAATCGAAAGTAGTTTGAAATTTTTGGAAACTAAATTTAATCGCTTGGATGATGCTTTTCGTATTACATTTTCGGGTTGTTGGATAATATATTTATTTTTTGGGGATTTTTCACACTTAATTGTGCTTTAAACTTTGATATTAGTATGAGTTCTAGTCTACTAAGATACTCGGATAATTCGGCTGATCAATCTACTCCAGATCATTTCAAATTTTAAAAAAATTACATTAATTGTGCTGTAGCTGAACTGGAAGTGAGATAAAAATGATCTAAACTATAAATGAACTGGAATCGGACTAAAACTTAACTATTTCAGTTTAAGCTCAGTTCTAGTTCAGTTCCAGTTTAGTTTTAGTTTAGTTCTAGTTCCGTTCTAATTCAGTTCAGTTGTAGTTCAATTTTAGCTCAGTTCTAGTTCAGTTCTAGTTCAGTTCTAATTCAGTTCTAGTTCAGTTCTAGTTCAGTTCAAGTTCAGTTCTAGTTTAGTTCTAGTTCAAGTTAAGTTCTAGTACAGTTCTAGTTCAGATCTAATTCAGTTCTAGTTTAGTTCTACTTCAGTTCTTGTTCAGTTCTAGTTCAGTTCTAGCTCAGTTCTAGTTTGGTTCTACTTCAGTTCTAGTTCAGTTCTTGTTCAGTTCTAGTTCAGATCTAGTACAGTTCTAGTACAGTTCTAGTTCAGATCTAGTTCAGTTCTAATTCAGTTCTAGTTTAGTTCTAAGTCAGTTCCAGTAAAGTTCCAGTTCAGTTCTAGTTCAGTTCCAATTTAGTTCTAGTTCAGTTCCAGTTCAGTTCTAGTTCAGTTCTAGTACAGTTCTAGTACAGTTCTAGTTCAGTTCTAATTCAGTTCTAGTTTAGTTCTAAGTCAGTTCTAGTTCAGTTCCAGTTCAGTTCTAATTTAGTTCTAGTTTAGTTCTAATTTAGTTCTTAAAATTTAAATGTACCAATTTTGATTGAACCTTAAAATTATTGTTCTTGTTGTTGTGGACTTTTTTTTTCAATTCAGTAGTTTAATTTCGTTTGTATCATATTGAAAATCACACATGTGTGTTGACTTCGTTTTATTGTTTTGTATCTTTAGCTACAAACTTCGACATTATAACTGAACTAAACTTAAGTTAAGTGAAGTTCTTAAACGAACTCTATACAAATCCCTTCCACAGATTCCGGCACCATTATTGCCAAAAACAAAGAAAAAAACTCTATTAAGAAACTTTTTTTGTTTACGGTATACAAAATGGATGGTTTTGTTGACTGAATGACTGGCTGCCAGACTGAGTGACTGAATGTATGAATGAATGGACGTATAGATGAATGTATGTTTAAGGCACAAGTGCGATGTTTACACTTTGCACCTTCGCGTACGTGAACTTGTAAGAACTTTTTTTCTCTATCTCTGTCTCCCTTCCTTCCCCCCCCACCAATATTACTTTTATGAGGGGAAACATTTACTGGCTTTAATATATTTTGTTGAACGATTTTAGTTGGTTTAAGTATTTGATTTGGTCTATAGAAAAAACTTAAGTTAATTTTAGTTTCTATAAACTGTTTTGTTGGAGTTGATGGCTGGCACTTCTGGTGTTTTGTTGGGTTTGGAATTTTTTTTTTTTTTGGGCCACATGTGTTAACTTGAGCAGTTAACTGTTTTGTTTATTTTAACGTTTTTTTTTCGATTTTTTCTCCAAAATTTGTATTATTGTTTTTAATGTGAAAAAATAAATACAATTTGGTTGTTGGATTAGCAGGTGTTTAAAGGTGGAAATTAACTGATTTTAGTGACAGTTGGAAAATAATAAAATTTATAGAGGAAAATAATGTCAGTTTGATATAGATAGAATTAAGGTTTGATTTTAAAGCTAAAAATTCACCATTGATATTAGGAGAAGTACACAACCATTCGATTGAAAGTGCACTCACCAGGAATTGAACACAGGATCTCTTCTACGGAATTCTTATGGACTACAACATTGTACCAATATTTTTCAGAAACTACTTATTTAGGGAGATTCGGAGTATCTCAAATTTAACCTTATTTCACGATTTTGTGCAGTCATGGCATTATTTTTTGTTAATCATGAAAAAGAATTAAATAATTTAATGATTTAATTCTTTTACTTTAAGCTTCTTGTTTCGTATTTCAATTTACAATTTTGTTAACTTTATTTAAAATTTCAATACCCGATTCTTTTATAAACAGAAGCTAATTTAAAATCAAGTGTTAAGTGGTTAACGGAAATGTTGGATTTCCTCGTTATGCTCACCTGCAATCAACAGTTTAGTTTTAAATTCAAAAAGATACATAAAGTTTAACACTTCGACTTTTTATATTAAAGAACTGGAACATAAAAATATATTGAAATTGAGATTGGGGGAATCGCAGAAGTTTTTAACCGAAAATTTTCACTATCGGTGAGAAATTTTTCACCTCTAAGCTCTTCGGATCTTGGTAGATTTAGTACTTGTTGACTTGCAGGTGATACAATCTGTTAAAGCTACAAATTCTATAACATAATAACTTATTGAATGAGGAGCACAATTGGTGGCAGAACAATCGGGCGATGTTATATGGGTGAAAATTCTTTATTTTTCTTAATAATTTGCCACGCAACTAAAAAATTATTGTCCGGGGTACCTTATTTCCATTCATATAACTCCACATTATGGAACCTCTCGTGTTTAAATTCCCATACTACAGCTTAAATCAGGTTTTTTAACTTATCAAAAATCTCTTAAGACTACCGGAATATGGGAAGGGCCTTGAGAATATTGAACATAACAGTATTATGAAGACAATAAGAAGAAATAGTGCAGGAAACTACGACATGTGATCGCACTTCGTTTTACATTCTGGCTTGTCATCGCGTTCCGTGTCGCTGTTGTCCGGGTATGGGTATACGAGTGTAAATTTGGCTGCTGTATCTTAGACTTAGCAGAAATGGGAGGGTAGGAGTAACTGAAGAGTGAAGAGTGTAACCGGTAGGAGTAACTGAAGAGTGTCGAGAACGTTGTGGCCGCGAATTGAGTCTGTATGAACGAACCTACTATTGGGGACTGATAGACAGTGTCTGAGGAGAGCCATTGGTTTCTTAACCAGATACCCGGACAATTCGGGTATCTGTAGGATGTGCGAGGACCAGGATGTGCTGGAGTCAGTGGAACACTTACTTTGTAAATATTCTCGACTCCAGCTAACTAGAATGAAGTGGCTAGGCCGGCAATTTCTGGATAGAACTGCCAATCCTCATAAAGATCATCCTGAGAGTAAGCTGGCCACTGGAGTCAACGGTTATTAGGTGAATGGGATGTGTTGGGCGACTATATCTGTCTCTTCTATTCTTCCATCTCCTTCTCTTATTTTATTCTCTTTTCTCTCAGGATCATAATGGACCTTCAGATCGCTCTTCTCTACCAACCTATCTAGGCTTTACTTAGCTGTTCCTGTTTGCCGATTAAATCGTATGGAGTTTTTGTAAGAAAAAGTGACTTCGACATGTCATCACACTTCGTTGTGCTTTCCATCCTAAGCTCGTGTTTCTCGTGACGCCATCAGTTTTAGATAAGCATTTGCCTGCTTACGCTTCACTTAAACGATCCTGGTAACTGCTTCTCTTTATGTATTTGTCTACCGTTGTAATCATCGTAGTCTTTATTACTCAAGTTGCTGCGTTATTGTGTGTCATTTTTGATTTGAAAATTCCTGTAATCATACCATTTAGCAAAGCCTCGTTGCAATTGTAGAGGAATTAAGCTGTTAGTTTTCGAGAGTGTCATAATTCAAAGTTCTGTAGGAGTTCCACATTTATGTAATGTGATATCACCGTGTTAATTGTAATTTTGTGCCAACTGCTTCCATTACCTTTATTGCTAGTAAATCCAAAAAATTTATTTCTCTTAGTGCAATTGTTGCCCTAATTGTTGATGTTTACTTTTTGGTTATGGATCGGTGGACTACCAAACCCGAACGGTTTGAAATACAACTAGTAGCAGTCAAGATAATAACGAAGTCTGGAGTTGACTTTTTAACCGAGTGCCGCAACCCAAAGTTCTGAAGGAGTGATGTGGGAAGTAGTTTCGCTTTACTGTTTCTTTATATCTCTTTTTTCTTAACTTAACTTACATGTTAAGGGAAACATGTCTTCTACAGGGCTTTTGTGCCTCAATTAATTCTGTTATTATTGTGGTTCAATTGAAGACGTCGTCTGGATGTATGACATGTCAAAAGAAACACTACGTTACGGGAAGGACACAAGGAATGAAGACTACGATTAACAACTAGGGAAAAAGATTCATCAGCAGCAACTTAGAAAACTACAATAAAAGGCAAAGGGGAAAGGCATATACACACAATCATGAACAGTGAAGTTGAGCCGTAGATCCAGCAGCCATTAGTTCCAAAATCAGAAAACAGTATCAGGCCTATCAACAAACTGAGGACACATAATAATAACATTAAGCAGCTTGAGTTCGTAACACAAAGCACTGTCAAGGGAGATCACATATCAGAATTATCTCCACTATTTCTACTAACAAAAAGTTTTAAAGCAAAAAAGTCTATTCGCTTTTCGAATAAATCCCGTACAAAAATTGCAGTCTGAGCTATTTCCATGCTATCTAAATTCGAATGATTTTTGTGCTTTCAAGATCTAAACCACACTCAAATTAGGTAAGAGAATTAGGGAGATACAGGATCCGTTAATAAAAACACAAACTTAAGCCTAAGGCTTCTTTTAACAGATCAAGGTTAATGGTTAATGCCATGATATCGCAATCAATATGTTACCAGCAGGATATATTGGGTGTAAATTCCTAATTGTGTCATGAAATATGACAAAGAAATATAAAGTTATTTTAAACGAAAAACTTTAGAACATTTTGCATTATGGTGGGACCATCCTTTTAAATCTATATAATGAGAAATTAGCTTCAATAACTCAAACATATGATTATATCCATTAAGTCCGATCAGACAAATAACAGGTGTTTGAAATTAATTTGAAATTTCTATAACAAGCATTTGTCCATAAAATTGTTTATTGTTACATTTCTTAATCATAAAATGAGAAATTAATTTGTGTCAAAATACTCTCCAGTAGGTTGAAAATAATTCTTTGAATACTTCATTACAACTCCAACCATAAACAGAGATCAAACATCTTTCTTTGTCTATTATCGAACAGTTGGAATTATATCAAACATATTTCGACTTGAAACGAAACATGTCGCATAATTACAAAAAGGAACCCAAAAAGATTATTTAAAATTAATGATAATAATTCATAACATTTTGAAATGTTTTTTTTATTATGAAGTTTTGAAACCCTCTCAGTCTAGCGACAGTTTTTTCATTTAAATTTTAGTTCCCCAATAATAATAATAAAGTGAATATGAACTGAACTAAAATGAACTCCATGTGTGTTATAATTTTGGATATTTTGTGGAGAGAAGTTTCAGATAAATTCTCTGTTTTGGTTGTTTTCCCTCCGACTTAATATTTTGGTTACGGATTAACAACAAAAACTATAAAATATTATGTACAAAATAAAAAACAATGTTATTTTAATAAATTACCTTGTCAGATTATGTATATTAAATGAATAAATGTTCCTTATTTTAGCCCCGAAAACAACAGCAAACAGACATTAAATAACAGAAAAAAATTAATACACGAAATTCAAATAAATAAATTTAACTAACAAATTTTAATGCAAAAGAATTAGGTAAGAGAAAAAATAAATTCTTACAATATATTTTCATAAAAACTAAATTTGAAGAGAAATTTTTCTAAAAAACAAAACTTAAGAGAAAAATTTCTATAAAAGCAAAAGTTAAGAGAAAATTTGTATGAAAACAAACCTTAAAAGTAAATTTAAGGGAAATTTTTATAGAAAAAAATGTAAAGGAAATTTTTTGTAAAAAAATTTTGGGAAATTTTCTACAAAAAGATTGAGGGGATTTTTTTATAAAAAATTAAGGAAAATTTTCTATAAAAAGAAAATTTAAGGAAATTTTCTATAAAAAGAAAATTTAAGGAAATTTTCTATAAAAAGAAAATTTAAGGAAATTTTCTATAAAAAGAAAATTTAAGGAAATTTTCTATAAAAAGAAAATTTAAGGAAATTTTCTATAAAATGAAAATTGAAGAAAAATTTCTTAGAAAGGAAAATTTAAGAGAATTTTCCATGAAAAGAAAATTTAAGAGAAAATTTTTATGAAAAGAAAATTCAAGTGAAATTTTCTATAAAAGAAAATTTAAGAGAAAATTTCTATGAAAAGAATTAAGTGAAATTTTCTATGAAAAGAAAATTAAAGTTAAATTTTCTATAAAAAGAAAATTAAGAGTAAATTTTCTATAAAAAGAAAATTTAAGAGAAATTTTCTATTAAAAGAAAATTTAAGAAAAATTTTCTATTAAAAGAAAATTTAAGAGAAATTTTCTATAAAAAGAAAATATAAGAGAATTTTTCTGTAAAAAGAAAGAAAGATAATTTAAGAGAAATTTTCTATAAAAAGAAAATTAAGAGAAATTTTCTATAAAAATAAAATTTAAGAGAAATTTTTCTATAAAAATAAAATTTAAGAGAAATTTTTCTATAAAAAGAAAATTGAAGAGAAATTTTCTATAAAAAGAAAGAAAATTTAAGAGAAATTTTCTTTAAAAAAAATTTAAGAGAAATTTTCTATAAAAAGAAAATTTAGAAGAAATTTTCTATAAAAAGAAAATTTAAGATTTTCTATAAAAAGAAAATTTAAGATTTTCTATAAAAAGAAAATTTAAGATTTTCTATAAAAAGAAAATTTAAGATTTTCTATAAAAAGAAAATTTAAGATTTTCTATAAAAAGAAAATTTAAGAAAAAATTTTTTGATAAAATTCAAATTTAAAGCAAATTTTTTAGAAAAAGAAAATTTAAGGGTTATTTTCTGCAAAAAGAAAAAAGAAAAACGAAATTTTTTTAAAAATTGAAAATAAATTTTCTGTAACATGAAGTGAATTATTATTTTTAATTTTAAGAAAAAGGAGAAATTTTTACAGAATATTTTCTCTAAAGTGAAATAAATTAAAGACAATTTTATCTTCAATTTTTCTAGAAAAATTTCTTTTAAAAGTTTTTTTAGAGAAAAAAGTTTTCTAGAAAAATTTCTCTTAAATGAAGTTTTTTTAGAAAAAATTCTCTTAAATGAAATTTTCTAGCAAATTTTCTCTTTAACTAATTTTTTAAATATTTTATCTTATAAGAAATTTTTAACGAAAAATTTCTCTTAAACGAAAAATTTGTCAAAAAATTTCTCTTTGAAAGAAAATTGTTAACAAATATTTCACTTCACCAATAAAACATTTATATTTTAATTCTTTTAGTTTTTTTATAACAAATTTAACCCAAAAAGCCATTAATGTAGTTTCTTGGGTCGATGTTGGTCATTAAGAGTTGTTTGCTGGTTTTCTCTTAAAAATAACATCATTTAGTTGAATGTTGAACATATTTGTATGTTGTTGACGATGACGATAATAATGATTATAATTATAATGATGTTTAAATATTGTGCTACCTGTTTTTTTTTTGTTTGTTCTTCTTTCATTCTCGTTGTTATTTCAATTTTATGTTTTTGCCAAAATATTTTTTGTAGCTCTTTACTGTGTCTTCTTGGTCTGGTTGTTTAAACACATAGGTTCAGTGGAAAAGGTTTCGATATCATCTTTTCTTTTGAAGGGTAATTATTGATAGTTTTATCTAAAGGTCAAGTATTAATTTAAATTGTTGTTATTTGTAACTAGAATTGTCTTGTTACCCACTGCAGAGTTAAGAGGTGTTGGATTTTTTATGGAGATTAATTTAAAGGGGTTTTAGGAAAAGACGTTTTTATATTTTTTAAATGTCTAGAATATTGGGAAATAATATTAAAGTTTTTTGGGTCATTCTGGGCATCGCTATTTTAAATGCATTTTCATAACGTTAATAAAGAAGACCCCAAAGAATGTTAGTTCCGCCATCCTACCTCCTGGCGAAATGGAGGATGTCACACATAGATGGCGTAGGTCTAGATAGCTGTAGCTATTAAAGTTGAAGTTTATTATTATTTTTTTGAGTTCGAAATTAATTTGAGTATTAAAAAAATGCAAATCATAAAATTTCCAGTAGCTTTCGAATCATTTTAAAACCTCTAAAACTTCTAAGCTCTGTCTTTCATTTTAGGACCCATCAAATTAAAACCTTAAATATTGAGTTCTTAAAAATTCAAAAGGTTGTTTCTTATTACTGTTTTTATTTCTTTAATTTTATTAAATTTATTTTATATTTTTTCTTTTATTTTCTTAATTTACTTTAGCAACAGTGGGCCATTAATTAATTATTTTTTATTTGTAGTTTTTTTATTTTAATGAACTCGTGCTAAGTTTTTATGTTCATTTAATGAAAGTTATAAAAAACAATGATTATTTTTACTAATGATCTTAAAAGAAAATTAATGATGAACCTTAATTCTGAGGAATTTTAGTTATAAAAAAGCTACTGGAATTTGTAAATATTTTTAGAGGGTTTCGAGGGTAATAAAAACAACCATAAGAAATATTTTAGGTGATTTAAAAAAACACTTAATGGTAGAAATATTTTAAATAAAGACTTACATTTTAGATTGAATAGTTCTACATTTGCAGTTTTAAAGAAGTTTTATAGGGACCCAAATTTTACCCAAAATCTTTTAATATTCTTATTGAAAGAAAAGAGACCAAAAAATTGTATCTGGAGAATTTGACCTTCTAAGAAATCTTTAAAATATTTTAAACCTCTCCACCTTAAGTGGTAATAAAGTATATTGACTTTGTCATTCAATTTGTAACACCAAGAAAAAAATCATCTCAGATCTTTATGTGGTCTTACACGAAATCAAAATCGATTTTGCTATGGTCGCCTGTCTGTTGCTGGCTCGATTGCATCCATAATAATTAACAGGTCTCAATGAAATTTCACCACAATATTTACACTTATCCTAAGAATCTTCATACATAAAACTTTAAAAATCGGCTTAATAGAAAGCAAGTTATAGGCCGATATTTAAGACAACCTTCGAAAAAAAACTTGAACAAACATTTGCAAAAAAACGGCTTATTAAATTTTCATCTGACAGACTTTGCCTTTAATGAGAAACGTTACGCACTATAAAATATAGGACTTGGAGGAGGGGTATCACCCTTACAAACGTAACAAGTTATAAAGCATATTTCTATAACCAATACAGAAAAGTTTGGCAGTAGTGATTTGACAACATATTTTCGTTGACTATAAAATTTGAGGAAAGGGCATGGAGGAATAGTACCCCTCGAAAACACAGTAGCCATAACCGTTTTAAGAAGATATACCAAACGTTTCAAATGTTACAGAATTATTTCCAAAAAATCTACCTAAAGTGGTTCCTATAAATTATGAATTCTTACTACTTTCATCCATAAGAAAGCAAATTGCATCCATATATTTTTGGGACGATTTGCCTTCACATAATTAAGATAAAAAAGCTCGTAGCATAACAATAATACAAAATAAAGTTAATAGAATATTTTGAAAATTAATTGAAACTGATGTCCCTGAAAAAAATTTAATGATGACTAAAATAATTATAAAATCTCTGAGTCAGAAGCGACCAAAAAAGGTTAGTGATGAATTGAAGTCCTCCAAAAGGTTTTCCAAAATTTAGAAGATGGACAAACTGATTGATAACAGATCAAACTAAAAATCCCTGAGTCAGTGGCAATCAAAAAGATCTTATTAATTAAGGTTTGTTTAATTATTTCCAAAGACTTCGATTTTACTCTAGAACTCTTATGTGTAATGTTTGGAAGATTATCCCAGATATCGGTTTATAACTTGGTTTCTGCTAAACCGAATATTTTGAAATTATTGAACAAAATTCTTAAGAAAATAAAATATAATCGGACCAAATTTTATTTAAATAAGACGATTTATTTGATCCTGAAGGCATTAGACGGACAGATGGACATCACTAAATCTAGTCAGAATAAACTCTTTGGAAAAACAAGTATGTATAGTTGGTCAATCTAATACCCTACACCACATTGTTGGTTAAAAATAGAATTATTTAATTTTCTGATTTATTCTTAAGTGTGCAGTACATTATGGTGACTCTAACATCGATGCTAAATTTATACGTTTGAAAATTAATTTTCTTTTGCGGGGTTATATGAAAACTACATTAAATTACGAACTGACCCTCGTATAATTTTGCATATATTCATCTTAATTTGTTATTACTACAATACCACCCTATATGAGGGATTTATGCCCTTAAAAGTGATATTTCGAAGGGGGTTTATATGGGACCTGTGAGATATAATGGACCGATCCTCACATATCTTGACACATTGTATAAGAATATTATAAGACTTACTTGTTTCAAATTTCGTTTAAATCGATTTATATTTAGGACTTTTATGACCCCAAAACCCCATTCCGGGAGAAACATTTGTATGATTGGTACCTGAAATATTGGACCAAATATGATCAATTTCAATAAAAACTGTCCTTAGGCCAAAATAATAACGTGTTACATAATTTCATCTAAATATATCGAAAATTGCAACCAGTAGACTGTTTACAATGTTTTCATGGACAGCCAGCCGGACAGACAGACAGACGGACGGATGAACAGCGTTAAATCAACTCAGATAGTGATTCTAAGTTGAGCAGTATACTTAAAGGTCGCTGTTATTTTTATTATTTCTACATGTTACAAACATCAGCACAAACACATAATACCCCAACCACCTACGATGGTGTAGGGTATAATAAATTAATAAATTTCTCTCCTTTTTTCTTTTCAGTTTTTCTCTTCTATAAATAACTTCAGGTAAAAGTATTTCTTATCATAAATCTTTTGTGGATTTATTTTAATGTTTATTCAGTTTGTAGCAAACACCTAATGTTGCATGCAGCGTTAACACTTTTTTCCACCGTACGACAATTAACAAGACAAATATTTAAATAGAAAAGAAAATTTGAAAATCCCACAAATTGTTTATTTCCCTTAAACATTTGTCTTTATGCTCACAAACACAGAAATAAACATTATTTTCATTTTTTAATCCCCCAAAAATTTGTTAAAAAGGGGGAAAATTGAAATTAAATTAGAAGAGAAACAAAAGAAACCAAAAAAAACAATCAACAATGAAACACAACAATAGATTTTGTTAATTGCTCAATTTCTTTTCTTAAACTGTTTTCTTTCTTTTTTCCATTCTCTTCATCTTCTAAGAAAATTAATCCATTTTTAATTTACTTCCAATAAAGGAACCCTTCATTTTCCCAAAAAAAGGAGAAAAATCCAAAAAACAATTTCATGTTTAATTACATACGTGTACTCTTGCAGTTATCCAGAAAATGAGGGGATTCGATTTTTTTTTAATTTTGGACTGAAGATGAAATTAATGTAACTAAATATTCTTCCTGTATTGTTGTTTTTGTGTTATTGATGTGAAGGGAATAATTTGAAAATGGAGGAAAATAAGTTTTATATAAAATTTAATAATTTGTTTCATTTATCACGCGTCAACAACACACGTACACTCACTAGAATTTGGAAATTAAATCACTTGGTTCTACCACTTCATATTGTTATTGTTTCTTTTTTTAGTTTAAAGGGTCAGAAGCTTAAAAGAATAAAAGTTAATGTAGCAACTTAACTTTCATAATATCATCACTTGCAGAAGAAGAAGAAGGAAAAATGGCAGCCATTACTATAACCTTCAAATGAGTCAAAGAGTCTCTAGAGCTCTCAATATGCATGCGAAATTTTTTTCACGGGTACAAATATAAATATATAAGAGTAATTGATAACTCGGCTATATATGGACCGATTTCGGAAATTTAAAAATTAAAATTTGGAAAAAATTAGCTATTTTTCTGCATCAAAATTGTGTCCATATGTCCCATAGGATGTTCAAAATATCAGAAAATGTGTTTTTACCTACAACTCGGAAACTAATGGACCGATAACTGCGATGAACTCAGAAATTCTCCTAATTATTTCCGATCTGCTAGTACAAAAATTATATCTCTAGCTTAAATAGAACGCTCAAAAAGTTTAAAGCATTACTTTGTCTTACATTGTTGTTGTTGTTTGCAATACTATATCCAACAACAATCACAAGGAAATTAAAAAATCGTTTATATCTCGTCAATTTATGAACCGATTTGAAAATTAAATAAACCAAAATTCGAGGAAAAATCATAAATATTTCTGTCTGGCAACTAGATCCGTAGCTGCTCCCAGCAGCGTCAGAATAAGTTTTCGCCCATATCTTGGAAAATAATGGTCTACTTGAGTTTATGTCTTCTTATGAAAAATTCACAAAAATATATCCATTAGCAAAACAATTAAATTTCCTGGACACATGGAACTTAATTTTTAAAGAAAGAATTGACCATATCTCGGTGGTTCATGAAACGATTTTAAAAAATGAAAAAAATGTGCCATAACGAAGTCCGTAGGTCTCATATAGGATCCAAAATATAGGAAATATGTTTTTGCCTGTAACTCAGGAACTAGTGTTTCCATTCATTTCATATTTTCAGCTCATAAATCCGCAAAATTAATTGAAATCTATTTGTGAAATAATTAAGTCTGACTCTTTGGGGGTCTAAGTCGAAAGTTGTGAAAATTATAAACAGAATGATAAACTTATATATTCCCTTCTGACTTAGTCATGAGAAGGGTATAAAAAATAACGATGTTTAAAGAGCTCATTTAAATTTACAAACTTGTTTTCAGAACTCCGAAATCGAGAAATGAGATTGATCGTCTTCAGTAGTTATTTGTTCCCATGGTGATCCCCTTTTGGAATTTCAATTTTTGGAAAAATTCTTCATATGCTATTTTTGTAAGTGATAAATTCCAAAGTCCTTGAGAGAACTTATAATGAGCAATAGCAAAATTTAAAATTCGTTTAAAATATCTAACGACTTTTAATAGGAGAATACCACTATCTGAGAATGATAATGATATTCCAAAAGTATACGCTCTATATAATGTTCCATGCAAAGATCTCTTTGGAGCAAAGTCCAAAATCGTTGTTTAAGACATAATTAAAAGAAAATTTATTTAAGAGTTTTTCAAAAATCTCATTTCTAAAATCTGCTCTCAGTTGTTAAAACTAGCAGTCCCTGGAAGTATTTCCAACGTAGTGATACTCAATGAAATAGTTTTATTTGGCCGCAATCTGCAAAATCCTTTAAAGAATATTTTTAAAAGCAAGATGTGCATAAAAATCATACAAACTTAATTCAGGGATTCCATTTATAATATAATTCCATATTTTAGCAATGACAGTTGTGGTTCTTGGAAGCATTTCCATGTAATGATATGCACAATAGTTTACATAGAAAGAGCTATTCATAAACGAATTAACTTTCAATAAATCTTAAAAATCACACAAATTCAAAATTCCCCTTTCCAAGAATGATAACGATGACACTTAGAAGTGTTTCCCCGTATGTAGCTATATCATGTAGAGCTCACATTTGGTCACAATATTCAAGTTTATTTTCAAAAATCTTTCAAATCTTAAATTAGAAATTCCACTTCTTGGAAATTATTGCAAACGCTTTTCTGTGAGGTGATATTCTATAAAGAGAGCTAATTTGGCCACTGTCTCCAAAATCCTCTAAAGAAAACGTTATTCAAAATTTCACAAAAATCCATTTTGATTTTTCATTTGTAGGAGAAAATTGCAATGATCTTCAGATTAATACTGTCCCATATAACAGTATTCTATGGGATGGTCTTATTATGCTAAATTCTTCGATTCTCCAAAATATTAAAATTCTTCGTAGAACTCATAATGAATTTTTTATATTTTGCATCCAAAACTTCAGCAGGATCAAATCAGGAGTATCCCGAATAGAAGCAATGGGCTTTAGAAGTACTTCGCTTAAAGTGACGTTTTCATTTGGTCAGAGTCCCAAAAATCCTCGAGAAATAATATCCAAAATTCCCGACAAAACCCATAATGAAATAAAGTTATTTTTCATAATTTGTTGAAAAATTTTACAAACCAAATTTAGGACTTACACATTCTGAAGATGATAGCGAAGGTTCACAAAAGTTTTCTCTGAGGTGGTATTCCTTTGGTTGATATTTTTAAGTTGCAGTGTTCAGAATCCTTCTAACGCTAGCTTTTGGAAATGTAACGCCCTTCCAAAAGTATACTTTATGTGGCCAGTTCCATCATTATCCAATTTAATTACAAGATCCAAAATCCATCATAAACATTTTAATATCGTATAAAATTCAATTCAATAGGACCTTTTACCTTTCGAATTTAAAATTCTTTAATTCCGTTGCATTTGTATTATGAATTCATTCTTTCACTTACCTGATGCCGTCTGTGATTTAAGCTCTATTCTCATAATATGAAGTGAAGTTTATTACAAATGTAGTGGTTTGTTAAATGTTTTGTTTGTTAAAGTTATTGTTATATAGTGCAACGCTCTCCCCCCTCTTTCTCTCGCCTACTTAAAATGTGTCTAAATCTTTTACCTTATAAAGATAGCTGGACAAGGTCGGACAGACAGATGAACTGCCAGACTGTGTCATAGATGTGTCTTGTGCAATTTTCAACTGACAGCTTAAAAGACAAGAGTTGACTATTATGGCAGACCCCATAATATACCGCGTACCAACATCATTTTCTGACAGTCATTTAACACTTTTACTCATATACCAAAACTAACACATACTTAACACACACACATTTAACCATCAAAGTCACCCGCAACATCGCCATCGCCATCATCATCATCATAATTCCCTTTTTCATCATTTAACGCACAAAAGAAAAGCAACACGTTTCCATACCAAAAACCTAAGTAAAATGTCTATGAATCCCATACAGATGCAAACATACGCACATACATTCATACATTTGTACGTTGGTCGAATTTCAATTTACTTTTGCCACTTTTTTCGTCTTCTGTCTATTCGTTGGTATTTTAAGGAGCAAAAGCATCGAAAACCATTGAAATTATAGTTTTGTGCATGAGAACTGTTTGTTGCCTTTTCAAATCCCAATAAATGCGGTGGTTAAGTGTGACTTTAATAACTAAACAAAACTTATAACGCCCCCACATATGTCTGTGTAATGTGGGCTTTGTTGTATTTGTGTCTTTGTTTGCAGGGCCTCCACTTTAAGCATCCATCATTCATAGATTTATGAAAAAAATAAAAGAAATATGAATTTTATATTTTGCATCCAAATGATGTCTTGGTTTTTGATACCCTACACAGGGTATTATGCGTATGAGCAGATGTTTTTAACACACAATAAGAAAAATTATGTTACCCTCAACTTAGAGTTTACTAAATGACTGAAGATAACTTCCAAAGACGATTTAACAATGTCCGTCCGTCTGTCTGTCTTTTCGACTGACAGTCCATGTAATAAGTATTGTGAATCCTCTACAGGTCGTTATTTAATAGATTTTATATTTGGAATAGATTTTTGAGCTGAGGGTGTATCCTATTGGAATTAGTGATAATCGGTACAATATGTCAGCTCAAATTCACAATGGTCCAGAGTGTGTCCTAATCGATCGATTTGAAAATAATTTTGTTAATAGCTAAATTTGACTAGAGGAAGCAGACTTCAGGTAAGATTTTCAACCATTGAAATTTCAGTATGATATATGAATTAATTGGATAGGGATTGTGGGCAGAAATTTTACTAATGTTCATCCGATTTAGCTAGTCCGCATTTCCGTTAAACTATAAAGTTTAGAACAAGAAAAATGGTTTTAACCATGAATAATTTGTGGAACCATTTAACAAAATAGATTTTGTCCAAGTTTTAAATCAGATTAATATAACAGTTTAAGTAGGGTATTCAAAAAAACAACATTTTCAGAAAACCGGTTTATGAGTTATTCGAAAAATGGTATTTTATAAAACCAGTTACGAATACGGGTTTTGTTTCAAAAATTGATTAACCGGTTTTTGTTTGATTATTATAAATTTATAGAAAAAATATTATTGAATATAAATTTGGAGTTTATATCTTGTAATGGCCTTTATATGGAATGAAGTTGAAATAATGGTTCCATCATAATCAAAGTGTGTATTTGTTGTTATATCAAAATAACTTTTTGTAATAAATTTCATCAAATTATCTTTTTGTACTGTATGATGCCCGAAATGGTTGGGGTAAAAAAAATCATGTGTCTAGAATCAGAAACTTTTTCTTTAATTTGTGAATCTGTCTTAATTATCGGTCTATATCTCTTTACCTATAAAATGTATATTGCTGAATAAAAATCTCGTTTAATTATTTCTATTGATGTGATTATGTTTAACAAGCGGACATAACAACATCGATTCAGACTTTGAGGTCTGAAAATGCATACAGTACTTTGCACGTGTCACATGGAATGAAAAAAATTATATATTCTCAGTCATGGCGGAATAGATAAAAATAATGCTGTAAATTTTTGTGAAAAGCTTTAAAGTTCTTCCATTAAAAACCGGTTACCCGACTTTAAAAAAACGGCAAGTCAAATAATTCGAAAATAGAAATTAATTGAAACCGGTTGGTTTTCTGAAAAGCAAAAAACGGTTTCGGTTTTTGAAGAGACTATGTTGAACGGATTTATATATTTACATGGTATTTGCAGCATATTTGTTTAAGAAGCTTAAAGAGAATCTGGGATATATTTAAAAACTTAACTAAAGACTAAAAAACAAGAGTAAAATCGGACTAAAAAGTTTCATTACCAGCTTATTATGATAGAGATTTACAAATTCATAAATGAATTTTTAAAGAATTTTTTAAAATTCAAAATACTCGAGATGACCAACTTTGGAGTGCCACCGACTACGTCACTGATTATATATGCTCTTGTACTTCTCCAAATCTACCTCAAATCTATCTATCTCCATGTGAAATTTCATTAGATACCTTAAGAGCATAAAAGGAATTATTGCCAAAAAAACGGATTTAAATAATATGTTACCAGTTCCAATATAGAACCTCCTCCGAAAATACGTTAAAGTGCATAAAAGAGAAATATCAGTACTGTATATATATATTCTGACAATGTACCAACTATTTTAGATACAAACAATCAGAAACAACTTTATTTAATTTTGTGAATGGTCGGTACATAATTTCCCTTAGCCCTCACATAACCCCCACTTCCGAAAATCACACCAAGCGGTATTAATCTGTAAAAAAAAACTGAGTATTATGAATAGGAACAGATAATTTTAATTAGGAACGATTTTCACAATCTGAAAGCATAAAATCAAATTCTATTTTTTCATAACTGTCTCTTGGTGTAGGGCACTATAAAGTAGTTTTGTCTGTAATTCTTTTCAATGAAAATATTTATTTAAATCTCTTTTGTTTAGTAAAGAAGAAAGTTTTTATCTCTTTTTATTCTCACTCTTGAGATATTTTGAAGATTTAAACTTCTTGACTTTTGAATGGTTCGTCATATAACAAAAGAAATACTTTTTAAAGAAATTTTTTATTTTTTTTTCATTTTCTATACAGAAGTGTCATTATTTTGCCGTTTAGGTGTTTAATTTGACATCTAAGCGCCCTTTTGTCTGTAATTTTAATAAGATATTATGCGTTTGTCATTATTTTCTGAATTAAGCCGAAAAGTGTTAAATTTCTTGGAAAAAATATTTTTTAATAATTTAAATAATTTGAAATTAATTGCAAATGATCTTGTCTATATAAGAGGATTATAATGATGCCGACAAAGCTAAGAAATGATAGGCGGAACCTTAACTGAGACTGAAACGCAGGTTTTAATTCTGAGATCATTAAATAATAATTTTCATCATATGTTTAAATGGGCCAGTAAAAAAGTACAGTTTACTATTTTGAACAGATCGTAATTAAATAAGATCGTAATTAAAACAGATCGTAATTAAATACAGACAACCTATTAAAAGGGCACAGTCTTATTCTAAAATATTTTCCATTATAAATAATCTAAACTAGAAAACCCGACAAACTTTGTTTTGTATGTTGTGTGTAGTGTTGTATACGATTTAAATAGATTATAAGTAATTTAAATTTGATTTGTATCGGGGTACCATTCCCCCTAGACTTATCCGTTCTAGGTTTTGTCTGAAAGTGATAAGGACCAAATTTGAGAACTCTTGCTGTTATAGTTCTTTATATGTATTCGATAATCAATGTTAACCTCATTGGGCGATACCCCTGGTTTTATTACTCCCACGTTTTGACCAGTAAAACAGTTTCTTGAGAAAGTTGCTAGGACCAAATTACTTTACGTTACATACATACATGCATACATACATACATGCATACTTAAATACATACATATTTAGATAGATAGATAGACAGATAGACAGATAGACAGATAGATAGATATATATGTAGAGAAATACTTTGAAAAATAATTTGCTACAAAAATTATATCATAAAAAAAAATATCGGTCCATAATTGACCCATCTTGAATCCACTTCCGATAATCACCTTAATAACTGTAAAACGTTCAAAAATACTTTTTTATAAAATGAATTATATGAAACACATTTTTAACAAATTTCAGATACATCAGTTCACAACTGACTCCATTTCTATCATATAGATAATTTTATTAAATCATATAGATAATTTTTGCCAAATTTTAAGCTTTTTAATAATGCAATTAGAAAGCAGTTCGATTTGGACTCATATCTCTAAATCATTGTTTTGAATTTTACACTATTCGTAGTTTCATCCAGTAAAAAAATGTGCTATATTCTTATTCTTTTCTTTTCAGTTGGTTAAGGAACATTTTAAGAAACAAAAACATTCAGATCATATAACCTGATACATTGGATAATTTAATCTTAGTTTAATTAGAAGGTCACATTGACCATTTAGTACAATAGATTCCTTATAGCATTCCTTATCAGGGTATTATAAGACATAAGTGTATGCTAATGATATGGTTGATCTTCACTCCTCCTCAGAAAATCTATATTTGTTTTAATCTGAAGAACTCTTAATATCGAACCAGCATTACTTCCCCATACACAAGACTAAGATGATATAAAAGTCGTGTGACTTATAAATGATTCAGATACAATTTATACTGCTAAATGATTTAATTGTCACCTCACTTTTTTGAACGATTCAGATACAATTTATACGATGATTTCTGAAGGTAGGAAATTTGTCACATCACTTAATAAGACTGTAGCGAAACTCAAGAATAATTTGCGTTATCACTAGGAGTCAGATAACAATTAAATTCCCTATTTTTGAACTGAATTAGATATAAATTGAAATGGTATTCCAGATACAGGGGACTTGTACCGAAAATAAATGTTTTCATATGAACATCCAGGACGCCGAGGTAAAGTTTAGCTTTTTTCAGGATCAAAATATTTTCAAATACATCTGAATATTTGACCAGGCATTTGTCCATCATTTGCTATCACGTTAACGTACGGTTACATCTTGCAAGACCTGTTAAAAATTATAAGGAAATAAGGAGGTGAAAAATTTGGCTCACCTCGGCTTTCAGTATAAAGCACGCAAGTTCTGACTAAAATTTGTTGTTTCCAAACTATAGATAATATTGTTATTTAAATTTAACGATTTTTAACCTCTGAATTGTTCTAGGGTCTTTAAACGACATCAGCATTAGTTTTAGAAACATTCATGGTAGAGCGGAAACAGCTAGATGGCAGTGTTTGTTTATAAACAACCATGACACTTACTTCAGTTAGTTAGTTTTTTTGTAGATTGTGAGTTAGTCTATTGTGGACTTAAAATAATGGACTTGAGATTAAAAAGCGGACCGTGAACTGTTCAGGCGATGTATTAGTATTGTTGTAATGTAGAGCAGAATGAATAAATTATTGTTGTGATTTAAAAATTGACTGATGATATGAACTGTATTCCGGTTTATTGATAATTAAAAGTTCTAAAAATGTAAAATCGTAACAATATTTTGAACAATTTGCCATTCTTAATTTGTATACCCAATAATTATTATCTGTATTTAGAAAATTATTTAGTTTTATTTTATTTCCCTACCAAATAAAATTACTTTTATGGCCATGAACTTCAAGGGTGGTCTTTCTCCCTAGAACTATATAATTATTAAAACTCGTTAATTTCTATATGTCAACAACAATTTTATGACGCCAAAAAAACTTTAGCAATAAAAAAATTATTTAATATTATTTTTAAGAAAACAAAAAATAAAACTAAAAGAAAATTCATTAAGAAAAACAACCGAAGAAAGAAGAAAAATTTTATGAGCGAAAAAAATATAATAAAAAAATTAAACTAAAAAAATAAAACCATAAAAATCCAGGTCTTAAAATTTTCATTTAAAAAATATGACAACCAAAATTCTATAAATCCAACTTTTATTATTCAAGATCTTTAAAAAAGATCATTTGGAATTTTCAACTCAAATTTTTGGTCAAAAAAGCAATTAAAACTCTAAGAAAAATGTCATAAAAGTTCATTAGCACATTTTGGAATGTATTTTTTTCCTCCTGAAGATCAAACAAAAACGATAAGAAAAAAAGTCATTTTGACAGGTGAGTTTTTTTTTCGAAAATGTTGAACAGTTGACTGCTGGTAGAAGAGTGTAAGAATGTAAGAATGTGTGTGTTTCATAAGAGAGTTGTTACTAAAGGTTGTTTGCTCCTGTCAACTGTCATTTGTTGCTTGCTCTTGATGTATTTGTTATTTTTTCCCACATGATTTATGAAGTTTTTCAAAATTTTGACAGTTAAATTAAACTAAAAATGATCAAGAGAGAAATAAAAATTCAAAACCAACAATTTTCAAGTAGTGAAAAATACTTTCGTAATGCTTCGTTAAACTTGAATAAAATTTTTACTTGGAATTTTTATTAGTTTCTATTTTTTTCAAAATATTTAAATAAACAATAATCTTTCTAAGGAGTGAGATCGTAAAGCTCTTAACATGCATGTATGTTAATAACAATGAAACCCCAAAATAAGATTTTTTCATTTCTTATTTGTGTTAGAAATTTTAACCTTTTTCGAAAATTCTTCCATTAATGTTTTTATAGTAACTTTTGTCACTTTTCGCGTTTTAAAATATGCGACATTTTTAGAAACCTTTTTTGATGTTCCTCAATTCTCTTTTAACAATCTCTCATTTCCAAATCCATGCCAAAAATAAGAGGACACATTATAAAGTCTTATAAATAGAAGTCTTTTTTATAAAAATTCCCAGATATAAATTTCGGTATATCATCCGCATATCATCTCCGCTTAAAATCTACCACAAACTTAAGGACAACTTTTTTGTACTCTTCAATTCGCTATTAACAAGAGCTCACTTGCCTTAGCTCTGGTCAGTTGTAGGACTTGTCTTTTTTGGAACTAATAACACAATATTGTTCTCGCACCATTCAATGGCTTGTTGACCATAATAACAGGATACCAGGTCAGACCAAAAATAAATGGTCATATTATGAAGTCTTATTAATTAGAACCTTCTTTTTTTTGTCAAAACCCTTAGACGTTTAGAGAAAAAAACTTTTGGACTTCTTTTGGATCCTAAAAATTTCCTTAACATTCACTGGAGCATCAGCAACATGAAATTTTTGAGCAGGAAGTTGCGAAAAATATTCCGGAACATACATTTTGTCATTCATTATGCAGAAAGATAAGAATTTACAGGCTCTGTTATTGGCTCCTAAGAACTTTCAAGAACTTTTTGCGCCTTGTATGTTTTTGAAAGCTGCTTTTCGTAGCAAATACTCCGAGCTCTGAGCTTACTGGTCTGTTTTCCTATTGGTTATGTTGGAAGCTCTTTTAAAAATGCTTTCTATTTTTTGCCTTCAGAAAAATCATGTGGACCATTCCCTTTACCTGTTTCAAGATTTCTATTAAAGGACAAGTTAACGGGTACTGACATCGGTCTATATGTTTTAACATGGTGAACCGATTCTGCTGGTTTTAAACAGGTTTTTATTTGATACAATAATATATACACATTATGGGATCTGATCTTTTGAGCGTTGCACATGGAATGACAAAATTATTTTACCATTTTCACCATTTGTGGTAATGGAGGTTAGAAAAATCCAATAATACTTGTATTAAAAGTTTTAATGTAAAATGTTTGTCAAGAATTTTTCAATCTCATTCCTTAGTCTACGTTATGGCCCTCTCTCCCATTCTATTTATTAATTGGTAGGCGTTAATTTTTCTGTAGTTTTCATTAATTTTCTTTTAACTAAATTTTCCCCTTAAATTATTTGTTTCTATTTTGTTTAAATTTAAATTCAGTTTTAAATATTTTTTTTTTCAAAATCTTAATTAAATTCAAATATCTGACTGACATGATCATCTTGTATTTTATAAGATTATTTTTAGGTTATGTTAAATATTCGGCTTCTTTTCTTAATTAATGCTCCATTAAATGCTTTATTAAATTTTATTTTTCGTGCTTTATCGTTATGAGAGCATTATAAGTGAAATATTAACATAATTTTATGGTTTTATGAATTCAGAAATTGAAATATTTTAAAATGCTCACTGATCGTTGGTTAGATTTTGAACAGTAGCAATTTAGGGTTAATTTTAGTATTCTGAAAAAAGGAAAGAAATTAACAAAATATTTTGAAATTTTACTCTCAGAAGTTTTACTTCGATTTTTATGGCCTCCACAATCACCATTAATCAGTTTTGCTTCATATCAAAATTCATTAATTAGGAGCGATTTTTGACCAAAAGTTATGAATTTCCATATGAAATAAAAGTGATTTCAAATTATTGTCTTTTTCTTGCTTGGATGCGTATTTAAAGAACTAAAGCCAATATTAGTTTTCTCAATGAAAAATCGATTTTTAAAAACATGAATTTGAATATAAAATAAAGTGATTACAAATTATTGTCTTTTTCTTGCTTGGACGCGTATTTAAGGAAATGGAGCCAATTTTAGTTTTCTTAATGAAAAATCGATTTTTGACCAAAAGTCATGAATTTTCATATGAAATGAAAGTGATTAAAAATTATTGTCATTTACTAGATTAGACGCGTATTTACGGAACTATAGCCAATTTTAATTTTCTTAGCGAAAAATTGATTTTTGACCCAAAATCACAAATTTCCATAATAAGCAAAAGTGATTTCAAATTATTGCCCTTTTCTTGATTGAAAGCGTATTTAAAGAGTTAGAGCCAATTTTAGTTTTCTCGTTGAAATATAAATTTTTTACCAAAAATTATGAATTTCCATATGAAACAAAAGTGATTTCAAATTATTGCCCTTTTCTTGATTAAACGCGTACTTTAGAAATTAGAGTCAATATTAGTTTTTTCAATGAAAAGTCGATTTTTGACCAAAAATAATGAATTTTGATTTGAAACAAAATTCTTTACAAATTATTGTCCTTTTCTTGATTGGACACGTATTTAAGGAACTAGAGCCAATTTTAGTTATCTCAATGAAAAATCGAATTTGAACCAAAATAATGTACTTCAATATGAAATAAAAGTGAGAACAAATTATTGTCCTTATTATTGATTAAACTCATATTTAAGAAATTAGAGTTTTTTCAATGAAAAATCAATTTTCAAGAAAAAAATCACTAATTCCGATATAAAATAAAAGTGATTGCTTATTATTCACTTTTCTTGATTAAACGCGTATTTAAAGAATTAGAGCCAATTTTAGTTTTCTCAATGAAAAATCGATTTTGACAAAAATCATTAATTTCGATATCAAATAAAAGTGAAAAAAAAAGAAAAAAATGATTGTCCTTTTTTTGATTTTCTTGATTTGACCCGCTTTTAAGGAACTAGAGGCAAATTTAGTTTTCTCAATTAAAAATTGTTTTTTGATCTAAAATCATGAATTTCCATATGGAACAATAGAGATTACAAATTATTGCCCTTTTCATGATTAGACCCGTATTTTAGGAACAAGTCTCAATTTTAGTTTTCCCAATTTTAGTTTTCCCAATAAAAATTGGGAATTCCTATATGAAACGAAAGCGATAACAAATTATTGTCCTTTTCTTGAGCAGATACGCATTCGAGTGCAAAGCTATGGAGTTACCAGATTGTTCTTAATTATTTTTGTCATTTCATGTGTACCGCCAAGAAGGAATCGTTTTAGATCCGAAAAAATATATAAGTAGTGAGACTGAAAATTCTGATCGCATGTTTCTCATTAAAGCTTTTAACTCAGGTATTATCTGTTGCTTTTTTTCTGGATCAAGTTTTATTTGTAAAATATTACCAATTCTCGATAATTGAGGGATCCAAAATCAGTCAAAGTATCCCAAAAAGTTTTTGGTATGACAAGCAATATGCAGTTGCCTATCATTTGTTATAATGGGCTCTATAAATACCGAAATAGACATCAAGAAATGCTTACAATAAGGGCTGTTTCCATTTATAAGACTTCACAATTTTTCACTTAGTATTTGCCGGACTTGGCATTCTGTCTTTCAACTATGGTTAACAAGCCCTTGAATACAGTAAAGAGGTTACCAAGAGAGACAAATCCATCTATCTGCCCGGAGCTAACGCCGGTGGAGAGATATATTTCGATATTGTCCAAATCTGTACACATTTTGTCTGAAAATAGCGTGGAGGTGAATTTTTGCACATCAAAGCACGATGCACATTTGCCCATAAATAATTTTCAATGAAATTTTAATAGAGAGAAATTAATTTGGAGAAGCTTAAGTGTCTCTATGAGAGAGGAATAAGAATGGTATATTCGATTCTGTCTGTCTAAAATATGAATATTGTTTACGTTCGTTTTTTGTTTGTATTTGTAATCATACATGTAGTATAACTTCGTACCCTGGAATCAATATTGGCAATTATTGTGGTTTTACTCACTCCAGTTTATCTTTTTCTCTATTAATTTTTTTTCTAAATTCTGATTAGAAACAAATTTTGTGTGAAATTCTCTGATTTTCATTAGTATATAATTAATATAATTTTATTGTTTTTTCTTGTTTTTTTTTCTTTGATTTCATTTGTTAAATTATAATAATACAAAAAGAAATTAATTGTTAATATAATTATTTAATTACAATAATTAGAATATACTCATTTATATAATAAACTACAAATAAAAAGAGTTTCTTTTTCTCACTTATTAAATTTGTATCTTTTTTTCTTTTATTATAAAATAAGTTCAAAAGATCGTTTTTTTGGTTTTTTTGCGATACAATTAATGGTCCTTGGGTCCGTATTGTCCGTCAATTTGTTTATTTAGAATTTTGTCTCTACTACTTATAAATGGTCTCTGATTACTGTTATTTTCTCTATATATAATATATATGTCGTTATATATCACTATAAATTGTTTTTGTTTTTGTTTTTTTTTACTTAGTAATTGTTCAGTTTATATAATTTAGGTTTAAGACTTAAATAGGTTCCATGATTTCTTCCTTTTTCTGATTATATATATATTTTTTTGAATTATGATGATATAAATAATTTTGGATTGATTTCTTTGGTTATTGTTTTGTTGTTATTGTATTAATGTTGTTGTTGTTGCTTATATAGTATGATTCTTAAAAAGGATATAGATTTTTACGTTTCAGTTCCATATCTAAATCAGCCAATTGTTGTAGGAAACCATCATTTGGATGTATATCACGGCGCATGCGTACTGTGCGTATGGCATCAACCGCTGACATTTTACGACAAATCATTAAGTAGGCCAAAACACAAGTGGCCGATCGTGAAACCCCCACCAAACAATGGACCAAAACTTTGCCTAAAACAAAAGCATTAGAAAATAATTACAGAGAAAATTTTTTAAACGCTTAATTCAAAATCACTTACCTCCATTGCTAATGGCACTGTCTATGAATTTGGCCGCCACATAGAAATAACGTGAAATATCGGTTGTAGGAGCATCAATCATAGGGAAGCCCATATATCTGAAATAAGTGTCTTTGTTGTTTCTTCTACACACATTTTTTATTCAAAAAGTTTTTTTTTATTTCATAATGAAATGAAATTTGGGTATTTTTTTTTACACAAGATGTTAGAGGTGCAAAAATAAAGTTTGAACTCAGAATAATATTTTCCAGAAAATAATGCCCAAAATTTACAAAGCAAATTATGAACAAAGAGAAAGTGAGAGAGAAAGAGAAATAATATTTTCCAAAATGTTTTGTGTAGCGAAGATGAAACCCGCAGACAAATAAATAATTTTGAAATTTGTTAAATAAAATAAAATCAATTCTTAAATCAAATTAAAGCCAAATGATACAACGGGAAATGGGAAAGAATTCCGGAAACTAAAAACTCTTTATTAAATTTCTCTTAAAATAAAAATTCTCTTTAAATGAATAAAAAATAGTTTGTTTTTACTTAAAGAGCGAAAATTCTGCTAAATACATTCTCTTAAAGGAATATTTAATCGATATTCTCTCTTAGTTAAACTTTTACTGAAAATGTTTTCTTCAAAGAAATTTTCAATGAAAAATTTTCTCTTCAATGAACATTTGATAGACAATTTGAACATTAATTTTATAAAAACTTTAACAGAAAAAATTCTCTTAAGAGGAAATTTTATAGAAAAATTTCTATTAAGAGGAAATTTTATAGAAAAATTTCTCTTGAGGGAGACTTTTATAGAAAAAAATTTTTGAGAGAAACTCTTTTTGAGAGGAACTTTTATAGAAAAAAAAAATAAATAAGAATAAATTTAACTAAAAAATTTCTCCTGAGAGGAAATTTTACTAATTTTCTCTTGAGAAGAACTTTAATAGAAAAATTTTTCTTGGAGTAACTTTTATAAAAAAATTTCTTTTGAGAGGAATTTTTATAGAAAAAATTCTTTTGAGAAGAACTTGTATAGAAAAATTTCTCTTGAGGAAACTTTTATAGAAAAATTTCTCTTGAAAGGACATTTTATAGAAAAATTTCTCTTGAGAGGAACTTTTATAGAAAAATTTCTCTTGAAATGACCTTTTATTGAAAAATTTCTCTTGAAGGAACTTTTATAGAAAAATTTCTCTTGAGAGGAACTTTTATAGAAAAATTTCTCTTGAGAGGAACTTTTATAGAAAAATTTCTCTTGAGAGGAACTTTTATAGAAAAATTTCTCTTGAGAGGAACTTTTATAGAAAAATTTCTCTTAAAAGGAACTTTTATTGAAAAAATTCTCTTGAGAAGAAATTTTACAGAAAAATTTCTCTTGAGAGGAACTTTTATAGAAAAATTTCTCTTGAGAGGAACTTTTATAGAAAAATTTCTCTTGAGAGGAACTTTTATAGAAAAATTTCTCTTGGAGGAACTTTTATAGAAAAATTTCTCTTGGAGGAACTTTTATAGAAAAATTTCTCTTGATAAGAACTTTAAACAAAAATTTCTATTGAAAGGAACTTTTATATAAAAATTTCTCTTGAGAAGAACTTTTATACAAAAATTTCTCTTGAGAGGAATTTTTATATAAAAATTTCTCTTGAGAAGAACTTTTATACAAAAATTTCTCTTGAGAGAAACTTTTGTCGAAAATATTCGCGTGAAATAAACTCTTATCGAAAAATTTCTTTTGGGAGAAGGTTCTTTCTTCAGAAAAGCTTCTATGAAAATTTTCTATTGGCAAAAAAATTTATCGTAAATATTCTATTGAAAGGAATTTTTATCGTAAATATTCTCTTGAAAGGAATTTTTTTCCTAAATGATCTCTAGGCAGAAATTTTCATAGAAAATTTTTTCTTGGGAGATTTTATTGAACATTTTCTCTTAAGAGAAAGTTTAATCGAACATTTTATCTTAGAAGAAACCGAAAATGTTATCGAAATAGGAAATTATTTTTTATAGAAAGAAACTTTGCCAAAGAAAATTTCCGAAAAAAAATTTTTCTTTAGAGAAACTTTCATCTGAAATTTTCTCTTGGGAGCAACTTTAATTGGAAAATGTCTCTTGGAAGAAATTTTAATCGAAAATATTCTTCAATGAAAGTATAACCAGAAATTTTATTTTCTATAGAATTAAAATTTATTTAGAATTTCCTATAGAAAGGAAATTAATTGAAATTTTCTATAGAAAGAAAATTATTTGAATATTAAGAAAGAAAAATTTTGTTCTCATTAACTTGCCTTCTTATTAAAACTCCCCTCGTTATTTGAAATTAAATTACACTCCATTATTTAGTTAATAAATTAAGTGTAAATTACTCGAATGAACTTCTAGTTCTACATGGAATGGGATGGTTAAGAATGTAATGCAATGAATATTATGTTTGGATGTTTATTTGTCATACCTAATACTTGGCATATCACGATAGTAACTGTGCCCTGTATCGACCTGACCATAACGACAACCTTCTGCGGCATTTAGTACATGTGTAATGCCCATCATACGCAGGTATGTTTTATTTTTAGCAGCAGCTCTAAAATGTCCAATTGGGGACAAGAGGGAGGAAAAAAGAAGAGAAACATTTTAATTAACCTTCAATATATTCATATGCCAAACTACAATTTGTGTGTGTGTGGCCTTTAGTTTAGTTTAACTTACGCATCACCAATATAGATGCCTGGATAAACCTCATCACAGTCCACATCGTGTATGGCACATTCTGACCTTCTTAGACCTGGCAATGTGCGACAGGGTGTCATTGAATAATGCAACACACGTTGCAATTGACGTCCTGTGGTGTGTTCACTTGAAGAGGCTGCTGACTCCAGACGGCTGGGCGACTGAAAAAAATATAAAAAGAAAATAAAATAAATTTGTAGTAAAAAAGAGAACCTTGAAAAGGAAATGGCGAAGTAAAAGAAGGATTATTTATAACTAAATAAGAGAAAATAACATTATTATTGTTGTAGTTATTGTTATTTGATTATTTTGTTGTTGTTTTGCAAAATGCCTTGACTTTTAGTAATGAATGTGTTGACATTCATAAATATTTTAAGCTTAAATATGAATGAATGCCAGGATGCACACACACACACACACATACATTTACTACATGATATGCCACAGTACAATTTACACATACACACATACACACATGCTTAAACTGATATGCAATAAAACATTTCTGTGGTCTTTCAAATCCCCTTCATATATATTGTTAGTGGTTGTGATTTGTTCTGCCCCATTGTACTTGAAAAGTAATTAATGCCAAAATAATGATAATTGGTTTTGGAGATTTCTTCCTTCTTTTAAATTATATTAAAGTAAAACTTTTTAAGATTTTTTTTTTTCTAAGAATATTTTTCCAAGTCCTTGAACTATTAAACCGAGAAAAGTTATTGTTTATAGCATTTAAGTTCAAATAAATAAAAGACTAAAATTGTAAACAGTGGTGTGAAAACAATTTTTTGAAAATAATTCTGTAACTTTTAAATCGTTTGAGATATCAAAATAAAATTGAACATGGTTATAATTGAGATATTTTTCAGATTATTTGGAGGAGTACAGACCTCTACCTATTCAGAGCCATAGTCGATGTTCCTTCAAAATTTCCCATGTATGATGAGTTAAACAAAATCGTCAAAAATTCATTTATGAATTTAGACAAAAGAAATTGTATATGTAGATAGTCTCAAAAATCTCTATAAAAGCTATGTTATCTCTTATAGTGTCCGAGTTGATAAAACTTTCGAATCTATTTTTACTTTTGTTGTTTCTTTTTAAAATTTTGGGTTTAATATTGGTTTTAATTTTTTTCAAAAGTATGTGCAAGATCCCCTATAAAATTGTAAAAAATATTGTTTCAGTAACCATACAAATTGGATGAAAAGTTATATTAATCTGAAATTGGAACTTTAAAAAAATCAAATTTTTTTATATTTTTTTCCGAAAAGGTGGCAACGTTTTTTTCACTAAAAAAACATTTTTTGTTCTAAATTTTATGATATTATTATCATTTGGTAAAGAAAACTTAACAAGAAGATGTATACAACAAATTCAAATATTCTAGGTGCACAAATCTGCCCACTGGCTCTATCCAAAGTTGGTCAAAATTATAAAAATTATAATCCTTTTTATTGTTATTAACTCAAATCGCAAAACTGGGATGATCTTTAAATTAACCATTATATATAGCTGCATATATGAGGTAACTATTTATGAAATATTTTGCTACCGGACGGCCCTTATAATGACAGAGTGAACATTTCACTGAAAAATGTCAGGTTGGGATTTTGGGTATTTTCGTATGAAAAAGTTGGGATCTTTTGAATTTCCTGTTTTATGGAATAGTTCATGTAAATTATCTTGAAATTTGAAGTTAATGTCATTTTACATTTTTATTTTAAAGTTTAAATAAAAAAATTTATTCAAAAAATCCAAAAATTTGAAAATTTAAGTTTTTCTTAACTTTTTAACATTAAATAACTTTCGATTTACATTTTCTTTAAAATTTGTGAATCTAACGCTTTTATAGACACCAAACACTTGTGTAAAAAATTTATGCCTTTTCTTAAAAAGCAACCCAAACCAGACTACCTCTAGCTAAATTTAGCTCTTTTCCATACATCTACGACAAATATGCTCTGCTTGCTCTGGACTGCCAATATACAAAATTTGTGACCAACTGAGGACCTATAATTCTCCAAACCTCCAGCTATCGCCATATTAAATTGCATTAAAATATCTCAAACGCTTCATAAGTTACAGAATTATTTTTTTAGAAAAAGAGTCCTTTTTGGAACCACTGTGCTGTGTACAAAACACTTTAGTGGCGCCTTTCTTTACATGTCAACATCTTCATTTACTTTTAATACTTGTGAGGGGATTTGATTATAATTAAAATAAAAAATTCAACTAAAGATTATGAACATGTGAATGATTTTTAATAAATATTCATAAAAGCACAAGGAGCTTTATCCTTTAAAAAGAATAAATAGTTTTGACAGGTTTATTACACACATACACACATAAGTATATGAGTAAATAAAATATATTTCAGAGAAAAAAAAATAAACTACAAAATTTTTAACTATAATAATGTAAATTCCAGAAATCCGTAATCTATACATATATAAAAATGAATCTGTGTTTGTTTGCTAATCCACTGGATCAATTTTGTTGAAATTTTCACAGAAATGGGGATCTTTCTGTGAAAGTAACATAAGCTCCAAAAATTTTTGAAAGGGGCAGGACGGGAGCTACTCCCCATACCACACAAATATTAATTATCGAATATCTGAAGAACAATAGCAGAATTTTGAAATTTGGTTGCAATAACTTTTTCATGGAACTGATTTTCAAGGCAAAAAGCAATTGTTGATCATTGAAATATTAATCGTCGAATATTCAAAGAACTTTAACAGCGAGAATTTTAAAATTTGGTCCCAATAATTTCTTCTCGCAACCTTTTTACAAGGCAAAATGTAAAAGAAAAGGATCAGGGGAAATGGTAGCCCCCATACAATATTTGCCAATATTTAAAGAACTATAAAAGCTAGAATTTTGAGAACACGGTGTCAACCGCTTTATCAATGAACTGTTTTTCTAGACAAAATGAAGAACAGATAGGATTAGGTCTCCATACATAGAAAATGTTGGTAAATAAATTGAAAATTCTCAAATTTGGTCCCAATAAATTTTTGAAGTAACTGTTTTACTGGACAAAATGAAGGGCGGATAGGATCATGGGGAGTGGTGTCCCCCATACAAAGAAAATGTTGATTATCGAATATCTTAAGAACTATTACAGCAATAGTTTTCAAATTCGACTCCCATCACTTTCTCAAGAATTTATTTAACTGTTCAAAATATAGGACGGGTAGGATCAAGGGGTAAGGTAATGCCATACAGAGCAAATAGTAATTATTGAATATGTAAAAAAAACTGCAAAAACGGAAGTATTGAAATCGGTACCAATTACTTTCCCAATGATTTATTTTACTGGACAAAATGAAGGACCAATAGGACCATGGGTAGGGATACCACACACTTCATAATGGGGGGAAAGCGCCCGGATCTTAGCTAATTTTTAAATATAAAAAAAGAAAATTATTTTTCAACGAGACTATACACTACACTTAGCATCTGAATTTGAGCTTTAGCATAAACTAGACTATTTACTATATTTAAAAAATGTCAAAGCTCTTAACAATATCTTAAAGTAGACTATAAACTAAATTCAGAATAAGATTATTAATTATACTTCTAATTAGACTATAAATAATTATGTAAAGTATGCTGTGAAGGAGACTATCATCTAGACTTTGAAATAGATTATAATTTAAGCTAGCAACACTATAGTCTAGATTCTAAGTATTAAGTTAAGCTATAATAATAGTTTAAAATAATAATAAAACTATTAACTAAAATACGAAGTAGACTATTATCGAGACTCTCAACAAGAGTATGAAATATGCCATGAACAAAACTGTGAACTAGACTATGAGCAAGACTAAAAACTATGAACTAAATTCTAAAAAGGGTTTATGATAGTCACTATGAACTAGACTATGAACTTATAAAAATCCCAGAGTATTAATGAGATTTGGAAATGGACTATAAACTAAAAATATACTATGGACAGTACTATGAACTAGACTATTAGCAGGACTGTAAAATAGATTCTATAGGGGATTATGATTTGTTCTCTGAAGAAGACTGTGAACTAATAATAGTAGCAGAGCATGAAATGGACTTTAATTTAGACTATGAACGTGAAAATGGAGTAGACTATAAACGATATTATGTTCCATACTCTAGACTTAAGAATGAGATGAATTTTACTATATATTAAACTATATTATCTAGAGAATTGAATATACTACGAAGAAGACTATAAATTATATTATAAAGATGATTATAGTCTAGACTTTAAATTGGCTTATGTAAAAGTCTATAAACCAATCCAAGAAGAAGACTACAAAGTAGACTATGAAATATGCTATGAACAAAACTATAAAGAACTTTAAAAATTATATTCTAAACGGAAGTCTGATATAAACTTCTCTATAGACTATGATCTATACGACTCTGAACTTAACTATAAAATACATTATTTAGACTGTGCTCTAGACTTTGAATACTTAGACTACGAAGTAGACTAAATAGTACTCTATGATATATAATGTGAACTAGACTGTGGAAAACATTATTAACTTCACAATAGACTGGACTCTAAACTGGACTTTGATACAGACTCTAATAATGATCTTCACTATTTTAGCTTTAAATGGTCTTTATACTATTTATTCTCAGATTTATTAAAGGAAATTTGAGCACAACGAATATATATCAAAATCATACTTTCAAACCAAAATTTATTAAAAATTTTCTCTAAAACGAAAATTTGTCTTTGTTAAATTTCGTTCTCGAACAAAATTTTTCACAAATTTTCTCTGAAAATAAAATTTTTCGAAATTATTTTCTTAAACAAAATTGTACTCAAAATCAGAAATTGACAGGAAATTTTCTCTTTAAGAAAAATTGACCGTAATTTTTTTGATCCAAAACTTATTGTAAATTTTCTCTAAAAGCAAAATCGATCGTAAATTTTTTCTCAAATAAAAATTTAAATAAATTTTATTATAAAGCAAAAATTTATCGCAAATTTTTTTGAACAAAAATTCATCACACAATTCTTTTAAAGCAAAATTTGCTCTTAAATTTTCTCTTAATCAAGACATGATCACAAAATTTCTCTCTATCAAATGTTTTCTTGTTGAAGATCGCCTTTTACAAAAAAAAAAATCAGCAACAAATTTTCTCTAAAAAAACAATTGATTGCAAATTTTGTCTTAATCAAAACTGGATCGTAAATTTTCAGGAAAACAGAAATTGATCCCAAATTGATCGATATTATATTTTTAAGCAAAAATTTATTTCAATTGTTGTCAAAATCAGAAATTGATCCCAAATTGATCGATATTATATTTTTAAGCAAAAATTTATTTCAATTGTTGTCAAAATCAGAAATTGATCCCAAATTGATCGATATTATATTTTTAAGCAAAAATTTATTTCAATTGATTGATGATCCCAAATTGATCGATATTATATTTTTAAGCAAAAATTTATTTCAATTTTTGTCAAAATCAGAAATTGATTGAAAATTTTCTCTTCAACAAAAATTTTCCTTAATTTTTTTAAGCAAAAAATTATTATTATTGAAAATTTTCCCTGAAACAAAAGTCGATCGCATTTTTTTTAACAAAATTTTATATCAAATTTTCCCTAAATCAAAAACTGATCGCAAATTTTCTCTTGATCAAATGATTTCTTAAAAAAATTAATAATAATTTTTTTCTAAAACAAAAATTGACAATTTTCCTGAAAATAATATGAAAAACAATTTTCTCTAAAACAACAATTGATAAAAATTTTCCGCTAAATTAAAATTCGATCACACATTTTCGGTTAAACAAAACCTGATAACAAATTTTGTAAAAATCTAAATTGATCGTAAATTATTTCTTAAGCAAAAATTTCTCGCAATTAAAAAAACAAATCGCAAGTTTTTCTTAGTGAAAACTAAAATTGATCGCGCATTTTTCTTACACAAAAATGGATCTAAATTTTTTTCTAAAACGAAAATTAAACGCAAATTTTCTCTGGAACAAAAATTTATCGTGCTTATGATATGCTTAGATACTAACTGATCGCAACTTGTTTTCTTAACCAAAAATTGAACAAAATTCTTTTTCGATACTATTCTAATCCCAAAAAGGTAGCGCCTATTTTTGTCTTATGCCAAAATTGATTTAATTAAAATCTATTACGTTTTAGTTTAGAATCTAAAAAATGTTTGCGTGTTAATTAAAATTTTAAATTAATCATTTGGTTTTATAATATTTAGTATTTAATTATTTCAACAAATCAGAGTCAAGACTCAACATGTCGTTATTTCTAAAATTATCTGAAAAAATATTCCTTTCACTTTTCTTTGTGGTATTTTTAGGCAATTGACTGACCCTGAAGGAAATTTTTAATTTTGTGTAGTTTCTAAAGAACATTTACACAAATTTCACGATTTTTATTTTTAAATCAATTTTTGCCAAATAAAAAAATGAAAAACATTTTGAATTAAAACCCAAAACGTAATTTTTATTTCGTCTTTTTTTCTCTGATGGCATTTAGAGAATCTGATTCAATTTAATGCGACAATTTATGTGAAAGATTTTTGTCTTGCAATTGTTTTTTGGCTAAAAGCCAACATGTGACAGCAACAAGAGCAGCAACAATAACAACAATAACTAAATATTACAACAATTATAGTTAGTTAATTACATGTAAAAATTTGAAATTTAACCACGAAAAAAAGAGCAAAAAACAAAGGCTTTGACTGGAAAAATGCAAGACAACGACAAGGCAACGGAATTTCTGTGTTTTAAATCGGTTACAGGCATTTTCTCATATTTCTTTGATAACAGTTTTTTGCCTTCTTGTCTAGTTGTTTTAATAAGCCAATTAGGGTTAGTGATGGCAGCAGTGGGGGGGTTAAAATAAAAGAACTTTTAAAAGATTACAAAAACCTTTGGAATTGACATTTACACAAGGTAAATGACAAAAGTGTTACACATGCTTATATTTATACACATTTAAATGTCTTTATTTGCATTTATTTGCATACAGCGCCTAAAAGTAGTCTTTAGTTATTTTTAATATCTTAAGCCTAATAATAGGCAACACAAAACAATCACATTTAATAAAAGCAGCAAACAACAGCAGCAGACTAAACTAAACATAGACATGCAGACAGATTTACACAAATTTTCATGAAAAAAAATGTCCATAGGCCAACCTGATAATACAGGGAACTGTATCTGTCACCAATACTACTGGGTGTATAATATCTATCTGCTGAGTATCTATCGGAATTAAGCTGTAAAATAAAATGCAATAAAAAAACGTTATATAAATTATTTAAAAAATCAAAACGAAAATTAAAAAATAAATTTATTTCTATAAACAAAATCGATTTAAAAATAAAATAAAACAAATTAAACAAATAAAAAGTTGTTTTCCCCACTTTCAACACATATTTAGGTACCAACAGCACAAATAGCTGAAATTTAATCCGTTTGTAAAAGTTTACAAATCAACCTGAATGTGAGATGTTTCATACAGGTGGTAAAACAGAAGCACCCAAAAAAATAGCACAAGTAGCAATTTTTTCTATAATAAAAAAATTTGCTACAAGAAAATTTATATCAAATTTTTTATAACAAAAAAATTTATAGCAAGTTTTCTATAACAAGAAAATTTATAGCAAATTTTCTATAACAAGAAAATTTATAGCAAATTTTCTATAACAAGAAAATATATAGTAAATTTTCTATAACAAAAAATTTTATAGCAATTTTTCTATAACAAGAAAATTTATAGCAAATTTTCTATAACAAGAAAATTTATAGCAAATTTTCTATACGAAGAAAATTTGTAGCAAATTTTATATACGAACAAAATTTGTAGTAAATTTTCTATAACAAGAAAATTTGTAATAAATTTTCTATAACAAGAAAATTTGTAGCAAATTTTCTATACGAAGAAAATTTGTAGCAAATCTTCTATAACAATAATATTTGTAGCAAATTTTCTTTAACAAGAAAATTTGTAGCAAAATTTCTATAACAAAAAAATTTGCAAACTTTCTTTAACTTGAAAATTTTTGGTTTTCTACACGAAGAAAATTTATAGCAAATTTTCTATAAAAAGAAAATTTATAGCAAATTTTCTATAACAAGAAAATTTATAGCAAATTTTCTATAACAAGAAAATTTATAGCAAATTTTCTATAACAAGAAAATTTATAGCAAATTTTCTATAACAAGAAAATTTATAGCAATTTTTCTATAACAAGAAAATTTATAGCAAATTTTCTATAACAAGCAAATTTATAGCAAATTTTCTACAACAAGAAAATTTATAGAAAATTTTCTATAACAAGAAAATTTGTAGCAAATTTTCTATAAGAAGCAAATTTTCTATAACAAGAAAATTTATAGCAAATTTTCTATAACAAGAAAATTTATAGCAAATTTTCCATAACATAAAATTTATAGCAAATTTTCGTTAACCCGAAAATTTAATGGAAATTTTTCTCTATATAGAAAATTTATAGCATTTTTTTTTAAATATAAAATTTGCTCTAAATTTTCTATAAGCCGAAAATTTATAGTAAATCTTATTTAGTTGGAAAATTTCAAGCAAATTTTCTATTTGAACAAAATTTTATAGCAAAATTTTATGACAAATTTTGCTATAAAATTTATGGCAAATTTTGCTTTATTTTTGCACACACCTGCCAACTAGACGCGACATCTAATCAAAGCAAAAATTAACCTTGAATTTGTTATTCTCAAAGGTGCTTGAAAAAAGAACGCAAATACAAATAACGCACATTCCCACCTTCTTTCAAAAGAAAAGAAATTAAAATTAAAAATTATAAAATAGAGAAATTATATGAGAATTTTGTGTCCAAATCGTTGTCAGCATCATGAAAAATCATCAAATCTAAAAAAAGAATTTCAATTATTTCACAAAATTTTTATTTAATAGAAAATCGAGAGAAAACGTTGTTAATGGGTTAAAATTTTGTTTTTAAATATATTTTCACCTTAAATTTCCAACTGAATTAGAAAAATAAATTTCACGTTGGTTGATGTGAACGAACGAGACAACGTCCGATGTGAAGGCGGCCAACAAAAATAGAAACAAATGTTTTTCTTGCTAACAGGCGAGCGTTAGGATGAATCGGTCGATTGGTGGGTTGGTCAGACGATTAAATCATTTTATATTTAAATTTTTCTTTTAAAAAATGTTTACATATAAAAATTAATTTGTTTTTTTCTCGATGGCGATTCAAGTGGCTATAATTAGCTAAATTTTGTTAAATAGACTTTATTTTGTGAAGAATTTCATCAGTAAATTGTTTACCACCTTAATTTATATAGAGAGCCAAAAAAAAAAAATAAATACTTTTTATACCCTCCACCGACACAAGTGGCGAAGAGGGTATATTAACTTTGTCGTTCCGTGTGTAACGCTAATCAAATCAAAATCTGAGTCGATTTAGCTATGTCTGTCGGTTGTTGACACGCTCACAACCACACAAATTAACAGAGCTCAATGAAATTTGGCCTTAGTATATCCTATAGCCCTAAGAAGTTTCCTATTTAAGATATAGACCGATATCTGAGTCAACCTCTAAGTTCATGCGAAGAACTTTCGTAAAATTGTCAGTTATAAGTTTATAAAATAGAATACAATTTTGCATTAATATTAATTTACTGTTCAAAAAATATCAAAATCGGTTCAGTAAAAAAAGTTATAGCCAAAAATATAACTGATTTTATGACTACTTAAGTGCCTGCGTATGATATTTATGAAAATCTCTTATATATTGTATACATTTATGAGTGTATTTGTGAATGTATATGTATGAACATAACGTATTTTTTCACACGAATTTTTAGTGGAGGGTATTGAGGATTCGGCATAGCATTCTTACTTGTTTCCTTCTTAATTTGTATATTTTAAAAAAAATCTTTTATTTTTATTTATTTATTTGTGATCACATTTGTGATCTTAAAAAAATTGTTTTACGATACTGAAAATTCATTTTAGTTCTTTTCTAAAAATTTGTTTTTGAAAACAATTTAAATTGATGAAAATATTTTATTTGAGAGTGAAAAATATTAAATAGAAATTTAAAATATTTTATTACGTATTTGAAATTAATTTGATTTGTTTTTAATTTATTTAAACATTTAAAAATTCTATTCAGCTAAAGTTGTTTTCCCTCATTTTTCTATATTTATGATCTTCAAGTTATAGAGCGAAAAATAAATATTTGATGAATCATAAATTGTAATAAATTGTTTAGTTGTTATAAAATATAAAAATACAGTAACCTGCAAAAGTAGTGTTACCATTTCAAAATGTTTTTCTTTAAAGTTTGCTATTAATTTCAGCTTAAAGAAAATTTAATAAAAATTTTCTCCTTAAAGAAAATTTATTAAAAAATTTCTCCTTGAGAAAATTTATTAAAAAATTTCTCCTTAAAGAAAATTTACTATAAATTTTCAGCTCAAAGAAAATTTGCTTTAAAGTTTCTGCTTAACAAAACTTGTTGTCAATTTTCAGCCTTAAAAAAATTTCCCTCAAATTTTCTTCTTATAGAAAATTTGCTAAACATTTTCTTCTTATAGAAAATTTGTTAAAAATTTTCATCTTATAGAAAATTTGCTAAAAATTTTCTTCTTATAGAAAATTTGTTAAAAATTTTCTTCTTATAGAAAATTTGTTAAAAATTTTCTTCTTATAGAAAATTTGTTAAAAATTTTCTTCTTATAGAAAATTTGTTAAAAATTTTCTTCTTATAGAAAATTTGTTAAAAATTTTCTTCTTATAGAAAATTTGCTAAACATTTTCATCTTATAGAAAATTTTTTAAAAATTTTCTTCTTATAGAAAATTTGTTAAAAATTTTCTTCTTATAGAAAATTTGTTAAAAATTTTCTTCTTATAGAAAATTTGCTAAACATTTTCTTCTTATAGAAAATTTGCTAAAAATTTTCTTCTTATAGAAAATTTGCTAAAAATTTTCTTCTTATAGAAAATTTTTTAAAAATTTTCTTCTTATAGAAAATTTGTTAAAAATTTTCTTCTTATAGAAAATTTGTTAAAAATTTTCTTCTTATAGAAAATTTGTTAAAAATTTTCTTCTTATAGAAAATTTGTTAAAAATTTTCTTCTTATAGAAAATTTGTTAAAAATTTTCTTCTTATAGAAAATTTGTTAAAAATTTTCTTCTTATAGAAAATTTGTTAAAAATTTTCTTCTTATAGAAAATTTGTTAAAAATTTTCTTCTTATAGAAAATTTGTTAAAAATTTTCTTCTTATAGAAAATTTGTTAAAAATTTTCTTCTTATAGAAAATTTGTTACAAATTTTCTTCTTATAGAAAATTTGCTACAAATTTTATTCTTATAGAAAATTTGCTACAAATTTTCTTCTTATAGAAAATTTGCTACAAATTTTCTTCTTATAGAAAATTTGCTACAAATTTTCTTCTTATAGAAAATTTGTTACAAATTTTCTTCTTATAGAAAATTTGTTACAAATTTTCTTCTTATAGAAAATTTGTTACAAATTTTCTTCTTATAGAAAATTTGTTACAAATTTTCTTCTTATAGAAAATTTGTTACAAATTTTCTTCTTATAGAAAATTTGTTACAAATTTTCTTCTTATAGAAAATTTGTTACAAATTTTCTTCTTATAGAAAATTTGTTACAAATTTTCTTCTTATAGAAAATTTGTTACAAATTTTCTTCTTATAGAAAATTTGTTACAAATTTTCTTCTTATAGAAAATTTGTTACAAATTTTCTTCTTATAGAAAATTTGTTACAAATTTTCTTCTTATAGAAAATTTGTTACAAATTTTCTTCTTATAGAAAATTTGTTACAAATTTTCTTCTTATAGAAAATTTGTTACAAATTTTCTTCTTATAGAAAATTTGTTACAAATTTTCTTCTTATAGAAAATTTGTTACAAATTTTCTTCTTATAGAAAATTTGTTACAAATTTTCTTCTTATAGAAAATTTGTTACAAATTTTCTTCTTATAGAAAATTTGTTACAAATTTTCTTCTTATAGAAAATTTGTTACAAATTTTCTTCTTATAGAAAATTTGTTACAAATTTTCTTCTTATAGAAAATTTGTTACAAATTTTCTTTTTATAGAAAATTTGTTACAAATTTTCTTCTTATAGAAAATTTGTTACAAATTTTCTTCTTATAGAAAATTTGTTACAAATTTGCTTCTTATAGAAAATTTTTTACAAATTTTCTTCTTATAGAAAAATTTTTTGGAAATTTTCTTCTCATAGAAATTTTTTTGGAAAATTTCTTCTCATAGAAAATTTGTTTGGAAATTTTCTTCTCATAGAAAATTTGTTTGGAAATTTTCTTCTCATATAATTTTTTTTTTTAATTTTCTTCTCGTAGAAAACTTTTTTGGAAATTTTCTTCTCGTAGAAAATTTGTTTGGAAAGTTTCTTCTCATAGAAAATTTGTTTGGAAATTTTCTTCTCATAGAAAATTTGCTACAAATTTTCTTCATATAGAAAATTTGCCAAACATTTTCTTCTTATAGAAAATTTGTTTGGAAATTTTCTTCCCATAGACATTTTTCTTTTTTTTTTTTTCTTTTCATAGAAAATTTGTTTGGAAATTTTCTTCTTATAAATTTTCTCTTTTTATATAAAATTTGTTGGAAATCTTTTGCTTTACTTTTTTCGCTCACTGTTTTGTTCATCATTCTTTCGCACAATATAATTTGTCATTATGCAGTAAATGTCAAGTTTAATTTTATTTAAGTTTTTTAATCTCTAAACACTCAAAATAAAATAAATTAAATGTAAATATTTTCTATTATTTATTTTTATACCCTCCAACACCACAAGTGGTGAAGGGGGTATATTAAATTTGTCATTACGTGTATAACGCTAAGAAGGAATGATCTCGGACATAAAAGTAAATTTATTATAAAAGGAGACTAAATTCTCTTCAAGATTTTTAGTCTTTTATTATTACAATTTAAATGTTATATAGTTTTTTTTAAATCGCTTGATAAATTCAATACTGAGTCACAAATTTTATTTATAATCGAAACATTTCAAGATTGAAATGAAAAATAATTTAAAAATATTTTCTGAATTAATTGACGGTTTTGGTGAATAGAAAAAAATTACAACAATAATTTATTTAACAATTTATTATTGTTGTTAATTATTATTTTTATAGTTATTTTGTCAGTTACAAACTTAAAGGCGGCATTTTTTTCTGAAATTATAATGAATTAATTTTTACCTTTTTAAACGTTTAAAATTAGACATAAAACACACAATAACAATAATTAAGTGAATTAAAGTTGTTTCCATAAATTCTAATAGAAAAATTGTTATTTCCGTAAAAAACACGTAAAAGACAATGATCATGAGAGGGAGGGTGTTTTAAGGAGCAACTAAACAAGTAGTTCTTTCTGTCAATAATTGGTGAATGTCAATGTCGGTTTAATAATGAAAACGTTTTTTTTTCTACAAATTAACTGGAGAACGTCAGTCATGTGTGCAGTTTTTGTTTTAATAGGAAAAAAATGTTGTTTGCAATAACAACAACAACAACAAAAATAACAAATAGAATTAAATTAATTGATGAGGGTGGGCGCGTCTTAAACGTGAATTTATTTTATAACGAGATAAAAGTTAATGTTAACACAAATTGCAAATTTAATAAAACAACCTAAATGGGGGATTTCATAACAGAAAATAAGAAAAATTCCAAAAAAATCTACAAGACAAAAATTTCTCAACAAATTTTCCTAAAAAAAAGAAAATTTCCTAAAAAACTTTTCTATAAGAAGAAAATTACTCAACAAATTTTCTATAAGAAAGAAATTTCCCAAAAAATTTCCTATAAAAAGAAAATTTCCCAACAAATTCACTATAAGAAGAAAATTTCCCAACAAATTTTCTATAAGAAAAAAAATTCCCAACAAATTTTCTGTAAGAAGAAAATTTCCCAACAAATTTTCTAAAGGAAGAAAATTTCCCAACAAATTTTCTAAAGGAAGAAAATTTCCCAACAAATTTTCTAAAGGAAGAAAATTTCCCAACAAATTATCTATAAGAAAAAATTTTCAACACAAATTTTCTATAAGAAAAAATTTTCCACACAAATTTTCTATAAGAAAAAAATTTTCTATAAGATGAAAATTTCCAAAAAAAAATTCTATAAGAAGAAAATTTCTTAACAAATTTTCTATATGAAGAAAGTTTCCTAACTAAATTACTACATGAAGAAAATTGTCAACAAAATTTCTAAAAGAAGAAAATTGCCAAAAAAATGTCTACAAGAAGAAAATTGCCTACAAATTTTCTGCAAGAATAAAACTGCCAACAGATTTTCTATATGAAGAAAATTGCCAACAAACTTTTTATAAGAAGAAAATTGCCAACAAATTTTCTACATGAAGAAAATTGCCAACAAATTTTCTACAAGAAGAAAATTGCCAACAAATTTTCTAAAATGAAAAAAGTGCAAACAAATTTTCTACAAGAAAATTGCAAACAAATTTTTTACAAGAAAAAAGTTGCCAAAAAATTTCTAAAAGAAGAAAATTGCCAAAAAATGTCTACAAGAAGAAAATTGCCTACAAATTTTCTGCAAAAATAAAATTGCCAAAAAATTTTCTACAAAAAGAAAATTGCCAAAAAATTTTCTACAAAAAAAATTGCAAACAAATTTTCTACAAGAAGAAAATTGCCAACAAATTTTCTACAAGAAAAAAATTGCAAACAAATTTTCTACAAAAAGAAAATTGCAAACAAATTTTCTAAAATGAAAAAAGTGCAAACAAATTTTCTACAAGAATAAAATTGCAAACAAATTTTCTACAAGAAAATTGCAAACAAATTTTTTACAAGAAAAAAGTTGCCAAAAAATTTCTAAAAGAAGAAAATTGCCAAAAAATGTCTACAAGAAGAAAATTGCCTACAAATTTTCTGCAAAAATAAAATTGCCAACAAATTTTCTACAAAAAGAAAATTGCCAAAAAATTTTCTACAAAAAAAATTGCAAACAAATTTTCTACAAGAAGAAAATTGCCAACAAATTTTCTACAAGAAGAAAATTGCCAACAAATTTTCTACAAGAAGAAAATTGCCAACAAATTTTCTAAAATGAAAAAAGTGCAAACAAATTTTCTACAAGAATAAAATTGCAAACAAATTTTCTACAAGAAAATTGCAAACAAATTTTTTACAAGAAAAAAGTTGCCAAAAAATTTCTAAAAGAAGAAAATTGCCAAAAAATGTCTACAAGAAGAAAATTGCCTACAAATTTTCTGCAAAAATAAAATTGCCAACAAATTTTCTACAAAAAGAAAATTGCCAAAAAATTTTCTACAAAAAAATTGCAAACAAATTTTCTACAAGAAGAAAATTGCCAACAAATTTTCTACAAGAAAAAAATTGCAAACAAATTTTCTACAAAAAGAAAATTGCAAACAAAGTTTCTACAAGAAAAAAGTTGCAAAAAAATTTTCTTAAAGAAGAAAATTGCCAAAAAAAATGTCTACAATAAGAAAATTGCCTACAAATTTTCTGCAAGAATAAAACTGTCAACAATATTTTCATCTATAGAAGAAATAGAAGAAGAAAATTGCAAACAAATTTTCTATATGAAGAAAATTGCCAACAAATTTTCTATATGAAGAAAATTGCCAACAAATTTTCTATAAAAAAATTTCCTATAAGAAGAAAATTTTTTAAAAATCTATAAAGTGAAATTTTGCAGCAAATTTTCTATACGATGAAATTTTATAGCAAATTTTCTATAAGAAAGAAATTTGTAGCAAGTTTTCTATGTAAAGAAAATTTGTAGCAATTTTTCAATAAAATGAAAATTTCAAGCAAATTTAAGTGAATCCCCCTAATGATTCTTATTGCAATGTCAGCCTATAATCGATAATCAATCGAGAGTAAAATAAAATGCATTTTTTTGGGAATGAAATTAAATGCGCATTTGCAATAAACACAAAAACCAAAAATGGCTAAAAATACTTACACAACTCAGAAATAGAAAATAAATAATTTCGTAATAAAATTTAATTAAATTCAATATAAAAAAATCGACTCAAATTACTTTTATGGAAATAGAAAATGAACTAAAATTGAACAACAAAAAATAGCAAACATTTCAAATTTATTAACGTTTTTTTCAGTTCAAACATATGAAAATATATTTCTAAGCCTTTTCTAGGTCTCTTTAATTTTATCTAATGGTCGGTAATTTTTCCTTAAAAAAATCTAATATAAAATCAAAAAAATATTGTTGCTCTACTGACCAACATTTTCTTTTCACACAAAAGTGCTTGTAATATGTGATATTTTTTTCGAAAAAAAGTAATCAAACTAAAATTTGCTACAAATACATTGACATGCTAAACGTCTAAAAAGAGCCTTAACTCGATAAGTGAATAAACTTGTTAACCTACTTCCAACGACAATGTTCTTGTTTAAGGGTCCCAAATAGAGTTATTTATTCATTCATGCCACTTGTTTACACAAACAACTGTTTTTTTTTTTCTATATTAAAAGCAAAATCTATTATAAAGTGATTTACCTGGCCAAGAACTAGTCGTTTTTATGTTTGCAGTGTACTAAAACAGGAAACTTATCTAATATTTGCAGACAACAGTAAACAACATGAAATGGCAGAAAATAAGGGATTTCAAAAAGTTTGAAGAGGAAATAATTGAATGAAGGAAAAACTGCTGATTAAACTATAGTCCAGACTATAGATTAAACTATAGTCCAGACTATAGATTAAACTATAGTCCAGACTATAGATTAAACTATAGTCCAGACTATAGATTAAACTATAGTCCAGACTATAGATTAAACTATAGTCCAGACTATAGATTAAACTATAGTCCAGACTATAGATTAAACTATAGTCCAGACTATAGATTAAACTATAGTCCAGACTATAGATTAAACTATAGTCCAGACTATAGATTAAACTATAGTCCAGACTATAGATTAAACTATAGTCCAGACTATAGATTAAACTATAGTCCAGACTATAGATTAAACTATAGTCCAGACTATAGATTAAACTATAGTCCAGACTATAGATTAAACTATAGTCCAGACTATAGATTAAACTATAGTCCAGACTATAGATTAAACTATAGTCCAGACTATAGATTAACTATAGTCCAGACTATAGATTAAACTATAGTCCAGACTATAGATTAAACTATAGTCCAGACTATAGATTAAACTATAGTTCAGACTATGGATTAAATAGTAGTACAGACCAAAGTCTAAACTATAGTCCAAACTTTAGATTAAGCCTCGATCGACTATGATTTAATCTATAGTCTGGTCTATAGTTTTGTTTTTCCATTAAGATTTTCTGAGAACTTTTTCCAAGAATCCTTGAAATTTTTATTATTTTTAACTCTAAGTAAATATATATAGTTTTTGCTAAATTCAAATAAACATATAAATATTTTTATAGTTTTTGTTTTGCAACTATTAACATACTTTTGCTAATTTTTGTTGTTATGTGAATTTTCGAAAGAAAAACCTTGTATTAAATAAAAATCAAAATTAATTTTAGAAAATTGTTTATAATTTTGTTGACTATTAATTTTAATATTTCAAGGAATATTTAAGCAAATGAAGAAAAAAGTTTTAGCATTCACTTAATAACTTTATATTTTTATAGTCTTTTGATATGAACTTGTGATAGCATGTCAACAATTTAATATATTTTTGCTACAATTACAGTTTTAATTTATTCCAAACTGAATGCAGAAAAAAAACTTATAAATATTCAAAAAAGATGAATAATAAGAAAAATTAGGGTGGCTACTATTTTTGAGGATAATTTAGTAAAATACATGGAAATAAAATTAAAATGTAAAAAACCTATTGGCTGGGGAGGTTCTTCTCAAGTTTTTCAAAAGAAAATTTTTAATGACAGAAGTTTTTACTTCTGACTCTTTAAATGACTTATTAGAAGCCACTGTAATTGCTTTGAAACTTATTCTAGAATCGATTACGGTTAATTTACTGAAAAGCTTTTTTAAAAAGCTTTAAGTTAGAGCTTTTTATTTTAAAGGCGATAAATTCTAAATTCTAAAAAAGTTTTCATTTAAAAAGATTTTTCCTTTAAAATTACCTCCCTAATAACTCAGATGTTGTAAATACATTAAAATGTCTCAAATGTGCATTTTGGTTTTTGCATTTTTAAATGACAGAATTGTCAATTATTTATTTATATATTTTGTTTTTGTAAACAAATTAATAAGACACGATTATGCCTGTTATTTCATGATATTTACAAAGTTTATGAAAATAAACATTTTTCAAGAAAATGTCTCTACATATTTAGCATTTTTATAAATATAAACTATTTTTCATTTTTGTTGTTGGTGCTGTTGTTGTCTTGAATTATTGATTAAACAATTTTGCATATTCATAATGCAAAATTTTTTCAAAATATTTTTCTTATGAATTTTGTTGGCAAATTGATTAACCACAATGTGAGCAATATGCCAATAGGGAATGGTATTTAATAGAAAGAAAGGAATGACAAAGAGAACTTTTAAGAGAATAGTTAGGTCTTGGGAGAGATCATAATTTCATCTTTTTAAACGATTTTAATATTTTATTTAAATCTCTGTGATTTTGTCGGGTCTACTTCTACTTTGAATTTCAGATGTAGTTTAATTTCCATTACAGATTCTAGTTCAGATTTTTTTCAAGTTCTAGTTCAGATCCAGTTTAGATTTAGTTCAGTTCTTGTTCAGTTCAAATTCAGTTCTAGTTCAGTTCCAGTTCAGTTCTAGTTCAGTTCTAGTTCAGTTCTAATTCAGTTCAAGTTCAGTTCTGGTTCAATTCTAGTTCATTTATTGTTCAGTTATAGTTCAGTTCTAGTTCAGTTCTAGTTCAGTTCTAGTTCATTTCCAGTTCAGTTCTTGTTCAGTTCTAGCTCAGTTCTTCTTCAGTTCTTCTTCAGTTCTAGTTCAGTTCTAGTTTAGTTCTAGTTAAGTTCTATTACAGTTCTAGCTCAGTTCTAGTTCAGTTCTAGCTAAGATTCTGGTTCATATTTTTTCAAATTTTAGTTTAGATAAAAGGTTCAGTTTCTATATGAAATTCCTGCTCAGATTATGGATTCGGTACTTGTTCTCTGTCCAGTTCATATTCAAGTTCAGTTTGAGTTCATTTTCAGTTCTGTTTCCAGCTTAGACTAAAGTTCAGATTCGGTACTTGTTCTCAGTCTAGTTCTACTTCCAGTTTATATTGAGTTCATTTTTAGTTCAGATTCTGGCTCAAACTCAAGTTCAGATTCTAGTTCGGATTCCATTTCATAATCATCATCCGTTCAGTTATAAAATTCAGCCATAATTCTTTAATAATTTTTACTCTCTCACTTTATAAAAATAACCTAAATTATTTTCCAATATCTTTAAAAAATCATTTTAGTTTCAAGGATTTAATAAATTATTTCAGCCAAAAAAAAACACTCGCCAAAAAACTAAAACCATAATTTTGACTTACAAATATTTTACATTAAATTCATGTACGAAAACCGTAATAAAAAGTGAAATAAAATATAAAAAAAACAGAAGATAAAAAATCTAAGGAATAAAAATAGAAAAACAATATTAAATTATGTTGGTAAATTTCCTTGACCCTAAATTATAAAATAATATGAACATGAAAGCACACACATACAGATAATTTTAATTTACATCAGAGTAACATCCTTGAATTTACAAAATGTAAAAGAACCAACAAATTTCAACCTCTCTCTCACCCATAAACAACAAATCACCAGCAGACACTGTGATGACAAAGGCACACAGGGTCATTAAAAACCAAACTAAAATAAAAACTACTAGATATTTTAGAGATTGTGTCATTCACAAATGTTGTTCTTGTGTTCAAGAGAGATAGAGATAGAGAGAGATACAGAGAGACAAAATACATGTAAAAAAAAGTTTCTTATTATTCATATTATATTGTAATAAATGTCTAATTAATTTTCAATTAAAAGTTTCATTAAAATAAACAACAATAAACAAACAAATACATTGTTATCCTGACACTAGCTGTAAGAGCGTCAAAGAGAGTAAGAGGAGAGAATGAATAAAGAAATTCAAATGATAACAATAGAAAATGAAAAGTTGATGTAAAATAAAGAAAAAAAATTATGTATGAGTATGTGTAAAAATGCATGTTAAGGATGCATGTTGTAAGTGTCTCTCTATGTATGTGTATTAATGCATTTGAGTGAGTGTATGTGTAAGAAAAACAAGTGTGATTTGTCTAAAATCAAATAGAGCACAAGTTACAAATAAACTTGGAACAGTGAATGGGAAAAAAGTTTTTTAAATAAATTCGAAAATCAAGCCCAAATCCTCGTAAACTAGATAAGATCTATTTCAAATTCAACTTTAAATTCTAATTCAAATTCTTATTCAAACTGTAGTTCAGATTCTAGTTCATAATGTAGAGCACTTCAGTTCTAGATCAGTTCTTGTTTAGTTCTAATTCAGTTATAGTTCAGTTCTAGTTTCATTTCTAGTTCAGTTTTAGTTCAGTTCTAGATTAAGTCTTGTTTAGTTCTAGTGTAGTTTTAGTTCAGTTCTACTCCAGTTCTAGTTCAGTTCTAGTTCAGTTATAGTTCAGTTCCACTTCAGATCTAGTTCAGTTATAGTTTAGTTCGAATTCAGTTCGAGTTCAGTTTTAGTTCGGTTCTAATTCAGTTCTACTTCAGATCTAGTTTAGTTCTAGTTCAATTCTACTTCAGTTTAAGTTCAGTTCTAATTCAGTTCGAGTTCAGTTCTAATTCAGTTCTACTTCAGTTCTAGTTCAGTTCGATTTCTGTTCTAACTGAGTTCTAGTTCAGATTCTTGTTTAATTGTATTTTAGTTTAGTTTAGTTCAGTTCAGTGTCGAACTGAAATGTGCAGATTCGAACTGAAATTCTAGGTCAGATAACTGTTCAGATATTGGTTCAGACAAATTCAGTTTAGTTCAGTTTGAGTTCCGTTTCCACTACAGATTTTGGGTTCGGTACTTCTTCTTAGTCTAGTTCTGCTTTCAGTTCAGTTTTAGTTTAGTTCTAGCTCATATTCAAGTTCAGATTATAGTTCACTTCTAGTTCAGTTTTAGTTTAGTTCTTGTTTCTACTACATTGTTTCCTTTTCTGTCCCACTGTGCAATATATCACTCTAAATACAAGTTGTTTAGATTCTAGCAACAAAAACCCTGTCATCGATACAACACATTCAGTCTCAAAGCTGTTGTAAGTTACAACAATAGAACAAAAAGTTTGTTGTTTTTTTTTCTACTTTTCTATTTTTGTTGCTTTTGTGGTTTTTGTTATTATAAAACAAAAAAAAAAAAAACAACAATATTGTCATTCTAAGGTTGCTTTCTCTATCTCTGATTATATATGTAATGATTTGTATTATTATTATTCTCTATTTCATACTGAACTTTTTTGATTTTGCATTATTTTAGAATTCAAAAAAGGAAATTGATTACAAAAAAAATTACAACAATAAAAAAACCTGAATGTGGTGCATAATAAAATCAACAACAACAATAAGAAAAATAAAAAGTTAGAAACTAGAAATAACAAAAAAAACTATAAAGACAATAACAAATAGTAACCAAAGGTAACCATAATAAAAATGATTTTTTGTTTAAGCTTTTATCAAAAAAAGGGTAAAAATCGGTGACAACATAAGTGCAAATATATTGCAAAATTAGAGTTGCCATATGATTTCCTTTAAAACGTTTTTCATTTGAAACAAATTGTCAAGTACGTTTGAAGACAAACCGATTTCAATGGTTTTTTGTATCGTTGTTGTTGTTGTTGTTGTTGTCACTTGTAACCTACATTTAATAACCACAAAAAGTAGTTCAAGATCTTTGAAAAAAGATTATTGAAAAGAAAAGGAAAATGAAAAACTAGTTTATATTCTTTTACTATTTTAATACTCCAGAGAGTTTCAAATTGAATTGCGGTAAGATGAGACACAAATAAGACACAATGGGTTAAATGGGTTATATTTATAAAGCAATCTGTGCTACAAATCAATTAAATGAAACTTTAGCTTATTCTTATGACAACCAGACAGATGGACGGACATAATAAAATTCCTAAATTGTTCTAACACAATCTCATTCAATATCTGAAAACAATCAATTCGGTGAACGATTTAAGTGATTTAAGAATCACTTGTTTTTCATACCTTAAAAAATTATATGGAATATATAATTCCCCAAATTCTTCTTATCATACAATAAAAATCTTTGGTAAATCTGATAATCTGAAAATGCGATATATTTCATGAATTGTCAATAAAGAACTGAACTATTTAAATTTTTCTTCCGATTTCGGAGAGATGAATCATAACCAACGTAGAACCGATAAGGCCTTAGTTATGTACTTCCAAAAAAAGTACTGGTGAGAACTAGAACCAGAACAAGAACTAGATCTGAAATATAACCTGCACTAGAAACGGTACTAGATCAGAACCAGAAATAGAACTAAAATCAAAATTTTACTAGAACTAGAACCAAAACTAAAACCAGATCTAGAAATACAACTTAACTGGAATCCGTACTACAATATGAATTAAAATCAACCAAAATCAAATGTTATGTCGGGTTCCTAATATGAACTCGGAAGAGAATCTTAAATAGATTCAGAACTAAGTAGAACCAGAAGTTGAATCAAAACTAAAACCAGAACTAGAACCAGATCTTGAAATGGAACTCAAGTAAAATCTGCACTATATAATGTGAATCTGCATTTGAATATAAATCAGTATTTAAACCAGAATCCAAACTTGATTATGAACAAGAACCTGAACAAGTATCTCAACTAAAATTTAAACTGGTTGCTGAAGTGCATTTAGACATTCAGATTAAAATTCAGATTGAATCTGAATTTCTACAAAAGCTAGAAGTAATTTAGATTTTAATTATTCGAGTTAAAATCTGAACCAGAATTTGGAACTGAGAACTGAGTTAGAGTTTGAGTTAAAATCAAAACAAGAATATGGAAAATGAACTGAAATCAAAACTAGAATACGAACTAGAATGTGAACTAGAAATGTGAATTGATTTAGAACTGAACTAGAATTGAACTAAAACTGAACTAGAATTGATTTAGAACTGAACTAGAACTGAACAAGAACTGAACTAGAATCGAACAAGAACTGATCTAGAATTGAATTAGAATTAAACTATAACTGAACTAGAATTGAACTAGAACAGAACAAGAACTGAACTAGAGCTGAACTAAAATTGAACAAGAACTGAACTAGAACTGAACTAGAGCTGAACTAAAATTGAACTAAAACTGAACTAGAATTGATTTAGAACTGAACTAGAACTGATCTAGAACTGAAGTAGAACTGAACTAAAATTGAACTAAAACTGAACTAGAATTGATTTAGAACTGAACTAGAACTGAATTAGAACTGAACAAGAACTTAACTAGAATTGAACAAGAACTGATCTAAAACTGAACTAGAAATGTACAAGAACTGAACCAGAATTGAACCAGAACTGAACTAAACCAAAACAGAATTCAAAATGAACTAAAACTGAATTAGAACTAGAATATATCTGAACCAGAACACTATTTCTGAATGCTGGGAAAGTGAAGTATCGTTTCTTATAAAATCCTTGTTAAATTTTCTTAGTTATTTAAAGGCCATTGAAGCTCAAAAGGATTTTTTTTAGCAATTGAAATCAATATTTACTAGGAACAACCTTTATGTCCTAATTTCTTTTTTAACAACAAAAATTATAGTGTAAAAATGCCTTCAAAGAAATATTGCTTATGTACCCTAAAACATATATGCCACGAGCATATAATATGCATTTTTATATGCAGTTTCTTTTAAATAAATTTTGTTTTTGTTGGTTTTATATAGAGAAATTTCGAATCTCCACAGCATTTCTATATATTTTAAAATGAAAATATAAATTTTTATATAAATTGCACATGTTGCAAGTGCAAGCAATAGCAACAGCAACAGCAGCAACAAAATTTTCAATGGAAAATTTAGGTCATCAGAACAAACAACAACAAAAATTTGTAAAGAAAATCAAGGTCATCATTGTCAGCAGCAGTTGTGTGTGTTTTTGTCAAAGTACATATATACTCGCAAAAATTTTTTGTTTGTATTTTAAATACTTGGTTATATATGTATTCCGAGATATATATGTATATATATGTGTGTGTATGTGTGTATATAAAGATATTTTTAAAGTATATAAAGCAAAATTGTGTGTTGTAAATAAAACACAGCTGTGTTTTCTTCGTCTTGAATTATGGTTATTTTGGAGAATTTTATTTTTAAAGTTTTTGTTGATGTTGTTGTAAACAAATATTTGCATTTGAAGGATATTTTGCTAAATTAAAAGGATTTGAAGGAATTTTTCAAAAACTTTTGTACAAAAAATACAAAATTTGAGAGAATTTCTTTGGTTAACTAAAATAAGTCGGTTAAGACCGTCTTTGTAATACCCTGCACTATACTGTGAAATGAAAAATTTATGAACGTCCCTCGTATAATTTGCTTATTTTACTTAAAATCTTACTTAAAAAGTGAAATTTATACTTCCTTTTTGTAGAATTATATGGGAAATTTATATGGAAAATTATGGACCGACTCTCGTATTATTTTGCACAGAGGTTTTTGCTTATATTTATCTTAATTTCACTAAATATTTTTACAATTTCAACTTCTTTGTTCGATTTATGATTTTTAAAGTGATATTTGGAAGGACGGTTGTATGGGACCTATGAGAAATAATGGACCGATACTCGCATAAATCGCATAGATTGTAAAAAAATATTTTCACAAATTTTGGATAAAATCGTTTTTTAGGAATTTTATGCACTAAAAAACCCCATTCCGGGGTGACATCTGTATGGAGCCTATATGAAATAATGGACCAGTTTCAATAGGCATCATACTGGCGCTCAACTGAAACACGTAACAAATTTCATGAGGATATCTTGAAAACTGCAACCTGTACTTTGCGAACAAGCTTTATATGGCCAACTAACCAGACCGACGGAAATACTTAAGTCGACTCAGGAAGTGATTCGAATTGTATACTCAAAAGTGGTGGTAGGACTATTGCAAATATCTGCAATCACCCGCCACTTAATGGTATAAATAGAAAATTCTATTTTTAGGTTTTGGGGACTTTTCCAGGAAAATGATATAATGGGTTTTTTTTTGGTTAAAATTTAAATAACTTATTTTACCACCTACCGCATATCTCCATGACATTTTGTTTAAAGTTGTTTTTATTGCTTTTCCCCTGTTGAATTGAAAAAACGGTTTAAGAGCTTAAAACGAACGCCTTAATTTCTGGTTGTCCTGGGTTATAAACAAAAATCCAAATATTTTGTTTATTTCCTGTTTTTTTGATTTTAAAACTCCTTAGAAAAATTCTTAGATTTTTTTTAGTTAAAAGTCGCGATAAAAAAACGCGCAATTTCTTAATTCGTTGTTAAAATACGTTTTGTTTTATTCGTTTTAATTTATTTAATTATTTATTGTTTAATGCACTTTTTTGCTTAAATACGTTGTATGTGTTTTCTTGTAAAACGTACAAAAATTACTAAAAAAAATAATTTTGTTTTTAACGCAAAATAAATTTTTTTAAAAATTGAAATTTTTGATTTATTTTGATTGTATAGTTTTTGTTGTTTTAATAATTTATATTTTTGTTTCAATAATTAAAAAATTTATAAATAAAATCTTAAAATGAAATAAATTTTATTTGATTTAATTTTCTTTTATGTTAAAATTCGCGTGACGTTCTTTTTGCGACTAACTGATTTACTTGGCGGCTGTATAGATAGAACGTCGTATAGGGTTTTGTGCTGCTTTTTTAGTATTTAGCTTCGGTTCGACGTTATTGTATGTTTTTTGCCCCACACAATCATTCAAACGTACACCTATCAAGCGGTGCGCCCACCATTAGAGCTTTTATTTGATTTGATTTGTTTTCTTTTTTTCCATTTTCGTTTATTTTTACTTTTCTATATTCTCTAGTTGATTTTGCTTGATTTTTGTTTCACTTATAATATACAGTTTTTTCCTATAAAAGTTTAATATATATATTTTCCTTATATTTGTTGTGACACCAAGTGACAGTGGTTGAAAGGGAACCATAACTGAACTGAACCAAAACTAAATCATAAATAAGAATTAAAACCGGAATTAAAACCAGAAGTGGAATTAAAAATTGGATCAGAATCAAACTAAAATCAGAGCCAGAATTAAAACCAGAACAAAATTAAAACCGGAGCCTAAAACGGAACCGGAACAAGAACCAGAACTTAAATAAGAGCTATAATTAGATTTGAACCAAAACTGAAACCAGAACTGAAACTAAAACAAGAAATAGAATCAAACTAAAGCTAGAATTAAAACTAAAACAAGAGCTAAAAAACTAGAACCAGAACTTAAACCAAAACAAGACCCTTGAGTGGAGCGAAAACTAGCACTAAACTGGAACCAAAACTTTCAAATTAAACTTCGAATTAGAACCAGAATTATAAAAAGATATAAAATCAAAACTAAAATCAGAACATAAATTTCAAAACAAATTCTGGACTAGAATGTGAACCAGGTTCTACACAAGAATCTGAACTACAATCTGAATTAGAATCTGAACCAGAATCTGAACTAAGATCAGAACTATAATCTATATAAGAATCTTAACTGGAACAGAACTTAACTAGGATCTGCACTAGAACTGAAATAGAAGTGATCTAAAACTAATCAGGAATTTGATCTAGAATCGGAATTTGGATCTTAACCAGATTCTAAATTAGAATCTGAATTAGAATCAGCACTAGAATCTTAACGAGAACCTGAACTGGAAACTGAATTTGAATCTAAACTAGAATTAGTATCAGAACTTGAATCCTAAATAAAATCTATATTAAAATTGAAACTAGAATATGAACTAAAATCTGAACTAGAATCTCAACTAAAACTAGAATCAGATTTAGAATTTGAACTCGAATCGGAACTAAAATCTGAACTATAATTTGAACTAGAATCTGAACTTGAATCTAAACTAGAATCTCAGCAAGAATCCGAAATAAAATCTGAAGTAAAACAATCTGAACTAGAATTTGAATTAGATTCTGAACTAAATATGAACAAGAATCTTTAATAGAACTGAACTGGAACCTGAACTAGAATCTGAACTTAAATCGGATCTTAAAATGATCAAGAACTAAATTTGAATATGAATTAGAATCTGAACTTGAATCAATATAGAAATAAACTATAATCCAAACTAGTATCTGAACGAAAGTCTTAATTAAAATCTGAACTAAAATCTGAATTTGTACTGTTCTAGAACTAAACTATAATCTGAACTACAATTTTAATTATAATCTGAACTTGAATCTTAAGTAGAACTTTCAGTAGCACTGAAATCTGAACTGAGAACTGAACTAACACTGGACTACAACTAAACTAAAACTGATCTTGAAATTGAAATAAAATTGATTTGTTTTGAAATTTAATACTTTTTAAAGCATCTTACAAATCGATTCCCCTTAAAACACTGTCATCTCAAAAACATTTAGCTTTGCATTTCATTTTGGAAATATACATCGCCAGTATAGAGTTTGTTGTACTTCGTTTAGTGCAGAAAAAACAAACACAACACTTGTGACGTAGTTTGTTTATGTAGCAAAAGTTGAAATAAAAAGCTTTTTTTTTTTTTTTTTGCTTTCATTTACTCCTCATACTCTCCTCTAATTGTTGCTTGTTTCAGAGTTAAGTTTCTGTTTTGTTTTTGTAAATTCATATGCCGTATAAAGACAATATTTTTGTTAGTATATGTACGTACATCCACGTGTTTTAGCTTTTCATTAGCTTTTTTTCGATTACAACTGTAAAAATACATAAGCCAAAGGAAAAGAGCTTTTAATACAAAGTATTTCAAGAAGAAAATATGGAAAAAAAGCTTTTTTTTTGCAAAAACACAAAAAATATAAATCTTTCACATTCATCCATAATAAAGATTATAAACACTGTAGGCGTTTGTAAAAGTTGAAATGGATTTTCATAAAGTAAAATTAAGAAAAAATATAAATAAAAATTATAAATATTACTCATACGTCACATTGTGTACTCATGATACAAGGTTGTTGTTGTTGTTATTTTCGTTTCTGTCATAATTAGTATCAACTTTTTCTTTTCTCACATTAAAATGTTTGTGTTTTCTTCTTCTTAAAATGATTCACTCATTTATTTGTGTTTCTGTTTAAATGTTTTGCTTTTTAATTTCTTTCATTCTGTTTTATTCAAATTATTATTGTTGTTGTTGTTTTACTTTGTTTTTTAATTTCATGGTCATCATTCATGAATTTTCTTTTATAGTTTCCCTTTAATGTCCTTCATAATTTTTTTCTCTCTCTCCCAGTTTTCATTTTAGAGAGTTTTCTCTGTGTTAGAGAGTGTCTGTAATTGTAGTTGTCGACGTCGTTATCGTTATATTGATTTATGTAATTCAAACTAAATTACGGCGTCAATGTGTTGTGCCACTGACATTGTTTTTATTCTTCTTCTTTATAAATTACGATGCGTTAGTTTAAGTATTTGTGTTAATGGAGGTATAAATTTTCTGATAAGTTCAAGTATCAAGTATTTTATCCGATTATTATCCAAATGACAATTTGGTGGTCTAATTATGGTGTGCACTGTACAGTGATGGTCTTAAATATTCCAACTTTCCATTGTTTTTATAACAACAGAGCCAGAAATTGATTAGAAAAACACTAAAACATTACTAGAGGAGAACAGAACTCGAACTATAGAACATAACGAGAACCGAACTTAAACTTAAATAAAGTTGTAATAGAACTAAACGAATTCCAAACTAGAATTAAGCTAGAAAATTAGTGTGAATTGGAACTAGATTCTAATTTTAATCAGAATAAAATACTGAACTAAAATCTTCAATGGTATCTGATCTAGAATCTGAACTAATATTTAAATTTTAATCTCAAATTGGCTGTGAACAAGAATCTGCCAACATATGAACTAAAATCTGAATAAGAACAAAATTGTGACAGGGAACATAAACAAGGGTTGGCCTTAGTGTTAATCTGAACTGGAATTTAGTCATATCCAGAACTAGAATCTGAACTAAAATGTGAATTAGAATCCGAATCATAATCTGAACTAAAACCTAAGTCAGCAAATGGAAATTAAACAAGAACCCGAATTAGAAGCTAAACTAGAATTTTAACTAGAATCTAAATTGAACAAAAATATAAACAAGAATCTGGACTAAAATCTGCACTGAAATCTAAATTAGAATTTAAAAATATTTTTAATTAGAATCTAAAATTGACATTAACAATAACAAGATTCTCTATAATCATAGTTATAATCTGAACTAGAACCTGAAGTAGAATTTGTAGTAGAATCGGAACTAGATTCAAATTTTTAAACCGAACTAAAATCAAAGTAGAATCTGAATGTTAAATCTTAATTAGAAACTGGACAAGAATTTTTACTTAACCTGAAGTAAAATGTAAACTAAAACTTCATCTAGAACTAAACTAAGTTCTGTACTAGATTCTGAACTAGAATCTGTATCAGAATCTAAATTAAAACTGAACTTGAATTTGAAGCAGAATATGGACTACAATCTGATTTCAAATCGAAACCAAAATATAAACATGAATCTGAATTTAAGCTGAACTAGAACTGACCTGGAATCTAAAAGAATAAACTGGAACTAAACTTAAGTTGAACTAGAACTGAGCTAGAACTAGAATGGAACTTGAATTTAACTTGAACTGAATTAGAACAGAACTAGAACCAAACTAGGACTGAACTGAAAATGAAATATATCTAAACAAAAATGAGCTAGAACGAAACTGTAACTGAACTGGAATTGATCTAGAACTAAAACTCAAATTAAATTGAACTAGAACTGAACTAGAACTGATCCCGAAATGAACCCGAACTAAATTAAAACTGAACTAGAACTGGATCTGAACTAAAACTGAACCAGAAATGAACTGGAACTGAACTGGAACTAAAAAGACACAAGAACTGAAATAGAACTGAATTAGAACTGAAATAGAACTGAACTAGAACTGAACTAGAATTGAAATGGAATTGAACTAGAACTGAACTAGAATTAAACTAGAATTAAACTAGAACTGAACTAAAACTGAACCAGAACTAAACTAGAATTGATTATAACTAAAATGAGAACCACAAATAGAAATAGAATGAGAACTAGAACTACAAACAAGACTAAAACCATAACAAGAACTCCAATTTGAACTATTACCGGAACTACAACTGAGCTGACACATAAATAGCGGCAGATGTAGCACTAGAATTATAACTAAACTAGAACTGAATTAGAACTGCAATGGAACTTTACTAAAACTTTAGCAGATCTGAATTAAAACTGAAGTTAAATTGAAGAAGAATTGAACTAGAACCGAACTAAAACTGATCTAGTATCTGAACTATATTAAAGACCATAATCAGAACTCAAACTAAACCTAAAAAATGGTCTTGAATTAAATTTATTTATTTATTTATTTATTTTTTGTTTTCATTTCAGAAAAATTTGAAAATTTTTGGTAAGTGAACAAGTATTATAATATTTAATGAAAATATTAAATATTAAAATTAAATATAATTCGTTTCAAAATTATAATATTTTTCTCAGAATTGTATATATTTTATTTTGATTTTCCCTTAAATCAAATGATTTTCGGTTAAACCTAATTTAGCGCTTTAAATTAATAAACAAAATCTCATTCAATCTTCAAACATGATTGTCTCTCTCTCACTATCACTCTGTCTCTATAGCGGTCACTAGTTTACAAATTATTTTTTATTTATTTTTAAGATTTTTTATTATTATTTTTTTTTTCTAAAAATTTACCCAAAGAAACCGTAAAAGTTATAAAAACAAAATAAATTTATTTTTCGATTTCCTGTCTTGGCAAACATTTTTTTGTGCTCCAACCAAATCCAGCTTAAAACTGAAAAATTGTATGAAAAAAAATTAGCCACAAATCGTAAACAATTCCATATTATCAAAGATCACGATATTCATTGGATTTTCATGATTTTAGCAAATTAAAGAAATAAAATTTATTTGTTGTTAATGTTGTATTTTGGTTGGTGGGTTAGTTGGATGGATTTAGTCTTCTATTTGTTTCTTGTGTTTTCAATTTATTTTCATATTGAGTTTATTGGCCTCGTCATTAACGTTTGTAAGCGAAGAATTGCATCCTTTGCTTAGATGTGAATACCCTACATAGATGATTGGGATATCATCACTTTGGAACTAATAGTTGTATCTCTAATCTAAAAACTTCATCATTTAAACCTGGAATCAAGGTCGCTCCCTCATAGTAAAGTCACATTTGAGAATAACATTTTAGTTTCGTAATATTAGCTGTAACCAGTTCCAGGATATAAGACTGACTACGAAAGATAATTTGATTCATACATAAAACACACACTGAACCCAGTGTCATAGGTAATATTAACGAAACATTTTCGTAGAACTTTAATGAGAAATAGGTGTTAAATTGAGAGACTTTTATTCTTATTAACATAATTTTTCTTCAAATTGAAGAATTTTCTTCAAATATACCAACAAATTTAATCAAAAAATATTTTAGTAAAAGATGTTAAAGTGATAAAAATTTAATTGAAAAATAATGAAAAATATGTTAAATCAACAGATATTTAGTTTAAAGCAGCAGCAACGCATCGTAAGCAAAATTTATTCAATTTTACGTACTAAAATTAATTTGAATAAAATTTTTGTCAATTTAACAATTTTTTTCGTCAAATAATTTTTCATCAGAAATACAAACCGGTCGTCTCAACACCTTTGTCCTTTGACACTGTACTACTTTTAGTTGTCTATTACCTTTTCTACATTATTTAATTATTATCTAAAACTAGCTTTTAACCGGTATACTTTGCTGCACAAAACTTCTCCTCAGTCCTAGAACTCGAAAGAAATTTCATAATCACAAATCGAAGTGTATTAAAAAATGTAATTGGAACCAAATTCAAGCTTTAGATATTCGATAATAAATATTTGCTTTATATGGGCGCTACTTCTCCCCTGATCCTATCCGTCTTACATTTTGTCGAGTAAAACAGTTCCTAGAGGAAATCATTGCGACCAAATTTCAACTCACTGTTGTAGTTCTTAAGATATTCTTGATCAATATTTGCTTTATATGGGCACTACTTCTCCCCTGATCCTATCCGTCTTACATTTTGTCGAGTAAGACAGTTTCTCACTGTAACAGTTCTTAAGATGTTCTGTAGTCAATATTTGCTTTGTATGGGGACTACTCCTTGCCTTGGTTCTTAATAGTCGAAAATTTCGTAAATTTAACTTAAATATTAAATAATATTCATTAATATAAAGACATTTTTTGTCAATTTGATTAATATATTATTCAAATTGAATAATATTTAATCAAAATACGCGTTTTTTATTAAGGACTTCAATTTGAAGAATTTATGAAAAATTAACGAAAATTTTCATTAAAATGAATAACGGTTTCATTGGCTGATATTTAACCTACTTTTCTCCATTACATTAACCACCTTTATTGGTTCAGTGCACAACTAATTTTTTTGGGAATGGATCCACAATTTTCTATAGCTCTACATTGTGCTGTATGATATTAAACAATCGGTTTTGTTCGGCATTTATTTGTTGTTACTTATTTTATTTGTAATTTAACCATAAAGTTGTTTCTTTTAGTCTCCCTCATAAGTTTAAGGTAATTTATGGCAAGACATTATTGAGCTCTTGTTTGTTGGGTCATGAACGCAAAATAACAGAAAAAAAGAAGGTAACTGCAAATGAATATTGAATAAAACTTAATAACAAAAAAGAAGTAATCTTAGACGAGATAAAAAGAGATTTTGATTAAATTTCGTTATTTGGTGAAAATAGATCCAAAAACTTGAGAAAACGTTTATTTTATTGCCAAAGATCCAATAATTTTCAACCTCTTAAATACGGACAATTTCAGATTTCCACTCGCTGAAAGAACTTTAGAATTTGTGCATACTAAAAGTTCTCTGGATCTTAAGGTACTACCAAACAAAATTCTGGTAACTTTTAAAGACTCCTATTAAATTTTCGGATCAGATCTAATCGAACCAAAAGGTCTGAGAGGTAGAAGAGTCCTTACATTATTTATCATTAGATTTTGATTTTGCGATATTTTTTAAACATGACTTCTCCCTTCTTAAGAGCGTAATATTGAGCCATATCGCAGCTTAAAATAAGATATCTCCAACATAAAACTTTCTTAATTATTTCTGCTCAAAATAGAACTTCTCGAACAATAAAAACGTTTAGTTTCTAGCGACATTTTTATTTCTTATTCAAATTCAAAATACTTCATAATATTGAAAGGAGGTCCCTATAAGGGAAATCCATGCGTGATAAGTAGGCATCCATTCCATTGAATCTAAGATCAAGGTCTTCAGATTCTTACGATATCAAGAACAAATGTTCTTCCAATGAAAGCTCTATTATAAGAGAGTATAAAATGAAAGACCTCTGCTTGAATAAATGCTAAAGAAAAACAATCCCCAATTTGCTCTAAAATGACCGTTACCGAGACGGCAGTGGTGGAAGAGCTGTCTGCATTTATCATCATTTGCTAAACGGCAATGATGAGTAGAGTAGATTACAAATATAATTTGCAGATTCCGAGTGATAGAAAGTTTCCAATTGCAAAACTTCCGCTCAAAGTTCTTTGTGTCTTTTAGACGATGACGAAAAAGTTCCTCATTTTAGTTCAAGAGAAAGTTAACCATGCGGCAATATTGGATCCAGAAATGTGTAAATATTCGCCAGCTAGACTAGGAATAGAATTCAGGACCACCATTTTGTTCAGTGTGTCATTTTACGAAGTGTACCAAGGACTGGTTAATGCTTTTCTACATAAAATCACATTTTTTCACTGAGCGCTACACTTAAGTATCGGCATACTATTATTATAGAAATTTCGCTGTTGCTGGACTTTCTTACTCGGGGAAAAACTTCCGGTTGAAACTTTTGGGGACTTTTAATATTTCTCCACTGCGATGTGGAGTTCCCAATACGCACCCTTAAGAATTTTAAGTGGCTGCGATACGATTAAGAAATACAATAAAATACATAAGCGGTAAGCAATTGGAGTCTTCTCCGAGGCATATCACAAGGGACTTTCGATTATAGGAACAGAACACACTTAGGTATGTTCAACATTCTCTTGATCGAGTTTCGTAATGGGAAACTTTTGACAGTAACACCACAAATTTCTTGGTTTGAAGTTGCCACTCTTTATTGCAGCATTTGTGTTGAACTGAATTACCCGCGAGTAATTCTGGTACTGTAACCGGAATAGAGCAATATGGTCAATGACTTCCGGTCTCGCATTAATCGTGCTTTTAAATTGCAATAAGAAGATTTTTTTTTCTTGTAATCATCAACCAGACAATGCTCCGCATTAACGTTTTTTAATCGGAATAACTTTTTGGCACAAAATCCAAATATGCTACCAAGGAAATGAAAAAGATAGTGACTATCTGAGGAAACTCTTTTGAATAATAAAGTTAACTGCAATAAGTGGATACAACCTGCATTTCAATAAAGTTGCAATGCTTTTCCTAATATTTTCATTTGCAAATCTGAAGGACAGTTGCTTAGTCCAAGTTTATGATTTCGCAAACTCCTATAACTGAAATTGTCAGTTCCTATTCTCTCCTATGGTCGATGGTCAACTTTATACATTAATCAAAAATAAAATATAATTGATAAAATATTTATTAAAAAATATAAAACAACAACTATTCCTTAAACAATTTATCCGTTTCCAATTTAGGTTCCTCTTTACACTTCAAACCACCTAATAATTGCTTCAATTTGACAATTGCTTTAGCTGGATTCAGATTTTTCGGACAAGTATTTGTACAATTCAATATAGTATGACAGCGATATAATTTATATGGATCTCTTAAGCGATTCAAACGTTCTTCGGTGAATTCATCACGTGAATCGATAACCCAACGATAGGCTTGCATAAGTACGGCAGGACCCAAATAACGATCACTATTCCACCAATATGAAGGACATGATGTCTGACAGCAAGCACATAATATACACTCATACAAACCATCCAAAACTTCACGATCCTTAGGATGTTGCAAATATTGGGCACATCCCGGAACTTCATTTTCAATATCCTTACGTTGTAACCATGGTTGTATAGAGCGATATTGTTCATAGAATTGTGAAAAATCAGTAACCAAATCTCGTATAACATACATATGAGGCAAAGGATAGATTCTTAAAGGTCTTGAGAGATTTGTATCGGTTTTATGAGTACATGCTAAAGTGTTGATGCCACCAATATTCATGGCACATGAACCACAAATACCCTCACGACACGAACGACGAAATGTTAAAGTTTGATCCATGTCATTTTTGATTTTAAGTAAAACATCCAGAACCATAGGATTTATGCCACTCAAATCAACTTTGTAGGTTTGCATTTTGGGTTTATCACCAGGTTTCCAACGATATATTTGTACAGTTTTAATTTGAGGTTTCTTTTCTTTGGCTGGAGCATTTTTCGCCGGTGCTTGTGGTGGTGTTTCCTTTTTCTTTTTAGTGGCATCAGGTTTGGGTGCTGGAGGTTTTGTGGGTGAAGCTGTTAGATAACGGTAAACAAATGATTGAATTATTGCGGAAGTTTGATTTCTGGGTTTTAATAAAAACATTTTGTAAAAATTTATAAGGATTTTTGAATTGTGTTTTTATTAATTTAAAATTTAATTTTATGAAAATATAAAATTGATTTATTTTTAAATTCAAGTAAAAATGCGATTGACATGATAACGTTACCGTTTCGTTTTACCTTTACTGTTACGGAAGGAAATTAAAATTTTTGGATTTATTAACATAGTTTTCGAGACGGTATCAATAACAAGTGCGCTTCAGAAGACTTCTAAAAAAGCTCTTTTCGCTATATTACTTTTGCTGACAAAAGATCTTATGTGTCAACATACCTTTATTCTTAACTATTCCGAATTGGGATTAATCGGCTACTGCTTTTCAAAGCAATTTTTCACGATGGGATTCTCGGTTATAATTCCCTAGAATACGTTCCGGAGACCATAGAAAATATAAATTCAACTTCAATGTTAGAGTCTCCTTTAGGTTAAAGGTTGACTGTGGCATCCATCTGGTGGAATTCTTTCAAAGGCGGAGTCTCCAAAAGAATAACCTACTGGCCTAGGAATTATCGAATAATGGGATACATCAATATCACAGATATCAAACTGACGATAAGATCTATATCGTAAGGTTATGTGACATGGATATTAACGACTGAATACCGGTTAGTTTTAAAGCTGTTAGTGAAACATTCGGTTTTTAGGCTGATTTGTATTTGACACAGTATTTGAACTATTGGACTATCCTGAGAAGTTTGGATTGACTCAGATACAATCGGATAGCGGAAGAAATCAAGCTCTTTACAGATAGCAAACTGCTGTATAGGAATTGTAATATTATTATGCATATTACAATTCCTAGTCAATGCAACCAGAAGGAGTTGCAATTCTAGGTGATGTCACTGGCATCTTTAAACCAGATAGAGAGACAATCAGTGGTTAGGCTGATCTAGATTCCTAGTCATAGTTATAATACTATTGGATTTTCCAGAGGAGGTGCGATTCAATTGACTTAGGTATAACCTAAAATAATAGCGGAAGATATCAAGATCTTTGGAGATAGAAAACTTCTCATCAGCTGACTAAATGTCGAGGTTTATTACATCAGATATTGAAACATTAATTCTTTAAGCATATTTGGATTCCTGGTCACGGCACTTGGACTATTGGAGGTGATATGATCGGTGATGAATACAAGGATTTTGTTCCATGATTAAGCTGATTAACTGTATAAACGTGTCGCTTGAAGGATCAATCAGTTATCTACTTTCCATAGAAAGCTGGTTAGATTATTGGTGTCGATTATAACTGGGAGTTTGGGAATCCATAACCTTTGTCGTGGTTTCCATGACGATCTAGATGAAAAGATAGTTTTCTTCTTACTGTGTCTCTGCTCACCAAATAGAAATCTTAGAGAAACCGTATTTAACACAACGGGAATGACAATACTGAACTCAACTGAGATGATTTTAGAACACAATCCTAGGAACTAACTAAGAGGACTTGGCTGAGAATCTGTAATACAGCTCAGCTGTAGCAATGTTAAATTTTATTTATATATTTCCAGTGGTTCCAAATTTACAGATTACAACAATACTTTCTCCTTATCACCAGATTTCTATTTATATTCTAAATATTTAAATATTTCACTTCAAATCCGATATTCCAAATATTCATGTATCTTCTTAAATCTTCCATCACTTCACATATTTGATTTAATCTAAATACGTGACAGAATTCAAGCATATGATCTTTATTTACATCACTTGCGTTGTTTACTTTTTTAATTGTCACTCACGCTTATAATAACAACAACTAAAATAACAATCAATGATTTGGATCATGTTATATACATTACAAGTCAGTCCATCATCAGTCATTTTGGTCCGTTAAAAAAGATAAAAACTTGTTTTTTATTTTCTTTATTTTTTGTTGTTATTTCTCTTTCTCTCTCTCTCTTAAGCGATCAACTTGAAGACAAGTGACGCGTGTCAATTTCAATATGAATTGTCATCAAAAAAACATTTTCCTGAAGAGATATACTTTTTGTGGGATCTCAATAAAAAAGGAATTAAACAAAATATTGGATTTTTTTTACAAAATTTGTGAAATATAAAGAATCACTTTATGGATTTAGCGAAGTCCGTATGTCAGTCAGGCAGGCTGTCCAAATAAACATAGTGAACACCCTAACAGATCGCAAATATTTTATTTAGTATTGAGGATTTTTTTTATATTAAGCCAAGAACGTGGCCTTTTGGAATTGATCATGTTCGGTTCAATACAAATACTTTCCCGGAATGAGATTTAGAAAACTCACAGTTATTAAGATATTTTCATTATATCTAATCCAAATCCACATGCGAAATTTTAATAAGATCGATTCGGCAATGAGAAAAGAGGATAATTATTTTTAATATGTGCAACTAAAATTCTACGAGGGTCACAGAGTGTCTCAAAATCGAGTTTTTATAAATAATTCCGATATCGTAATGAAATTTCACATGGCTGAAGCTGAAGTGGAAATAAATGGAAAAAAGTCCAATTTAACTAGAGGTTCTCTAGTTTTGGTTGAATTTTCAGCAAAAGTTTTAACTTCCTACACAATAATTCGATCGCTTAGGAAAACGTGATTTATATATTTTTTTAAATTAAGTGAAACTTCATTTAATGTCAAAAATTTATGAAAATATTAATTTAATATCATGTATATGTATTTATCCATGAATCAGGGAATTTAAAAGATTCCCAAAATACCCAAAATCCCAATCCGTGTGCATCATGTTTAACAATTGAGTTTTTCGCCGCCCGATAGAAAATACTTTTTGGGACTTGACCTTACATATGTAAACTAGGGATATCAATCCCGTAATCCCGTTTCCGAATATCCCTGTATTTTCGGACTAAGAAATCCCAAATCCCGGGATTTGAAAAAAAGAATCCAGATATTTTTCGAGACTCATTAATCAAAAGAAATATTTTTTTTATTAAAAATACTGTGAAAATCCCGTAATTCCGAAAAATATCGAAAACCCGAAAAATCCCAGTATTTGATTTTTAAAATCCCGAATCCCGGGATTTTACCATCCTCACTGTACACTAAGGATTTTGTAAGGATGTGTCCAGTTTAGCAATTAGAGATCTCAACTAAAAAAGAAAATATCACTTTACTATAATTTACCAACTTTAAATGGGTCTTGTGGGGCAGATCATTGTCCCGAGATCATGCGAATTTTAATTTACACATCTTCCTATTTAAATGTCTTCATACAAAATTACAAAAAATTAAAAAGTTCAGCACAAAAACTGGTTTTAGCTGTAAGTAAATGTTGCCACACTTTTAGAATTTTAATAATTCGTTTATTTTCCAAACTTCCAAGTTTGGATGACTATAACTGCTTAATGGTTACATATATTCATATGGTTATTGAAGCAATATTTTTTAAAATGTTATGGGAAATCTGGCATATATTTTTAAAAAATTTTAGTTCCTATATTAAGCCCGCTAACACAAAAAGACTAAAAACGGACAAGGGTAAAAATAGTCCAAAATCTGATTACGACTTCAATATCTCTAAAACTATAATAGATAGCCTACAGATGCGATCATAGAGATTTTAAGATCTATATATACAAAATTTTACTCCATCAACATACCCGAAATAGCCAACTTTGGACTAAGCCCTTGCACTCTCTAAATCAACTGACAAATATCTCAGCTTAAACTATGTGAAATATCATTTACTTCCAACGATGTCAACGATTCAAAAGTTATTTGTAAAAAACGACTTGGATATCTGTGACACGGTCCATTATTTTTAATGCCTTTGTCATGGTGCAGATTATTAAACGATCGGGCTTAACTGTCTATTACGCTCTTACATGTTTTTAAGAAGAGACAATTTTTAAAGTCCCTAGACAGAGTCTGATGGATCGTTGAAGAGGAATCTTTTCTGTTAAATTCTCAATGAATTTATTTTTTCCTTTTGTAATACTTCATTAACATTAAAATTTTAAAATAGTCTAGCAATGCAATTGTTTTGCCAAAAGGCCTCTTTTTTTAATGAACAACGATTTGTAATTTACGACATCTTTCAACAAAATGATATTGATGTTTTCCTGTTCAACTTGTTTTTCATTTCGCTCTTTCCTCATTTATTGCGCCCTTTTGTAATTTGGGAATGTTGTTGAAGACATTTTTTAGATGAATGCAAATTCCTCTTTCATATGTAATGTAAGTGGTTACATTTATAAGTTATTTAAATTTAAATGAAAAATGCTGCATTAAGAAATTAAGAAAAATATACAAATTTTCTTTAAAGGTGACCAAGTTTCAGTTAATTTTTATAAAAATTATGTAAAGTGATTATACAAGTATTTGATATCATTGGAAAGCTTATTACTTGACAAATAACTGTATATAAATTATAATCTTTTCCAGCAACATTTTTCTAAAAAATTTATCAAAAATCTTGAAATTTTTACATTTGCCTTAATTTAGCTAAAATGGAAAGTATTATTTGATCTTAAATAAAATCTATAAAAGTGGAACTAATTTCATAAGATTTTAGTATTATATAGACAAAATTGTCATTAATTCAAAGATAATAAAAGATTCCCATTTTCTTGTTTCTAAATACCCAAAATTCCAATTTGGGGAAAAGCTTGTTGGGAAAAATGAGTTTTTCCAATAAATGATCCATTGGGTTATTAAAATAGGCTGGGTCCATTAGATATTTGTTTTATATTTAACTAACATTAGTGGATCTATATTTAAGGTATTATTTTTTCAAATTTCAGCTTTGATATTAAAAAATAAAATAGTTTGAGCAACAATTGAATTTAAAATTTTGATGTAGAATAAAATGAGTTTTGATAGGTCTAGCGAAGGACCTTATAAGATCCAAATACCCTCGATTTGTTTGATACCATCTATGTTAAGTATTCTTCTTAATAATCTTTAAAATATATTTTATACTCGCAAAAGAAAATACTGGACTTTGAAGGTGAACAAATATTATGCCATAAAAAATTATCACAAGAAATCCTTTTTTTTATTGTTTATTTCGAAATAATATAACATTTTATTGATCCATTAACAGTATATAATCTATACTTTCAAATTATTAGAAAACTCCAGAATATTTACCTTTTTGATTAGAAAGATTTTCTATCTCTTTAGTTAATTGTTTCATGCTTTGACGAAAAGCCAAATTGGTGAACTGGACTTAATTATCTTTTGAATTAACTTTTCAAATCACTTGGAAAAAAATCGCCAAATTTAAGTCTTTTTTTAAGTTATTTAGCAATTATGGAAAACATCCTAATCTTAAATACTATCTATACAAAATTGTGAAACTATTGCCACTCGAAGATTGTGAATTTGTTATTTGTCAAACTTTCAATATAATTCCCCTTGGGCTTATTTTACCTTAACTTTTAAAACAGTACTCTCCAGCTTTACAGCTTTTTTTCTTAAAATTTATCCTATAAATGGGTTATTTGGTACTCCAGTTTTTACGATATGTTATTATGGAAATTAAATTATAACCATCGAATATGGTCTAAATTATATGATATGACAATATTATTTATTTTCAAGAATAGAAAATATTACTTGTTCTAAAAAAAATCCATAAATTTTTGGATAAATTAACTATTAGTTTTGTTTTTTTTAAAAAATCACATCAGTCTATTTTGCGAGCGTCTATTAAAATTGATCCAGATATATATTGTATTCCAAAATATTAGAAACTCCAGAACATACCTTTTTGATTCAGAAGATTTTCTTATCTCTTTAGTTATTCGATGCATGACTTTGACGAAAGCCAAATTGGTGAAACTGGACTTAATTATCTTTGAATTAACTTTTCAAATCATTTGGAAAAGCAAGAAAGTAGACATTTGGCGTCTATATAATGACGCCAAATTTAAGTCTTTCCCTTGCAATTATTCGGGGAAACATCCTAATCTTAGGGAGTATACAAAATTGTGAAACTATGCCACTGAGGAAATTTTTGATCATTGAATCATTTCCAGATGATGTTCTCAAATTAAAATTCTTTCTTAAGATCTCATTAATAGAATGATATGATAAACGGTATCTCAATCAATGCAAAATTATTTGTTGGGAAATTAGGCCAAAAAACAATGCTCAATTGATGCACAAAAAATTCATCAACATTCCTTAATGGACCTCTATTTATCGCTGTCCTCAAAAGGGAAAATTTTGAGTTTGTTATTTGTCAAACTTCAATATATTTCCTCTTGGGGCTCTTCGCTTTTACCTTAAGAGCTTTCGACAACAGTACTCATTCCCAGCTTTACAGCTTTCTTTTCTTAACCAATTTGTCATATAAATGGTTTCATTTGGTACTCCAGTCTTTTCACGATATGTTATTATGGAAATTAAATTTCCATAACCATCGAATTATGGTCTAAATTATTTGATATGATAATATCTACTAATTCCGGATATTTTCAAGAATCGACCAGAAAATACGTTACTTGTTCAGAAGATGCAAAATCCATAACATTTTTGGCGATAAACTAAAACTAACTAATCGTTTTTTTTTTTTTTGCAAACAAATCACATCACCGCTTATTGTCTATTTTGCTTTAGCTCTTCTAGCGTCGCTTTAAAATGCAAAAACACAATTTATTTATTTTTCGGAGAGACTTTTTATAGTTTCTAATTATTGTCCGTTTTATATTTTCATATAAAAATCTTTTTTTTTTTTTTTTGATGAAAAAAATCTAAAATTTTTTTGATCGCAAAATATTTTGTTTTAGCTCTTCAGTTTCTCTTAAAAGATTATTTTTTTTTAAATCGATTACTTGTGAAAAATGTAAGTTATTGTCAATTTTACTCTAGATGTTCTAGTTTCTCTTTAAAATGAAATTTTCCATCGATTACTGTTGAAAAATGTAAATGATCTCAGATTATTGTCCGTTTTGCTTCAGTTCATCGATTTCGTTAAAAAATACTATTTTAAGCGAAACTGATAACTATTTTTAATAAAAACTAAAGTTTAGTGAAAAAATTTAAGTGATCTTAGGTTATTACTGATGAAAAATGTAGGTGATCTTAGATTATTGTCCGTTTTGCTTCAGTTATATTTGTTTCGTTCTTAAATCGAAAAAACGCTTTTTGTAAAAATATTAATGATCACGGATTATTATCCTTCTAGTTGCATATAAAAGCACCATTTTTTGTTTTTTTAATAAAAATTTTTGATGAAAACTAAATGTGATCTCAGTTTATTATTCGCTTAAGTTTTTCTAGTTCGTTTTAAATTGCAATTTTATATTTTCATATAAAAATTGATTTTAAGTTAAAATATATTCCGTTTTGCTATAACTTATACTTTTAAATAAAAAATCGATTTTTTATAAAAAATATTGGCATTCACAGATTATTACCCATTTTGCTACATCTCATATAACTTCCTTTTAAAATGGAATTTTACACTTTAATATAAAATAAAATAGATTTTTATGGACAATTTAAGCGATTTTATATAATATTTTTTAAAGCTTTAAAAACCAATTTTGTGCTTTTTACTAAAAACTCGATTAATGTCTTTTTTACTCTACCTCATTTATTTTCGATTTAAAATACAATTTTTTATTATTTTTTTTAATAACTTTTAAATTCCCCCTCTTACATTTATAGCATTTTGTGTATTGATGGAGAGAACAGCATAATCCCATTCAGTCTTAAATCCATTGTTTGTGCCAATTAAAAGATATTTTGATTAATTTCTGTTAAACGTTTTCACTAGTAAAATGTCACTTTAAGTTAAACATCAAATCGATCGTCAAACGTTGCATACAAATTTAAATTAATTGATTTTGAAGTATTTTTACATTTTTTTTGAAGATTTTCCCCCAGACACACAAACAGACACAGACTCACACACGTGCACCTACTAAAAGACACAAATTAAATGTGTGCTAATTCCTATAACACGCCTTCATTACATTCCAACAACAACAACAAGAAGAACAAAAACAAAAGACAGAAATACAATACAGGAAATATTTATGGATATTATGGTAATTTTTAGTGTATCTCTTGAAAAAAAATCATGAAGATTTCGTTTTTTTTTTTAACTAAAAAAACTAATTAACTTCAGAAGCGAAATTACAAGACAACATTTTTTTTATAATTTTCGAGTTTATGTGTATGTGAGAGTGTTTATTGACGCCCTAATTCCAAACACAAATTGTACATAATTTTACAAGTTGTGTCGTAGATCCATGAATTCCTCTTAAGCAGCCTTCTTTGGCATCATCATCATCATCACTTTTAGATGAAATTCCAAGTGTTTTTTTTCTTTTTCTTTCATTTATCTATTTTTATTTTTAGAGGAAAATAGTGAGAGCAGTTGTACAGAAAGCAGCTAAAATAATAATAATCTTCACACAAATTATGTCAACATGTGGAAAGAATAACAATTACACGTGACATTTTAAATACATGAATGAAAGGTTGGAACGACGGACGGATGGAGGGAAAAAAAGAAAATCCTAAATACACACGCTATAAAGCAAACAATTTACATGAACAGCTTTTTTCCCCTCTTCATCGCAAGATCAGGGGATTTCTACTTTAATTTACACTTTTTTCAGACAGCCGATTTAAACATCTTCTCGTATTAAATATCGCCGGGATTTTACAACAATTTGATCATTTACAAACTGATTTATTGAAATTTTAAATTAACACTACAGATTTTACCATCTTAACTTCAAATTGACATCTTCAATATGTTAAAATACCCTAAAATAATAAAAGATCACAGATTATTGTTCTTTTTGCTCTAGCTCTTCTAGTTTTCTTAATAAAAAATCGATTATTGATACAAAATATAAAATATCTCAAAATAAAGTTCATTTTTCCCCAGCTCCTTTAATTTTGTACTTAAATGTAATTTTATGTTTTCAGAATCAAATCGATTTTCGGTTTAAGACTAAATTTTATATTTTCATGTAAATTCATGGTGAAATCTATCTATTATTCATAGTGAAAATATAAGTGAACACGGATTAGTAACTATTTTGCTCTAGCTCTTCTAGTTTTGCTTTAAAATGTATTTTTATAAAAAATCGATTTTTGGTGAAAAAAGATTTGCTCTTTCTTCTTGTTTCGGTTTAAAATTCATTTTAATTCAAGTTTTGCTAAAAAATATAATCGATTACAGATAATTGTCCTTTTTGCTCTAACACTTCTAGTTTCGCTTTAAAATACCAATTTATGTTTTCATATAAAAAGCGATTTTTGTGAAAAAATAAATATAAGCGATATCAGATTAAGCGATTCTGGCAAAAAATTATGATCTCAGGTTATTGTTCATTTTGCTTTAGCTGCTCTGGTTTCACTTTTAATTGGAATTTTATTATTTTTTTAATATAAAAATAGATTTTTGGTAAAATATTGAAAGTGATCTCAGATTAGTGTGTTTATTTTGGCAAAAATATATATAAGTGATCCCAGATTATTGTCATTTTGCTCTTGCTCTTCTCATTTTCTTTTCGTATAAAAAAGCGATTTTTGGTGAAAATTTTCAAAAATATAAGTGATCTCAAATTATTATCCATTTTTAACTAACTCTTCGCATTTCACTTTAAAGTGAAAATTATTTAAATAGAAATATATAAATGATCTCAGATTATTGTCCATTCTGATCTTGCTCTTCTAGTTGCGCTTTAAAATGCAATTTTATATTTTTTATTAATTTTTTTTTGTAAAAATATTCATGATCAAAGATTATTATTCTTTTCACTCTAGCTTTTTCAGTTTCCTATTTTTCAGATATTTTTGTTTTCTAAATTGGAAAATCCCTTTTGAAATTCTCAATATATTTTTTTAATAATTTTTATCATCTTCAAATTTTATTTATTTCGAATGAAAAACATTCACACACACACGTTCTGTGTCATTTCATGGGATTACAACCGGAATATTAAAAATTTCATTCCCTAAAAAAGGGCATTTTGTTTTATTTATAAATAGAAAAAAGAACATAAAAACAATTTTATGGATATAAAAACTGTCGCTTGAAATTTTTTAATACAAACGGAAAGATTAAAGACATTAAATAGACATGTGGTCTATGTTGGCAACATAACGACAGACGGTAAAGAAAACGCATTCATTCATTTATTCATTCCCTGCCCCAAATTCAAGCATCTTCTGCTAGAGGTGGCATGGTTCTCATCACCAATAATTGGTTGGTGTAAAGTGATAAACGAAAATAAAGGTGATTTCTGTTATTTTTAGGGAGTGATAGATAAAAACAACTAAATTTATTTTCTTTTTCTTTATTGTTTTTATTTTATTATGTTTTTTTTTTTTTAATTTAAACAGCAGGTGGAAAATAATCCCCTAAAATTGAGGGAAAAACTAAATTTTATTGAAAGTGTTTATTATGTCGTTTTTTAAATATTTGTCAAATCATAAAATGTTTCCATTAACAAAAGACTTTAATTTACTTAACACACTTTATTAACTATAACATAAATTCTTTACAGAAATTCTATTTTTGTAGCAAGTAATTTGTGGCAAAGAACAGAATTTTATGAAACTAGAAACAAATTATACTCCTTTTTCCTGCAAAACCTGTTAATGGAGAAATGTCTGTTATTCACTCTGGAGAAATGAGTCTACCAGACAGAGCATTTCAACATTAAACAACTTTATAAGGAATATAAAATCTGTTATTAAGCAGAAATGTTAAATATGTCTAAAACATTTCTCCTTTAATTAAAGCAGAATACAAATTTCTGCATATTTCATCCCTTTTTTGTATTTAAGCTCAATTTTTAGTATTTGACAAAATTCTCCTTGAATATTTTTTTTATATCATGCAATAATTTTTTATTATTCACATTAAAAACGCAACTTTTAGCGAAAAATATAAGTAAACACAAATTATTGCCATTTTTGCTCTAACTCTTCTAAATTTGCTTTAAAATAATTTAACAAAAATTATGCTTAAACTTTTGTTGGACTTTCGCTTTAATTTTTTTATTTTCATTTAAAAATTTGTATTTTATTTATTTATTTATTTATTTATTTATTTATTTATTTATATAAGTGATCTCTGATTATTACCTATTTTGCTATAACTGTTTTAGTATCGCTTTGTAATACAGTTTTATATTTTCAATTAAAAAATCAATTTCAAGTGAAAACTGTAATTTATAACAAATTAATAATATTTAAGTAATCACAAATTCTAGTTCATTTAGCTCTTACACTTCAAAATCAGCGAATTTTGGCAAACAAATTAATTTCGCTTTAAAAATTGAATTTTGTTGACAAATTTTTAAAGTGATCACAATTTAATGTCCAATTTGCTAAAATAGATTTTTTGTCGGAAAATATAAGTGATCACAGGATTTGTTTCTCCGCATTAAAATCGATTACTGTCCATTTCGCTTCAGTTCTTCTAATTTTATCAATTCAATACATAGATTTAATAAAACTTACATCTTTGATAAAAATTTAAATGATCTTAGATTATGGACAGTTTTACTCTAACTCTTCTATGTTTTTTTTTTATTAAAAAATCGATTTTAGGTAAAAGTGTATATTTTCACAAATTATTGTCCGTTCTGCACTAGTTTTCAATAAGTGATCTCAGATTATTGTCCGTTTTGCTCTAGCTCTTTTAATTTCGCCTTAGAAAGCAATTTTATGTTTAAAAAAAGAATCGATTTTTGGTGAAAATATAGGAAGAAGCCGAATTAGTGACCCTTTTTTTAGCTCTTCTACTTTCAATTTAAAATGCAATTTTATTTTTTATACAAATGATCACAGATTATTGTCCGTTTTGTTCTAGCTCTTGTTGCTCTTCATGATTCGACCTAATGTTTTTATTAAAAAAAAAAACGATTTCTGGCGAAAAATATAAGTGAACCGGAATAAATGTTCGTTCTGTTATGACACTCTAATTTCGCTTTAAAATTCAATTTTAAGTTTTAATTAAAAAAGTAGATTTTTGATGAAAATATAAGTGAATCCGAATTAATGTTCGTTTTCCGCTTTTGCTTTAAAATTCAATTTTATAAACAAAATTTATAAACAAAATCAATCTTAAATGAAAAATATAAGTGATCACAGAACACTGTTCACTTTACTCTAGCTTTTCCACTTTCTACTTCCGTTTCTTAAGAAAAACTATAAATGATCACAATTTCTGCCATTTGCTCTAACTCTTCCAGTTTCACTTTTTAATACAATTTTATATTTCCATATGAGAAAATTTGCTTTTTAGTGCAGAATGTTAATGATCACATATTATTGTCCATTTTACATTTTTTCAAATCTTACATTTATAAAGTCATTGACAACTAAATTTTTTTATTATTTTGGTCTGGTATTTACTTTTGTCACTCCCAAGAGATCTATTAACATATATTTGTGCGTATGAAACTAATTTATTCTCCTTTTTTAAATGACATTCTTTAAATGAATGCCAGTGTGAATAAATGGAAAATAAAATCACATCATTTTGTCATTTCATTAAAATGTTGAAATATTTCCTAATAAACTGGAGTCATTTTATAGGAATTGTTAAAATACATTGTGGTGGTTTTCCATTTATATGAACTTAAATTGCAGTTTTTTCTCTGTAATTTTAAATAAGATTTATGGTTTTTAAATTAATCAACACTTCATAGTGGAACAATTCAAGTACACGAATATAATAATGATGTTTGAATGGGTGGGTGATGGACGGACGGACTGATGGACAAATTTTTTAGAGGAAATATATTGTTGAACTTCAACAAAAAGTTGTAATGCATAAAATTAAAGTCAATATTTATTATTTTCTTTAATTTATGTAGAATAAAAATATTATTATTAATATAAAGCCAGACATTTGATAAACAATTATGTAACAAATTATTATTAAAAAAATGACAAATAAAAAATATTTATTTATGCTAATTTTTATTAAATAAAGAAGAAAACGTTTAAAACACCGGATGACTTAATATTGTAAAAAGTGGAAATGAAGCTGAAAATTGATTTTTGACATGAAAATTTATAAAATTGTATGTTAAACCGAAATTACGGGCGTTAGAGTAGAAATGACAATAATTTGTGATCATTTATATTTAAAAAAATTTTCACCAAAAAACGATTTTTATTAAAAAACATACACAAAAATGCTTTTTTTTAGCAAAACTAAAAGAGCCAAAGTAAAAATGGCAATAATCTGTGATCATTTATGTTTTTCATCAAAAATCTGAATTAAATCTGCAATTTTTTTTTTTTTTTTTTAATATAAAAACTTGAAATCAATATGGCTGAATAATAATCATTAAAATATGAAATGTTTGACAAAATCTTTAATTTTTCATTTTAAGTAAAACATTTTTTAGGGTGGACAAATCAGCCAAACACACACATACACAATAAAAAATTCAATTTTTTCTGTAAACTTTTTTTTTAAATAATGCAACCCAAAATTGTAGTCCTGCAAGAGAAAAAGGGGTGTAATATAGTATGAAAGAGAAAAAGTGCTCGTAACTAATTTGTCATTCCAATCACAAAAGAATTGTAAAGTTATTCAATAAACTTAAAGCTAATTTATAATATATAAAAAACTTACGAGGGTAACTATCTAAATAATGAGTTGAATTCTAATTCACTTCCTAGTTAGTTCTAGTTAAGTTCTATTTCAGTTCTAGTTCAGTTTTATTTCAATTCTAGTTCAGTTCCAATTCAGTTCAATTTTACTTCTGTTTTAGTTCATATCCAGTTAATTTTTAGTTCAGTTCTAGTTCTGTTCCAGTTCAGTTCTAGTTGAGTTCTATTTAAGTTCGAGTTCAGTTCCAGTTCTAGTTCTAGTTCAGTGCCAGTTCTAGATCAGTTCCAGTTCTAGATCAGTTCCAGTTAATTTTTAGTTCAATTCTAGTTCTGTTCCAGTTCAATTTCAGTTTCAGTCCTAGTTTAATTCCAGTTTTAGTTCAGTTCCAGTTCTAGTTCAGTTAAAGTTCCATTTCAGTTCCAGTTAAGTTTTAGTTCAGTTCTAGTTCAGATTCTAAGTTTCTAGTTTAGATTGTAATTCAGATTTTATTTCCAGTCGTAGTTCTAATTCCGATACAGATTGCAGATCAAATGCTTGTTCCCTTATAGTTGGGATTCTGATCCAGGTTCTAATTCTGATTCTAGTTCAGATTTTAGTCCAAATTCTGATTCTAGTTCAGTGCAATTTTTATTTCAGATTCTAGTTCGATTCTGATTCAAATTCTAGTTCGTATTCTAGTTCAGATTCTGACTCAGGTTCTATTTTAGATTTTGGATTAGATTCTAGTTCAGACTCTATTTGTACTTCTAGTTAAGATTCATGTTCAGATTTTTATTCAAATTTTGATTTATTTTAATTCAAATTCTAATTAAGATTTTAGTTTAGATTCTGATTTAGATTCTAGTTCACATTCCGTTTCAACTTTTGCTGAAAATTCAGATTTAAATTCTAACTCATCTACTAATTTAAATTCTAGTACAAATTTTAGTACAAATTCTACTTTATATTCCTATCAAAATTCTTATTCAGATTCTATTTCATATTCTGGTTTCAACTTTGTTTCTAGTTTAGAGTCTGATTCAAATTCTAATTCATATTATAGTTCAGATTCTAATTAAGATTCAAGTTCAGATTATATATTAAATTTTAGTTAAATTTTGGATTTAATTTGAACTCAGATTCAGATTTTAGTTCAGATTCTATTTCAATTTTTAATTCTAGTTCCGATTCTATTGCGAATTCAAGTCCTGCTTTAGTTCAGATTCTAGTTTAAATACTTTTAAATCCTTGGTTTATGATTTAGTTCCGATTTCATTTTAGTTTCGAGTCCAGATTCAATTTCAGATTATCGTTCTTATTTTGGTTCTAGTCCAGTTATAGACCAGTGCAATTTCTGTGCCTTATTGTTCTCTCATTTTTATATCTTTTATATAAATAGCATCCTCACGTAAATAAAATTATAAATTTTAATTTTAAAGGGGTCATTTTTCGTGGTACATTTATGTCAAACATTTTAAACGAAAAATAGTACCAAAAACAAATTAATATGGTTTCTTTGAATTCATGTTTTTATACAAAAAAAGACATAATTTGTTTGCATTTTTATTCGATTGAATGCAAAATTTAAAAAGGGGCGTGAAACAAAAACATGCAGCTGTATGTGAAATGACAAATGGGGTAAAATCACTTATTTAAGGATTAAGTAAATGGGAAAAATGCATTATGATTTATTGGAGAAAATGGTACTTGAAAACTTTAGTATTTTAAGTATAAAAATTCAATTTAATTTATTAATTAAGATCGAAATTTTATAAAATTCTGCTTAAATTTTCCCTTATTTAAAGTTTATTTATCACAAACTGATCATATTTCAAAGTATGACAAAGAAATATGATTGAAAACCTACAAAATAATTCATTTTTGTTTTATTTCATATGAAAAAAAATCGACATAAAACTTAATGCTTACAAAGGTAATTAAACCGGAATTAGTGCCTTCATTCATTATTCAAAATTTCTTTATGTGAAATGTAGAGTTTTAAAAAACAGCGATATCGATTTCACAGTAATTACCTTATTTTATTTCTTTGTGAATAATGCTCAGAGTGGTGGACAGACGAACAGCAGGGAGGACGTATGGAATGAATTTAAAGTAACGTTAATAAAAGAATTAAATCGGAAATATAAAGTAATGTGATATTTATTTTATTTAAAGGGGATTTTACTGTTGTTTTTTTTTGTCCTTTAATATTGTTAACTACAATTCAAATGGATTTTAATATTATTTTGCGACAGGATATCTATTTATAAAGGGATAAAGGAAAAAAAAACGGCGGATCTTTTTATCTAAACAAATAAATGGGATTTATTGCGTGTCTCCTAATAGAAGGAATGAATTTAAAAAAAATAATTTTAAAGAATCGTCAATTTTTAGCGATCTATGGATCAATTAGTTTGAACTCTGAACTTGATACACTCCCTTAAACTATTCGGATAAAGTCAAGATCACTTCGGAGAAGGGGAAGTTTGGATCCCATAGGTCCATGGTGTTAGAGAATAACAAAATTCGAAATCTATTTCATATTCTAGTTCAGATTCTAGTTTAGTTTTTAGTTCTGGCTCTGCTTCCCATTGTAGTTAAGATTCTAGTATTCATATTCCAGTTTACATACAATTCAAGTTCTATTTCAGTTTCAAGTTCAGATTCAAGTTTCACATTCCAATATATATTCTAGTAAACAATTCTAAATCAAGTTCAGTTTAGATTTATAATGACATAATTATAACAGAGGAGTGTAGCATTTAGACTCCATAGCATCACTATGGGCGTAGTTAGAGGGTTACAAATTGAGTTACCTTTGACATTAAATGTATTTAACCGTGTGCTAAATATTTTGCCTCACAATCAAAGCCAAAATGTTTTAAAATATTTTATAGCCCCTGACGGGTCCTTTAGCAAAAAAATTCTACAGTTTTCGAGTTATTTGCACTTGAATTTTTAACGAACATTTCACAGTGGGGCCAAATCGATTTAAAAAAATCTGTAAATTTTAATCGGTTAAATAGATTTGTATGAAATTTATCTTAGTGATAGAAGGAGTATGAAAATATAACTTTGAAAATTTAAACCCCATAGGATCTCCAAGGATGGAAATTTGCGTCTCAGACAACTCCAAATTTTTTTAACCATCTACAAAGCAAATATATAAAGAACTACAACAGCGAAAGCTCCCAATTTTTTCCAAACTTCTCAAGTAACTGTTTACAGGAAAAAATGTTAGACAGGTTGTACAAGAAGGGAGGGGTACGCCCCATACAAAGCAAATACTAATTATAAATTATACTAAAGAACTTAAGCGAGAGTCTTAAAATTTTGCAGCAATTATGCTACTGTGAAATACTATCACTGGAAAAAAATATAGGACTTATAAAATCAGGGAGAGATGTACCTCAATACAAGGCAATTTTAAATTACTCCTAATTTATTAAAATCGTGTGATAATACAACACACTTTGCTATTTTTTATACTTATGTGGATCCAATAAAACGATATATTATTTTGAAAGAAAGAGTTTTTGCTATTTTTCCCCCCAAACAAAGTTGGTAAATTTTTGTTTACTTTTAAATCCACTATTTTCAATTGGGCTTTAATTTTTTTATAATTCTGAAAGAATACAAAGGTTCGTAAAGCAAGTTCGAGGACAATACGGGAATCACTTTTCCCTCTAGCCCTATCAAAATTCCATTCATTTTAAAGATTTTTTGTGATTTTAACTTTAAATGGTAAAGCCTGGCCGTCTTTAAGCGATAAGGACGATGACGCGATAGGTGTTTACTCACCCAGAGCTGCTTTACGACTGCACCAGATTTCATTAAACTCTGTCAATTTTTGTGGATATGAGCAGACAGACAGATCGACGAAAATCTACTGAGATTTTGATTTTTATGGGGTTTGAAATAATTCATTCTTAGCGTTACACACGGAATGACAAGGTTAATATACTCTCTTCACCACTTGTATTGTGAAGGGTATGAAAACAAAAAATATGCTTGTTATAAGCTCAAAGCTATTTTCCGGGAAGGGAAAATATGGACCGAGATTGTTCTAATTAAGAATAAACATTAAAAATGGTTAAAATATCATTGTATCGAGTTCCAATGGAATTGGTGTTTATTTAAAGCTCAAACCATTATCCAGAAAGGGGCGTTATATGGGAGCTATAACAAAATATGGACCCATGTTAATAAAATTTATAACATATATTTAAAATAGTTAAAAAATTAATTAGGCCAAATTTTAGAATTGATTAAAATTTAAGAGTTTTATAAGCTGTAAATCATATTCCGGGAAGAGGACTTATATGACAACTGGGTTAATTAATGATCCCAGAACAATATGGCTTCATTGGATTTATTATTGTATCAAAATAAGTATATGTGACAAATTTCAGTAAATTATCTTAAAAATTGCGGCCCATATGACACACAAAGTTTAGGGTGTATCAAAATTTTGCATATTATAGCCTATAACTTTTTTCCTGTTAATCAGATTTTGAAGATCTTTTGCACGATGATGGAGCACGTACAATTGTATGCTAAAATTAATTTAATGTTTAAGTCCAATTACATTTTTAGAAGAAGTTCGTTTTAGAAGTTCTTTTTCGGGAACTAGTTTCAGATATCGGTCTATAACTTCCTTGCTTATAAACCGATATAGCTGGTTTTAAATAGCAAACTGCTTAGGAAAATAACAAATGATGTGGCCAAATTTTATTGAATTCGGACAATTATTCTAGGCGGGAGAATGTTTCCAACAGACAGACAGATAGACGGACAGATGGAAAGACGGACAGATGGACAAACGGACATATCTAAATCGACACAGTTTTTGATTTGATGTAATAATATATATACAATGTAGGGTCTGAGATGATTCCTTCTTAGCGTTACATACGGATTGACAAAGTTAAAATACCCTCATCACCGCTGGTGGTGGTGTAGGGTATAAAAATATCTTGATTCAAACCTTAATAGGCCTGCTGTACATTCAAAAATAATTATAATGTTATAACGAGTATTTTTCTGAAAAAGGTAGGTCTTTGACACGAGTTTTCTCCGAAATGAAATTTTGGGTGTTTTTAAATAAAAAGTGGAAATCTGCTTATAGTGCTGTAGTAATAAAAAATAAGGATAATTCTATCATATCATACATAAATATGAAAATATAAGCTTTATATATATATAGATATTATTTGAGATCAAATATAAAAATATTTTCCCAAAATTACATCGAAAATAAAATTTTTCGATTTTTTTTAATTTTTGTAAAATAAATTTAATTTAAGTACATTTTTATATAGATTTTATTATTTTTCAATTAATTACCTTTCCAACGATACCAAATACATATAAAAATATTTTTTGTAGTCAATTAAAAATTTCCAGACACTTGGTCCCCTCCAAAAGAATGTGCACATCTCATTGCTAATGAGATTCAATGTAGCACTATATTTTCAATAATATATTAACCCAGCTTTTAATCGACATTATTAACTTGCCTACCCAATATATAAAAAGTTATTTTAACAAATAATAAAACGCCTACAGCTTCTGGTCCCACATCCGAAATTAACTTCAAAAAATGCATTTTTCATATTCATTTTATAGTTTTTTTTTTGTTACATTAAAAACGCAATTACATTACATTTCTGCTGTTGACATTGTTCAAATGTAATAAAACAATTTGTCAAAAAAAATATTGACATAAATATCACACCTTTAAATACGATTTAAAGTCCTTAAAATAAACATAAATGGATTTAAACACTCCTCAGTTATATAACAAAAAAAAATATACATCTCAGTGTGGTATGGAAAGGAAGGTGTAAAAGGAATCTGTAAAGGAAAATTTAATACTAAATTTCTTAAATAGAAATGAAGATAAAGAGGTTCCAAAACGTTTATTTTGGCTAAAAGAATGAGATCAAAATATTATTACATAATAAAAACGAAACAACTAAACTTACAGTTATATTATACCCTACACCACAGCAGGTGGTTGGGGCATTATGCGCGTGTGCTGATGTTTGTAACATACAGAAAAATGTTAATCCACCAATAAGTATCTGAGTCGAATCAGAATCACTTTCTGAGACGATTTAACAATGTTCGCAATTTTTCAGATATCTTAATGAAATTTAGTGCATATTATTTCTGACCCGAAGCCTATAGAAATTGGCCATGTTCGGTCTTATATTTCAGGTAACTCCTACATAAATGTCCTCTCGGAATGAGGTTTTACCTCATAAAAGTCCTGAATATAAAATGATTTTAGCAAAAATAATTCTTATGATATTCTAAAACAATTTACCAAATTATGCGATGGTCGGTTAATTGCTTCCCATAGGTCCCAACCAAGCCCCTGTTCAAATATCACTTTGAGGGGTATAAATATCATATATATGTTTTTTTTGTAATAATAAGTGATCAAATTAAGAAAACTATAAGCAAAAATCGATATGCAAAATTATATGAGGGTCGGTCCATAATTACTTGTAGCATATAACTCCACAGAAAAATTCATTTTAAAGCGCATACATTTTAGTTTCACTGCACTTAAGAATAAATCAGAACATAAAATTATACGAGGTTCGTTCATAACTTTTTCGTAACTACCATATATATACCAATGTGGTGTAGGGTATTATATAGTCGGCCTTAATCGTATAATTATTAGACTTTTTGAGCCAAATTTCGTTTAAATCGCTTTGTATTCAGAATTTTTATGACCTTAAAACCTCGTTCCCGTTTGGGGCAGGAAATCCATCATCAATGTCAATACACATCGTCCTTGGGGCAAAATAGTAACACGAGCCTAATTTCATCAAAATATCACTTACATTGTGAACTGCATTTTGTTCACAAGTTTTACATGGACATCCAAACGGACGGACACCTAAGTCGAACGGTATACTTAAAGGGGGTGGTAGCGAGATATTTTCTGCCCGTTTCAAAATTTCGCATAATACCCGAACCACCTACGGTGATATTGACTATAAATATTGTTGCAGTTTTGATCACTTGTGATGAAATTTCGAAGCTTTCCGGAAACCCTTCTATTAATGTTTTAATAGTGCTTTTTTCGGACAGTTAGTCCATCTCCGCTTAAAATCTACCACACTAATGGACACCTTTTTGTGCTCTACAATTCTATTTAAGAAGAAGTGCTCAATATCTCTCGACTGGTCTTAGCTCAGGGCTTCACATTATTATACCACTCAAGGGCTTGTTTACCATAGTGACAGGATGAAAAGTCAGGCCAAAAATAAGTGGACACATTATGTAAAATGGATGCAGCCTTTATGAATGGAATCAGCCTTTTTAAATTTCGGTATTTATAGAGCCCGTTGTAACAAATGATTGGCTTCTTTTGCCGCAACTGCATATTACTTGACATACCAAGTACTTTTTACGAAATTTTGACTGTTTTTGGTTCCTAAGCTTTTCTTAATCACTCCCTTGAATTTTAAAAATATAAAAATTTTGACCAAGAAGTTACAAAATCTACTAAAACTTACGTTTCGTCAGCCTTTTAAACCCGAGGCTCACTTGGCCATAGATTGTCAACCCAGTGAAAACAGTATCAATCAGAAGTTATTTCCACAAGAGAGAACTACCATACACAGTCTGTTAATTCGTTAATCGTTTTTTTTTATTTCAAAAAACCGACCGGTTTCGAATAATTTCTTTTTTTAAATTATTCGACATAGCCGGTTTTTACAGTCGATTAACCGTTTTTAATTAAAGGCAAATTCTGCTTCATTTTTGTGAATTTCGCCATAAACGAGAATGCATATCTTTCATTTCGCGTGTAACACGAGCAAAGTACTGTACGCATTCTTAGAAACCATATTCTGACTTGATTTTGCAATGTCTGTCTGGTTTAAAGATCAGCACATGCATAAAAATAATTAAATGAGATTCAACAAGAATTTTTATTCAGTATCCTGCAATATCAATTTTTTAGGTAAAGAGGATAATTTACATACACATTTTGATTTTGATGGAATTAGTATTTTATCTTCAGACCATTTTACGATATATGTTTTTATTGGTTGATTTAACCGGTTTTTTTGACACAAATTCGTTTTTTTTAAAGACCATTTTTCGAATAACTCGGAAATCGGCTTACTGAAAATGTCGGTTTTTAAAAACACTGGACTACGCCCTTGAGGTCTGCACTCATCTAGATAAACTCAAAAAGAACTCATGGGAAATTTTATTAAAATATTTGCAACTTTTGAAAAGTTACAAAATCATTTATAAACAAATCCTTTGCTGGACTACAAAAATGTGATTAATGGAGATGTCAAAATTCGATTTCCTCCTTATTAACAACCGAATCTTTACCTAAATTTCCAAGACTTAAAAAATGTCGTAACTTGTATATGTTATTTTTTAAATTTCCGTTAAAATCGCCAAAATAACAATTTTAATAAAGTGGCAGCACTAACATATTTTTTGATATCATTAAGCAGTGAATGCCTGGTAGGAATAATATAAACAAGAAGAAGCTAATGTTTATGTTTTGTTGCTGTTTTTCATTAGTATTAAATTCCAAAAGAAAAAAATAAGGAAAATAGTTTAAAAGCAATAATTATGGCAAATACTATAGATAAAGTACGCATAGTAATTGTGGGAGATTCTGGTAATTATCTTAAATAGAATAGAAATCTGAATAATTTGACAAAATATTTGCAATATATATATTTTTTAAATCCACAGGTGTGGGCAAAACCTGTCTCACCCATTTAATAGCCCATGGTGAAAGTTTAACTCGTCCTGGCTGGACTGTGGGCTGTAATATAGAAATTAAATTACATGAATATAAAGAAGGGACAGCACAACAGAAACCATATTTTATAGAACTATTCGATATTGGTGGATCGTTGAGTCATAAAAATACACGTAGTGTTTTCTATACACCAACTCATGGCATTATACTGGTACATGATTTAACGAATCGCAAAAGTCATACCAACCTACGTGAATGGCTATTTGAGATTCTGAACAAAGAGGGTAAAGATACCTATAAGGGAGGAAGCAACTGTGCTAATAGCTCCGGTGGTGCAGGAGCAAGTTTACTACCTGATGCTAATACATTTGATCCAGAAGAATTTGTGGGTGCCATAAATATACCAGTTTTGGTAATGGGCACAAAATTGGATTTAGTCGATGAAAAAAGACAACCGAAGACGGTGCAAAAAGCTGGCGGCATAGGTAAAAGTAAATATAGTTTTCCATTTTCTTAACACCTGCAATTAACCAAGCACAGCAAAAATTATATTATTGTTAAAAACCAAGCACCAAGCACTATTATTAATATCTACTAACGAAATGCAGAGGTTCAAAACAGATCTTTTAGAAATAAATTTGAATCTTTTAAAGCGTTAGATATTTAAATAAGATTTCACAAGATTTCATGTGAGTTTGAAGAAATACAAACACTTTCTGGTCAAAATTGTAGTCTGAAGAAGTTGGTCACCAAGTGTATTTTAATTTGTTTAAAATTCAGAAAAATTCAGGATAGAAATATATATCGTACTTTTTAGAGATCTGCAAGCTCTATTTACACTGGTGCATATTCCCATAAAAGCACTTAATAATAGCTGGATTATCCAAACAATACGATTTGGCATTGTAAACTTGTATATTTTTAGAACTAACTCTATTAAAGTTATTATGCTTTCATTTGGGACATTATCGGACTAAACTTTACGGATATATACCCACAATATCTATATTGGGTTTATAGGAATGTGCAACAGTATATCTATATGCAAAATTTCTTTTGTCTCAATTCATAAATTAACATTTGTGCATTTAAAAGACTCAACATATCCGAGGTGACCAAATTTAAATGCTTAGTGACTACGTGCCTGACAAGTAAGAAAGCTTTACCTCTAACGGTTAAAAAAATACAGATTTGTTTCAAAAAATCGTTTTCGAATCCAGAAAAGGAATCTATTAAGTTTTGAAAAAAATCTTAAAACTAAATTCCATTCGTTTCCATTTTAGCTGAACAATGTGGTGCCGAAGAAATTTGGCTAAATTGTCGTGATCCTCGTAGTATTGCAGCCGGCACTACCGATGCTGTAAAATTATCACGATTTTTTGATATGGTTATTGAAAAGAAACAACAAACTAGAGAGACTGGATTTTATGGTTCTGGTTCTTTAATTGATCGTCGTCGTTATAATACAACGTCGTCTTCGCCTCAAGGTAGTCCTACTTTAATTTCAACATCAAATATTTGTGGCTCGAGTAGTGGATTTAATTCTCCCATTAACGATAGTACCCCAACTACAAGAGCTGTACCAGCTTATGGCAATATTTTAATGGATTCAAATACATAAAGTCCATATTAAAGGTGATCTAACCCTTTTTTAGGCAATTGTTATTGAAAATTTCCAATTTTTATTATACGATTTACGATAGATTTAAGAGTTTTGATTGTTTCATAAATATATAAAATTTAAAGACTATTTTCTATAGAAAAGTTTAAACTATAATTTTATATGGAATGTGGAATACCATGGTACTGATTACACAGAGGTTCATATGTTCATATGTGATGTGAGATAAAAAATCGGAACTGATATGTTTCAAACGATATTAAACGTTGATAGAAAATCTGGTTAATAAAAAAGGTTGAAAAATAATAAACGACCCTCGTATAATTTTATTTTCTAATTTATTCTGTTCAGTAGATTATTGTGAAACTAAATTAACGTGAAATTTATGCGTTTTAAATGTATTTTTCCGGGCGGTTATATGGAAGCTACAAGAAATATTGGACCGAACCTCGTATACTTTTGCTTATCGATTTTTGCTTATATATATCTTAATTTGACAACTTATTTTCAAAGACGTATATGAAACGAGGCTTGTATGAGCCCTATGAGAAGCAATGGACTGTATGGAATATACCTGAAATATTGGACTGAACATGGCAATAGGCTTCGTCCTCGGGCCAAAATATTAATGTTTACCAAATTTCAATAAGATATCTCAAAAATTGTGACCTATAAAGTGCTCACAACCTTTACATGGACAGCCAGCCGGATGGACATCGTTAAATTGACTCAGAAAAAGATTCTGAGTGGAATGTTACAAACATCAGCAAAAATTTATTACACATATAAACATACAAAGCTCAAAAAGTTCCTGACAGGAACGCTGCTAAATATTTAGAGGTCAAAAACAAAGCACAGAAATTGGAGTTGCTGATGCTCGAGGGGCTATTAGCGAAAAGTTTAGGAAAAAAAGGCAAGCAATATACAATTACGGCAGAAGTGGCCAATCATAAGTTACCACTGAAATATTCTTCAAGGAATGTGACCACTTATTTTTGGCCTAACTTGGCATCCTGTAACTAACAAGCTCTTGAATTGTAAAAGAACAATAATGTTTTTTGTACCTAGAAAAACAAATCCTCCAAATTGCCCGGAGGCAAGGCTAGTGGAAGGACATTAAGCTCTTGTTAAAAGAAAATTGAAGTGCACAAGGGTGTCCAAAAATGAGACAGGTTTCAAACGCAGATGGACAGCAAAGTGACAAAAAGCACAAAAACGTCCGAAAAAGATTCAAAATTTCATGACTAGAAATGAAAGCTAAAATACTAATTTCAATCAATTAGAAAAATAAAACAAGAGCTTATAGGTGTGTCTAAAGGAAAGTTTCTAGGAATTGGAGCATTTCATTGTTATAAGGACAAATCCATTGGAAAACTATCCTATGTAATATTTCACATTCAGGATTATATAATACAATACGAAAATGAGAAAAGACCAGAATTGAAATCATTCACAAGATGGTTGAAGAAAGTAAATCTGCGAATTAAAATCAATGTTGAATGAAACTATTTTAAGTGTATTAAAAAATCTCAAATTTTTAACACTAGTGGCTATTAAAATAACTGTACTCTTATGTCATAATAGTAAAAAAAATAAATTTAGTAAACCAACACAACTTCACTTTCAAAAGAGCACTTTAAGTTTTCCAAAGAAATCCAAAAAGTACCTGAACATCAATTCCGAATCTCAAAATTAAGTTTAAATTTTCAGTAAGTGAAACGCTTTTTTTGTATTTATCTCATTAATATAAAATAATCGCGGAATGGTTTTGGGTTGGATTTTAGTGATACACCTTACCCATAGTCATTATTTATTGGAAATGTTCCTCCATATATACTTATTCTATACGGGTTTAAAAATATCACTTTCAATTCGAACTCTTATCTAATTCAAATAGCCTGTGGATAGTTTAAAATTGGGCCTTTCCTCATTTTCGTCATGGGCTATGGTATTGTATATAATCCTGAATGCGGAAAATCACATAGGGTCGTTTTCCATAATGGATTTTCCCTTATAACAATTGAAATGTCCCAACCTTTGGAAATATGCCTTTTAAGCATTTTTTACATCCAATTATGAGGTCACTAGTGACTTTAAAAAGATTTCCTTAAAAATTTGCTTACATTTACAAGGGAAAATGAACTTCGCCGAGAAATTTCACATTTTTAATATTGTTTTGTGATAACTTTTGCAAACATTTATTTGACACTTTCCAAAATAAGAAAATTATTTATTTTGTTGTAATGTCTGTCTATTTGAAAAATTTTGCCATCTTATGGACGTGAGCAAATTTATAACAGAAATGTTCAGAACAAATTGGATAATTAAGAATTCTTAGTTGGAAATCATTAATAAAGTTGAAATTTGTTATATTTTTTATGTTTGCAAATATATATTTGACAAACTGTATGTAAAGAGTTTTTCGATCTCACACCTTAATATCTTTTTACAATACTAAAACTAGATAGGGTCTGCTCACTTCCAAATCAACTCAAAATACCATTAATTAAGTTATCTCTAACGGATTCAAATGTTATAAAATTATTTTTAAAAACATCGTTCTGAAATCACTGTGCATCATTATTATCTCACTACTAAACTATAACTAGTTATTTTAAAAACGCAAAAAGAATGTATCTTACACTTACATCTTATCTCAAAATTTATATAGAAATTTTCCACAAAAACTTCACTTTCCCAATAATCCACAAAATATAAACAAACTAACATCTTAAAGCGTTTTAGTAACTCCTTTGGAGCATTTTTATTTGTAATGAAAATTTTTTATTTAATAAAAAATTCTACTCATGTAAACATTAAACCAATATTCCGTTCCCCAACTTATCCTGGTGGCCATTGCATTTGACGACCACCCAAGAAATGCAAATGTAGATGATATACAGATTGTGCACCATGTTTACCATTATTGATGACAACACGATAACCATCTTCCAAACCCAATTGTTTGGCCACCTTACTGCCGACCAACATGAGATGACCCAATAAATTCGCATCCGTTTCCTCAGCCTGGGAGAGCATTACAATGGGTTTACGTGGTATAACCAGAAAATGTGTAGGTGCCTGGGCATTGATATCATGGAAAGCCACACATTTATCATCTTCATAGATGAATTTACATGGTATTTCTTTGCGTAAAATTTTACCGAAAATTGTATCTTCGGCCGGGGCAGCCGACTGTGCCTTATCAACCTCACTTGCCATACCTTGTGTTTTGATGGCAGAAAGATTATAAAGACTGAAAGAATTAAATTTAAAAATATATATTTAATAAATAATAACTACGGGATTTAAATTAACTCGGGTCCTTCTTACCAGTTTTTCCTTATAATTAACCGGCTTCGCGAAAGTAAATTCAGTAAACTCATCTATCAAATCGTTCTAGATTCAATGTTGCTTATTTATGTAGGAAAAATTAGTGTTGCCACTGTGTTAATTAAGTCCATTGGGAATTAACACAAAATAATCTGAATATAGTCATAAAAAAGATCGTAAAGTGGTCCCAAAACGCCTTTTTTAAATAATTCCAAAATTTTATTTTTGATTTGATCGAGTCGTAAAGCAGCTCTGTGTGAGTAAACACCTATCACGTCATCATCGTTATCTCTTAACCTCGGTCAGCTGTTCATCGTTTGCTTGCCTTCGAGAGTTTTGCGTCTTGCTTTTACGCATTGGTTAATATTAAAGCATCGTATTCGTTTACCGTTGTCTAGGGTTTCACGCAATTACCACATGTACACGTTTTTAATTGGAATACCACTGGTGAAGGCCATAAAAACTTAATTTTAATTAAGGATTCAAGGACCCCTCCTTCCTATACGAAGGTATAGATCGTGATCTGGGTCAAAGTCCTTGCCATCAAACTTCAAAATTCAAAAAAAATCTGATTTGGATCTAAAACAAATTTATATACGTAAAACGCTTTTAACTCTATACAAAAAATGCGCTTACACGCTTTCACATATTTTCAATAAATGCAGTGGTTCCAAAACGATTTCTTCGAACTGTTTCTTAATCTGTTTCCTAATACGATACAAAGAACAACATATATTATTTAAACATTAATGTATAAAAAATTATGATCTGCTTGCGCACTTCAGGAGTGGCATCGAAAAATTCTTAACGCACGTTTTTCATTAAAACGTTTAACCCAAGTATTTCCACGTTACCATGACAATGGAATCTCCGTTCCGGAACGACCCGAGTTACACAAGGCCAAAGATTGAACTTACAAAAAATTGGCCAAACATTCAAAGATCTGCGTTTAAATGTTTCAAACCTGATTCAGATAGAAGAAATGCTTCACATGATGTTTCTAAACAGCAATTAAGAATCCTTAATTCTGCGTTTTGGCTATACCTTTTTTCTATTGAACCGACATTGATAATTTTTGAAATGGTAACAAGGAACATACATATAACATAATTTAATGGAAAAATTTCATTCTAATTTGTAGATGTACAATTTATAATTTTACGAAATTTCTTTGTTTTAACTTAGAGGTTTCCTCAGATATCGGCCTATAGCTTTGAATACATTAAATCGGTTTTGATAGTTTTTAATAACAAAACTTCTATTAGAAATTTCATTGAGCTCAATTATTTAGAATTATTGTAGATGTGAGCGTCTCAACAACAGAAACACAGACAGACGTACAAAGCTAAATCGGCTCAAATTATGATTGGATGGAAGAATATATATACATTTTGGAGTCTTAGATGATTACTTCTATGCGTTTTACAATCACAGGAAATGTGAAACGCTAAGAAGTTTATGTATACCATTTATATCATTTGTGGTATAGAGGGTTTATTAACTGTACTGGACAGCTTCCAACACATCCGTTTAAAAGCTGTACAGTTAGCTCAGTGCTCGGATTATTTGGAACGAAAAGTTAAACCTAATGCAGGTTTAACAACATAAAAGGCTCAAAACAGTTCCAGACTGGAACGCTGTTAAAAATTTAGAGACCAAAGACAGAACACGAAAATTGGAGTCAGATTAAAAAAATTCTTGGTGCATAATAAATCACGAAAGAAAAGTTTGGGGCCTAAAAGCAGTTAAATCTAATGAATAATAATAAATGAAAATGAAAAATTTCTAAACTAAAAGTTCTTAGTATCGCAACCAATATGCAGTTGTGGCAAAAGAAGTCATTCATTTGTTTTAACGGACCCTATAAATACCGAAGTTTATATCGAGGAATGTTTTCAAAAAAGGGTGCTGCAGTTAATAAGACTTCATAATGTGTCCACTTATTTTTGGAATAACTAACTACTATTATTTTAGCTTAAGTACAAAGCTTACTGATATTGGCCGTGTTCGGTCCAATATTTCAGTTACATTCCATACATATATAAAGGGTTTTTAATAAAATTTTACAAAATATAAAATTATAAAACCATGTACCCAATTATGCGAGAATTGATCCATTCCATTCCATCCAATTATCACTTTGAGGGCCATAATAGTTTTTAATAAGAAACTAATTTCATGTAGCTGCCATATAACCCCTCACAAAAATTCATTTTAAACGGCATAAATTTCACATAAATGTTAGTTTCACAATAATGTACTGCACACTTAAGAATGAATCAGAAAATAAAATTCAACTACAGTCATTCATCTTTGACATAGGACGAAAGGATTGAAAGCCTTGATAAGAGTCTTAACGGGTCATGGGCCCTTTAGGCGTAGGTTGTATTTTTGAAATAGGGATACTACCAAAGTCTGCAGAATGTGTGTGGAGGGAGAGTGGACATATTTTGTACCACTGTTCAAGTCTGCAGGTCCGTAGACAAAGGTGGTTAGGTACTCGTTACGTTGAGGAACTGGTCGATATCCATGGTTGTAGATTAGATGGTCTGATAGGATTCGTAAATAGTATCAAGTGGCTAGGAGGATTCCCATAGTGGATGCATTTCTCTAATCCATAATCTAATTCTTTACTGTCTTTTCCCTTATTTCTTTTTAATTGCTGCTTGCAGACTTAAGCTATCCTGATTAAGGATCTTGACACCTATTCTTTCTAATCTAACCTGACCTGACTGGCATTCATTACTTTTTCGTAATCGCCATTTATAACCAAATTTGTGGTGTAAGGTATTACATATAGATAGTTAGTTCCCAGGGCAGTATCCAAGCATACATCTAACGTGGGTGCATATACGTCTGGTCCCGTTGTGTTACCCTAGAAAGTAGTTTACTTCTCAGCAGTCCGCAATTATAGTTCACCAAACCATTCAGTACCTGCAAGAAATGAATAGCGATATCAAATCAAAATATTAGTTCCAAAATCGATATTCCTAATCTTCCTAAGCATAGGACATTAACATAAGAGGCAAACTTTCTCCTCTTCCAGTTCGTCACGACAACTGCAACAGAAAGCATTATGTGCCATACCCATCCTCTTCACGTGGGGGGCCAAAACATAGTGTCCAATTATAATAGACACCAGAAGACCGAAAGCAAACAACTTTCTAGTCCTCCTAATGTCGTACCAAGGCCAGATAACACGGGACGTTCGACAGGTGGTCTAAGTCACCCATCTTGCCTGCGCTATCACGAATAGTTTATTCTCATAACTAGATCATCCGCAATGTCATTCCCGAAACAGTTACTGTGTCCAGGAATCCAAATCAGCCAAACAACAGAATTTCTCGCTATCTTGTTCAAAGATATTCGGCATTCAGTAGTTAATATCGATATCGTGTGGACATTTTCAATAGATCTGATGGGCTGTTTGCTGTCGATATAAATTCTGACATCTCCCGATATCCGATTATACCTACGCCAGTTCATCAACCTCTTAATGGCAGAGATTTCTGATCGGTTGAGGCTTGCAACCGTCAATGTATATCCTGTGGATTACATCGTTGGAGTAGAGTTCCAGGTTCACATTCCACTCTTCAGGAATAATCACTGAAAAAAGCAAAGCATGGTTCCGAGATGCTGTAGTCAATTAGTCTTAACTAAAGTGCAGAGTGATCCATTATACATTATATGATCCTGTTGATAGATTAGATCAAGAGGCAAACAATGCAGTATCGCAAATAGACCCTTAGTCGGAGTTGAATTCAAGGCAACTTTTTCACTTTTTTAGATAACTGTAAAATCGTTAAATAAACCGACATTTTATGTTATTTAACGATATCGGAAGTTAATTTTAAAAAATACCGGAATTATGGAACAGAAATTCCAAAAGGTTATGAAATTATTTCTTAAACCTCTAACAATATAGCAGTCTGTTGCCAGCAGTTGGAATTCTGGCGTTCTATTTTTAGAAAAAATGTTATCTGGCAATACTTAACTATTATTATTTACTACCAAAAAGTATGGCATCTCTTATTTATTTGTTTTTCTACAATTCCTCTTTGCCAATTTGCATTTTTCTACGTATTATTTTCTTTTGTACGTGATAAACAATATAAAACGAGAAAAAGTTTATTTTCAGGCGAAAAATCTCTGGTTAAAAAAAGTTGATTAAATAATTAAAAAAATATTTAATAACAAATTCGAAATAAGTGAAAATAATTATATTAAATATGGATTTGGATTGGCAGCATGAATTTTATGAAATAAAAGATCGTGGATTGCATTTGTTACAAACAGAAAAATGGGCCGATTGTCGTTTTCTGGTTGGTGGTGCACCACCAAATCAAAAAATTATATCTGGTCATAAGCTTTTTTTAGCTATGGCTTCACCCGTATTCGAAAGAATGTTTTATGGTCAATTAGCCGATAAAGATGATTTAATTGTTATACCAGATGTGCAACCGGATGCATTTCAAGCTATGTTGGAGTATATATACTCGGATCGTATTAATATTTCATCATTTGATAAGGCATGTGAATTGTGTTATGTTGCCAAAAAATATATGCTGCCGCATGTGGTAAAAAATTGTACAAGTTTCTTGTGGTCCGACTTGAGTCCAAAGAATGCCTGTCGAGCTTATGAGTTTGCAAAACTTTTTGATGAACCACGTCTAATGCAGGATAGTATGAAGGTAATGGACCATACAAGTATACCTATATACCATAACTCTTAAGAGTTTTGTCTATTCACGAATTATGGTTACTTTTAGTCTAGTTAATGAATTAGTTTTGAAAATATTTATTATAGTTTTCCAAGGAACTGAAATTCATGCATAATGCAGAGTGGTCTAAAAACGCTTTTTTGAACATAATTCTGTAACTTTGAAACAATTGCATATTTTTTAATTTTAGAATTTCACATGGACATTTTTGTGGGTTCGGAAAAAAGATCTCCTAAGTTGGTCACCTCCAGTATGACGATTTAAAACAAAACCCCAAAATTGTATCTAAGATTTGATTGAAAATTAATATTCTTTTAATTCTCAACAAAAATATGCTTAAAATTAAGGACAGGTATTTTTAGTTTTTTGAACTTTTTTTCGGGTTAAAAAAAATTAAATATTGTTTGGATTTTTGGCGAAAACTCTTATAACAGCAGTGCAGGCAATTTACTAAAATAATTGAAGTATTTTGATAGTCCTACATTAAGAACAACTATGTCTATCTTATCTTACTATTACTTACTATTTATAGAATTTATTTAAAATTAAAATTTATTTTTTTGCAAGGATGCACCAAAAATATTAATTTTTGGCAAATTTTTCGAGACCTCTGATATAACCTCGGTTGCGAACACTTTCGAGGGTATTCCCCGGCTCTAAGAGAAGCCACAAACTTATGCTCTTATTAACTTTTAGTTAATAATATGCAACAGTTCCAAAGTTACAGTTTTGTTTCAAAAAAGGCGTTTTGTGCATGGGAATCCTAGACAAAATTCACTATCAAATAAAGTTATTTTAAATATTTTGATATGAAGTATGTTTGCCGTAATTTTTAATAATTTCTTGCAAGCATTTTTGCAAAGAAATAACTCACTTTAACTTCGTCACATTCAAATAAATTCTCTCCCATTAGTTTTTTTAGTTTCGCTTTAAACATATTTTAAAAGCTAATGTTAATGTACTCGAATTGTTCTATCTAAGCACTCTCAAAAATGCTCTATAGCGTTTATGTTTGGTAGCCGCGGAGGAGTTTTAAGAGTGTTATATAAGATCCATAATCGATCTATTTTCGCCGTGTACGAAATTCGTGTGTATGTGCTTTCCCTGTAATACCTACCCCTTCTTCTCTATCCGTATTAAAACAGGTCCCTCGTAATTATATATGGGAAATTTGCTTTCGTTAGACAATATTACCTTTTCCCTATAGTCTGTTAAGGAGCGAGATCGAAAAGGTTACTTTTGTACAGCTTTATGTTTAATTATTATGTTTAATGTCAAACAAATTTATCTGATTAAAATGAGTGACCAGAAAAAAAAGATACAAAAAGATGACCAAGCATTTAAAGGTCTGCGTCAAACGGTTCCCAATGTTATTAAACAGTACCGGGAGAACTTGTTCGTTGATCAGATAAGACAATATTTTCAAAAGGGTTCTCAACAGAACCCTTGCCTTGTACTTTTTGGTATGAAAATTTAAAACTAAAGCAGGTTTAAAAACATACAATAATTGACAAATAACTGACAGAAACGCCATAAACACAGCACGGAAATTGAAGTCAAGTTTTCTACAGAAATATTGTTGCTGCATAATGGATGATACGTATTTTCTGACAACATCCTGATAACAAAATTTATGTTTCTGATGTTCCAAAGAATGTTAAAGAGGTTTAGGTCTCAAAAACAGTTCAAAACAGTCCAAAGTTTTTGGTATAGCAAGTATAATGAAGTTGCGACAAAAGAAGGCAGTAAATCGATTTTTTCCATCCATAAGACTTCATAATGCTTACTTGACACCCTGTCCCTATGTTAAACAAATCCTTGAGTAGTACTTGGCATGCTGCCACTATGGTAAACAAACCATTGAGTAGTACAAGAACAATAATGTGTTATTTGTATCAAGAGAGGCAAATCTTCCAAAATGCACGAAGATAAGGCCAGTGAAGAAATATTGGTTAAATGAGAATTGAAGAGCACAGAAAAGGTCTCAAAAAGAGTGAAAGATTGATGAACCTATTGGAAAGTGTCAAAAACCTATAAAAACGTTGATGGAAGGGTTTCAAAATTTCATCACTACTGATAAAAACTATAAACATATTTGATTTTTTTTGCAAATTGTATTAATAATTTTAAGTAATTAAAAAATCAAACTGTAAGTTTAGTGATTTCGTTTTTATTGATCTCACTCCTTATAAGAGATAACTCCAACTTGTAACATATATTTTGTGTAGAAAATTATAAGGACTATCTGTGTCCTGAAATTTTAAATAAAATGTTGGCAATTTTATATTTTGCATTCTTGACCAAACTACTGGAGGTCTCACTCGTACTCTGAACTCACTAACAAATCCTAATTAAATTCCATTTTCGAAATTTCATTGAAAAATATTAAGTAATTCCGAATTTGGGGAAAATGTATTTTAATTCAATGTAAACAAAATTCGTGAATAGAAAAACTGTTTTAAGACACCGTTTAAATGAAACCATTTAGTAAGCAATTATTAAGATAATTACTTGGCTTAAAAAAATCTAGTTAATTGCTGAAAATACTCAAGAGGTTTTGGCTGATCCTAGTTTTAATGATATTGAAATATCCACCTTAATGGCCATTTTGGATCAAGATAAATTGAATATTGATTCGGAGTTGGACTTATTCAATGCTTTATTAAGTTTTGCCAATGAAAGAGGAATTTTTCAAGATGAAACCATCACAAAAAATGCGGCACAAAATAACAAAACAAACAATCAAATGCCAAATTGTGGTAACGGTGGTGGTGAAGGAATGTTGCAAGTTGAGGAAATTAAAATGGAACCTGATGTTAATGCCATGATGCAGGGCCATGAAGAAGAATATAATGATGAAAATTATCATCATAGTGCACCATCGCCCGATGTAGTGGTAGTGGACAGTGATACATCTGCGACTGATGCTAGTGAAAATGCAGGACCCACTGTTAGGACCACAGCATTGGCTTTCGCTTATGATCAACCTTCAACTTCAGCCGCAGCTAATGTTAATGCCGAAAATCCTACTTATTTCATGGATACCCAACAGTCAATTGACCAGGATATGTTAAAAAAGGCAGTTAAAAAAATACGTTTTCTTACCATGACGCCACAACAATTTGCCGAGGGTCCAGCACGTTCTAAGCTTTTGCATCAACATGAAGCTTTAGCTATTCTAATAAAAATTTCTAGTCCCTCCATTAATGATTGTCCCATGCCCGAGGGCTTCTGTAGTTCCCGTTGTAGTCGCAACTATTATGAACAACGTAGTAATCCTCGTGATTTATCGGGTTTTTTGCATATTCACTCACCCACTAATTTAGTTCAGGTTGGCGGTAATATATGTAGTTATGCATCCATGGATGCCTCTATGGAACATGTACAACCACAAGTTATTGGCAAAAGTCGTATTTGTAATTTAGCCAATGTTTCTTTGGCAACCAGTGGAGGTGAATCGGATGTGGCTACTAATGATACAAGACGTTCGTATTGTGTACGCACTATTAATCCACAATTCGATTACCGCAATGCCAGTGTCACCGATTGTGGACTAACTTTTCAGGTTGATACCAATATTTGGATAACAGGTGGGTTTTTTCTGTTTCTGTCATTGCTCTAGGTATGTAACATAATCAACATTTTAATCAACGCAGGAGTTCAAGTGCCCACTCAAGTTCTATGTGGTGAACTCATGAATTCAGCTGGTTTTTCCGAACGTTATACGGAAATATTATATGCTCATATACAGGATATCCAAGGATCTCGTCTCAGCTATACTCATTGCACTTCCCGTGTACGTTATGATTCTTTGCTAGAAATCTCTTTTGATCGTCCAGTTTATATTTATCGCAATCAAATCTATAAAGTATTTGTGGTATTTAATAAAATCGGTTGGTATCCGATGTATACCTCAGTACCGGATGTCGTATGCAATCGGGTTAAATTTCGTTTTAATGTTGGCGATCCCAGTGAATCAGTACGTGATGGTTTAATACGAGCCATTGTCTATTCAACACCACAAGATAATAATCGACATTTACAAGAATAACTTCTACGTTAAACGTGGAAACGAAAGTAATTGCGAATACGAAACGAATTAGGAGTTGTAGATCCAAGACTTTTTATAAGGGAATCTTTAAATATATAAAAAATTGCAGCACAATTTGTTATAAAGGAAAGAAAAAAAATAAAATTAATTTATTTTATTTTTAATATTTCTGTTATATAAATGAAAACTTAAAGAAAACAAGAATTTTTTTATTCATCATATTTCTGATATGCAAAAGAAAAGTGTTATTTAATTCCGAAATTATAGATTTAAACAAAAAAGTATTATTGAAAAAATAAATATTTGGTTGTTTTATTATTTGAAAGAATTTTGTAATTATTTCTTTACGTAATAAATTTATTTTTATACCCGCCACCACCACAAGTGGTGGTTAAGTTTGTCATTTCGTGTGTAACGCCAAGAAGGAATCATCTCAGACCCTACAATGTATATATATATATTATTGCATCAAATCAAAAACTGAGTCGATTTTGCTATGTTTGCCTGTCTGTCTGTTGAAAACATTCTCACTCCTGGAATAATTGTTCGAATTCAATAAAATTTCGTCACATCATTTGTTATTATCCTAAGCAGTTTGCTATTTGAAACCAGCTGTATCGGTTTATAAGCAAGGAAGTTATAGACCGATATTTAAAACAACCTCAAAATTCCGAAAATGAACTCATATAATTTCTTCTAAAAATATAATTGGACTTAAACAAAAAATTAATTTTAGCATACAATTGTATGTGCTCCATTATCGTGCAAAAGATCATCAAATTCTTATTAACAGGAAAAAAGTTATAGGCCATAATATGCAAAATTTTGATACGCCCTAAACTTTGTGTGTCATATGGGCCGCAATTTTTAAGATAATTTACTGAAATTGGTCACATATACTTATTTTGATACAATAATAAATCCAAAAAAGTCATATTATTCTGGGTTCATTAATTAACCCAACTCCCATATAAGGCCCTTTCCCAGAATATGATTTATAGCTTAAAGAACTCTTACATTTGAACCAATTCTATTGAAATTTGGCACAATTAATGTTTTAACTATTCTAAATATATGTTTTAAATTTTATTAACATGGGTCCATATTTTGATATAGCTCCCATATAAGGCCCCTTCCTAGAAAACGGGTTTGAGCTTATAGAACAAATAAATAAAGACCAATTCCATTGGAACTCAGTAAAATGAATTTTTCAACTATTTAATTAGAATAATCTCGGTCCATATTTTGATGTAGCTCCCATATCAAGCCCCTACCCGAAAACAGTTTTCAGCTTATAAAACGAGTAAATAAAGGGCAATTCTATTTAAATTCGACATATCGGTCCATATTTTCCTTTATCTCCCTTATAAAAGGGCTTTCCCGGAAAACGGGTTTGAGTTTATAAAACATTTAAATAAAGATCAATTCCATTAAAATTTAGCACAATGATTTTTCTAACTATTATCAAAGTATAATATAAATAAACAATAAACAATCTTGGTCAAAATTTTGCTGTAGCTCCCATATAAGACCCCTTCCCGGAAGACAGTTTTGAGCTTATAACAAGCATATTTTTTGTTTTTATACGCTCCACAGTACAAGTGGTAGAGATATAATATTAACTTATATATATATATATATATATATATATATATATATATATATATAATATATATATATATATATATATATATATATATATATATATATATATATATATATATATATATATATATATATATATATATATATATATATATATATTCTTGATCCATATCAAATCTCATTTATATATGAACATACATTTTAGTTATTGAACATTATCTAATATATTCTTTGTATGATAGTTATAATTTGTTTACTTAGCCAATCAGTCGGTCTTAAACCCTTTACTAGTATTATACAGTTACTATTGTTGGGTTAATTATTCTGCATCAGTCGTCTTAACCTATTAATGGATCAGTTTATTATGTATTTATTTGAGTTCATCAACAAAAATACACACATCCCACATAAGTTTAGATCCATCTTGTTACGCATTAATTATCGAGTGTTAACCATTAACCGTCTCATCAAATCATGAAGGCTCGGAAGTTCATTTCCATACATTATGGTAAAAATCCGCAGCATAATTATTTTGAGACTATTATTTTCTTCTACAATGACGCAGTGTTCTAACTTGCGGTGAATCCATCTGTTTCAATCTGGAAAGACTGCTCGTAGCCAACTGATTAATGTGAATGTCCAAAGGTGGTATATTTACAAACCAGTCATTCTCATGACATCCATTAAACTACGTAGCGCTATCCTATTAAATTTATTTAAACTTTATATCAATTATTGACCACCATATATGACACTATGGACTTAACACTGCCGTGATTTTAGGCTTCACACAACTTTTCCTGCTAAGAAGCTACACCCAAATTATTATCTGTCAATAATGTCCGTAACTGTAAAATGATCTTCTTAGTTATTGAGTCTTGAATTTTTCTTTTATTCATAAAAAGCGTATTCAAACTTCTATGAAACCGGTTTCCGTGTTATTCGAAAATCGGTTTCGAATTCAGTTTCATGTGAATAAATCACTAAATCGGTTTAAATTACATAATTATAAGTTTATAGGAAAATTGTATTATTTTGATCAAGCATTTAGTGCTTCATAGATCTTAATTTTAAAAATGTCTTTGAGCATCGGATTCCGTGTTTCTTGACATAGAAGGTGCATTCAATAACGCGACCCCGGAGGTGAAAGTGAATGCCTTATAGGTCTGAATGTCGACGCTTTGTGCATGGACTCCTTAAAAATAGAATACAGAGTTGCAAAAAATGCACTCCTCATGGTAGAGTATTATCTCCTTTGTGGCTTTGAATGTGATGCTCATAAAATTAAATTCCCTGAACTACCTTACAGTGGCATATACCGATGATGTAGCTGTTGCCGTATAAGGTAAATATCTAGATACCACATCGTAATACTTCCAGCTTTCACTTAAACACCTCAAACAGGGTAGTCTGAACTTGTACTCTTCACTAGAAAATACAATTTCCTTGACTTCCTTTCACCGAGCCTGAACTTCGTTGTACTTTCTTTATCTGACAAGGCGTGATCCTGGTCTACAAACGATCATGGGCTTCAAAAGCAAGTATAACCCTACATATGTGTAGGAAAGACATTGGAATTTCTTCAGGTCTCAATGTATGGAGGAAGCCTAGAGAAAAGATCATCTACACTAGGATCTTAGGAGATCGGCATATTCACGACACCGACCAAAGCATTGATAAATATGCTACATAGGTTACTTGCTGATCTTGTGGCCAAGAATATACTATATTTTTCTTAGTTGTTTGGAGGATGTCCACATGGTGAAATATTGAAGCAACCTGCAATATGATTGATTATTGTACCCTTCTTTGATAGTGATTTTTCTGTTAGAATCTTGAAGTTTATATAAACGGATCTAAGAGCTTGAATGGAATGGGATGCGGCTTTTATCAGTGGTAGGGAAGTCTAAAGGAAACGTGTTTCCTATAGACTTCCATATTAAAAACAAGTCAGAATCTTCAATAACCACCACAAATATATGTGAAGTAAATACGTTATGTTTCGTACATACACACTCACAAACTTATACAATATATAAAAGTTTTTCATGAATATAACACAGGAACAATCAGTAATAAAAGTAGTTTTATTTTCGGCTAAAACTTTTTTTCTTCTGAACCGATTTAGATAATTTTTGGAATGGTAATGAGGTTCAAATTGCTTAATATTATGACATAATATTTCATTCAAATTTGTCAAATTATGATTGACAATTTTGTTTGAACTAAGAGGTTGTTTCAGATTAGAAACTTCTCAGGACTATAGGAAATAATCAGGACAATTTTCGTTGAGTTCTATCAATTATTGTGGATGTGAGCGTGCCAACGACAAACACACGGATAAAGCTAAATCGATTTAGATTTTGATTTGATGATATGATTTGAGATAATGGGGTCTGAGATGATTCCATTACCACTTTTAGTGGCGGAGGCTATAAAAATAATATCAATCAAAAAATATAAATTATAAATTACACCTCGAACTCTGATACATACAATATTAATCTGGCAACCTTTAAAATTCTGGTTATTTGCTCTCATTCATATGGCATCACTATGACAATGTTTTTCTTTAATTCCTTTTTGCGTTTTCGCGTTCAATATTGATACACAATAAACAATATAAAAAATAATAATATTTTTATTATATTTTCCTTTTTTTAATAAAATTAAACAAGATTGTAATATTGAATAATTGTTAGTAGAATTCGATTGTAGACAATGGAATTGGATTGGCAACATGAATTTCATGATATAAGGGAGCGTGGTTTACATTTGTTGCAGACCGAAAAATGGACAGATTGTCGATTTTTGGTTGGTGGTTCACCGCCCAATCAACGCATAATATCCGGACATAAAATCATTTTGGCCATGTCCTCACCAGTATTTGAGAAAATGTTTTTTGGACCATTGGCTACTAAAGATGATCCTATTGTAATACCCGATGTTCAACCCGATGCATTTCAATCAATGTTGGAATATATTTATTCGGATCGTATAAATATCTCGTCATTCGATAAGGCTTGTGAATTGTGTTATGTGGCAAAAAAATATAAATTGCCGCATGTAGTGGGACAATGTACACAATTTTTATGGTCAGATTTAAGTCCGAGAAATGCTTGCCGGGCCTATGAGTTTGCAAGACTATTTGATGAGAGTCGTTTAATGCAAAGAAGTATGGAGGTAAGTTATTTCTATAGGGAAAAATGAATTTTAGTAGTTTGAAATGAAAGACTCTGGACCGATAAGAGTAAGTACTGTAGGATTTATGCAGTTTGAGGAAGAGGATGTTGTAAATGCTGTAGGAAATTATGGAATACTTCTAGGGAAATGACAGTGACTTTTGTTAATAAATTAATTCACTTATTTAAAATAACTCCTAACGACTTTGAATTAGAAAAGTCAAGAAATCTCTCTGTTAATAATGTTACAAAGACATAAAGCCAGGCAGACAGATATTAATAAATCTTCTATGGAAGTAATACTTAGTCTACCGTTATACTTAAAGTCTAACATTAATTAACATGGTTACAATGATTTTATTAATTTACTTAGTTAATTGCTGATCACACTCGGGAAGTTTTAGCCGATCCTAGTTTTATCGATATTGAGATGTCCACATTAATGGCCATTTTGGATCAAGATAAATTAAATATAGATTCTGAATTAGATCTATTTAATGCATTATTACGTTTTGCCAATGCTCGAGGTGTTGTATGTCGAGCAGAAGAAACATTGCAAAATTCTGGACAAATTCAAAATAATGAAAATATTATGGTACCAGTAAATGCTGGTGATGTAAATAGATCTGCTGAAGGTTTGCTAAGTGTGGAAGAAATTAAAATGGAGCCAGATGTAAATGCAATGATGCAAGGACAGGATGGACATTATATTGAAGTTAACGATGATAATATGGGATATCATCATAATGCGCCATCACCAGATGTTGTGGTGGTGGTAGATAGTGATGCCTCTGTGGCGGATGGTTCAGAAAATGAGGAATCTGCTGCTGCAGTAGTAGCACCTACTGTTTCTTCTTATGAACAACCTTCGTCATCATCAGCTGCTGCAGCAGCGGCTGCTGCTAATCTAAATTATTTAATGGATGCCCAGCGTTTAGTTGTAGACGAAGAAATGTTAAAGCAAGCTGTTAAAAAAATACGATTCCTTACCATGACACCACAACAATTCGCCGAGGGACCAGCTCGTTCTAAACTTTTGAAGCAACATGAAGCTTTGGCCATTCTTATTAAAATTTCCAGTCCTTCCATTAATGATTGTCCAATGCCAGAGGGTTTTTGCAGTTCACGCAGTTGTCGTAATTATTATGAACAGCGAAATAGCCAACGTGATTTATCAACATTCTTACATACTCATCCCTCAAATAACTTTTTTACCGGTAGCGGTAGCAGCAGTAATGGTGGTATAAATATGAGTAATTTTCCTCCCATGGAGGCTCCTATTGTTCATATACAACCGCAAATTGTAAACTCTACAAGAAATTCGTTAGCTAGCAGTGGCTATAGAAATAGAGACCAAGCTGGTGTACCTTTGGTTTCTACTACAGCAGGTGATTCAACAGATGGTGCTACTAATGATACAAGACGTTCGTATTGTGTACGTACTGTTAATCCCCAATTTGATTATCGAAATACCAGTGTTACCGATTGTGGTCTAACTTTCCAAGTGGACACTAATATTTGGATAACAGGTGAGTTTTGTCTGCTTCTATCTTTGCTGTAGGTTTATAACATTAACAACATTTTAATCCATGCAGGTGTTCAAGTACCCACTCAAGTTCTATGTGGTGAACTCATGAATTCAGCTGGGTTTTCCGAACGTTATACGGAAATATTATATGCTCATATACAAGATGTACAAGGATCCCGTCTTAGCTATACTCATTGCACTTCTCGTGTACGTTATGATTCTTTGCTAGAAATCTCTTTTGATCGTCCAGTTTATATTTATCGCAATCAAATCTATAAAGTATTTGTGGTATTTAATAAAATCGGTTGGTATCCGATGTATACCTCGGTACCGGATGTCATATGCAATCGGGTTAAATTTCGTTTTAATGTGGGCGATCCCAGTGAATCTGTTCGTGATGGTCTTATACGAGCCATTGTATTTTCAACGCCGCAGGATAGTAGTCGAAATTTATTAGATTAATATTAATTTGGGACATAAGAAAATTCTAACTTTTTATAAAAGTAGAAACGACTTAATGGCAATATAAGCACAATTTGTTTAATAAAATAACAAAGTATTTTATTTTAACTATATATGTATTTTTTAAACAAATGATATACATCTAAGTTTTATTTTAATTGTAATAATTAAGAGAAATAAAGTATTAATTGGAATTTTCCAATAAATATGTAAGATGTGGGAACGAAAAATTCTTAAGACACATTTTTCAATAAAACTTTCCGAACTTTAATTATTAAATATTTTCAACAAACCCCAATTTGATTTTACAAAAAGTTGGTCAAGCATTCAAAGGTCTGCCTTTAAATTGTTTTCAATGTTATTAATCAGTAACCGGAAGAACTTGTCCGTTGATAGCTGGTACAGGTAGAGGGAATGGTCTATATGATGTGTTAAAGGCAATAAAATGAGCTCACAACAAATCGGACCAATTGGTTCGAAATGTTAAAGCTATACATGTCTGAAAACATAAAGGCTCAATAAAATCCTGACAGGAACGCTGCTAGAAATTTAGATGCAAAAGACAGAGCAACAAATATTCTTATTGTATAATGGATGACGAAATGTAGGTTCGAGCAGACTTTTCGCAACTTTCTGGTCAAACGTTTTATGTTGATGCTCGTGGGAATTTTGAGAAAAAGTTAAGAATCCAAAAACATTCAAAATTTCTCAAAAAAATTCTTGGTATTGCAAGCAATATGCCTTTGCGGCAAAAGAAACAATGGGCTCTATAAAAACCGAATTTTACTTCAAGAAATGTTAACAAAAAATACTGCTTCCATTCATAAAACTTATTAATGTGTCCACTTATTTTTGGCCTGACTTTTCATCCTGTCACTATATTAAACAAGCTCTTGAGTGGTACAAGAATAATGTGATATTTGTACCAAGAAAGGCATATTTTTGTAACTGGCTAATAAGGCTTCTTTATCCATACCGGCTAGCGCTATTTTTGCATGATAAAAATCGACTATAACATTCTTACTTGTTATAATTCAAATGTTTTCTGATCATGGGGAGCCTCTAAGCATTGTTCATGATATATGACGTTGACTTTTGTCCATGTGTATGTCTGTGACTCTATTTCAATAATAAATGTCATTATAACCTAAACCACCGTAGGTGGTTGGGGTATTATGTGTTTGTACTAATGTTTGCAACATTAGTATAAAAAAGTCTCCCGAAATGAGATTTTAAGCACATAGAAGTCCTAAATATAAAATAATTTTAACGAATTTTGACAGAAACATGTCTTATGATATTCCAAACCGATGTGGCACACTATGCGAGGGTTAGTACATTGTCGGGCTCTGTATCTTCGGCTGGTTGTCTATGTAAACGTTGTAAACACTCTACAGGTCGCAATTTTTTAGATATCTTGATGAAATTTGGAGCATAGTATTCCGCCGTATTCGATCCAATATATATTTCTGGTACTTCCCATACAAATATTCTCCCGAAATGAGATTTTAGAAGTCCTAAATAAAAAATAATTTTAACGAATTTTGACAGAAACATATCTTATGATAATCCAAACCGATGTGGCAAACTATGCGAGGGTCGGTGTAAGGTAGGTTAGTACATTGTCGGGCTTGACAGACTATAACATTATTACTTATTATATTTTTGAATTGTTATCTGATCATAAGGAGCCTTTAACCATTGTACACGATGACGCACAGTGTGTCCAAATCGATTTTTTTGGAATAATTTTGTTACTTTTGAATCGTTAGATATATTTAAAATGAAATTTTCACATAGTCAGAGCAAATTTGTTTCTGCATTGATTTGAAGAAATCGAAAACCCTATATGGTCAGGGGCGTAGTCAGTGGCCCTTTTAATTTGGCCATATGTTGAGCTATAGTAAGTTTTCTATCTTAAAAAAATAAACTAAAAATAAACACGGCTAAAAATGGGTTAAAATTTTTTGACTTAAATATCTCCGAAACTATAAGAGATAACACATGTAGACATTTAGAAGGAGTATTTATATAGAAATTTTCTTTTCTCTCAGTTTTTAATTGAATTTTTGACGAATTTTTAAAAAAATCAACATATCCGACTAAGCCAGTGATCATATAGGGGCTTATGTTCCGCCAATTCAATGCAAAAGTATCTCAGCACTGACTATGTGAAATTGAAAAAAGCCAACATACCCGAGAAGCTCAACTTTAGAGGGTCATTTCGTTAAAATATCTCTAACGGTTCAAAAGTTTCAGAATTATAAAAAAATCGGTATGGACACCCTGTGCATTTTGTAAATGATAAACGATGGTGACTTTTGTTGTATTTCAATTCAATTATGTTATTCATTTTTTATTCCTTTTACTAAATTAATACAAAATTATGATGTTCTAATTTCAATTTCACTTTATTATTTGTTTTATTTTTATTAAATTAAGTCATTTTAACTAACTATTAATTATTATAAAAAAATTGAAAATTTCAAACATCTAGTTCTAATGTCGTATTTTTAGGATTATTATTATTTTATTTTTATACAATTAGAGCAAACATTTCAACAATTTAAGGACTTAGGACTTAATCAATAAAAAAATATACACATATTTAAAATAAAATGAAGAAGAACGAAAAAAAACAAAGTTTTTCTTTTTTTTAAATATTGAATAAACTATTTACACAAACAAAAACGGAAATTATTATAAAGAATCGATTTGAAATTCTATAAAGAACGAAAAAAGGTTTCAACAAATTTTCAATATTTTTCTTTTCATTTAAGCAAAGTTTTAAGCAATTTATTTTCCAAAGCCACCACCACATTTGGCATGAGCATATTCCGGATCTTCACAAGTTAAAGTGGTTTCATCAAAGACCTTATCTTCACCACAGGTGATGAGACGTGGATGACCTTCTACACAGGTGATTAAACGATGACAGTCACCGGGTACAGGGAAACGTGGGAAAGGCCAGAAACGTGCAGCAGGTCCATCAACTTTGGTGGGACATTTAAAACCAACAACAGCTAAAAGTATTTATTATAAAAAAATCATTACATAAAAATTATGAAAATTTATAGTTTATATTCCCTTCACTACCTTCAGGATTACAAGTTTCTAACAATTGATCGGGCCAATTGCAACCATGTATACGTTCATCATAAGCTAAACCAGCATCACATTCTTGTTCAATTGGTTCACCATGGGCACATTTAATATAAGTAGTAGAACATTCTTTCGAGACGGGATAAATACCAAATTGATATTCACAGCCAGGTGTGGAAATTGGTGTAGCTATTAAATCATAATTAGATTAAAAGATGATAATGTGTAAAAAAAAAACTCCAAAAAGACTTACGATCCCATTGTCTACCCTTGCAGTCTACAGCCCAATTATAATTGCAATGATTGTGTACAGCACCTTTGCCATCGAATAATAGACCATTTTCACAAGTTTCTAAAGTCAAGGTACCATTGGTACACAAAAAGAATTGATCGCAATGTTCAGTATGAGCATAAGCTTGTACGCCATGTTTTTCGGGACATTCAATTGAATCCACAGGAACACAATGGACTGAAAGTAGATAAAATAAATAAAAACTTAAGTTTATTTGAGACTAATGAACAATGGAATGATTTACAAGGAATCGTTATAAACTAATACTTTCGCAAGCAAGTGAGAGTGTAATAGTCGGTTACGATCGACTACATAATACTCTGCACCATGATACAGGCATGATAAAATGTGCACTAATTCTTGTGGAACTTGTTTTTAAAACATACTTTAAAACATGTTCATGATACTGATAACAGGGTTTGATGTTGTTGTAAAAACTGTACAAACAAGTTATTTTATTATTGTGATTCAGGTTCTGGTTTAACGCCAGGCCAAGAAATTGTGCCACTTCTATAGGATGAGTCCATAGATCTTCTGGACTAAGAGTAAAAGTATTGGCTTGGAAGTTAAACAAATGTTGTGTATCATGTGGTCCTTGGGCACATGCAGGACAAATATTGGGGATGGCATGGTCAATATGAGATCATTACGATACCAGACATTGAGCCTATTGCACTATACCGAACGTAGTTGTGTCAGAAGTACTCTTGTTAACCTCGGCAGAATTCTTTCTAAGTCTGCAATGGTAGGTGGGCGGCCTTCCACGACATTTATACGTAAACTTGAAATCGTGGAATTCGTTCATGCATGCACATATTCGAAGATCTTTTCTAAATGCCTCGGGGAATACTCTAATTGTCTTATATTGAAGTTAGGACGATGCCACCGATGATGAAGAATGAACTATTTACTAAGCATTTCATTCTGTTGCTTAAAAAACAACATATCATATCAGGGGGTTGAGTCATACGATGTGATTTGAGGAGTGGGGGTTATATGAACTTATGGATCGATCCATATTTAAATAAAATATTTTCTAATTGGAAAAATCTTAAATGTATGAAATATTGTTACAATACTATTATAATAATTTGTGAGCTTAAAAATGGTTTACGGACCTGGTTCTGCATCGGGGCTACGATCATTTGTGGACCGATCTTTTTTAAAACTTAACAGAATTTGTAAAACAACTTTTTCCACCCGCTACAAATATTTAGGCAAACGCATATTTATACCAACAATATATAATGGGTGAAGGATCTTTGTTGTGAATTTTCTTAAAAGTATGGACTCATTCCACTACTTTTTTAAAGAAATTCGAAATCAATACTCGCTTTAACTGTATTTGGCTCTTTTAAGGTCATTATGCATTCGTTTTGGGCATTATTTAAATAAATTTTAAGGGCCTCATATCCCCACATATAGCCATTACTAAAATTTTTATATGAGTCAACATAGATTCTCTAGAGCAATCAATATTTATGTTAAATTTTATTCACGAGTAGTTTTCGCTTTCACTAAAATAACCCAGGAGCGTTAGAATAAGTTTTCGCCCATATCTGTCCTATTAGTAAATTTCTAGCATTAATAGAAAACAAATTGTATTCAATCAGTGCCATAACCAAGTCCACAGGTCCTATTGGGGGTTCAAAATATAGGAAAATATTTTTTGCCTACAACTCAGGAACTTATGGTCCGATTTGAAATTAATTGAAATCTATTAGTGAAAAAATTTAGTGTCTAACTCTTGTAGATTCTTCAAAAAATAGAAAAAAAAAAAATTTCGTTGAATTTCAATAGCGAAGTTCTCAAAAACATTTCCAAATAATTTGATATACATATAATATATGTTAACTATAGGTCGGTTTCATAAACTTAATTTTAATCGATCCAGAATATATATATATATATATAATATTTATATATATAACATATATATATATATATATAATATATATATATATATATATATATATATATATATATATATATATATATATACTCCTTTGGAATCAATATTGTGGAAATAAGTAAAAATTTTATATTCGGCTATAATAATCTTCAATATCCCTACCACAAAATGCATGTAAGTAAATGTGTTTTGTTTCGAACATACACACAGTCATATAGACTCACAAATGATATAATATATAACGTGTTTTTTTTAATACAACACAATAACACTTATTGAGTGATAAAATTTGTTATAGTTTTGACTAGAACTTTTTCAACTGAACCGATTTTGATAATTTTTCGAATGATAATGAAGTTTATGTTACTTTATATAATGAGAAAATCTGATTCTAATTTATCAATTTCTAATTGACATTTTAACGAAATTTAAAGGGTTTGGGTTCAAATATAGGAAAATATGTTTTGCCTACAACTCAGGAACTTATGGTCCGATTTGAAATTAATTGAAATCTATTAGTGAAAAAATTTAGTGTCTAACTCTTGTAGATTCTTCAAAAAATAGAAAAAAAAAAAACAATTTCGTTGAATTTCAATAGCGAAGTTCTCAAAAACATTTCCAAATAATTTGATATACATATAATATATGTTAACTATAGGTCGGTTTCATAAACTTAATTTTAATCGATCCAGAATATATATATATATATATATATATATATATATATATATATATATATATATATATATATATATATATATATATATATATATATATATATATATATATATATATATATATATACTCCTTTGGATTTCGAAAATTGTGGAAATAAGTAAAAATTTTATATTCGGCTATAATAATCTTCAATATCCCCTACCACAAAATGCATGTAAGTAAATGTGTTTTGTTTCGAACATACACACAGTCATATAGACTCACAAATGATATAATATATAAACGTGTTTTTTTTAATACAACACAATAACACTTATTGAGTGATAAAATTTGTTATAGTTTTGACTAGAACTTTTTCAACTGAACCGATTTTGATAATTTTTCGAATGATAATGAAGTTTATGTTACTTTATAATGAGAAAATCTGATTCTAATTATCAATTCTAATTGACATTTAACGAAATCTTCGCTGGAACTTAGAGGTTGTCTCAGATATCGATATATGTATTTTGATTCGCTGGTTTTAAATAGGAAACTTCTCAGGGCGGACAGAGAGACATACGAACATAGCTAAATCGACTCAAAATTAGATTTATACAAGAATACATATACATTATGGGGTCTTAGCGTTATACACTGAATGACAAAATCAATATAACCTCTTCATCTTTACTTGTGGTGTTGGAGGGTATAAAAATAATTTTTAATATTTCAATTTTCAAAACTTAAAATACCAACTTTTTCCACAAACAGGAACTTATATTTTAAGTTCATTTTTTTATTCACATAAAAACTCAGAAAAGAGATGTAAAAAAAAATATCGGAAGTAGTATTTTTTTTCTATTTCAGACAAAATACTCTGCTAACCAAAACAACAAATGATGATCGTTGAATTAAAAGAGTCAGTCAACAACATCTTTTCACATTTCTTTAAGTTTTGAGTTTCCTTAATAAATCTTCATGTTTGAAGAAGCTACAAGAAACAATAAAAAAATTGTCATTCAATGTACACGTATTTCACATTTCTGGTCCAGAGAGGCTTCACAAAGCCAGTCACAGGCAAACACTTATGTGAAACGTATTTTTTAAATGTTAAACGAGTTTTTATTTTATTTTATTTTATTTTATTTATTTATTTTATTTTTCTTGAAATTACTCATCTTCATCTTTGCAATCGGTATTATCAGGTATTAAACAGTTATTTAATTTTATGTTTACAGTTAAATACGCGAAAATGAGAAACAAGTCTTTTTAGCTTTTGTCTTTTAAAAAGTGACGTAACAATTTTGTCGAAAAAAATGGTGTGTGATTTTAAAGGAGAAAAAATAACAGAATAAATACAAACTATGAATGAAACTTTATGTTCAAGATTTTAAGTTGATTCCTCAATATCGTCCCAAGTCACGTAATGATACATAGTGGTGTCTTATTTGCAAATAATTCTTTGGAACTACAAAATGGTATTTTATAAAAGCATTCCTAAGGTTTTTCCAATTGATTTGGAAAATCAGTAAGTTGAGGATAAAAAGGGGAAAATCATAAGCTCTCAGTAAATCCAGTGGACTAGTAGTGAACCTCCAAAGTTGATCATCATACAAAGGAAATATAATAATTGCAAAATATCTCAAGAAAGTTTAAAATTTGGCCCTGTCCAATAATAGTTTTACTGGATCAAATTTAGGACGGATCAGAGGGTGACGTAGCCCCCCAAAATATAACTTTAAAATTTGGTTTCAATCATTAAACTGATAGGATTAGGAGAGTCATAGTCCCCATTCAAAGAAATATAAAGAATCGAAATCTATATAACTATTACATTTGGCCCCAATCGCTTTCTTAAGAAACTGTTTTGCTTGACAAAATGTAGAACGGATTGAATCAGGGGAAGACAAAGAAAATATACATTATCGCATATCTAAAAATAAAAAAAAAAAAATTAGTCCCAATAACGTTTTTAAAGAATTTTTTCAATGGACGAAATGTAAGGGGAGAGGAACCCCTCTCCATACAATGCGAATCTTACTTGGCGATTATCAAAAAAATTTTTTCAGCATGAATTCTTAAATTAAGTTCCAATAATTGTTTTACTTGGGAAAATTAATGGTAGATTGGGTCTGGGGAAAAAGTACTTATCATACATATTACTGGAAAGCTTTAGAATGGAAAGGGTGACGGGGAAGATATCTATTGAAAGTAAATATTAGTAAAAGAATATCTGAATGACTTTTAAGACGAAAACGTGGTCCATTGTATAAACATTTTTTCTGATTCTAGCACGGAGAAACATTTTTTTGCAGAGAAACGCGAAAATGGGAATTATGGACCGATGTTGGTAAATTTTCGAACATCCTGTTATATTTTTGTCATTTAAGATAAATATAAATACAATACAGTGATATTTAGAAGTGGATCTATTATGAGAACTATGAGAAGTTATAGACCGACGACCCTCATAAAATTTGGTGTATTTTTAAAGAATATTATCAAATTAATTTCTGGCATAATTTGTATATCTAGGACGTTTATGGCCTTAAACCCCCATTCGGAGGGGACATTTTGGTTAGGGCCTAACTGAAATAATGAACCGATTATAAGCAATTTCAATAGACTTCTTCCTTAGATGAATTTATTAGTACGTGCGGAATTTAATAAAGATGTTTCAAAACTGTGATCTGTGCTTAGATCCCATGGCCAGCAGTACCCACAGCTATCCTGAAGTGATTCTGAATTAATCAGAAATCCGAAAATATTGTTGCATTATTTTCCTAAGGTTCCTAGCTTTTATTTAATACCCATATTTAACCTTTTCACATTTTCACCACCACAAATGGTGGGGAGGTCAACGCCATATTTGACCCAATAAGCAGATATATTCATGTATCGAAATCTGAGTGGATTTAGTTATGTCCGATTGTTTGTCAGTTTTTGGCACACTCACATTCAAAATAACTGACAGAGCTCAATAACAAGTTTCCATTTTAAGACCGACAAAATCGGTTTAGTCGAGAAAAAAATTTTAGACCGTCATGCGAGAGAACCTCCGAAAACTGAAAAATTGAAACATGGATTATTCTCTATCTTTGGAATCCTTCAAATAAATTCCATTCCATGAATAGAGCTTTTATTATAACTTAAGTATTATGGTCTTCAAGATTTTCAAATAGGGCATGATGGAGTAGTTCTACCAATTACTTCTATATACTCTATATTATTTTCTTTATTATATATTTAAATTTTATTAACATTTGATTCATTTTTTATACTTTCAGGCAAATTTTTTTATGGACTAGTGTAAAATAATTAACAAGGTAAGTTTGAGATGAATCCTTAACACTCCCAATCCCACTGACTGTTATGAACTGATAATCTGAAAATTGGCAGCACTATTCAATTTAAATATCTCCAAAATACGATTTTTACAATGATCTGCAAGGTAATAATTTGCCTCCCCTAAAATCTCTTCATGTCACACAATAGAGACAATTGTGCGCTCTATCTGTTGCTCTACATTACCCTTTGTAATGATAAAGACATCATGTGAGACGATTTCTCGCCACACAAAAGTCTTTACTGTCTCCTTATAATGACCTGGGGGACACACAACTTTTTTATTGTCTTTCTATTATACACCTGATGATATGGTTTATGCATTAGGGTTTCATGTCTGACAATAACCAAGGAAATTTGATTTGGATCATAGACCATGAAATGTTAGGGTCGCACAGTGTTTTAAGAAGTATAGATGCGTTAAATTTTTGTACTAAAGGGAAACATTTGGGTCATTATTTATTAACACAAATCGAATTTACAATATTCCAAAGACGGATCTAAATAAATCGACTAAAATTTCGATTTGATCCCAAAATATAAATGTACATGAAGTCTCAAAATTAAAACACCTTCATTAACCAGAGTTAAAAAAAATGAGTTGTTTGCCAATATACCCGATGTATCTGGCAACATTAGACGCTTGTACTCCTCCAAATTAACTCGATAATATCTCAGCACTAATCGTATAAAATCTCATTAATCTTTAACGGTTCAAAAGAAACAGAATTATTAAAAAAATATTTTGACAGACTGTCCCTTTTTTTAACATACCTGAGGTGATCAAATTTGAAGAGTGACTGATAAGGTCCCAAACCACATAGCTATTTGTAGTCCTCCGAATTAACTCGAGAACACCTTAGTCCTAATTATGTCAATTTTCATTAAAATTTGTCTAACGATTCAATAGTTCCTTACAAACTGATTTAGACAGACTGTGTGATTTTTCAATATAACCGAGGTGACCAAATTTGGAGGGTTATTCACTATGCTCTTGACCACATAGACGCTTGTACTCCTAAAAATCAAACACTTCAGCTCTAATCGAGACAACTTAATTAAGATATTTATAACGGTTTAGAGGTAACAGAATTGTTTTCAAAAAATCGAATTGTACATAATGTGCGCTTTTCAACACAACCGAGGTGACCAACTTTAGGGGGTCACTGACCACATAGGCACTTGTTCTCCTCCGACTGATTTTTTTTAACTTTTTAAAATATAACAGAATTATTACCAAAAATCGTCGATTTGGACCGAATGGGCGTTTTCATCATAACCGAGATGGCCAATTTTGAACGGTTACCTACAATCAGAACTATTTCTAAAAAATTGATTTGGACTGTGCGATTTTCAACATAATCGAGTTGGCCAAATTTAAAGGGTCACTGACTATACCCCTGATCACATAAGCACTTGTATTCGTCTAAATCAACATTAAGATATACCTAACGGTTCAAAAGTATTAGAATTATTTCCAAAAACATCGATTTAGATTTAAATTCAAATTTCCTTAAACTAGTTTCAATTAACGTTGTTTAGTTCTCTTTATCATATAATTGAAGGGCAAACAAACAATTATTAGTCATGGGAATATTTATAAATTAATTTGCAAAATTAAATACAATACAATTACAATTAAATATTTATGGCAAAAACAAATCTAAGAAAATCTACTATATATATATTTATTTGTATTATTAATATTCTATATCCAACTTATAAAAAAAACTGACATAAAATCGAAAATCTATAATTTATATTCGTTTCGGCACATAAAAAACACACATAAACATGAATATATCCGACCAGTAAATCCATTTATGGTCAAGTGAATGCTATAACCATAAAAATTATAGTTTAATGCTTTTTTCGTTTAATTCTTTATTACTGAGTTTTTTTATTTGTCTACTTTTAAAAGAATTTCAAAAGTAACTTTTTATGGTAAACAACATAATTTTTTTGGAAAAAAAGTGAAAAAGAAAAACAAAAACGTCAACTCAGACAATACTTTTCTTTTCTAATAACTAAAATTAGATAAATTGGTTAGAAGTGTTTTTTTCTTTTAATAAACAAGTTAATAAAGCACAGTGGTCGTAAAAAACGCTTTAATTCCGTAACTTTAGAACTTATGAAAATTTTTTTATGAAATTTTATAAAACTATTCCTGAAATGTTTTCCAATTGATTTGAAGCAGTACAAGTTCCTAATGGATCTAGGGGATAATTTGTGGACCTTCAAAATTGGCCACCTTGGAAATTGGAATAAAAAAACGGCAAAATTTTGCTTATGATTTGAATGAAAAATTCTATATATAAAATAAGAAGTATGTTTGTATGCATGTATGAATGTATGTATGTATGGGAATTGGAATAAAAAAACGGCAAAATTTTGCTTATGATTTGAATGAAAAATTCTATATATAAAATAAGAAGTATGTTTGTATGCATGTATGAATGTATGTATGTATGTATGTATGTATGTATGTATGTATGTATGTATGTATGTATGTATGTAACGTATAGACTCTAAACTCTGATGAAATTTTCACACAATGATCCCAGTATACCCTAAAGTAACATAGGCTATAAAAATATCCGATATGACCAGTGGAAGTGGTACCTCTCATACGAAACAAATATTGATTATCGTATATCTAAAGAACTGTAACAACGAGAGTTCTCAAATTTGGTCCTTACAACTTTCTCAAGAAAATTCTTCTACTGAACAAAACGTAGGAGTAATAAAACAATAAATCGAATATATAAAGAACAATAACATTAAGTGTTCTCGTATTTGGTCCCAGCTATATTTAAAAAAAAACTATAACAGCGAGAGTTCTCAAATTTGTCTCTTATCACTTTCTTAAAGCTCGGTTTAACCAGACAAAACGTAGAACGGATGAGACCAGGGGAGAGGTATCCCCCCATACAAATCAAATTTAAATTACTAATAAAATATTAAATATTTTTAAAAAAATTCTTGGAATATTTCAAATGATTTGGAGTTGTACAAAAATATTACTGGGTTCAGGAGCCGGGGCACCAGCCTACAAAGTTTGCTTCCTTGGAAAGGATTTTTTTAAACTTCAAAAAATGTTTTATTATCAAATTTTCTATAACTTAAAAACTACTGAATATTTTTTAAACAAATTTTACAACGACGGTACAAATTCTTAATAAGTCTAGTGGACAAGAGGTACCCCTCCAAATGTGGGCACCTTTGATATTGAAATTAAAAAAAAATTACGCTTCTGATTTTATTGAAAAAATCTTAGGAGTGAGACCGAAAATTCTTAACGTATATAAATGTTAATAAAAATTTTAAAACTTTTTCAGAAAACCTTCCACTAACGTTTTTATAGTGATTTCTATCACTTTGCTCAAACCGGTAGTCCATCTCTGCTTAAAGTTTACCACATTTTTTCGCTTCAATTCTCTTTTAACTAGAGCCCAATATATCTCCTCTGGACTTAGCTATGGGCAGTTTTGAGGATTAACCTCTTCTAATGCGTATGTTACATGATTGTTTTTGTACAACTCAATGTCTTGTTTGCTATAATGATAGAATACCAAATCATACCAAAAATAAGTGGATAAATAACGAAGTCTAATGAATGGAAGCAGCCGTTTATGTCAATATTGCATGATGTAAATTGTGGGTCTTAAAGAGCCAATTGAAGCTGGTCAAACTGAAAACTTTTTGGAAAATTTTGACTGCTTTTTAGTCTTATTCTTTTGAGAAGGAAATATATGACAAAGCTAAATTTAAAGAAAGAGTTTTTTGATTATATAACTTCATATGTTTGTATATGAAAAATCGAAAAATCCCATATGGAGGAAACCTCTTATAACAACAAAGGGAAAATTTGCTAAAAAAGTTAATTTTTGTAATAATTTTATCTGATTGGGAATTTTGGTATCAAAAAGAGGGAATCTTTTTCTAATCTTATATTAAAGATAACTTTTTCCATATTAAATTAACATTTTATATTAATGAATAGTTTTAGTATAGAGATTTTATTTATGATCAGATATTAAAAAAATTGTGAAAATTTTTAAAATATAAAAATGTTTAAGTTTTTGAAAAATGTATTAAAGAAATTTCTTTCTAGCACTTTCTAAAGTACATTATATTATTTTTCTAGAAATTACCTTTCCAATGATATCAAATACGTGTAAAAATATTTCAGACAGTTAATTAAAAATTAACTTAAATTCAACAAAATTGTAGCATTTTCTATACATTCATAATTAAATGATCAAGTTTGGGGATTTACTGCTCATCCGCCAAACTTTCTAAAAGCTTGTGCTTTACTAAATTAATTGGAAAAGACCTCGAGAATGTCTTTGTGAAATTTCATTAAAAAATATTTATTCGTTCCAAAGTTACAGAATTATTTCCAATAAAAGCGTTTTGTGTATTAAATAAAAATTTAAACATTCCACAGTGGGGCAGAATCGATTTTATATTGGAAATTTAGTATAATGATAGCAGAGGAATGTCGTCTTCGATGTCTGGGAGCTTGGATGCCATAGATACTGTATGGGAGGAGGAATAGGTGTACGAGGTACTCCATTTGGTTAATTTAATGCAAATCCATTTAGTCGATCATAAGTCACAAATTTATGTCCCAAAAATATTGATTCTGCCTCACCGTGAATTCTAATGATCTTTTTTCTTAAAATTGAAACTGTCATTGCTTTGTTTTTACTTTTTGTATTCATTTAAAAACGAAAGGAAAATTTAAAGAAACCAGTCTTTTAACATTTGAAAAAAATTAAAAAAAATAATAAAATAAACTAGATTAAAACAAAAAAAACACAATAAACATTTTAAAATTTGCGGTTCAAATTTATTCTGTAGCAATAAGTAAGTAAAGGCCGTTTAGAAAAAATAAAATTTAACAACAAAAAAATCAACAGCAGCAGCTGAAACCAGATCGTTATTACTTTAAAGTTAGAGAAAAAAAGTGGTTTAACGTTTTTTTTTTCTTTTTGTTTTAAGTTATATTTCTTCAATCTCTCAAAGAACAATAACTAAGAAAAAAAATTATGTAAAATATAACCGCAGCTTGTTATTTGATTGAAATTTTATTAAAATAAAATAACGAAACAAGTTTTGAATTTATTATATAAATTAAAGCTTTTTGTGATTTTCTAAAGACTTAAAATAGCGTTATTTTAAAAAAATGGGTGCAAATATTAGAATTAAAAAATTAATTTTGAAATTTTCATTTCATTCAATTTAATTGAAAATTGCTTTCCATCGATAGAGATTTATATGGTAGAAAACAAAAGACTTAAGACACATACTTGAAAATTATTTGCACTCGCAGTAATTTCAAAACGTTTTTTTTAATTAATTATCTAACATTTGATGAATCGTTTAAGATATTTAAATAATAGGTGAAGTTCAGTTCTCAAATCGTTTTGTGGAATTACAGTTGCCCAGCTGGTTAAGGGAAGTAGTGGGTGGCCTTTCGAAGTTGGTTATTTTCGGGTATTGGGATTTTTCTCTGAATTCGCCTAAAATTCATTTATATCATGAAGCAAAATAATTTTTTTATAAAGTTATCCCTTGCAAGTCTCTACAAAAAATAGATATGGAAGTTATCTCTTATATATATATATATATATATATATATATATATATATATATATATATATATATATATATATATATATATATATATATATATATATATATATATATATATATATATATATATATATATCAAGTTACCCTCCTCCTATATATATATATATATATATATATATATATATATATATATATATATATATATATATATATATATATATATATATATATATATATATATATATATATATATATATATATATATATATATATATATATATATATATATATATATATATATATATATATATATATATCAAGTTACCCTCCAAAAAAAATGTCGGTTATTATGTTTGATGCCAAACAAGTTAATGTGACCAGAAAAAAAGTTATTACGCACTTTGGTTATTAAATATTTTCAACAAAAAAATTTCAAAGTTCTGCCGTCAAAACTCATAAAACCTAGTTGAGGTAGAAGGAATGGTCCACATGATATTTCCAAATCCAAAAAAATGGAAAGTATTTTCCAGAGATCCGGTAGGAAAACATTCCGGTTATCTCAGTTTAACAAATTTCTTATAGAAACGCTTATAAAAAGTTTCGGGCACTGAAGTTGAAGTCAAGTTAGATGGATGACTAAATGTATGTTCTGGCAGATTTTTCGCAACCTCCTAGTCTAGAATTTTATGTTACTGTTCTCAAGGGAATGTAGAAAAGATTTGGGACCTAAAAGCAGCCGAAAAATTTTCAATTTTGATAAAGGTCAAAATTTATATCAAGGAACGTTTTGGTTAACTTTAAACGGAAATGGACTGTCGTTTGAGCTTCGAGTTCTTGGTATGGCAAGCAAGATGCAGTTGAGCAAAGCAAATTAATCATTTGTTTTAACGGGTTCTATAAATGCTTCCTTTCATAACACTTGGTAATGTGTTCACTTATTTTTGGCGTCCTGTCATAATGGCAAACTAGATCTTGAGTGGTACAAAAATTTTAAAAATATCGGAATAAAAATTTGAGTATTGAAGGTGATGATGAAAATTTTAAGGTTTTAGCTTTTCAATATTGTAGATTTATTTAGTACAAAACAAAAGACTAAAGACACATACTTGAAATATGCTCTCGGCTTTAACCTCATAAAAGTCTTTAGTATAAAATTATAAATATATAAAAGTTATTTATATATAAAGTATATAAAAACTGACACAAAAAAGTCTTGTATATCGAAATCTCCTACAGAAGACGTATTTATGAAGATCATTTCGACTGCAAAAAAAAAACAAGTAAGAATGTTATGCAGAATCTTCAATTCCCTCCACCACACATGTGTGTGAATTAAATATGTTATGTTTCGTTTATACACACTTATCCGTAAACACATAAACACATGCAATATATAAAAGTTTTTCTTAAATAAATAAAATTAGTTTTATTTTTGGTTAAAACTTTTTTTCTACTGAACCGATTTTGATGATGATGTTATGCTAATGAAGTATATATCGCTTAATATTATGGACAAATTTCATTCTAATTTATCGTTTTATAATTGATAATTTTACAAAAGTTTTTTGTTTGAACTTAGAGGTTGTACCAGATATCGGTCTATATATTTTAAGATACTTAACCAATTTTGATGGTTTGAAATATAAAATTTCTCCGTTAAATAATATGGATGTGAGCATACCAACAACAGACAGTCAGACAGACAGTCAGTCAGACAGACAGTCATGGCTTAATCGACACCGATTTTGATTTAATGCAAGAATATATACACATAATGATCTCTGAGATGATTCCTTCTTAGCGTGACACACGGAATGTCAAAATTAGCATACCGTTCTCACAACTTGTTGTGGTGGAGGTCATAAAAATAGTTTTGTGTAATATTTTCCAAAATATTTATATTGTCCCACTGTATACTAATAATTCGATTTTAAACTAAACAACTTAACTCGATAATTGCACACATGTTAGTATATTATTTATTTTTTGCTCTTACAAAAAAAAAGACTTAAGCTGCAAACGTTTTGAAAATTATTTTATTTAAAAAATAATTAAAATTTAATTTTAAAGCTTAAAAATAAAATTAAAATTGAAAAATTGCTAAGTATTTAATTTGAAATACATTTTAATATTTTTCAAACACGATTTTAGTTTTATGTTTATAGTTTTTGAAAATTAACAAGAGTTCGCTGGAATTTCAGATAATTAGATTTAAAATAATAAATATAAAAAAAATCAGAAATATTTCTGATATTGATCTGTAAGTATACTACGAGTATTTTAACTCGATTTGAATTAATTATGGATAAACGATTATATATTGAGATCATGTATAAACTAATCTCCAATAGGCCCAAATAGCGCACCTTTTATCGTTTGGCCCATATTTTGATACCAAATTGAATGAAAATATTTAGATTTTGAAAATTTTCAAAGTCCTATTTCTCAAAATCATGATTAATTTTCAACATTCTCTTTTCTGTTCTGAATTCTATAGGTGTATAGCTTTCCTCCGTACTAAGTCCCACTAGCGCACCTTTTTTCGTTTGGCCCATATTTTGATAATAAATTTGTATGTACGTATGTAAATAAACATTTTAAAATTTGTATGTATATATGTACGTATGTATGTACGTATGTATGTATGTATGTATGTATGTATGTATGTATGTATGTATGTATGTATGTATGTATGTATGTATGTAACGTATAGACTCTATAATGACTGGACCAATTTTGATGAAATTTTCACAGAGTAATCCCAGTATATCCGAAAGGAACAAAGGATATAAAAAATCCCATAGGACCAGGGGAAGGGGTACCCCCATACAAATATTGATTATCAAATATCTGAAGAACTGTAACAATGAGAGTTCTCAAATTTGGTCCTTACAACTTAATCAAGAAACTGTTTTCCTGGACAAAAGATAATGCTAATAAGACCAGGGGGAGGGGTATCGCCCAAACAAGGCCAAACATTAATTATAGAATATATAAAAAACTATAACAACTAGAGTTCTCGAATGAGGTCTCAACTACTTTCAAAATATTTAAAGAAATCGAACAACGAGAGTTCTCAAATTTAACCCTTATCGCTTTCTTAAAGCTCGGTCTTATTAGACAAAATGTAGAACGTATAGGACCAAAGAGAGAAATTCCTCCCATTCAAATCAAATTTAAATTACTAAAAAATAGTTTAATCGTATACAACACAAACGTTTACAATGCCCTAAATTTTTTTTGGCAAAACGAAGTTTGCCGGGTCTGGTAGTAAAAAGAAAAACTCTTTCCATTTACTCCAACCTTAAGAAATATACTGCATCTAGTAGTAAAGGAAATTCTAATGATTTCGAAGTATATTTTGTCACATTTCCACAGATTTAATAAATCTTTATGAAAAAGATCTGTCTTAATTAATTAAAGCTTTATTCTCATAAAACTCCATAAAATATTTTACGATCTATTTAATCCCATTTAAGAAATTGTCTACAACGAAATGAAAAAAATAGAATGTTTTAGCTACAAAAATATTGCTTGACTATTTTTTTTCGGTTGTAGCAATTATTACTCCGCCCTCTTGCAATAAATAACAAGACAATCTAATTTCAAATAAAAGCAAAAACTAAGAAAATGACTAAAATATAGAAATATGTAACAAATAAATGTAAGAAAAAAATGCATAAGTAACAATAATTGAAAGTAGGTAACTAATATTAACAAAAAAACAATAACAACAACAATTGCTAACAATTTGGTAATTGATTATTGCTTGAGCAAAAAAAAAAAAACAAAAAAATGACTTAAAAGAATTGGTAACATATAATATTTATTAGTGGCTACTAAATTTATTAGTGGTAGCTAAACTAAACAGCTGCCTGTGGCTGCCACACAATGTTGGCATAATTAAGTTATACTATATTTTTTTTGAACGGTCTTAGCTGTTATGTGGTTTTGGGATCGACAATAATTTTGAAAGTAAAACTTTAAATCAAATAACTTAAATCAATTGACCATAACACATCAACGCCAACACCAACACCACCAAAGAAAGAAATAAAATATTTATTCTATGTTTTTTTTTTCAAATTTTTTTGTACCCTCCACCACCACAAGTGGAAATTAACTTTGTCATTTCGTATGTAATGCTAAAAAGGTATAATTTCAGATCTCATATTGTATATATAATCTTGCATTATATCAAAATCTGAGTCGATTTAGTTATAACAATAATTGACAGAGCTGAGTGAAATTTGGCGTGAGTATTTATTATTAACCTGAGAAGTTTCCTATTTAAAACCATCGAAATCGGTTTAGTATATTAAAAGATATATAACGATATCTGAGGTAACCTCTAAGTTCAAGAGAAAAACTTTCGTTAACTTTAAATTATAAACCGACAAATTAAAATAAACTATTGTCATTATGTTAAGTTATATGTACTTCATCGCCAGTTCATATATTATCAAAATCGGTTCAGTTGGAAAAAAGTTATATAACTTATTTTATGAAACAGTAAGTGCTCCTGTGTTATATATAAGAAAAACTTTAAATATTGTATACGTATGTCAATGTGTATGTACGAAACATAGGGTATATACTTCACCTGCATTTGTGGTGGAGGGTATTAAAATTCGGCATAGCCAAATAAAGCAATTCTACTTCTTTTAGTTACCTTTTTAGTTAAAAAAACTTACCATAAGAGACCATAAGGGCCAAAATAATAAATTTAAAAGCCATATTTTTTATTATGATAACAACAAATGTAAATGTATTTTTTTCTTTCTTTTTTATGAAATCAAAAGTTTATTACGTTAAAACAATTGAAACCGTTTTTTTTTTCAAATATTTTTTTTTAATTTATTTCAAAATTTGCATACGTTTACACGAATAGTCAGTAACAAAATTTGTGTGCCTTTGTGTTCCAAAACTAAAGTTACCGTTTGTTATTTTTTTCTTTTTGAACTCTGTTTTGTTTTTTTGGTTTGCACGAGTGTTGGTGCTTTGTATTTTTGTTGTTTATTTTACTTCCGTGCGAAAAAGTACGTTTTAACGGTTACACGTTCCAAACTTAACTAAACATTGTTTTTAACTAAAGTTTGCAAAGCTTGTCATTTGCCTCTGCCTCTGTAAAATATACATTCACATTATAATACTTTTGTTGTGTTTCATTTTTTTTGTTGGCATTTTTCGGTTTATTTCTCTGTGTGTTTTTTTATCGTCTTGTTATTGTTGTTGTTTTCTTATATTTGAATTCTCTACTGTATAAAAAAAATCTCTAGGTTTATTTGAATTCAAAATATTTTATTGGTTTTGGTGTTTCAATTTAAAATTCATACTTTGCACAAATGTTAACTTAAATATTTGAAAATCAAATAGTTAAAAATATATATTTGTATATGTAAAGATTATGTGTGTGTTAAAATGTGGGTGCAAAGAATATAAAATCCACAAAATAATAATTTCAAATATAAATTTTAATTGAATGGTACATTTGTGTTAGGGAAGAAAAGTACCTAAGATGCTTAAAAGCTTAAGACTAAAGATAAAAACTTAGGTTTACTTAAGCCTCCTATCACTTTTGTTGAGCATTGAACAAAATCCGTCCATTCTTCCTTCCATTATATAAAATTTCCATCCAAAATATAAAATTAATATCCACAAAATTTATAACTTAAAATATGTAGTTATATTAGATGGTACTTTTAAGTTACAAAAAGTACCTAAGATGCTTAAAATGTATAACATTAAAGCAATTAATTTAAGTCACTTAACATTTTTTGTGACTGCTAAACAGTGTCTGTCCATTTGTCCACTGAAAATATGAAATGTCATCCAAAATACAAAACTAAAATGCACATAATTAATAACTTCAAATATGTAGTTATATTCAATGGTACTTTTTTGTTACAAAAAAGTACCTAAGATGCTTAAAAGGTATAAAATTTTTAGAAATTAATTTAAGTTTACTTAAGCCTCTAAATAATTTTTTGTAACTGGTACATGAAATGTGCGTCAAAATAAAAAATGAATTACAAAATATTAAATTAAAATATGTAATTGTTTTATGGTACTTTTTATTAAGAAAAAAGTACCGCAGATGCTTAAAAGGATTAAGGTTAAGGGAAACAATTTAAGTTCTCTTAAGCTTTTAATTTGTATTTAATGGTACTTTCAAGAAATAAGTACTTAAAATGCTTAAAAAGTTTATGGTTTAGGAAACTGTTACACTAACTGTAAGTGTAAAACGATGTCTGTCCCTCCGTTCATCCATCCATCCATCCATCGCAAAAACCTCTGTCCAAAAATGAAAATCCCAAAATTAATACTTTCAGATGTACATTTTAGAAACAAAAAGTACCTGAGATGTACAAGCGTTATAAAGATGAAGAAAATAATTTACAATTTTCTATACAAAATATCTAAAATCTCAATCCGTTTAAAATATATTTAAAAATGTGAACTTTTTCACTGAAATGTTCAATATGTCATTAAAAGGACTGACCTACAGAAAATAATCTTTGGAGTGTTTTAGTCATAAATTAAGGATAATTTAAATACAAAATACAAAATGTATTTTAAATTTTGACAAATTTAAAAAAAATCAACAAACTCGATATGACCAACTTTGAAGGGTCGTCGACTATGGCCCTGACTATATAGGCTAATGTTCTCCTGTATGTTAAATCGGCAACAGCTTTAATCATGTGAACTTTCATTAAGATACATTTAATTCGTACCAAAGTTACAGAATTATTTCTGAAAATTCGATCCGAAATCAATTTGGACACACTGTGCATTGTGAACATGTCTAAAAAAAGGGTTTTAGTGATAATCGGTCAAAATTTTAAATAGTTCCTATAAATATGTCCCGGAAGGTGATTTAAGCGAAATTTCAAGAACTTGTTCCACAAACGAATGTAGCTCTCAGATAGACAGATACACAACCAAAAATGCACATTTAAAGTGATTAGCATTATTTACTTTAAATAAACACGTTCTAACAAGCTTTTAGAGTCAAATTCTTCAAGAGGCGGTTGATACGTTTGTTAGAACCTCTATAATTTATTTACAGTTATCAAAACGAAAGACTTAAGCGAGAAAGAAAAATTATAGATAAAAAACAAAAGACTTAAGAAACGAACTTTTTAATAAATAAATTTATTATAAATAAAATGTATACATATTTTTTTACAAAAACAAACCTTTTTTTACTATAAACTATTTAATTTAAGTTACTAAATACCTTCTCCTAACAACAATAACAAAAATCATACACACACACAATCACATACAATAAGAAAAAAAGCTTAAAATCCAAATGGTTTGATTGAAAGTAAAAGCTTTAACTTTTGAAGGTTTTTCTGTTTATTAAGACTGAATTGGTTTATTATTCTTTAAGTGTGTTACTTCTTGGCAACATGTTGTAAGTGAAATGATAGTGAAAACATGTTCGAATGTTACGCATGCGCTATAAAGTCTATATTTGTTTTAAGACAACAACTAGATTTTTATTTAAACATCTGTGCAAAGTTTGAATTTTTTATGCTTTTAAAGGTTGCATTGATTATTTTAAAAGCCTGAGGCATTGGGTTTGTTGGTTGGTTGCTTGTGTCTTGATGTTTGATTGTGGTTTTTGCTCTTGTTTGTTTAATCATTCATTAATTCATTCATTCACCTATTGCAAAATACTCAAATAATACCTAAATAATGACCAAGTTTTTGTTTAATTTTTTTAAAGTTTATTAAGAGTTTTTTTTAATTTTCATTAATGTATGTTTGTTTGCTTTTTTTTTCTAACTAACCCAACATTATGTTTGAACATGATTTCTTGCTATAGTTTTAATGAAACTTTTGATTGACATATATTGTTGTATTTATTGTATCAACTATTTTTTATATGTATACAAAATGATTTTGTTACATAATTTTTGATAAATTGGCTTTTAAATTAAACAAAAAAGAAAAATAAATTATAAAAAAAGTTAGTGGATATACCCTACATTAGCATATGAGATTTGGTAATTGTGATGCTTTTCATATATGAATTAAAATTATGCTTTAATATTAACATATAAATACAGAGAAAAACTAAAAATTATTTTTTGTAACGATTTAATTATGTCCTTCCTTCTGTCTTGGTGGGATTACGGGACTTCAATATAATACAGGTCGCAGTTTAATAAATTGAATGAAATTTTATACAAGAATTAAAAAATACTCTAACACTATTTCTTAAATAAAAAGTTCCACTCAAAGTTTTTTTCTACAACCAATTGATTATATTCTTTCGCCCATCTTGGTTAGATAGCTGACCTTTCATTTAAATCTTAATAACTGAATATAACATTAAGGAGTATACTAGAAACAGAGATTCAAAAAATACGTAGTGATTTCAAAAACTCTTAACTTGTATTCGTTTTCTGGACACAAGTTTATCTTAAACCTCTACTATTTTCCAAAAATTCTGAGTCAAAATCTGACTTCACTTAATCTGTTTGTCAGCCTGTGTTGGCATATTCATTTCTATGCCAATGTTCCGATCTTCTTCAAACTTTTATAAGTTTTTTAATTAAAAGTAATCCGATTGAAATAAAATAGGTGCAGCTGCCATTTATATGCAGCTGTACCAACTACATCAATCTGCCAAAAAATCAAAATCGAATCGATCGAAAAAATTTATGGCAAAAATATGTGCATGAACTGTTTAATTATAATTATGCAAATATGTGACATAATGTCACATTGATACTTCAGACGAGTATGCTATAAAGAGTATTGAAGATTCGACACAGAAGAATATATCTTTTCTAGTTTTTCTTTACTTTTATTTATCAAATTCAAAATGGTTTTCATTAAAAATAATTAACATATTCTTTAAAATTTCCGCGGCCAGAAAAATGTTAAAATATCGCTTTTAAAAATATTAGGCAATTCAATATTGAGTTAAAATTTTTTCGGTCTCACCGATTAATACCGAACAAAAGCATATTTTTTTTTAATAAATCTATAACTTTCAATCGGATGTATGGATTTACATTAAATTTCACATCATGATAACAGTGGAAGGAAATCCATAAGGGCTCTATGGGCGACGTTATAAGGGTGCAAATTTTGGTATCTCGGAAATTAATTACATTTGTCAAATTTTTGCTTGACAAATGTGAATATCAAAAATTTATGGCCCTTGAATTATAACTTTATTTTTTTTCGGTTCAGTCCTACTGTGCAAAGCGTAAAAGTTAAAATTAATCAGTAATATTTTTTATAGCCCAATAAATGATCATATATCTTAGAAAACCACCATTTGCGATAATGCTAAATGTAAGTTTTACGAATTGTTATCATACTTTCAATGGTCCACCACGAACCTTTAAATTCATATAAAATACTTCCCGCAAATATTTCTATCCTTAATTTATACAACCGTTTATAGCACTATGTATTCGACTTGACCAACTTTAACTTATTTTTCTACTGTTTTTCCGTTTTCAGTTGCATTATTGTCTTCCACTCATAAATATCTAAATATTTATATTTATAACTTCAAAAAAGTATGAGTTATTGATTCAAATATAATCTATATTTGACACATGTTTGTTTATATCCGATTTTATTTTCTTGTTATTTTCTTCGTAAACAAACTTTAATGCCAAACAAATAACGGATTATATTTTGTGTGTGTGTGTGTGCAAGCGAATATTTCGAAATAAATTGTAATAATTTAGTTAAATTGGTTTCAAAACGATAACGACGTCTATCCCAACTGACACTTGAGCTTTAGATTTTTTAATGGGATTTTAAAAGTGCAATAAGTATTAAAGCTTTAACACTATAGATAACAGTAAATTGTTAAACAGTAATGGATATAAATATAGTTTAGATTTAAGGTGAAATACAGTTTAAACAATAAAGATGGTCTTCGAGTTTAGGACTCAAGAAATTCAATTTTGGTCAACAATGAAAAAAATTTAATTGTGTTCAGACATATGGTGTTTCGGAGGGTAAATACACATGTTTAGACAGTGAAATCAAGAACTTATCAGACACAAAAGTTTAACGGCGTAGATTGTAATCAAACCTTAGAATTGTGAGTCATAAAATAACCTGTTTCCCTAGGTTTAAAGGAATTGGGATACATTCAAAGGCAGGGAAATTCAAAAAGTCTCTACGTACTTTTCAAAAACTCTTATCTTGTATTTTTTTCTGGACAGAAGTTTATCGTAAGCCTGTACTGTTGTCCATCTTTGTTATAGCATTTGGATTCCTCATCAAAAGAAATACTTCGCCTTTGGATTAGTGAATAAGGTGAATTTCGGAAAAAAGGGCATTCGGTATCGTTCGAAACGGTGGTTAGAAGTGACAAGGTTTGAATTAAAGACAAGGGACACAGCGTGTGTATAAATCGATTTTTTAAAGATAACTAACATTTCACACGTTTATAGCTGTATTTTCGAGTTCATTCGGAATGGTACATATTTTGTCAGGGGCATAGTAGTGAGCTTAAAAACTTGGTCACCTCGAGTATGTTGATTTTTGAAAAATTCACCAAAAGTGATATTAATCAGAAGTTGCAAAAATCTAATTCTTAGACTTTTTTGAAAAAAGTAACATCTGAACTTTTTTTTAAGTTTTTAAAGTTTTAAACAATTTAAGGAGAAAAGATCTGCCCAGCCATATCCAAAGTTGATAAATTAAAAATCCCATAGCTGTATATTAAACACCCAAAAAGTATTTTTATACAAGCGACCCTTATAATGACTGAGTGATCATTTCCGTGAAATAAGTAAAAATTTTTAAACATGATTTATATGGGTTGGAATTTTGGGGGTTTTTCTCAGAAGTGGGAATATTTTTAAGTTTTCTGATCTATGGACTAGTTCTCATACATCATTTTGAGATTTCAATTTTATTAAATTTTAATTATTAATGTTACTCTTCAAAAAATAGCAAAAATTCGAAATATTAAGTTCTTCATAACTTTTTGACATCAAATGATAACTCAATTATTTTTTTCTTATAAAAATTGCGAATCTTCAAGTTTTAAAGTTTTCATAGATATAAAATAAACCAGATATTGCTTCTTCTATGTACCATTTGTTTCGATCAATACAGAACGCCCTTACTGAAATATGCTGCATTTCAGAACATGATATCAGTTTCGAAATCAAAACTGGATCATGTTAATATTTTGCCGGAGTCACCCATTTATAATCTTGTAGAAAAACTTTATCTCATACTTTTAATTAATTGTAATTCATTGAGTTTTAAGTTGGTAATATAACCCACAGACTAAGGGTATACCTAAATAAGGGTTATACTGAACAGACTAATTTTTCTTTTCAAATGTTAAAATCTTAAGATCTTTGGAAAGCATTTAATTATTCCATCTATCGATTCGACATCGATTTTGATAATGATTTAGAAACATTTATTTTGTGATCAATAAAACTTCTCGATTATTAGTCATCAAATATAAATAATAGAAAATATTTGTCAAAAATTTTTATTTACTTCGAGTGGAGAGGAACTATTATTGGGTCCAATTATTTGTCTTGAATAATCGATATCAATATTTTTAATTCGCAAACTGAGTATAAATTATTCATTTTATTTATCATTCACAGATACAATTTCCTCCATCTGGCATCATTTATAACAAACGTTTACTTACTTATTGACATAAGTGTAATGTTGGCCGATATTACAACATAGTACATTCAAACATATTGTTTATGTATAGCATTTATTTATGTATATGCATTATACACAGTTTTAAGTCGCCTTAAATTATACAATTGATTTATAAATTATTTCAGAAATTGTTTTAAATCAGAAATAGAGTTTTTGAAAACTTAATACGAATTCGTTTTATTAATTTGAAACAAGTAAGAATACTATATTCGACTTGGCCGAATCTTAAATACCCTCCACCACTTATCTATTTGTCTGAATTCCGATGAATTAATATCCAAATTTGGCCGATGATTGTCAAACTTGTTTCATATATAAAGACAGTTTTAAAATGTAGTCTTATAAGCTCGAACCCGTTTTCCGGAAAGGGACGTTATGAGGGAGCTCTAGCAAAATATGGACAGATATTGGTCAGATTAACAGTTTTCAAGACAGTTAGAAAAATAATTGAGCCGAATTTCAAAAGAATTGGCCTTCAGTAAGTAATTTAATAACATCAAAAAAGGGCTTTATAAGGAAGCTATAGCAATATATGGACTAAGATTGTCCAAATTAATAATTTATATTGAATACAGTTAGAAAAATGATTGCGTAGAATTTTGATAGAATTTATCTTTATTTACTAGTTTTATAAGCTCAAAACTATTTTCTGGAAGGGGCCTGATATGCTATATCTAAATGTGGACCGATATTAATAAAATTATTAACATATATTTCAGACAGTTTATAAGCTATAAACCATATTTCGGGCAGCGGCTTTATATGGGAGCTAGGTGAAATAATGACCCCAGCACAGTCTTATTTTATTGGATTTATTATTGTATAAAAAAGAATGTATATGGCGAATTTCAGTCAGTTATGTTCAAAATTTCGACCATTAAAATTTCGCATATTTTCGCCTACAAATCTTTTTTTATTGATCCGATTTTTATTTTTTGCACAATAACGAAGAACTATTTATTACAGTTACTTTTTTGTTTATGTTTTGTTAAAAATTTTAGAAAAACTCTTTTTCAGAATTTTGAGGTTGTCTCAGCTATCGGTGTATAACTTTTTTGCTGATGGCCCGATGTAATTAGTTTTAAATAGGAAACTGCTTAAAATAATAACAAATAATATGATCGAATTTTATTCAATTCGGACAATTATTCTAGACATGAAAAATATATATTACTTTACGGAGCCGTAGATGATTTCTTCTTGGTATTACACACGGTACTACAGAGTTGATACACCCTCATCACCACTTGTGTTATTGGAGGGTGTAAGAATACAATGATGCGAACTAACAAGATACCACTCCCCCCTTCAATTTCCAAAAATTTTTAAGTCTGTGATATTTTGTCATTGTCATTTTTTACCATTCCCAGCACTCTGTCCATAAATATTATAGTCTGCAAAAATGTATTGTCAAAACACTATACTATACATATGCAATATAAAGAGTTTCCTTTGAAATGGGGATGCTACACGCCCATATATATCCCAAAATTTTATAGAGCATAACGCAAAGTGTTTGAAATATAAAATGAAAAGGAAATCAGTCTATAACTATCGAATGGCTAGTCCGAACGCTAAGAGCTGTAATGTTTTGCTCATTATTTATGTCACATAGAAAAGTGAATTTAGACAAATTATATATCAATGTATCGGATATTGATTTTTTAAATTTCTACTTTGCGATTTGAGAAATTAAACCAGAAATTAGAGTGTTGTAAAGAAAATGGTTTGTAATTGAGAAAATCTGATTCTACCAAAAGTATATCTCAGATATCGATTAATAATTTTTTTCTATTTAATCCATTTTGACAGTTTTAAAAGAAACGTCTCAGGACAGGTGACATAGCTAAATTGACTTATATTTTGATTTTATTTACATTTGCTTTGTATAGGAGCTAACTGTCATTCAGAAAATATTCTAACTTTAATTATTTCTTAAATATTCGATAATTAATGTTTGCTTTGTATGGATCAACCTCTATCTCTGATCCTATCCGTTTTACATTTTGTCTAGTAAAACTGTTCCTTGTGAAAGTGATTGGATCCAACTTTCATTGTAATAGTTCTTTAGACATTTGGAAATTAATATTTTCTTTGTATAGGGTGTACCTCGTCTCCTAAACCTATCGAAATTTGTGTTAATTTTCTTTTCAAGAAAATCGATCCATTAGCTGTCCCACACAAACAAAAATAGATTCATTTTTGAAGGAGTATTTTTTTAAGCATATCGATTGAAGGTTGTCTGTTTGATGTTCTGTCCGTTCGCGTCTATCATGAAATCGAATACCTTATTATTTTAAAGGAGGATCTTATTGAGGTTCAAACCTCATGAAACTTATAGATACGTATATTTTTTAATTAAATATGACACTAATAGGTCCTGTATCAGTCCAAATTCAAATACTAAGTTTCAAGAAGTTTGATCCACAGTTGATGTAAGCTCCCACCTCAGAAAGTCACTTTTAAGTGCATATCTCAAAAATTGTCAGTATTGCGATGATATTTTGTATGCTTAAGACCAGAAAACAGCCTATGAAAATTTTCGATGGTCGGTCTATAATTTCCTATAGCCCCAACATCCTAAAATCACCACGAATTGCATAATTCTCTTAAATAAATATGTGAGTATGAAGAAAATATTTGAAATAAATATATTTTATACAAGAACAAATTATACAATCAAATTCTATGAGGGTCGGTTCTTAGTTTTTCATGAGTGCGCAGTGGTGTAGGGAATTATATAGTCGGTTAATTTGACTATTACTCTTACTTTTGCTATAATTAATTACATACATTGAAGGAACGTTTATAAATGCTTTGCTCTTCCGACTTAAAAATCTGAAGTGATAAATCCAATAAATGATTTTTTCTGAATATTTAAAAGACAATATTTTTTATAAAATATTTGTATTTTTTATTTAAAAATTGTATCTTAATTATTTTAATTAATTTAGACTTAAGAAGTATCTGTGGGAATGAAAATATATTGAGAATAATGTAAAAGGACGATAAATATTGATATATAAAACAGGAAAAGTGAAGACAAAGAAGTGAGAAATAAAGTTGTAAGTGATAGAAGACAAGAAAGAGACAACTGCTTTATTAGAAAAATCAATAGATAAAGATCAATGAGAAAAAAGGGAGTAAAAATAGAAGTCAATAAAATTACTCTCTTTATACATACATTTTGTGCTATAGAAACTTGTATCATCTTATGATTTCATTTTTGACAGCTGAGTGAAGATTTTTTGAGAGAATTAACGTTTAATTGCTTTTATAAAGTAATAGAAGAAAAGAGAAATAATATAGAATAAAAAATAGTTTATAGATTTATTAAGTTAAGAGAAAAAATATGACAGTTAAGAGAGAAAAAGTGAAAGAGGAGAGAGCAGGATAAAATTAAGGAAAGTTAAAAAATCTTTCTGATAGACAGAGATATATAGAATTTTTAGAAAAGAGAAGACATAAACAAGGTGTTAAATGAGAGAAGAAGATTTAAAGAGTATTTAAGAAAAGTTCAAGAAAAAAAGAAGAAGAAAATTTAAAGAGCTTTTAAGAAAAGTTCAAGAGAAAAAAAACGTAAAAAGAGAATGCTTAAAGGAATAAAGGAAGTGAAAAATATAGAATTGATATAAAGTTTAGAATAGATAAATTTGAAATATAAATAAAGTTTAGCTTAAAGGAGAGAGTTTAAGGTTTTGAAGGAAAGAAATTTCACTTTCAGATTGATTATAAAAGGAAAAACTAAACAAATAAAACAATGATATAATAAAAGAATAAGAATTAAGAGAGAATGAAGAAGTTAAAATTAAGGAAATAAAACGTGTAAAAGATAAAAGTAAATTAAAATTAGAAAGAGTATAAAAAGTGAGGAAATATTCCAAATCAGAAGAGATAAAATTATAAAGATTAAATGAAAAGTATAACAGATTCTTGCATTTAGAATAGTCTCAAGGTACAGAAATTTCGAAGAGCAAAAGTAAAGTTTGCCAAGCAGAAAAAGAGTTAAAGAGAGAAAAGACAAAGACAGATGAAATGTTAAGTTTTTTTGTTTAAATAGTTTAATAATATTTTTGTTTGTTTAAATATTTACAAAAGTTTCAAAACAAATGCTAAATCACACAAGCTTTGACTTTTACAAAAAAAATATATATAAAATAAAACATCTTCAGTCAGAGCACAATTCAATCCCCTTCAAACGCTTACAAAAGGATCGAAATTAAGTCATCAAATAAAAAAAAACAAATTTATGACAAAACAAAAACTATTTTCAATAGAAGATTGAAAAACAACCTAATGAGTTTTGAATAGCATTAAAAAGAAGTAGATCAATATTATAAACTATAGGAATAACCTAAATGACTACTAAAGTTTTGTTATAAAAAAAGTATTAAACATCTTAAAACTCTTCTATAAGAGAGTAAAAATGTGTGTTATTTTGTGTGAGTGAGTGAGTGAAAAGAAAACAAATCACTTAGTTTTTCTTGTCATCGGCATCCTTGTACCAATCTTCACAGCCGGGTACATTTTCGGGAGCATCACACATTTCAGTTTCATCGTTATAAACTTCACCGGTTTGACAACCCAAATCACGAGGATCTTCACCATTCAAGCAGACATAGAATTTTTGGCAATCGGTAGGGTGAGGATATCTGGGATGAGTGATAACTTGGCCACGTTTGTCGGTCTTAGGTTGATCCTTGGGGCATTCGAAACCGCTGCTAGATTTCTCTGTTGGTGACAAGAAAAAAAAACAATAAAATTTAGTTTAACATTCATTTGCCAGATGAAAAAAAAATGTCCCAAAAACTTACTGACTACAGCACCACAGTTTTCACGTTTGGCAGTATCGGGCCATACACAGGTGCCACTGTATTCATCGAAATGTAAACCAACGGTACATTTCATTTCGAGAGCATCACCTTCAATACAATTGTAGAAAATATCGCAAACAGTTTCATCGGGATGGGCAAAGAAACCATTTTTACGTGGACAGAATTTAGTAGATTTTGGAGGTTCTAAAAATTTAATATTTTATTAAAATTTTTTTTTAAGTTTTGGACTTTCTTCTCTTTACTTACGCAATTCTACACGATCACCACAGTCTACATTGAAGGGTTGATCACATTTGTTAATTTTACGATTCAATGGATCGAATACCAAACCATCAGGACATAATTTCTCCTTGGCAACACCATCATCACATTCATAGTATTTATCACATTGAATTTCATCTTCGAATTGTCCATTGGGTTTGGGACATTGGAAAGCAGCACCTAAAATTTTATAACAAAAAAATTTTAAGGATTAGAATTGAGAAAAGTTTAGTTTTGAAATATTTTTAATGGAAAAATATTAATTTTATGGTAAAAACAATATTTAAGACACTTTTATAGTTCATAATATGGTATCGACTGTAATTTATAGTCCAGATTTTAGTTGTTCTATATAATAGCCCATAGTTCATCTGATAGTCAGATTTCTATTATATAGATGGATAGTATAGATTCTTATTTAAAGATCAGACTATAGTCTTGTTTAGACTATACGTTATAGCCCAGTCTAAAGTCTTCTGTGCACTATAGTCTAGTTTAAATCCAGACTAAAGTCTGGTCGCATCTACAGTCAACTCATGACTGTACTATAAAGTCTATATTATATACTGGTCAAAACTATAGTATATAGTCCAGAAAATAGTATGTTCTAAACTATTGTTTATAGTCCAAAATATAGTCTGATCTTTACCATAAGTTTATAGCTTAGATTATAAAATTTTATAGACTATAGTTTTCAGTCTGATCTGGACTAGTTTAATTAGTCGTGTATAGTCTATAATTTATAATCCAAATATTGCATATTATCCAGACTATAGCATACAATTCAATTAGTATATTGCACAGGCTATAGTATATCGTGCAGACTATAATATATAGACCATGGTATGTAGTCCAGTACTTCAGTCAATAGTTCAGAACTAATCCATACTATAGTATATAGTGCAGACAAAAGTTTAAAGTTCTGAATTTAGCATATAGTTCAGACTATTGTATATAATCCAGACTATAGCATATAGTCCAGACGATAGCATATAGTCCTGACTTTATTATTTATTTAGTCCAGGCTGCAGAATATAGTTCAGACTATAGAATATAGTCCAGGCTATAATATATATTCCAGGCTATAGTATATAGTCCAGATTAATGTACATAGTCCAGAGAATAGTATATAGTCCAGACTAAAATATATAGAAATGACTATAATATATAGTCCAAACTATAGTATAATGTGAAATGTGGTTCAGACTATGACATATAGTTTATTTTGTAGTATGCCTCACTTTGGAACAGCGTATCAGAACCATAAGTTTATCAGAACCATGAATGGATCCATTCGGCATTGCAAAACTAAAGTATTTTAAGTTTGAATTCAGATAGATAGAAAAAAATTTCATAAACTTAATGTTGTCCCACTGTTATTGAAAACTTCATTCAAATCTCTACTCAAAAATATTTCACTTTTAGTGAAATTTTTCCTTTACCATACCACAGATTACAGTTTAATAACCTCACTTTTATAATTTTCCATAAAATAACTAAATTATTTAACCAACAAAAAACTGTGCCCAGGAAAACATTACACAAAAAATAAAAATAATTGTGTAAATTGTTTAGAGAAAAAAATGGCATAAATTTTATGGTTTAACACAAATCGCCAAGCCCCAATTTATACAAATGATGACTAATAATACCGCTATGGTATAAATGATATAAGTGCAAAAATAAGCTAAATTAAATTTATTACTTATGGTTATTTTTGTATTTAATTAATTTTCTTTATTTAATTATCTATTTATTGAGTTACTTAGTAACGATCATTTATTTATTTATTTATTTTTTTTTTTTTTCAAAAAAATGTTGAACTTTAAAAAAGGTGGGTTTTTTATTAGCAAATAATAGAAACTGCATATTTCAAAATTGCATAATAATGACGATTTGAAATGCTAAAAAGCTTAAACCAGAAATCCAAAAAAAATGCAACAACAATAACAAAAATACTTATATATAATAGAAACTAATAATAGAAAAAATAAACTTAAAGATAATGATAAAGGTACTTAAACCTGCATAGAGACAAGTTTTTTTAAGCCTCCACCACCGCAAGTGGTGAAGAGGGTATGTTAACTATGTCATTCCATGTGTGATGATAAGAAGGAATCATCTCAGACCCCATAGTATATAAATATTCTTGCATCTTGTCTGTTTTTGGCACGCTCACATCCAAAATATTATTTATAGTCCTGAGAAATTTCCTACTTAAAACCAACAAAATCGGTTCAGTATATTAAAAGATATAGACCGATATCTTATTTAGTATTTTTGTGTTATAAACAAAAGCTTTTATGCATTACATTTGTGAGCATATGTGTGAATGTGTATGTATTTACTTCACATGCATTTGTGCTGAAGGTTATTGATGATTCCGCATTGCCGATTATAGCATTCTCGCTTGTTTTTCAATAGTTTTCAAAGAGGAAAGATACCAGTAAATATCAGACATACAAATAGACAAGTCAGAGACAAACACACGTTTTTTTACTGTTTCTGTTAACACGATTGTGATATTCACTAAATCAACCAGTTTTTTTTTTTTTTTTTTTTTTTGTCTTCATGTTAAAATGCTAAAACCTCAACGTGATCAGTTTGAGAGAAACAAAAAAACGTTACTTGAACTATGATATTTAAGTTAAATGGCAAATATATTTATAAAAAAGTCATCTATAGATACCAAAAAAAACTGGTTGATATTTATCTATATAAATTGCAGAATTTGTAATTTTTTTCAAACTTTTACTTTTTTTGTTGTTCAACAACTGTAATTAACATAATTATCTTTTGGCCAGCAATTTGTCTTAACAAATTTATTTTTTATTTTTTTTTTTTTTTTTTGCCAGATTATTTTTTTTAATCTAAAACAATAGTTTTTTATGAATTTTTAATGATCGTTATTTTATTTTTTATTTGATTTGTAATAAACTTTTTCTTTTTTATATATATTTGAGGCCAATGTCAATTTAATTAACATAAATTTCTTTAGGTGGTCTAACAATAATATAAATATGTTTTTTTTAAACAAATAACTTAAATTTCAAGTTCATTATTGTGAAATTTTATGTTAAAATTTTGTAAATAAAATTAACATAAATTAAATCAATTTTGAATAATTAATTATTAAAAGAGTTGTAAATAATAAATTCCGATAAAAATAAATTAGGAATTAATTATTTTAAATATTTTAAAAAATATTAAAATCTTAAACATTTAATTTAAATCTTTATAAACAAAATTGAAATATGAAGTTCCCTATCAATTGATTGGCATAAATAAAGTTTAAATTATAATGAAATAATTTAAAACTTTAACTTCTTATTTAGAATTAAGTCCAGACTATTGTATATAGTATACAGTCCAGATTATAGTTTATAGAACAGACTATAGTACATAGTCCTAAATATAGAATATAGTCAAAACTATAGTATATACTCCTGACTTTGGTTTGTAGTCTAGAGTGTAGAGTACACTTCATACTATAATATATAGCCAGACTATCATATATAAATCAAATTATAATATGTAGTCCAGACTGTAGTATGTAGTCAAAACTATTTAATATAGTCTAGAGTATAGCATACAGCCAGATTGTAATATATAGTCCAGACTGTAATATATACAATCTATACAATTGTATATATAATGCAAACTATAGTATATAGTACAGATATTTAGACTATAATATATAATCTATAACATAAATGCAATCAAATCTACATTATATATTCCAAAATGTAGTATATACACTAGACTGCAGTATTTAATCCAGGCTATAGTATACATTCAAAATAATATATAGTGCAGATTATAGCATAAAGTTCGGTTTATAGTATATAATGCAGACTATATTATATATAATTCAGACTATACTATATAGTCGAGACTATAGTAGCTACACTGACTGTTATATAGAGACAAGTCTATATTATATAGACTATAATAAATACAACACAGACTATAGTATACTTTTCAGGCTATAGTATAAGGTCCAGCATATCATATATAGACCAAACTAGTGTATATCGTCCATACTGTAGTATAGTGTCAAGACTATAGAATATATTCCAGACATTAGTATGTTGTCCAGACTTTACATTACAGTGTACAGTCAAGACTAGTTAACAGTTCAGTTCGAACTATGATATATGTAATTTAGTCTAAGGTATATTTCAGAATATAGTATATATAGACTTTAGTGTACAGTCCAGACTAAAATTAATAGTCCAGACCATAGTTTATAGTCTTTAGTTTATAATTCAGACTATAGTATATAGTCTGAACTATAATATATATAATCCATGCTAAAGTATAATATTTAGTCTACAATATATTCCAGAATATGGCATATAGACCAAATAAAATCCATAGTTTATAATCCAGTCCAACGTGTATAGTTTAGTCAATAGTATATAATCCAGTCCATAATATATAGTTCAGACTATAGTAACTATCCAAAATCTAATTATTAAACTTTTAATTGAAACTGAGGGAATGACTAAAATATTAATTAAAAGAACAGAAAAAAGTTGTAAAAACAATTTTAAGATAATGAACAATTAAATTTTTAATTGTAATTTTTGTAATGAAAAAATTTCAATTTTTTTTCAAAAATTAATTCAAGTTAAATAGTTTTAATAGAGATTTTATAAAGAAAATATTAGGCAAACAGATTTTTTATGAAATAACCAACGAAATGTTTAATTGAATGAATAAAATGAAATATTTACTTTTGTTTTAATTAAAACTGATGAAGTCTTACAATAAGATATTCAAGAAACGTCTGAGAATTTTTATGAGAAATTAATAATTAAATGTTTAATTGAAAACAAAATAAAGACAAAAACTTGTATAGGAACTCTGAGTTACGAAAACATAAGACAAAATGAACAATTAAAATTTTAATTGTTTAAATAATGACGAAAAATATTAATTCTTGTATTTAAAACTGAAGTCTACAATGAAATTTAAAAAAAATAATAATTTATTAATGAACAATAAAATATCTAATTGAAATAATCAAAAAATATTACAAAAAATTTTATTAGATGAAAATGAACAATTAAATATTTAATTGAATAAAATAAAATTTATTATTTTTTTAATTAAAACTGAAGTCTTACATTAAGAATTTTAAGACACATCTGAATGTTTAATTGAATCCATAAAAAATGTAGAAAATATATTTTAGATTCTGAGTTACATAAAATTTAAAGAAAAATAATTTTTTAATTAAAAAATTATTGATTTTAATAAAACTTTAAATTTTTTAAAAAGTGTCAACTAAATTAAATTTTTAATTAAAAATAAAAAACATATAAGTCAAGCCCGAAAGATTTATACCCTACACCATATTGTTGGTTATGGTATGGTACCTTTGCGAATTTAATGAACGACTCTCGTATAATTTGTTTTAAAATTTGTATTAAATTGTGCAGTGTTTTATTATATTTATAGGATTTTTCGGGGGCGTTATATGGGAGATAGATGAAATTATATGCCGACCATCGTAAAATTTCTAACATCGATTTTTACTTATGTTTATCATAATACCAATGTATATATAAGATTTAAGCACTTCAAAGAGATATTTGGAAGAGTGCTATGTGACCTATGAGAAATAATGAACCGATCCTCGTATTTCGTAAAATCGAACTCTTATGAACTTAAATCCTCATTTTGAAAGGAACATTTGGACTCATCATCACCAATTTCAATTGGCATCGTCCTTCGACCAAAATAAGTGGACAGCCAAGCAGCTGGCTCTACGGACGGACATCATTAAATCGAATCAGAAAGTGATCCTGAGTGGAACGCACATTTTTTTTAAATTTTCATTTGTCAGAGTAACGAATAATTAAATGTTTAATTGAATATTTTTTCTAAATTAAAAAATATTTTTTTGGAATAATTAAAATTTTAATTAAATATTCGCATTTGTTTTTAACTAAATATTTCTTTATTTTATTACAAAGTTTTGAAAAAATTTCTGCTAAACGAATAATAAAAATTTTAATTGAATATAAAATGTTTTATTAAATTGATAAAAAAACTGTATTAAAAACTGGCTGCCTTTTTGAGTTGAATAATATTTAATCGATTTAAAAAAATAAAATTTTATTAAAAAACTTCTATTTTCATTATTATTAAAAAAAATCAACGAAAATTTTAATTAACTGTTACAAATTCATTAATGTCATTTTGAAAAAGGCAAACATAATTTGTTTAATTTTTTCTTATTTTTTTAAATTTAAATCACTATAATTAGTTAATCAATTAATTATTTTTTTCTTACAAACGAATTTTATTATAGAAAAAATTTAAATTTAATTTTTTTTCAAAATTTTCCAACACTCACTTGCATTTGAAATACACAAAGCAGCAACAATGGCACACACTACAAATTGCCTCATTTTCTTTTTAATTTATTTTTTATAAATTATTTTAAATTTAAATTAAATCCTTAAAAATATTATTTTTTTTTATTTTTTAACACTTAAAATTAGTTACGGATTTTTTGATGTTCAGTTTAAGCGACTAAACTGACTGGTAGTTAAACTAAAACTATCGTCTTAACGTACAAAACTCTTACTTTTGAAGACTGAAAACAAATTTCGTGAGCTGCGTGCAGCAGAAATTTTGCTGTCATGTTGGCTTTAACGGTGGCTGTTGGTAAAGCTGGGTTTGGCTATTGCGCCTGTTAATTGTTGGTGTTGGTAAAACCACACACTCAAATACCAGGTTTAATTATTGACTCTGCCAGTGTTGCTTATTGTTGCTTTTACTGCTGCTGCCGCTAAAAATCGTCACGCGGACTGATGTTTTGTTGTTTTGAGGTTTAAAGCCTGATTTTATAAACAAGAAACGAAATTATTTAGAAAGAGACAAAGAAGTGACAAAATAAAGAAATAACAAAAAAAAACTTCGATTTTTTATGTGTGTGTGTCTGTATGTTGAAAAATTTTAATATAAAAATAAAATAAAGAAAAATTAAAAAATAATAAATTCTGCAAAATAAAGATAAATCTTTAAGTGTGTGTATAGAGTTTGTTAATGCAAAATAATTGATCAATATCAACAAAAAATATATATACAGACACACTGGGTTTTGAGTTTGAATATATTTTTTTTTTTTTGAAATCAACAAACAAATTTAGGAAATTTTGTTAAATTTACAAAACTATTGTTTAAATAAATTATTTGTTTAAATTTATGTAGGTAAATTTCATAATACTATATTTAATTATGCTTTTTATAATTAAATAAAAAATTAACTAATAATTAATTAATTAATTAATTAATTAATTAATTAATTAATTAATATATTTTTCTACAAAAAAATAAAATTTTTTAATAAAAACTATCTATCTTTCTATCATTCTATATCTATATCAAAATAAATATTTTTTTGTTTTGAACTTATAGACAGCTAAATTCCTGGACCGATTTAGCTGAAATTTTCGAATGATCCCATATAACCGAAAGTACCCCCATACGAAGCAAATATTGATTGTAGAACATCTTAAGAAATATAACAGCACACATTTTGTTTCAATCAGTTCTTCAAAGAACTTGTCAAATAAAACGACAAAATGTAGGACGGATAGGATCAGGGAGAGAGGTAACCTACATACAAAGAAAATGTTGATAATCGAATATCTAAAAAAACACTACACCGAGAGTTTTCAAATTTGGTCCCAATAAATTTCTCAAGTTATTGTTTTACTGGACAGAATGATGGACAGATAGGATCATGGGTAGAGGTGTCCCCCATACAAAAAAATATAATTATCAAATATCTAAAGAACTATAACAACAGAAGTTCTCAAATTCGACCCCAAACACTTTCTAAAGAATTTGTTTAACTGATCAAAATATAGGACGAGAAGGATCAAGTGATAGGTACTCTAATATAAAGAAAATATTAGTTATCGAATATCTTAATAACTGTAAAAGCGGGAATATTCAAATTGGTTCCAATTACTTTTCCAAATATCGTTTTTACTGGCCAAATTGTAGGACGGATAGGACCAGGGGAAGGATCTTTCCATACAAAGCAAATAATTATTATTAAATATATAAAGAACTATAACAGCGAAAGTTTTAAAATTTAGTTCCAAACAGTTTTACTGGACAAAATTTAGGACAGTTTGGATCAAGGCAAGAGGTAGCTCCCATACAATGCAAATATTAAATACAATTTTAGAACAGATAGGGTTTATTTGGCAATATAACCATTTTAATACACGTTGTGATTTGTGAAATTTCTTTCGAGATCTTGGACTGAGGAGAATGTTTGTGCAGCAAAGCGCAATGGGTAAAAGCTGGAACAATATAATTTAATATTTTTATATATATCTAATGAAATTAAAAAATAGTTAGAGCTAAGGTGCTTTTGAGTTGATTTGGTCAAGTTGAGGGAGTAGTCGGTGACTCTTCAAAGTTGGCCACCTCTGGTAAGAGCTAAAAAGTGGTTTCAGAATAATGGAGTCACTGAAATGAAATGGCCTGCCCAATGTAAATCTACTCGATAATTTGAATACATATGCATAAAACAAGAAGTCGGTAATTACACCGACTATAGAGACACTATAGAGCAGGCATGCAACTCTATTATCCTGTAAAGGTGCCAGAATGTAGTAAATTCAATGGAAAGTCGATGTTCGTCTGTTATTACTAACAAAGGAAATATTGCAAACTGCTAAGAAAAAAAGTTGGTTCAATTGGATAAAATGCCACACAAAAATTAAACAACAATTATTTATTTTGTTTTTTATTTATATTTGAAATCGGATAGTGCTATTATTTTGACTTCAATTTTTATCAATACTTCTGGAAAAAAATAATTTAAAGAAGGATTATGAATATTAATGTTTTTAATTTTTCTTCATTTTTTTACTTAATTTTGATTTTATTAAACCATAATATAAGATCAACTTTTAAATGAAATGGCTTCTATGACTTATTAAAGAAGACGTATGTATGCGGCACTATTATTTTGACCACAGCTGTAGATAGTACTTGTAAATCTCAATAATACGGTTGTATTTTCAAGTCGAAAGAAAATTTGAATTTTATTTATCCAAGATTTTTTTAAGTTGGCGTGTTAAATTTGGGTCCTAAATTTTTTAAAAATATGTTCTAGATTCCATATAAAATTTTAAAAAAAGGCTGCTGAAATAAAATAGAAATGCTTGTAAACAGAAAAATCAATGTAAAATTAAATAAAATAGACAAAATTTAACTTTTTTCAGTTATGATTTTGCTTCATAGAAAAACAATGTTAATTTAATATTATTTCACAGTAAATACAGTTTCTTGGGAATATTTGATTGATTGATTCATTGAAAATTAATATTATACTACACAAAATCCATTTCCACACCACAAGTCAATTAAACCATGTCCGCCTGTATGTCCGACCGTCTTTCTATTGGAAACATTTGTCATTACTCAAAGCAGTTTGCTAATTAAAATCAACTAAATCGATCCAATAGGAATGATGTTATAGACCAATATCTGAGACCACTTAAAAATTCACAGAAGCCAAATAAAAATTTATAATGGAAACATTCTCAAGGTCAAATAAATTAGTTTGAATTCATTTTTCTTTTTATAAAAATAGAAAGACATTTTCTCTAAAATTTTAACCAATATTTTAAAACAAACTCTTATACTAAAAAAATAAATGATATAAAAAATTTAAAAATTCCTTTTTTTAATAGAATTTGTTTATACCAAAAATATAAATTCTTTAAAATTCTTATACAAAATTCCTTGAATACCTCTGGCATTTAATTTCGCCATTTCGTGTGTAAAAGAATCACTTTAGAATCCATAAACCCATTGAATATCTGAGACTGATGAAACATTTGCAGTGTCATAGGGATTATACAATTTTATATTATTATTGCTTTTTTAATTTTTTATTATATTATAATCTCTTATACAAATCTAACTTTTAAGGAAATTTAAAAAATATAAAGTTCCTTTTTATTAAATTTGTTTACAATTTTTTAAAACTCTTTCACATTTGTATATCTTCACAAGTGGTAAAGAAACCTATAAATTAATCAAAATCAGCTATGTCCACCTGAATTGTATTTATTGCCCGAACTTAATAAACTCTTATACAAAATTATTATAACAATGTTTATGAAAAACTCTTTTAGACAAATTAAAAAAGAGCTGTTACAAGTATTTTCCTATAAGAAATTTTTCTTTATGGGAAATATCGATGAAATTTTCTCATATACAAAATTTTCGATGAAGTTTTCGGTTATCGATCAATGTTATAAGATATTTTAGTTTATAATTCCTCTTATTGAAATTTTTTGGTTTCAAATTACTTGCTAAAGTATTTAAATGTCCTTTTATAGCAAAATTTTCGTAAAATTTCCTCTTATAGGAAATTTTGTTAAAATTCCCTTTAATAAGAAATTAAGTTAAAATTCCCTTTAAATTAGTAAATTCTTTAGAATTTTAAAATTTCTTATATAAGATATTTTAAGTAATTTTTTTGTTTAAATTCCCTTTTACAGGAATTTTGCGTTAAATTTCCTTTTATAGGAAATTTTCATTAAAATTTTTGTTAAAATATCCTTAAAAGGGAAACTATCATTAAAATTTCCTTTTAAGAAATTTCCATTAAAATTTCTTTTTTGAGATATTTTTTAAATTCCCTTTTATTGGAAATTTTAGTTAAAATTTCCTTTTATAGGAAATTTTCTTTAACATTTTAGTAAGAAATTTTCGTAAAAATTTCCTTTTATAGAAGTTTTTGTTAAAATTTTCTTATATAAGATATTTTAAGTAATTTTTTTGTTTAAATTGCCTTTTACAGGAATTTTGCGTTAAATTTCCTTTTATAGGAAATTTTCATTAAAATGTTTGTTAAAATATCCTTATAAGGGAAATTCTCATAAAAACTTCCTTTTAAGAAATTTCCATTAAAATTTCTTTTTTGAGATATTTATTTTTTTAATTCCCTTTTATTGGAAATTTTAGTAAAAATTTCCTTTTATAGAAAATTTTCTTTAACATTTTAGTAAGAAATTTTCGTAAAAATTTCAGTTTATAGATGTTTTTGTTAAAATTTTCTTTTATAGTTATTTTTTGTTAAAATTCTCTTTTATAAAATTTTCTTTTATAGGAAATTGTAATTAATTTTTTTGTTAAAATTTCCTTATTAAATTTTTTGTTAAAATTTCCTTATAAAATTTTTTGTTAAAATTTCCTTATTAATTTTTTTGGTTAAAATTTCCTTATTAAATTTTTTGTTAAAATTTGCTTATTAAATTTTTGTTAAAATTTCCTTATAAGGGAAATTTTCATTAAAACTCCGTTTTTAGAAAATTTTACTAAATTTATAGGAAATGTACTTATTAGAAATTTAGTGAAAATTTCATAGGAAATTTTCTTTGACATTTCCTTTTACAGGAAATTTTCATAAAAATTCCCTATGTTAGGAAATTTTCATTGAAATTTTCCCTAACTTAAACACTGTTTTCCCTCCTCCTAATTGCATCAACCACTTTAAGTTTATTTTAAAGTTTGTTTATTTACTTTTAAAGAAATCATGAAGTGAAAAACGATGTGTGACGTTTGGAGTGGAGGTTTAGAGGTATGAGTGTGAAATGTTTACAAATACTTAATAAAAATGAAAATCACGTAAGTCCAAACCAAGTCCTTTATTACTAAGCATAATAACATTTTTATAACAATTTTATTTAGGAGTGTAAATAACACGACTTAACGACACTTTGTTTATTCAAAATCTTTGGCGTTAAAGTAACAAAAACTGAAATATCAAAACTTACCCATGATCGATCGTATACATTTCAATTTAAACTCGTAATTGTTATGATCTTTTTTCTCTTTTTTTTGTATTTTTTGTTATGCTAAATTTTTCTTTCGTTTAACATGATTTTTTTTCTTCATGCTTTTAGCATGACAATTAAGTTTTTTTTTCCAGAAATGCCATTTCTTGAAAACTGAAATGTTACTTAAAATAAAAATTAAATGCATTTTAAATTTTTAGGTTATAAATTTCTTTCTTTCCCTTTTTTTCACTTTATTTCTAATAATTTGTATACCCTCCACCAACACAAATGGTGAAGAGGGTATATTAACTTTATTATTTCGTGTGTAATGCTTAGAATAAACCATCTCAGACCCCATCGTGTAGATATATTTTTTTGCATTAAATCAAAACCTGAGTCGATTTAGCTCCGACTGTCATCTGTTGTTGGCACATTCACATCCACAAAAACTGAGAGAGCTTAATGAAATTTGTTCGAAGTATTTATTATAGTGCTAAGAAATTTCCTATGTAAAACCAGCAAAATCGATTCAGTATATTAAAGGATTTAGACCGATATCTGGAGCAACCTCTACATTCAAGTGAAGAACTTTCATAAAATTGTGAATTATAAACAGACAAATTAGAATGCATATTTGCCATAATATTGAGTTGTATCAACTTCATTACCATTCCAAAATTGATCAAAATCGGTTCAGTTGAAAAAAAGCTATAGTCGATTTTATGACACATTAAGTTGTTCTGTGTTATATTTAAGAAAAACTTTTATACCTTTTAGAAGTTTGTGAGAAACACAACAAAACATTTGTGGTGAAGGGTTTTAAAGGTTCGGTATGGCCGAATATTGCATTCATACTTATTTTTATTTTATTTACGTTTAATTTAAAGTTTGAGTCGGATAAACTTAGATAATTTCAATTTTAGTTTAATACTGAAAATGCGTTTGGAATTTTTTATAACTTTTGTTAAAAATATTCAGTATTTAAATATTTTCTTATATAATTTAATATGTAGTGGGTGTTCAAATCAAACTTTATTCCCAACAAAGAAAGCTGCTGAACTTTGTGGTTTTTGTCAATGTGGGTTTGTATTATAAATAACCACATTTGTTCACTGAACCTTTCTAAATTTGCCATAAAAGTTTTCATTTGGTTGTAAGAAACAATTTGGAAAGGAATTCTTCGGAAACAATAAAGAAATTTATTAATAAAATCAATTTCTGAAATTGTGTTCCAGTTACAAGAATTATCTTATGGTACTTAAAGTATCAGATAATGAAGGTAACATAACCTCAATAACCGTTTGTGGCCAGTAAAATGATTCATATATTTTTTCAATTCAAATTTTTTTTGTCTTAAAAAATCAAATGCCGAAATATTGATACAACAAGTAGAAATTCTATAAACGGGTATACCGAATCATCAATACCCTCCACCACACATACAAACTCTCATATACATTCACAAACACATACAATGTATGAATGTATTTCTTATACATAACAAAGAAACCTTGTTGAGTCATCAAATTATTTATATTTTTGACTATAACTTTTTTCTACTGGACCGATATTGATCTTTTGACTTTTGGAATAGTAATGTGGTACATATTTTTTTATTATGGTCATTTATTTTAATTAATTTTATTCTAATTTGTCGATTTATAATTAATAATTTTGCAAAAGTTCTTCGCTTTAATTTAGAGGTTGTTTCAGATATCGACCTATATCTCTTAACATACTGAACCGCTTTTGCTGGTTTTAAATAGAAAACTTCTCTGGGCTATAATAAATACAAAGGGCAAATTTTATTGAGCTCTGTAATTTATTGGGGATGTGAGTGTGCCAACAACAGACAGACAGAAGGACTGACATAGCTAATTCGACTCAAATTTTGATGTGATGCAAGAATATATATACATTATGGAGTCTGAAAAGAATCCTACTTAGCGTTACACACGAAATGACAAAGTTAATATACCCTCTTCACCACATGTGGTGGTGGAGGGTATAAAACTCACAAGAACTTAAATACAAAAACACGTGATTTAAATGCAAAAATAATTATTGAAAAATACTTTTAATACGCCTGAAGAATGTATAATTATAAAATTTCTTTAACAGAATATTAGTAAGAATATTGATTTTATATTTATGTTCAAAAGAAAATATTATTTTAATTATCGTTAACATGTAAAAAAGTAATGTGAATTAAAAATTTATGTCAAAAGAAAGTTTGTATTATTAATGTACAGAAAAAGTATTGCTACACCCACTTTTAAGTGCACCGAATCACGTTCTGTACGTAATGAATGTCTGTATGTCTATCTATCTGTCAGTCTGTCTATCGATGTGCCAATCTATCCGTGTGTCAATCGATCTGTCAGTCTATCTTCAATGCACGCGATTTTAAAAATATCTTGATTAAACATCGTTTTTTACCCAAAGATAAATCGCACTTAAGATTCAAAATATTATTATTTTTTGGAAATAATACAGTAACTTCTAAGTTCATTTGGAGAAGTGCAGTCCCATATATGGTCAGTGGCATAGCAATGACCCCTAAAAGTTGAACACCTCGGGTATGTTGATTTTTGAAAAATTCGCCAAAAAATCTATTTACGAATTGAAAGAGAAAAGAAATTTTATAGGTTGATAAATGTCTATTATCTCGTTTGGGTTATCTCGTATAGTTTCAGAGATATAGGTCTTCATACATACTTGACATAAAATGTCATTCCACTTCATTTTTTAAACAAGTAAGAATGTTATAGACGGTAAACCCGTTATAGGCAGTAATGGAAGTTATGAATAAGTAATGACCGACCTCGTATAATTTGATTGTTTGGGGGTTTGGTGGGAAGCTACAAGAAATTATGACGACTCTCATATAATTATAACAGTAACAATGTATACTTAAAATTTATACTCTTCATAGTGATATTTAGAAGCGGTTTGCATGGACCTATGAGAAGCAAATTAGTACATTATTTTAGAATATCAAAAGACTTATTTTTGACAAATTTCCTTAAAATCGCTTTATATTTAAGATTTTCATGAGCTAAAAACCTCATTTCGAGAGGGCATTTGAATCTGAAATATTTGACCGAACATAACCATTTTTAATAAGCTTCGTCTCTGAACCAAAATAATAAGTACCAAATTTCAACATATCTCAGCTGTAGAGTGTTCACATCATGAAATCATCTCACAAAGTGATTTTGAGTCGAACGGTATACTTGAAGGTATAATAACATTTAATATCCCAACCACCTACGATGATATAGGGTATAATTATAATTAAACAAATTAAAAATTATTTATCTGTGAACACTCTTTTAATTGATAAATAATTTTTTTTTAATTGAACAATATAGGGACAATAGTCTTGAATATAAGAAGAACTGTCTTAAGATCTTTCAAAAAATTGAAAGTTGAAAATAAAAATGCAAATAACTCGAAAACTATAAGAGATAAATAACACATGCAAAAGGTTATACGGTGAATTGAATAAAAAACAAACATTTGATACGAGGTTTAAAAATTTTAATGGTCGAAATACCCCACTTTAACCCTTTAACTAGCCCCTATAGGTCCCAAAACTCCCCCACCATTACGAATGGTGAAAATGTTATATTAACTTTGTCATTCCGTGTGTAACGCTAAGAAGAAATCATCGCAATAATTTACAGAATTCAATAAAATTTGGCCTGAGTATTTGCCACAGTCCTTAGAAGTTTCCTATTAAAAACCACAGAAAACGTTTCATCATTTTAAGAGATATAGACCGATATCTGAGACAATCTCTAAATTAAATCAAAGAACTTTCGTAAAATTATCAATTATAAATGGAAAAATTTGATTAAGATTTTGCCATAATATCAAAAAATATGTACCTTATTACTATTCCAAAAATTATTCAAATCGGTTCAGAAGAATAAAAGTTATAGTCAAAAATATAACTAATTTGATGGCTTATTAAGGTTTCTTTGAAATACATTCATACATTGTATGCGTTTGTGAGTGTATTGATGATTCGGCAAAGCCGAATATATCATTCTCACTTTTTTGTGTTCAAATTTATACGAATCCATCTAAACGATCAAAAATTTTACTTTTGTTCAATTAGTTATAGATTTATTCCAAAAGAAAAATCGATTTCCCCTCCCTGTACACTGATCTCTAGTAATGCTGTATAGCAAAGTCTAAATAAAAGATCTAAAAGATTTCCGAAAAAAGATTATTGATAAAATTTTGTTAACACTCCTTAACAACTCTGACACTCTATTTAAATGAGTCAAGTCTTGGTAAAAACAAAAGTTACGATCATTAACGCTTGTGTGCATCTTTTTCTCTTCCAACTGCGTCAACAAAAACCAGTAATGCCACCAACTTTATGATCATTAAAAATTGGTGCATATTTACAAATATAACAACAATAACAGAAAACCTATAACTTTTACAAAAACAAAAAAAATTAGCTGATATTGTTTAAAATTTCAAGGTTTACAACTAAACTCAACTCTCGTTTGGCAACCAAATGTAAAGAAATATGTATACAAACATATGAATATTTATATATATCTTTCTAGAAATATATAAACATAAACTACACATAAATTAAAAATCAAATTGGTATCGAAATCAAACATAATTTGAATACATGTGTTTTTTTGGTGAATTTCAAAATTTTAACTTTTTTTTAAAACTTCATTTCGTGAAATTTTGAATTTTTGTTAAACGATCATTAATAATATAAATTTAAATATTTATGCATAAATAAAATAAAAATATATTAAACTGGGTTTCAAACAATCAATAATTTGTTTGTAATTTATTATTTTTGCATTGCACAGTGGTTCCAAAGCAATTTTCTCATTCTGTACTGAGAGGTAAGAGGAAGTTTAGTTTTGGTTTGGATTTCCGAGAATTGTATATTATTTCAATACAAGTATTTGGCATTAATGAAAACATTAAGTTATGAAGATTCATAATTTGTTAAGAAAAAGTCAGTTAAATATTATTTGGTGACAAAATTTCCAAAAAAACATTAAAATTCGCGTTTTTATTATGTTTTTATAAATAAAGTAATAAATAAATTCAATGTTCCAATTTTTATAAAATTTAAATTAAAAGCAATATTTATTTGAAATTTCAGTATAATAGTTATATAATAAACATGTCCTAAAATTAGACAATTAAAAAATTCTCACTTTACCCTACAAATATACCCAAGATCTCAATCCATATAAAACATATTTTAAATTTTAACTTTTTTATTTTGTTTCAAAATTAAAAAATTCGGATAAAGTTTGTGGGAAAACAGTTGGCTTCGTTTCATTAGGATCTACTTTGCGCGTAATACCGAAAATATATAAACTTGTCCTCGAATTAGACCATTAAGAAATTCCCTTATTACCCTACAGAAATACCTAAAATCTCAATCCATATAAAACATCTTTCAAATTTTAACATTTTTCATTAAAATGTTCGCCCTGTCGTTATAAGGAACGTCCATCAAAAAATACTTTTTGAGTATTTTTCTAACATAATCGGTTATAGAAATAAGATAATTTAAAGTTGATTCCGGATTTGTGATTCGAGAAAAAATTGAATTTAAAATTTTCTTTCAAAATTGACAAAATTTAGATAGGACCTGTGGTAAGATCTGTGGCCTTAGCTCATTCGGATTTACTTTGCACGTATTATCATATATATATAAACTTGTCCTTCAATCAGATATAGCTTCTTTCTACTGAACCGATTTTGGAAGCATTAAACTTTAATATAATATTTTAATTTATAATTAAAAATTTTAAGAAAATTCAGAGGTTGCCTCAAATATCGTTCTATATCTATTAATATACTGAACCGATTTTCATTTCATATAGCTCTCTCAATTATTGTGAATGTGAGCGTTCCAGACAGACAGACGGGCAGACAGGCGGACAGACACCTAAATCGACTTAGATTTTGATTTGATGCAAGAACTTAAGATGATTCCTTCAAAGCGTTACATACGAATTTACATATTTCGAATTGTATAAAGAATCTGTCATATATTTTCAAAAAATTCAGTCATTACACCCCTGAACAGATGTAGACCTGTACACCTCCAAAACAACTTTAAGACAATTCAACTCTTACCATGTGAAATTTTATTGAAAAAATCCAAAAAAAAATATGATTTCACAAAAATCCTTCGTGACTTCATCGGAGAGTCACCCATTACACCCTCGATTAAAAATACTTCAGCTTTTATCATGTGAAATATGATTAAAGTACTTCTAAGTGATCACAAATAACAGAATTGTAACCAAAGAACTCTATTAAAAGATTAACGACCAAGATGTCCAAGTTTGAAGGGTTACCCAGTGCGACACTAGGCAGATGGACGTTTGTACTCCTTCAAAACTCGAAAACATAACAGATGTAATCCTGTTTAAATTTATTAAGAAAATTTACTACGATTCAAAAATGACAGAATTATTAAAAAATACTGGATTGAAAAAATAATAATAACACATAAAATAGCCAACTTTATAGATTAACCCTCTGCGATTCAGTGCAGATCGCAACTGTTCTCTTCCAAAACAATCCAAGAATCTTTCAGTTCTCATTATTAAAATATTTCAAACGATTCAAAGTTGAAGAATTAAACGACCAAGATGTTAAACTTAAAGAGACACCAACCACTTCTCTAACCAGTTGGATAACTGTACTTCTCCAAATCAACTCGAACGGTTTAAAGGTATAGAATTATTTGACGAAAGAATTTTTTTTAAAATGAAAAGCCCGAGAAGACCAACAACAACATTCAAAAATTACATAATCATTTCCAAAAAAAAGTCGTTTTCCAACCACTGTGCCTTAATTTTCAATATTGTTGAATGCAGATACAATGTTAATAATAGATTGTGATCTTTTCTGATTGATCATTTAAACTAAATTTATTTTAATTTTTTACTCAATTAAAAATTAAAGGTGTAAAAATTTTATAATTCAAAGAAGTTTTGTGAAAGATTTTTTTCTCTATTAAATATTTTTTTCCTTCCTTAATATTAATAATTTATTGTAATTTTTTTCATCTTCATTAGAATTGTGATGACAGACGTTGGCGTTAGCTTTTTTCATGATTTTTTGCCTGAATGTGGTTAGACAACATATTTCTTAGATTTTAGTATTTTTTAAATAAATTTTGCATTAAATTAACATCTGGTTAATTTAGAATTTTAAATTTGCCAAAATGTCACTTAATATAAAGAGATAAAATGATTTTTTAATATAAAACTTGTTTAAGGCACCCTACACTGAACCAAATGTCGTAGGTTATATTAACGAAATTTTTTTGTAGAACTTTAATTAGTGTATTCAAAAACCGAAACTGGAAACCGATTAACCGTTTTTTTTTTTTTTGCATTTCAGAAAACCGACTGATTTCGAATAATTTCTATTTTCGAATTATTTGAACTTTTATGTAAGATAAAATGATTTTTGAATATAAACCTTGTTTAAAATACTCTGCAGTGAACAAAATGTCGTAGGTTATATTAACGAAAAAATTTCGTAAAACTTTAATTAGTGCATTCAAAAAACCCGAAACCGGTTAACCGATTTTTTGCATTACAGAAAACCGAGCGGTTTCGAATAATTTCTATTACCGAATTATTCGAATTTTATTGTTAGTCACTTTTAAACTTTTTCACTATTATATTCAGCTTTCTTTCCATATATTCTGTCATGACTGAGAATAAATAAAATTTTTCATTTCGTGAGTTACACGGGCAAAGCATTGTATGCATTCTTAGGCATCATATTCTAAATCGATGTTGCTATGTCCGTCTGTTTTAGACATAATCACGTCAATAAAAAATGCACTAACTTTAACGAAAAAAGTGTTTAATAAACAGATTTTTATTCTAATTAACATAATTTTTCTTCAAATTGAAGAATTTTCTTCAAATATACAAACAAATTTAATTAAACAAATTTTGTAGTAAAAAATTTTTAATTGAATTTCGTTAAAAAAAATTAACGAAAAATATGCTAAATCAACAGATATTTAGTTAAAACAGTAGTAACACATCGTAAGTAAAAAAACACACACATTTATTTAATTCTACATACTAAAATGAGATTAATTTGAATAAAATTTTTGTTATTTTAACTATTTTTTTCGTCAAATAATTTTGTATATTTTCTTTGTCATATTAGATCTCGAAAGAAATTTCACAAATCGACGTATATTAAAAATGTAATTGGGACCAAATTCTCGCTGTATTAGATCTATAGATATTTGAAAATCAATACTTGCTTTGCATGTGGACTTCTTCTCCTCTGATCCTATCCGTCTTACCTTTTGCCCAGAAAACCAGTTCCTTGAGGAAATCATTAGTACAAAATTGGAAAATTCTCGCTGTTTCATTTCTTAAGATATTTTGTAATCAATATTTGCTTCGTATGCGGAGTACTCCTTCCCTTGGTCCTTAATAGTTTATATATTAAATTTATTACAACAATTTAACGTAATTTTTTCTCGATTCTACTAAAATTTCGTAAATTTAATTTAAATATGGTATTAAAATTTTATAATATTCATCAATATAAAGAATTTATTTTTGTCAATTTGACTAATGTTTTATTCAAATTGAATTATTATTAATGAATTCAAATTGTCATATTGATTTTTCGTCAATTTGATGAATAAACGAAAAATTATGAACATTTTCGTTATGATGAACAAAGATTCTACATCCTTTTTCGTTATATTTACTACCTTTTTGGTTCAGTGTATAGAAGGTTGGTAGGAAATGTGGTATTTTCGAATAGAGGTTTTTTGTGAAAAATTCTTTTTTGTTTACCAAAATTGACATTAAATATATAATATTCTAACCTATTTTAGAGACATAAAAATCCTAAAATCTGATTCTATGATTTGCACTTCTGCTTCCGTTTAGAAATAAACAAAATTGCATATAAATATTTATTAATAAAGATATCTTTCAGCAAATTTCAGGAAATATCGGCCTTATGATTCAAATTTAAAAAGTTAAAAGAAATTATGGATTTTATAAAAAATGTCCATGTATTTTTAATAATGTGGAATTTAAAATGTAAAGGCTAAAATATAGGTTGAATTCTAGAGGGTCTAGATGATGTATGATAAAACATTTCAGAAAAATATTATTTTTTATATGTTTCCGAAATTTAAATAACGATATCAGTCTTTTTTAACAACGTGATAAAGTTTAGCACGCGGTTAAAAAATTAAGTGTTCAAGATCCTCCATTATGCACCCCTAAAACAACATCAAGATACCTAATTTTTCACCCCCATAATTCATCTCATGGAGCCCAAATTAAGGTCAAATTCCCAAAGTTATAATACTACACTCCTTTACTATCACTTTGTTAAATGAATATCCTTCCAACCGATCAAATGTTACAGATTTTTTTCCAAAAAAAATCCTCTTTATGGGACTACGATCACTTGAGCACTGATCTTTTTAAATTTTAGATTTAGAATAACACGATATTTATCTGTGACAAATTTTACTTAAATTCTTTTATAATTTTCGAGAATAAAACTACCATCTGGAAGGACAGTTATATGGAAGCTATCAGAACTGTTGGATTGATCATATATATTGAATGGGCTTTGTTCTTCAATGTACAAAATACTATTATAGTTAATACTTTTATGAGCTTAAAACTACAATCTGGTAGAACATTTGTAAAGGTGTTACCTAAAATATTGAACCGATCATCACTAATTTAAATAAGCTGCGTCTTTGATCAAAATAATTATAATTATTTAAAACTTTTCAAACATTGAGATATCATTATATAATTTATCATGCTATAAGTTGAGGTTTCAGACCTCCATCTGTTCTACAAAAATACATGCTTACATGTGCAGATTATCTCTTATTGTTTAAGAGATATTTAAGGCGTAAATTAATGTTTAACCCATATTTATACTAATTTGTTATATCTCTGTAGATCTTCAATAGTTCGTTGAAGATCAAACAAAAATTGAATTTCATTTTCATTTTTTTTTAACGAGAGTAAAAGTGTTGTTTTTTCTTGTTTTTTGTTTTCATACTTCTTCGTCTGTATTTTAAATTTCTTGTTAAAATTTATTAAATCAAACATGTTTAACTTTAAAAAAAGTTTTGTATTATTTTTTTAAAATATACCCGATTATCAACCTATTTACAAAGAAAATTATGCCGGTTTTTTTAAAAATTTCAAGGACATCCAGCTTTGCCATGCGAGCGCTTACAATTGCAACATATTTCGATTTGCTGCTGCTCCGTCAATGGATGGATGATATTAATATCTGAATTGTGTGTTTGTGTTTCTTTTTTAAACATAAAAAATTACTGAAATGTAAAAAATATATATTTCTTAATTTAATGCGTTTTTAATGCAATAACGTAATGGCCGTTTGCAACAAGATAGCAATAACTCAAAAATCCTTTTTTCTTTTTCCAAGTACAGAAACTTATTTATTGGAATTCATAAATGAAAACTTAAAGTTCAATTGCAAATTTCATTTTTTTGAGTTATGGCGTTCTTGTAGCAAATGTTAGATATGCATATTAAAACATATTTTCTATAGTTTAAAACAAAAAAATTATTTTAAAATGTTGTTTATGTTTGTAATAAAAACTATTCTATTGATTTAATTATACAAGAAATATTTCCTGGAATGATTAACCGCAATGTTATGGGCCACCAGTTACGTTCTATTTACGTCAAAACGAAAACAAGTTATTCTCATAGAAACAGCAATCAAATTGTAAATGTATTTCAATTCTACTTTTATTTTTATTGTTAGAAATTCTTAAGAATTTTATAGTAAAATATAAAATCAAAACAATGAAAAACATTCTTACACAATGGGTCGCATCTGAAATATCCTCCATAAATAAAAATTTGGAAATTTCTCGAATATGTGTGTTAGTTCTGCGTATTTATATTTTTGTCCAAATGTTTGTAACGTAAAGGAACCTTTTTAAAATACACGATCGATTTAGAGTCACTTCGCAAATCCAATTAACGATATTCGTCAGTCTGTTCATCTGTCAGTGTAATTTACTGTTCAAGTGAACAATAAATAGGTTGCAGTAAGGTTCACATTAATAAACTCAATATTTGCGATTCAAGATTGTATGGGACTGGAACATTATTCCTACTTAAGACCTCAAGAACCCTATTGAGAGACATAGATGTCTGGAAAATATCTCTTTCTTTGTACGATTTTTGAATAAGTTGTCGAAATGAGGAGGTGTCGGAAACGATGAATCAATGCAGCTCTTCTCCCCTCTATCTTCTTCGACCCCAGATCAATCCACTACTACTTCTCTTATATCTCCCTCCTTAAATATATTTTTTCAGGTTTCACAAAGGGACCTTCAGGACCCAAGTGAGCCACAACCTGTGCTTTCTAATTCGTGGCAACCTGATGACCTAATCTAACCTAAATATATATAAACATAAAACAAATTTTACGAGGTTCTGTCCAAAATATATTCATACCACTGTAAACTATATAGAGTATTCATCAGGTCTTCTTATAAATAAATTTCTTTCTATATTAGTGGTAGATATGTATCCACACAATTTTTTAGGGGCGGTTCTACTCCCTCTGCTCCTATTGAAATTATTTTATGAATTTTGATCATCTCCGATATGTTGTAATTAAGATCTTTCATCTCCAACTGTTTAAAATTATCGGAATTATTTGCAGAAATTTGGAACTGTGCAAACCATATATTTTCCGATTTTGGAATATTAAAAACATCAATAAAGTTATATTAAATAAATAAATTTATTTTTTTCTCCTTCTTAAAATACTAAAATGCAAATTCAGTCTTCTTCACCATCAGCTTGTATCGCCACATACTCTTCTTCATCTGCTTGTCCCTCCTTTCTTAACAAACTTAATTCCGATGGTGGTAATGATCCCATATCGGTGTTTTGTAACAACTCAGCATACATTTCTAAACCCCAATCACAATCACCAATTAAATTCTCTTCCAAAATAGTTTCATACCAAAACCAACGTTCCGTATTACCACCCAACGATTTATTTAAAAGTTTACGTCTTTCCAAACCACGATGTAAAAATTCCGTAAAATCAATACTATCGAAACCATCAAATCCATTTATGATTTCGTTAGCTTCATCCTCAATCGAGTGATAGGAATCAACAGTTAACATAATATTATCCACCGATTCTTTAATCATATCATTACGTTGTAAATCTGGTATTTCTTGAGGATAAATACGTAAACGTACACTGGCCACTTCATCGCCAACACGTTTGAGAACATTTGCCAAAGAGTCTTTTTTGGCTTTTTCATAGGCTAAACGTTCTTTTTCCAAAGCAGTTTGTTCATTAAGTTGTTTTTCATTAACACGTTTACGCGACATTAATATATCGAGGAGACGCTTGAGATTCAGATCATACCATTGTTTTTTCATGCGTTCCGTATAAGTCATATGGGTAGTGGGTTCAGCGGCTCTAGGTTAAGTAAAAATTATATAAATTATTATTTTATTTTATATAAAAAATTTTAATACTTTTTGGCTTCTTCCTCCTCTTTAGCTTTACGATTTGCTTGTAATGCTCTCTCCTTTTCTAGACGTTCCATTTCTTTATGTGCCTCTTGTTCGGCATGTAGCTTGGCCTCTATAAACTCTTTATGTTTTTCATTGTATTTCTGTTCCCAATTTTGTATTTCTTTTTTTCGTGATACTTCTTTAATTACATAGTTTTTCATGTCCTTAAAATTTACAGAAAAGTAAAAATTATGGATCTAGAATTTTTATAAAAGTTACCTCTATTTCTTGAGTCATAACTTGATAAAGACTTTTGGGTAATTTAACCATACGTAAACTACTATTATAGTCACCTATACCCAATAGTTTTTCTGGCTCATTAGGTTTATGCTCACATATGCTGGTAACTATGCCACCACCCAAAGTATCATTTAAACAGGCCTCATCATCGCGTGCTGATCATCAACGAATTTCTTAAAGACTCTGGCATATAATTTATAGTATTACTTACATAATATATCCCAAGCTTCCAGACTACCATCAATTCTTGTTAAAAATAAAACCGAAGGTCTTGTCTCGCTCCAAGCCAAAGCAGTCAATTCACATTGACATTTACGCCAAAATATCGGTGAATAATTGTAATCTTCTTTCCATACTGCAAAAACTGTACGACCAATTGAGGCAAATATCCAAGGAAATATGGGATTTCTTTTCATATTTACTATAGGACCATCATGGATCCTAGCAAAATGTTCTGTATTATTAATCACTTCACGACCATCTGAATCGGCATAGAGACCCAACCAATTTATACGTTCTATGTGTCCATAAAATGTTGATATTATACATGATTGCCTTAATTCCGTTACCTTCATTTCCTTCTGTTCTATGGCATAATTGTAAGGATTTCGAATTCCATGTTTATCTTTATCCTTTGTCTGGCATCTGAATATCGGGGTATCTGCTATAACTGCTGTTATGGGTTCATTGAAAGCCACCGTAAAAATTGGTGTTAAAATTTTTCCCTTATGTATAGATTCACTTTGGGTTAAAGCTTTAGGTAAATCACGTCTTAGGGCACTACTAACTTTTTTCGAGGTTTGTGAATCTAGATTCCAAAATGCTATTGTGCCATCCAAAGAACTGGTCATAAAATAACGATATTTAGCCTTTTCAACTGGATCAAAGAAAATCTTACCAAAGGTATTAATCAAACAATTACTACCCAACCAATGAATTGCTGTTATGGAACCCTTTTGGGAACTTTCTAAAGGTGTTATTGTAGCCGGTGCTACTAACATTTCCTCATTGATTTGTATGGTCCATTTAAGAAACTCATTCATTAGCATACGATAACGTAATTGGGAGGAGGATAACATTTCATGAATATCGAGTTTTTGAGCACGATTTTGTAAATCCCATAAAATAATTTGACCATTTGTAGCACCACCCAATAAAACATTACAATCATAAGGACAAAATGTAAGAGTGATTACCTCCAAAGGATTTTCAAATTCTAGTTTATAATGAAGATTATCACTAAAGCTCCACATTAAAATGGGTTTGGAGTCCAAAACAGCACGTTGTATTAAATTGTGCTGTAAGCTAACTAAAGGGAGTTGATTAATTAGGAAATAATAAAACATAGTTTAATAATATATACCCGATTCTAAAGTGGCAGCTGTACTAAAGGTATAAGAGGTAACTATAAGACCAGCTAAATCAGGATACCAATCAAAACCACAAACATAACGTTTATGACTTTTGGCAATGTTAGCAAAACATAAGGTCTCCTCGAGATAAGGTGTGGAATAGTGCATAACAGATTTATTGGATATAAAAGGATAATCATCACTGAAATAGTAAAAACTTGAAAATTAGACAAATCAATTCATTTCAAATAATATCCGTATAATTACCGATACATATCAATTTGGTTAAACTCCAAGGTATTTAATAACAACTTAACATTATCTGACACTTCGGGTGGAGGTTTTGATTCTTTTGGCGGCTCTGGCGTAATTGCTTTATTCGAAGTTTTATCTTTAGTCTCATCCTCTTCCGCGGATTCTTCATCCAAGCCATCATCTAAAATTTATTTCATAAAAAATGTATATCTTTTCAAGAATTTACAATACCTTTACCTTCTTCATTTATTTCGTACAAATATTGAGCCCAAGCATTTGTGGGAAATGTAGGATCTGTTTGTTGTTCTATATCAATGCGAGGAAATGATGACTGTATACCCACAGTTATGCGCCGTCTAGAAACATTTTCAAAGATAGCATTTTCCGCTGGTATCAATTCCACATATCCATCTCTTACATCTTTGGACAAACGAAAGGAAAACTCTTTATCGGCGGGTATATTCAAGGGGTAAACACTTTGAATTTCAACATCTACTGGTTCATGGTAACGTTGAGCTATTGTTAAATTAACCTCATCTTCGCTACCAAGCGATACCCATTTACGTGGTTGCCTCAACAAACGTTTATTGATCATTAACCTTTCAAAACTCTCTAAATTACGTATAATTGCCAAAGCTAATTTTGCATCTGCTGGATTGATATATAAGACAAAGGGGTCACCCGAAGGTGGTTCATCTAGTTCCTGCGTTATTAATGGTACATAGCCCATAAGTATATGGCTATCAAGATCATAACCCTGGAAAGCATTATACAATAATTGGCCATTGGAAAGATCATCCAATAAATTATCACGTAACTGTTTATAAGGAATTTGTTTCCAGGGAAATTCCTCAGTAACATTAACACCCACAACTAAATTGAGAAGTTTTTGATTAGCATCTTTAATCATAATTTCTTGGCAACTGGGCAAAGAGAGTAAAGCTTCCCAAGCCAAATTAGTATCAAAAGAAGCTGAAGTTATTTCATATTCATGTTCAGGTGGTGTCCATTCCAATACTTTGCGATAAAGGCGAATGAATCTGAAAAAAATATTGTTGTAAATAGGGAAAAGCTGTAATATACGGCAAATATACTTAGTCCTCTCATCTTCTACAGGTTCGGCAGGCTCTTCTTCAGGATTAGGTAGTTCCGACATTTTTCATATAAATACTTTTTTATTTGCTTGAAGAGTTTTCAATTTTTTATTTCAATTTTATTTTACTATTTTGTCTTTTCATTTGTTTATTTTACTATTTTTTGATAGTTTATAAATAAATTGAAATCACCTTGCCAACATAGAAAAATTATCATTGACTTAGTAATTTCCGTTTCCTTTTCTACTAACAAACAATGACTATGAATGTACAATAAACTGCAAATTTTAAGTGTAATATATTTTCCTATAAAAACGAAAATAATATTAATGTTATCAAATAATAACAAACATTTTCTCTATTATTGTTTTTGTGAAGGAAATAACGATTAAAAGGTAATGCAGTTTTATAATGAAAATGGTATAGCAGTGTAAAAAGTACACAGTGTGACAAAATCTCGCATTTTTATATTATATTATAAATTTACAAAATAAAAGCAAAAGGATTTAAATTAAACTTTTAAAATTAAATTTAAATTTTTTCCTATTGAAATTTATATTTTAGACCTTATAAATATGTTTTATATTTAAAAATATTTCAAATTATTTGACTGAAATTTTCAAGAAATTTGAATCTTGTCAATATATATAAAAGTAAAGAAAGGAATTATTGATTTAATAATGGTATTCTCAGATATGTAAGGAAATATTCCAAAATTGTTTTTGTTTTTTTGGTTATAAAGTCCAAAATTATTGGAGGATTTGGAAAAGTTTTCAGAAACGAATTATAAATTAATTGTGACTTTTAAAGTACACCTCTGTTTTCAAGCAGGATTTATGAACACATAAGATCAAAACAAAATTTTAATAAGGATTTTGAAACTAAAATTCTAAATAATAGTTTTTTGTGTAAAGAAACCTTTTAGAATAATATAAATATTGATTCATGACTTTATATTAAAAAAACTGACTCAAAACTCCCTCAAAATTCAGAAAGTTTAAAACACAAATAATTCAAAAACCATAAAAGATAAATAACCATTTACTTTGTATTCCACTAGAAATTAATAAAAGGAAAAATTAGGCACTCGGTTAAAAAATGTTAATATCCGAGATAAATTTTTGAAGCACCGTTAGCTTATCTATGTACCAACAATGGGGCTCAATAATGCATAGTATTAAAACTACTATCAGTATGTCAAATTTCATATAAATCCAAGCAGTTAAAGATTTATTTAAAAATATTCTTCCAACTGTGCAATATGTTACATTTTAGAACACAGTATCGCTTGATTCATTCCTTATGTTAAACTAATGGAATTCTTTTGTCCATAAATTCATAAATCAGTAAAATATAATATTTTATGGATATTTAAGCTTATTATTCCATCCTCTTTTAGATCCACCTATATTTATAATTTAAATGTAAATGAAATCAACCATTAAGATATAAATGTGTCAAAAACAAATAAAAAACCAAATAATAGCCGGTTATATGAGTGCTATAAAAAATTATGGTTCAAGCATCATAAAATTTGGTACGATGTTTTCTGGTTGATTAAGTCTTAAACATACGAAATATTAAATATTTCGTAATAAATACTTAAGATAATTTTTAAGAGGGTCTTTGTGGCAGTTTCGGCCATTTGTGGCATTTGAATTTATACAAAATTTATTTGTGCCACATTGTGCTGAAACATTTTTATATATGCAAATTGTATGAGCCTTAAATCCCATATCTGAAATATCCATCTAAAATTTCAATAGACTTTGTCGTTAGATTAAAATATACAGATTCGATCTATAGCGTCAGCGTTTACGTTAACGAATGGAGATAAAAAATCGACTCAGAAGATGATACTGAGTCGATCAAGTGATCGATCAAATGGATATTATGGTGGTTTCGGGTAATTATGCGTATTAGTATAAAAAATTAGGAACAAATTAAAATTCTTTCAAACGTAAGTAATTTTTGCGGAGACAAAAACATTTTATCATTTTTTTAAGTATTCATATCAAAACTTATAGACAACACTTCAAACTTGTTACCAAAGAATTACAAAAAAATGTTCAGTTTTATTAATTTATTATTATTATTTATTTATTTATTTATTTATTTATTTATATCTAGTTTTTAATTCTTATTTTCGTTTCCTTTACCTACAACGTTTTATTAAAAAAATACAACCCTGTAAATATTAAACAGTTCTCTTAAACAATGAATACTCACACAAAATAACAACTACTCATCATTACCGAACACTCAAATACCAAATACTACAACAACACTTGATTAATTGTAAAACTCGCAAAAACTTGAAAAGAATTGTAGTTTGTGGTTCAAAAAAATATGTTAATTTAAGTACTTAAAATCACGAAAAAATTTATAATTTTTTAATAAAAAGTTAAAAGAAGGTATAATGCAACAATAATAATGAAAACTAAATATTTTAATATGAAATTAAATGAGAAAATATGAATTTTCTATGAGTGAAAAAATTGCATATATTATCGAAAGGTGCAGCCATCATCTTCGTCACAGAGCACAAAGAAAAAAAACAAACACATACACAAACTTTAACATTCAAGTTATTGATTTTTTACTGCTTGAAAGCAAAAAAAGGAAAATGAAAATGTTTTTTGCAGAAAATAAAGTAAAATGATAATAATTTTTAACAAAACTTATTTAAAATTTTAGTTGACAATTAAGGGAACGATAATTTTAGTAAATAATTGTTAATAATAGCGAGATTTTGTGATGATGGTGACATCATCATTTAAGCCTTATTTGACGCATTTCTTTTAGCTGAGTACACCTTTGAAATGTTAAACAAAAAAATTATTAATTCATTTTGGTAATAAATAAGTTATTTTATGCAAATTTAAAGAGTACCAAAAATGACTCACTTATAATAACTAAATCTTCTGATTCAATATCGATTTAACCAAATCAATGTCATATTTTATGAAAAATGGAAAAATTATGGCTTTCAGTTAAGTGCCGGCTGATACAAAAATGTTGAATAAAAGTATACAGTGAAAGTTTCAATGCGCGATTTTGAACCAATTTTTTCGTCTAAGGGACTATGACCCAAAGATACCAAAGTTCATACATTTTTTTTAAATCTCTTGCAAATAATTAATTTTCCAATTGGACAAAATATTAAAATAAGAAATTTTTAATACCAATTGGATATGAAAATCTAATAAATCATATTTACTTTAATCCTTTGCTACATTTTCTGATATTTCTATACTCGATTACGATTGTCAATATATAATTATCAATGCGGTCTAAATTTTGTCTAAAAACACTTCGGTGCGAGACGGTACGGTCTAAAAGTGAACTCCGTTACTACCTAACGATCTAAGTTCTTTAAGTATCTTTAACCAAAACTTTTTATACCTATTCAGATTAGATATGTTTCCCGACAAAAAACAGCATGCAAATTGAGACTCTCCCGAGGTGGATGATAGTGATTATTTTCTCTTCTTCCTTCTTATTATCAAATCTGTAATATTTAAAATTATCCAACTGAAATTTTCAAGAAATGTGGATGTTGTCAATAAAAATCAAAGTAAAGAAAGGAATTATTGATTTGATAATAATATATACTTGTATTCTCAGATATGTAAGGAAATATTCCAAAATTGGTTTTATTTATTTTGGTCTATAAACTCCAAATTTATTGGATGTTTTGGAAAAGTCTTTAGAAACGAATTATAAACTCATTGTGACTATTAAAGTACACCTCTGTTTTCAACAGCAGGATTTATAAACACATAAGTTCAAATCAAAATTTTAATATTCTGCCATGATGTTTAGTGCCCAGGTTTGCTTGTCTAAAAAGTTTCATTATACAGAGGTCCAGAGTAAATTTTATTTCAAGACTTCAAAATTTGTGCTATATTCTACAATGACGCCGATTTTTAAATAATTTCTTTTTCTGCAATTGAATAATTTCTACAAATTATATAATATAAGTATATGTTTGCGAAATTCATTATTGAATTCGAACTTTGTTAACTGAACGCTGAAATAATTTAATATGTTTTTCTGTGATGACTCAATTTTTAAAATCGAGTGACCGAAAATTGTCCACTCCAACAAAAAAATGTAGTTCTAAAAATTTTTTTGCAAAATATCTAATTCATTTTACGTATTTTTCATTTTTAAATTAAAATTTAAGTTTAATAAATTTAACATTTAAAATTTATAACAATTATATTTTATTTTATTTTTTAGATTTAAAAAAAATCTCCTTAATTCAAAACTTTCATTGAAATCTATTACAAATAAAAGAACATACACTCTACCTTCATTACCACCAATTGTCACAAAACACAAACAGCTAAACAAAAATACTATCAAACAAAATGGATCGTAAAGCAGAATTAGAACGTAAAAAAGCTCGTTTGGCAGCTTTGCGCGAGGAAAAGGACAGACGTCGCCGTGAAAAGGAAATGAAAGATATGGAAGAAATATCTGTACGCGCTGATAAAGATCAACGCAAGTAAGTAAAATTTTTATAATCGAATGTTTAAGATTTTTAACAAATAACATTATTATATTAATATTTCATACAGAGATTTAGATGAAATGCTTTCATCTTTGGGAGTAGCGCCAGTATCAGAGGTATTAACATCTCTATCGTCAGTAAATTCTTTAAATTCAGATAATTCAAATACTCAAACACCCGATGTTAGTTTGCAAACAAATATGAATGGACCCAGGTATATTATTATTTTCTTATTCTTATTTATTTTGAAAATATAAATTTTTGTATCATTATTTTAGTGCTGGCAAAAAACCTTTAAATTTGAGTGTTTATAATGTTCAAGCTACTAACATTCCACCAAAAGAAACACTTACTTATTCAAAACAAACTCAAACCAATAGTACTGGCGGTCATGAACGTGATGGTACGTATTTTATTTATTTTATTTAATTACTTTTAATACATAGTTTCGTTACTAAATTTATATATTCAACCAGTTCCCGTTTTTTTTAATTATAATACTAAAGTTTTTACATATGGAATGTTTTTTTTTACTTTATATGAAGCTAATCATCATTAAATCATATGATTTTCTTGGACATTATTTTTTATTTTAGTATTTTTTGTATTTGTACTTAGAAGATTGTTATAATGTCATTTGTTATATTGAATCTTATATTCATAGACACAATCATCTGAAATAATAACATCTTGTTACAGATTTTTATAATTTTAGGAAAAATTGTATATTTTTTACTTCATGAGTATGAAATCTTTTGATCTTTTACAGTTTTACTAAAAACTCAAATGTTCTCTAAATTTAAACTTAAGATATAATTTGCTTATAATAAATCTTATCCCTTTTTCTGAAAAGTGTATTATTAGTAAGCTGATCAAACCGAAAATCATTTCTGGTAGGTTAACTTGCATATTTTTATTGACTTTCGAATGGAAGAGTTCGATATTCCTACCACTTTTTGATCTAAATTATTTAGTTAGTCTTCCAAAGTTCAGAGTTTTATGAGATCTAAGATTCACACAGCACGAAATTTGTTGAGATTGAGGTGAATTTTTTAATGTATTTAATAATATACTCGCTTCTTAATGAGTATGTAGGAGTCTTGTTTTAGATTTTTTAGTATTTAAAGCAGTGGGTTGCTTGTCTATAATTGTAATAAAAAACTATATATACCTCAGGTAATTCTACTGTAAAAGGAGATTCCATGCAAAAATTTTGTTGAATATGAAAATTATATAAATGTCTCTTATCAAAAATTTAACCAACTATAAACTACGGGATAAAGATGTTAAGTTATATGACATTGTTTTGCATTGCTTTAGTGAATAAACATTAATAGAAGAATAAATAAAGCAATAATTTATATTATTAATATGTCTTTCATATTCTTTAAAAGTTTATATTATAAAACGTTTACATAAGTATAGTTTAACACCAAAAAGTTGCTTTATATATAAATCCTGATCAAGCGGATCATGCACGTACTTTTTTATGCTCTGTATATATATTCGAAGTTCTTTTCTAACATGCCCCCGAGGCATCAAAGTTGGGTTGATGCCTCCAATAACATCCAGAAGAAACTGTTTACTGAGCACTTCACTTATACAGCTCGTTTCTGTTCTTAAGGCTGCACTTTGGCAACATTGAATGTTTCTCCATTGTGTATTACTTAGCGAAGGATACAGCACTGGGGCAGTAGAATTTATCACTGATTAGCCAACATATTGTAAGTAGCTTATAAGGTTTCTTTATACATACCCCACTTGCTGCCTGCTAGTGCTTGGAGGACATTGTTATTACTACGTATTTTTACGTGATTGCAGTGACATGAGCTGAAGAGGTGTATAGGCTATTAAATATAACCATATATATAGGATCATCGAGTGGTTAACTGATGGAATATGGATTCTATCGATTACGATGCCTAAATTTGTATTTAACTCTTTATCCCAGGTGGGATTTATAACTATATCATCCATTTATTATTTCATTATCAGTTTGTAATGATAATGATCCATATATTTTTCCTTTATGATTTTTATCTTAATTTTGAATTTATTATATATTTTTTTAATATCAAAATTTTTCCTTATTTTCATTTATTCTGTCAATTTAAATTTTTGTTATGACAATTTTTAAGCATGTTAATGTTTATCTATCTTTTTATAAAAAAAAATATGTTTAGGCCGAAAAGTATTATCTTATAAAATTATCAAAAAAGTTGTTAAAATGGGAAGAAAATTTAAAAAAATAAATTTAACATTTTTTGGCGCCAACCAACATGATTTTTATTATAGGGGTTTTTTTAATAACTTTAATAACTAAAATTTAATTATTTAATCTATATAATAAATAATTAGAAACACGTTTCTTGCTATAAATTTATTTAAATTTAAAAAAATCTTAACGGTTTAAAGTAGCTTTTAAGCAATATAAAATACACAGGTGTCCATAAGAAAGTTTACTGAACTGAAATAATTGTAGAAAATGATAACTGAAAAAATTGTTCTAGAAAGTTTATAATTAACAAAACTCATAAGGAAGAAAGCAAAAGAAGTTCTTCAATAATGTTCTAAACATTATAATTGCTTGATTTCCATGAAGAGTTTTTAAGTGGATTATTACTTATGTTGAGATATATGTTTGCTGTAATAAAATTGCGATTCACCGTTACTTATATTCGATCATCTTGCAGTGCAATCGATTCTCCATGAATCGTTCCCATGACAATGGGATATCCGGAATGATCCGACTTACACTCTGCCAACAAACAACTGAACAAACTGTATCTATCGAAAGTTTTATCCACAAGAGAGAACTATCAGATACAACAACATCATGAATGGTTAAAACTTAAAAACTATTGTTTTCTTGCACATTCCGACAACAATTAACGTTAAAATACTTTATTTCTTAGTCTTGAATTTCTTTTTGTAAGTTAAGGAGTGAAATAAAAAAATTATTGTGCTTTTTAACACTTTGCTCGTCAGTCCACCTCTTTTTAAAATCTACCATATTTTTGGACCCTTTTTTTGTACTCTTCAATTCTCCATATTGACAGGATGTCAAGACAGGATATAAATTATAGGGCCCATTACATAATTATTATTTATTATTGTTGTAAATTTTATTGTAAACATTCCTTGATTTATATATCGGTATTTATAGAGCCCGTTGTATTAAATGATTGACTACAGCATATTGCTTTTAAGGGAATTTTGACTGATTTTCAGACCTAAACATTTCTCTTCAACTTTCCTTTGAAAGTTGCGAAAAATCTGGCAGAACATAAGTTTTGTCATCCATTATGCCGCAAGTATATATTTTTTAAAAACTTGACTTTAATTTCCCTGCTCTGTTCTGGCCTCATCATTTTTAGCAACGTTCCTTCAGTAACTTTTTGAGCAGTGTACCTTTTAAGGTTGGCATTATCATTAACTTTTTGTATCAAATACTCTGAGCACTGAGCCAACCGGGCTGCTTTCCTACCAGATGAGTTGGTGGCTCTTTTGAAAATGCTTTTTATTTTTTACTTATATAACATCTCAAATAGAGTCATAATTTCTTTTATAATAATATTTTACAATGCCAAACTGTTCCAATAACAACAACTTAGAATAATTTATTTTACTAAAAAACTCTTAAAGTTTAATGCGCATGACTTTAGTGACTTAAAAGTTAAATGATGAAAAATGATGAAAAATGATAAAATGCAATTTTGTTAGTTGTGTGCACCACTGCGCGTCGGGATAAAGTGTTATTTTTGCTTTCTTTCGGATCCGGTTTTAAACATTTGAAAAATATTGTTAATTGTGGATACATTCTATTATAATAACTCTAGAAAAAGTTAATTTTTCTAACAATTAGGAATGGCTGTTAACTTCCGAAAATATTGCGATATTTATAATTATTTAGAAAAAGACATTCCAAAAATGATATTACTTAAAAAGAACTTAAATTTTTTATTAAGGTTATGTATATTAAAATTACAAATTTTCTTTTAACAACTTTTTTGCGAAAATAGAATCCGTAAAGTAAGTTTATGTATGTAGCTGTTGTTTTAAATGCTAAAATTTCTATTTAAAACCCCCTCTGCCTAACAAAATTAATATCTAAGTAACAAAATTATATATTTTAAATAAAATGATAAACGTAGTGAAATAAAATAACAAATACAGTTCTTTCTTGCCACTCCTCACCTCTGTCAGGATATATGGAGGATTGGTGGAGACCACGCAAAGGTACTGGTAATATTATTTTTAATTTTTATTAAAAAAAAACTAAAAATATACTAATACACAATAACAAACAATAGCTTTCTAATTATTTGCTATTTTTTATTTTAATTTTTATATATATCAACTTAAATATTTTTAATTTAAATGCACAACTATTTTATTATTTTACTATTAAGTAAATGAAATGCTTATCATTATAATTATATTATTTTGATATTAAGTAAACACCATTTCTTTTTATCAACAATAAACCAATGGATTTTATTATATTTAAAAACAAATCCATATACAATTTTACAATATTGTTTTATAATCTTTAAATGATTCTGCAACTATACGTCTTAAAATTTTACCAGAAGGCGTTTTTGGTAATTCATCAACAAAATACACACCACCTCTTAGTTGTTTGAAATGTGCCATTTCTTGTTGAACAAGTTGCAAAACATCTTCAGCACATAATTTACTGTTCGGTTTTTTAACTATAGCGGCTGCTGGTAAATGAGTGTAAATTATATCCGGAATACCAAATACACATACTTCAACAACATCTTTTAGTTTCGAAATTACTCCTTCAATTTCGGTAGGATAAAAATGATAATTATTATATTTTAAAATATCTTTTTTACGATCAACAACATATAGATCTCCCTTGTCATTGAAATAACCCAAATCTCCACTATGTATCCATTTATCTTTATCATAAGTAATTGCAGTAGCCTCGGGATTACCATAATAACCTGGCCAATCGTATACAGCTCTAGAGCATATTTCACCAACTTCATTGGGACCCAAATTTCTATTATCATTGTCGATTATTTTAACCTCCATATTGGGTACAAGGTGACCACAATTACCTTCCTCTTTAACGGATCCTACAGAAACTCCAGCACATAGTTCTGTTTGTCCATAGGCAATAGAAACCTTAGCTTTGGGTATATATGTCTGTAGTTTTTGCACAAGACTATAGGGGACCGGACTACCACCCAAATAAACTGCTTTAAAACTGGCCAAATCGTTTTGTTGCAATTTGGGACAAGATAGTAACAAACCAATTTGACTAGGTGGTCCCAAAAAGAAGGTTGCCTTATATTTTCGTAGGATTTTAATAAAATCTTCAGGGTTATAGGCTTTACTGGTAATAATTCGTGTATATTTCTGAACAGTACCAAGAAGTAAAACCATAACACCTGATATCCAATATAATGTACTAAAACATAAAGCACGTTCTTCAGAATCAAAAGGAAGACCGGAACTTTAAAAGAAAACAAAATTATTAAAAACTCCATTTTAAGAATATTGAAAACTAAACCTACATTTGATGCAAAAACCCTAAATGAGTTAAACAAACACCTTTAGGCAAACCCGTGGTACCGGAAGAACATAAAATAAAAGCCAATTGATTTGGTCCCTCTTTTAAAGTAACACACCTATAAAATTTTTATTAATATTATTTTAAGCTTTTTAACCGATCACTTACTCGAAATCCTCTTCCCTTTGTATTTCTTTTAAAAACTCTGCTAATTTAGGTACATCTTCCTTATAATCATCCATGGTATAGATTTTTGTATCGTTAAGTTCACATTCCTCAAAAGCTTTCTTAATATTTTCATAGATAGCAGCATCGCAAAACATTAATTTGGGTTTTGTTATTCCATAAATATGTTTGATACCGTCTGAAAAAATATCATATCAAATAATTAAAACTTTCTCGTTATTTTATTTCCGTTTTACCTTTATCAAAAGTTGGATCCAAAGTACTTATAACTAGTCCTCGGAATAGACAACCAAATACTAAACATGCTAAGTAATCACTGTTAACCGCACATATGCCCACAATATCACCTTGTTCTAATTTTAAATCCTCCAAATGTTGAGCCACACGTTTCGATAGTAATAATATTTCACCATTTGTTAATTGTTTGCCAGAACTGTAAGAAATCTGAAATAAAATAAAAATAAAATACAAACGAGGTGCTAAATGAACTCTATTTACCTGAGCAATAGATTCTGGTCGCTCTTTTAAACTATTATAAATCAAAGCACCTAAAGAACACTCTGGTCCATATGATTTTTCTATTTTTATGCCATGCCAAATTTTCTTCTTCTCATTGTAGATTGTTTTCGCGCGTTCCGACATTTTCGACGTCTGATTTAGCAGCTAAAAAGTTAAGAAATGAAAATTTTGTTAATAAGAAAAAGCCATTAAAAGTTTATAACTTAAACTTGTAATTTTAGTATTTTTATTTCTTTTTTAAATCTAAAGATAACTGCATAAACTATAATATACTCATACGAAATAAAGCATAGATAATGTTCGTTAAAATCTAGAGACAATAATAAAATTTGGCATTGTGTATAAAAGAAAAACAAAATAAGTTAAAAGTCATTAATTGTATGAGATATGAAATAGCACGATTGCTCATTAATCAAATACAGAAAAAGCAAACAATGAAAATAGTCTGCCGCTGTAACTTTATCTACAGCACTGAAATCAGATACACTTTAGATATTCTGAGAAAACTTGTATTCGGAGTACAAGATCTAATTCTGTTATTATCTAATCATGTAAGATTTTATAACCCTTCACTCTTAGTCCACAGAATCGATTTCAATGTATCTAATATCAGTACTAGTTCCTTTTGACGATCAAAAATGCTGTCTTGTGACCTCATCATATTCTGAGTCTATTTACCTATATTAATTTAATAATAAAAAACAACAAGTTATAGGTCAACATTATTTACTATTAAATATATTTTATAGTATTCAGAAGTGAGATTGGAAAATTTTCAACATACATATATGTTTATAAAAAAAAGGAACCACTTAACTTACATTTTAATATTTTTATTTGACTGAAATTATTATTACAATTTACAAAAAACTTTTTCTAGTTTTAATCACAAGTGATAAAATTTAGAACCTTTTTCGAAAACCCTTCCATTAACGTTTTAATAATGCTTTCTCTCACTCTGCTCGAACAGGTATAGCCCATCTCCGTTTAAAATCTACCACACTTTTGGACACCTTTTTTGGGCTCGTCAATTCTATTTCAACCGGATTCCAATATTTTTTTACTGGCCTTGGCTCAGGGCAGCCTCTCTTGGCACAAATACCACATTATTGTTTCTGTTCCAAGCAAAGGCTTGTTCACCATAGAAGCCAAGTTAGACCAGAAATAAGTGGACACATTATCAAGTAATATGGATAGAAACAGCCTTAATGTAAATTTCGGCATTTGTAGATTCCGTTGTAACAAGTGATTAGTTTATTTTGCCACAACAACTTTTTGAGAAATTTTGATTGCTTTTGGATTCTAACTTTTCTTCAACATTCCCTCCAGCATTAGCAACATAAAATTTTTTACCAGAAAGTTGCGAAAATCTGGCAGAACATACGTTTCGTTATCTATTGTACAACAAGAATTTTTTTAGAAAACTTGACTTCAATTTCAATGTTCTGTTGTAGTGTTCCTGTCAGTAACTTGTATGTTTTTAAACCTGTATTAGCTTTATATTTTTGTACCAAAACGTCCACGCACTGAGCTAAACGGACTGCTTTTCTACCGGATATGTTGGGTGATCTTTTAAAAATGCTTTCTATTTGTTTGGTTTTAGAAACATAATGTGGATCATTTCTTCCATCTGAATAATATTAAAATCAGTTTGATGATCAGATTAACAATATATATAATTGTTGGACAATAAACATATTAACTGACATGTTTTACCAAAGTAACTTGACTAACAGAAATTAAATAAAAAAATAGTTTATAATTTTAGGTTTATTTTCAATAAACTCGGAATCCCCCATCAAACGCCTCCCATTGGTTTATTGTTTAAATTATTTATGAACAAACATTTATACACAAAACTTTAATTATTTTCAATATTTTATTTTGGATACAAAAATCTTTACTAATTGAAAATTATGTCTTTTTCTTCTGTTCGCTATTTTTTTTTAGCTCATGCTACGGATTATTATGGTGAGTTTGATTGTGTAATTTATTGTAATCGATTTGATTTGATTGATTTTGTAGATTTGTGTAGATTTTTTGTTTTATTAGTTTATTTCGATTTTTTGTTTATCAATGTTTTTTTTCCTGTAAACAACAAGTAGTTTATTAGTTTCATTAGCAAATATTATTTTCTTTTCAAAAATTATTTTGTTAGTTTTCTCTCTATTTGAAAATTTACTTCCTTAGATTTGTTAAATGTTTTACATAAAATTATAAAATTGTTTTTTTGTTTCGTTTTAATTTTTTTCTTCTTCTAAATATTGTTAACTAAACCAAATGGTTAACAATTTAAATAATTTCTTTATAATGATATAAATATTTTTTATATATATTTTTTATTTTGTATATAAAATATTTTAAATAACGTTTAGAAAAACAAAAACAAAAGTCACCAACAAAAATATATATTTATTTTTCTCCACCCATTTTTTTATAATTTCAATTGACAAATTAACATTTTATATTTAATTTTTGTTAATTAGTTTTAAACAGAAGTTTTAGCAGTTAAACAACAACAAACATTTTATAATTAATTATTGAAAATAATTAATTGTGAAATCGTTGTCATAGTTTCTATTAGATTTTCTTATTTAATTTATTTTTATTTTCATTATTAATTATTATTTTTTTTCATAGATTTAATTTTAAGTTTAATTTTTAAGTTTCAAATATCACATATTCATTATCAAGTTGTTAACATTTTTTATAATATATAATTAATTATTTCGCTCATTTGCTGTAAGGTCGTCATAAGTCAAATTTTGTAAGTTTCGAATTGACATCAGTAGTACATAGTAAATAATGTATTTTATGATCTGACAATTTTTTGGAAATAAAACATTCATATATCAGACAAGATTTCAACAAATATATATTAGGCCAATTATATAACTGAATGATGATTGCCAGAAATAAAGCGTTATTGTTTAGTTTACATTGCAAATATAAAGTTTTTATTAATGAAATCCATGAAATATATTTCCGTCAAAAAATTGAAAATTTGTCTACTGAAAAGACGATTTTTTGAGTTATGACTTCCTTGCAGCAAATGAGATCAAGTTTACGTTTAAACACTTTAATTTTGTGTTTAATTTTTGTTTAGTTTTTAAAGTTTTTTTTTAACCCATAAATCATCAAATCAAAACCAAAGGAAGAAAAATAGGAGAGAATTTCACTATTGCATGTTCTAAAATCCTGAAAAATGCTAGTTATTCTTTTTTTATTTTTAAATATATTTTTTTCTTGATTAAAACAATATATTTTTATAGAAATTTAATTTTTTTGGGGTTTAATTATAAAAATTTTACTCTTTTTTCTTTAATTTAAAACCAATGACTCTACAAAAACAAATTTCCAACCAAAAAAAAATTAAATCAAAAACCGCATTGTGATTATAACTTTCTATTTTTCAAGATGAATACAATCTTAATCCGGGTTTAGAATGGGAGGATGAATTCACAGGTAGGTACTCTTTGAATTTTTGCAAAACAGTGACGGAATCGACATGAAGCAAAATAGGAACGTCAAAATTCTTTTAAATCTTAACAAAAAATACTGTTAACTTAGGTTTTCAATTCATTAATTGTTACATAAATTAAAGCAACTTTAACTACAAGAATTCTTAAAATAAATATATTTTAACATGCACTTGATATTTCATATACATATATCTCTTGAATATATATATATTTTTTTAAATAAGCTACATTTTTATTAAGACCTATTTTTCTATTTGTTTCCTACTCTTCTCTTTCTGTCAGTTGCGTTTAATTCATTTAAATTAATAATTCAAAAAAATCTCATATTAGTATGTGTTATAATAATTAAAGACTTTGTAAATGTTATTCTTAAAATCATATTAAAATATACATACATATTCATATATAATTTATTAATCATTTATTGTGATAACTGCCTTGTTTACAATTAAATTTGGAATTATTTTTTACACTTGATTAATATTTCAATATCTCTGATTCTGTGTAAAATGTATGTTTTAATTGATAATATTTTTTTCAAAAATATTTGAAGCATTTTTTAATAAACAATTAATTATAATTTTATTCTGAACGATGAACTACTTGTTTTATAAGGTCTCTGCAAGGAAAAAGATAATGATGTATGATAAAATTAAAAAAAAAAATATTTTCCAACATCATAATCAAAACTTCTTGCAACAATATTTTTTCAAAAATATTTGAAACATTTTTAAATAAACAATTAATTATAATTTTATTCTGAACGATGAACTACTTGTTTTATAAGGTCTCTGCAAGGAAAAAGATAATGATGTATGATAAAATTAAAAAAAAAAAAATATTTTTCCAACATCATAATCAAAACTTCTTGCAACAACATAAATCAAAGCATCATAATAATTCTACTCATGTCATTTTTTTCTTTAAAGTTCTTCAAATCTTCTTAATTTTAAATACAGGAAGACAAATATGAGACATCTTTCAAGCGGTAGCAGCGTTTCTAAAATATTGTATTTTCTCATAACTCACTTATATAGTGCAACGATACATTCTTATCCATATGATCGAAAATTTTCGATTAAGAAATATTTTAATAATGCTTTACAGATTATACTTCTGTACGTCAAGTTATTTTATTGTAAAAATGAGTAAAATTGACTCAGAAACACGATCTGCAGCAACCTCAGAATATGAAAATTAAAATATAAGTGTATCAGATCGGAAAATTCTTAACGTACATATATGTTAATAGAAACAATACCAATTTAAATTTTTAATGAAATTTTGGACTTTTTTCGGAAACTTTTAAAAAGAACATAATGTTTCTCCACAAGCCTTAGCTCCGGACATTCCTTGATGTAAATTTCGTTATTTACAAAGCCCGTTGTAACAAATGGCTTCTTTTGCCGCGAATGCTTATTGCTTGTCATATCAAGAACTTTTTGTGATTTTGCGACTGCTTGTGGGTCCCAAACTCTCTTCAACATTCCCTCAAACACCAACAATATAAATTTGTTGACCAGGAAGTTGTGAAAAGTCAGCCAGAATATACGATTCGTCATTCATTATGCAACTTGACTTCAATTTGCGTGCTCTGTTTTTGGCCTCTATTTTTTTGAGCGGGCCTGTCAGTAACTTTCTGAGCCATGTATATTTTAAATTGGAAGCTCATTTTAAAGTGCTTTCTACTTTCTTTTCTTGCTTTAGAAACATCATGTGTACCATTCCTTCTACCTAAACCAAGATTTCTATTAACAGACAAGTTCTCCTGATACTAGTTAATAACATTGGAAACAGTTTGATGGCAGACCTTTAAATGCTTGGCAAACTTTTTCTAGAACCAAGTTGGGCTTTGTTAAAAATATTTTTTCTGGTCACTCATTTTAATCAGATTAACAATATATTTATTAGTTTGTCATTAGACATGTTTTACAAAGGTAATTTGATTAAAAAAAATCAAATAGTAGTTAAGTTAAAAGTTTTAATGAAATGCGTAAGTTAAGAATTTTTCGGTCTTATCACTCCTAGTCCATTTTTAGTTCAATTCAATTTCATTCATTCTAGTTCAATTCAAGTCGAATCAAAATGTTGTTGAAATGAATTACATGATTTCAACTGGCTCATTGGTAGTATTTTGACCAATATGGATTATGATAAATATTTTTTTCGAACAATTAAAAATATTTGTCTCATATTTCTATAACAGTTATAGTTACTTCAGAAATAGATAGTTATTATCGAAAATTCCATTGAAGATTCTTTTACAAAAATGTGTAAAGTTCGAGTTGAATTTATAAACACTTAAAACATAATTTTAAAACCAACATTTGAAAAATGCTTCAATACTTTTTTTATAATACCTAAAGCATGCATTAACACAATTTTCATTATTTTTTGTCAATAACACCTAAAATCAGCTACAGAAAATATTAAAAACAACTAACCAAATACCTAATCTTTTTAAAACCGAATCATGAATTTCCAAAAATCATACAGATTGTGTACATACATCAATTAAAAAGATTATACAAATATAATATACCACCCATACATATTAAACTCAAACCTTTTCATTATATATTCTATTTCAATATCTTTCTAAATTTTATTAAAAAAAATCTTAAAATAAATTTGTTGATTATTATGCTCTCAACTACTACAAGTGGTGAAGAGACAACATTAACTTTGTCATTTCGTATGTAACGCTAGAAAGGAATCATCTCAGACCACATAATTTATATATATTCTGTCAGCGAATCAAAATTTGAACCGATTTTGCTATTTCCGTCTGTCTTCTGTTAGAACGCTCAATAGTATAGTATTCAGAAGTTTCCTTTTTAATCCAGCAAAATCGGTTCAGTATATTAAAAGATATAGACCAATATCTGAAGCAACCTCTAAGATCAAGCAAAGAACTTTCGTAAAATTGTCAATTATCAGTTCAGTTCAACAAAGTTATAGCCACAAATACAACAAGTTTTATGAATTATTAAGTGTTCCGGTGTTATATTTAAGAAAAACTTTTATATATTATATACATTTGTGATTGTATGTGTGAGTGTGTATGAGCGAAACAAATTATTTATTTCAAACACATTTGTGGTGGAGGGTATTGAAGATTCCGTATAACCCAATATAGCTTTCTTACTTATAATAAATTGACAAAAATTTTCTTTTGGCTCCATAATCAAAAAATCAACAAATTCATTTTATGATTTTAAATTAACTACGATTTTTTTCTATAAATAAAACTCTTTTTAAAACATTAGATTTAATTTGTATACAAATTTTAATTACCTGTTCCTAGTTTGTATTCATTGATCGGTGTATAAGTTCCATATTAAATTTCTTCATTGAAAACACCACTCTGCCACCACCAACCAATCAATCAACCAAACCAAACTTTCTTTTCTCTTTTATTTTTAAATGGAAAAATTCTTTAGCACTCAAAATCAAATTGTATTTATTTTTAAGTACTTAATTTCTATAGAATAATTAATAATAATAATAATCATAATAATTATTATAATAAAAGAAATTATTTCATTATAAATAATTATAAAACAAAACATACCGACAATTTATTAAAAAAGTATATTAAACATCAACAAAAATTTTATTGAAATTAAAAAAATTGGGTGGAGAAAATTTCTTTTTTATATACATTTAAAACAAAAAGTTTTTAATTAAAGTACATTTAATTTTAAATACTATTAATTTTTTTATTATTATTAAAAATAAAGGTCAATTTATACAAATACCAAAAACAAATCGATAAATTGGCTACAAAAATGTGCACTGCACCAAAAACAACTAACATTAACTGTATACTTTCCAAAAGAAAAAAGAAAAATACAAATTTCCAAAACAAATTCGAAATTCAATTTATAAGGAAAATTATAAATTATTATTATTTTTTCAAAATTTATATTTCTATATCGTCCCTACGCTGTTAGAAATTCCTATGTAAAGATTTTTTTATTGGTGAATATGAAAGCCCTATTCGTTATACATATTCCCACAAAATCTTTTGTCAAAATCATAGCTGCTTATGTAATAATAAATTTATTTTTCATTTAAAATATATAAACATTATTTTTTGTTTATAGTGAATTTTCATTTTTTGAATCATTATATAAACTATATATAGTTGATTCTATTGTTCCAAAAATTTTTCAAGGAAAACAAATTTTTGCAAGGAATAATGCAAAATTATTGAAGTGAACATGGTTCAAACAAAGTTGCTTATGTATTTTTTTTATATCTTCCAAAATAAGTTGGGAATATGTTTAAACGATGGAATTATAACCAAATAATACTGTTTTTTTTACTTTCCTGGAAAAATACCAAAAATTTACATAGGAACTTTTGCCATCGCTGTGATGATATGTTTTTGGTGTTTCATTTATGTGAATACAAAAATTGGCTTTTTAAGTTTATTTTCAATATTTTAGGTGTTAAATCGTGTACAATCTCTTTCTAATATGTATCTAAACTTAACGATATTTTTTGTTGTTATAATAAAATAGAATATCTAATAACTTTTTTTTTATACTCTCAAGCATTGTAATTATAATCAGTATAATCATGCACCTCTGAAAGGTAACTTTTTGTGTAAAATTAAAAGAAAACTCAAGGGTCCCAGGTCCAACCTTACCACCAACAATATATTGTTAAATATATATATGTGTTTATGTGTTCATTTTTGTATAGTTAACAATGTTTTATTATTTATTTTATGCACTAATTTTTGCAGCTTGATTTTTTTTATTTACATAACATAAAAAATTTACTTTTTATCATTTTTTTTTCAAATTTCAGTTTCAGTCAATATATCTCATTTTTGTACATTTTGTTCATATTTTCGTTTTCTTAAATCTTATTTGCACGCTTTCTGAAACAAAAAAAACAAATAAGAACATTAAAATAACATTAATTTGTGTTTAACAATTAAATAAAATTATTAAAAATTAACATAAAACATAGTGTATTCAAACCCCCAAACCGAAAAACCGGTTAAACGGTTTTTGCATTAATTTTTAATTTCTAGTTATTATTCGTCATACATATGAAAAGTCATTTTTTTATTTTCCAGAGTTTTCATTATTAAAATGCGACTATAGAATAGAAAAATTTCTTTCTTGATAATTTATAAACCTCCATAAATAATGAGTGTGTGTTTCCATTTGTCTTGAAGTTTTTGGGAAAATGATGTTAGATTAGAAAAAGCAGACGTAAAGATCCATAATAAATAAGAAAAAATGAATAGACTTTCAAGGTAAATACCTGGAGATGAAAGAGTAAGAAGAAGTAGAAAATAAGAAAAATAAAAGAGTAAGAACTATAGTTTAAAGAGGGAGTTTTGCCATTCGATACTATTCACGCACTCTCTTAGATTCTCCAACTTACAGCCAGTAAGATCCACTAGTTCGCACGTCAATTGGATATTCCTTCCTAAACAACCCGATTCACACTCAGCCAAAGATTGTTAAACAAGCGGCAGTTGCATCAAACGAAAGTTATTTCTCCAACAAAGAACTATCAGGTACAGCCGAACTGTTACAAAAACAACTAGTTCTTCAAAGTGTCGAATGCCTAGTAATTTCTGTCAGTAACACTGAACTTAACCACCTGCCCCTTATACCTCTCCAAACAATATGCATAAATCGGGCGTACTCCTATTAAACGCTTAAAAGGCCCGTGACCCATTAAAACTTTTGACCATATCGAAGATGAAATCTGTACCCCTAGGGTTTTTAGTTCAATTACTCCCTTATAAATCTTTAAGTGTTACGAAGGGTTTCACATAGTCAGTCTTGACAAAATACAGAACAGTTTTTTTTTTATATCGAAAACCGGTTTCCTAAAAATATCGGTTCTTTGAATACACTAATAATAAATAATTCTAATTTTAAAACAGATCGAGTTTTTGGATATTAAAAAATGCAATAAAAACACATGAAAAATTAATTTTAATAAATTGTATTGCCCACTCATAGCAGTAGGAGGGGAAGTTATCGTGTCAAAAAGAAACAAAATAAGAATAAAACTAAAGATTTCTAAGTCAACATTAATGGTAACCTAATTTTTGTGTGTTGTCGTCAGAAATCGCTTTCTAGTATTGTTTTTGTTTTAACTTAACATTAAATTTTTTTCGAAATAAATTTTGTTCGAATTTTGTAAATTTTCGAAATTATTTAATTTTCTACTTACAAGTTCAGAACTTTTAAATATAATTTTTAAAATAAATTATTAAATTCTATATTTTGATATAAATCTTAATTTTTGTCGTAAATTTATTTTTTCATAGTTTTCGAAATTCCATAAATTAAATTATTATCATAAGTCATACTTCAAACTTAACTCTAAATTTAGTTCCAAATTTGTTACTTCTTGAATTTTTCAAGCAAAAATAATTCAAATTTTTTCAAACTTAATTTCGAAAGTTCAAAATTCAGCAAAAATTAAAAATAGTCGAAATAATTTTTTTAAAATCTGAGATTATTCGAACTTAAGTTTAAAATTGAAAAATCATAAAACCAACATAAAAAACGTGATATATTTAGACTGTATAATAAAAGTAACTTCGAATTTAAGTTCGAACATTTTAAATTGTTCAATTCAATTGAAGTTGTTAAAAAAGGTTCTTTAAACAAAATAAAATTTAAACCCTTGATTAATTAAAAATCATATTTAATGCCAAAGATTTAAAACTCCAAAAAAGTATAGAAATTAGATTTTAAAAATATTCGATTTTGTGATTGGGGAAGACGATGTAGGTTATGGCTAAGAATCGATTTTTATGTAATTCTGCAGTTAACTTTATACTAAAATTTATTCTTGCTGAATCTAAGAAGTATCAAAATCAAAACGGTTGATTAAAAAATTGCTAATCGATTATTAATTTGTTATTATTCAACAATTCGAATAAAAATTTTAAATTTTTGCTCAAATTCTCAAACAATTAGATTGAACGGTCAATAAAAATAACAAAAATAATCGTTTATTTTCAGCATCCCAAAGAAATCACTTTAATTGTACATACATTTCTTTTTTTTAATCTCTTTTAACAAACATCATCTCATTTTACAGCACAATTTATATTTTAAAAAATACATTTTTATAATAATTAAATAAAATATCTTGTGTTTGGCTCTAATCGCTTTTGTAACTAAAACACAACAGTGCACAACACAATTTTTGTTAACAATTTACAACAAAAAGAATCTGAAATATCTTGATTATGACAAGATAATTAAAACGAAACGAAAAGATATTAAAAAATCATAAAAATATTAACTTAAAAGAAAATACAAAAACGAAACAAAAAAGAAAATAAATAAATAAAAAACAGTAGTAGAATTTGTTCCTGTTCTGTCGATTGTCATGTTCCTTTAGCTGTGTTAGTTTTTATACCTTAAACAGTGCTTGCATTTGATGCCCAAGGAGATGACGAAGAGAGCTCTCTACCACATTTGGATGGTTTCACTTCTAAATTGCCACCTGGCTATTTGACACATGGTTTGCCAACGGTCAAGGATGTTGCACCAGCCATTACACCAATGGAACAAAAGAAAGAACAAGAAGAAAAGAAAGAAAGTAAGTTTAATTTTCACAAACTTTATTATTTCAATTCAATATTTATTTTAAATATTTTCAATTTTCAATTTTCAAATTCTCTAGTTAAGGAATTGTCTGAGGAACAAAAACAAATGATTATTTTATCGGAGAACTTCCAAAAATTTGTATTACGTGCTGGTCGCATTATGGAACGTGCTATATCCGAAAATGTTGATATCTATACGGATTATATACGCGGAGGTGATAATGAAGAGACTAATGATGAAAAATCACATGCTCGTTTGTCTTTAAATCGTAAATTCTATGATGATCGCTGGTCGAAAAATCGTTGTATTACATGCATGGATTGGTCTACACATTTTCCCGAATTGGTGGTAGCTTCCTATCATAATAATGAGGTAAATAAACTTTAAAGTATCTTATATTATTATTTTAATTATTATTATTTTTTTTATTTCAACTTCCAGGAAAGTCCCAATGAACCCGATGGTGTGGTAATGGTTTGGAATACAAAATTCAAAAAAACCACACCCGAAGATGTGTTCCATTGTCAAAGTGCCGTCATGTCTACTTGTTTTGCCAAATTTAATCCCAATCTTATTTTGGGCGGCACATACTCCGGTCAAGTGGTGCTCTGGGATAATAGAGTACAGAAACGTACACCCATTCAACGTACACCCCTCTCAGCGGCAGCTCACACTCATCCCGTTTATTGTTTACAAATGGTTGGCACACAAAATGCTCATAATGTCATCTCAATTTCATCAGATGGCAAATTATGTTCATGGAGTTTAGATATGCTGTCACAACCACAAGATACTTTAGAATTACAACAGAGTCAAAAGAAGGCCATTGCTATAACCTGCATGGCTTTCCCGGCCAATGAGATTAATAGTTTAGTAATGGGCAGTGAAGATGGATACGTTTATTCGGGTAAGTTTTAAAATACAATAAATATTCTTTTAAGTTTAAGAAGTTAGATGAAATATTGTCTTAAGATCAAAAAAAAAAAAGATATAAAGACAATTATTCAATTATTCCTTTATATTAATAAAATAACTATTGTCAGTGATACTTTTGTCTTCTTGCTTCATATGAAGGAATTATTTGCCCCATATGAGGTCCATGAATGGAATGATGGAACCTCTAAGAAGAGTTAAAATTTTGTTTCCTAACCTATTCCAAAAAATCACCTGCTTATAACACTTGATAATTTCTTCATCTTTGAGTAATTATTATTCGATTTTCCAAATTGTTGAGCTTTACAAAGTCTTTGAGTCAGTTTTTCTAATATGTAGTCAATTGTATTCCTCCTATTTTATTCAGCTTTTATATTGAAAAAACCCTCTCGATACAAAAACAGGATCCATTAAAAATGATCTAAATAAAATGCAGTTTTAAAAATCATAATAAGTTTCTAATCATATAATAAAAACTTTTTCAAAAGCTTTAATTAATTCTTTATTACACTCAAACTCAATCCGAATAGCTGTAATTCTGTATGCAGGAAATACTATTTTTGACTTAAAAGTTGTTTTCGTATCGAATGTGAAATGATATCCCCAACAAAATATTTTATTTTAATTTATTATCTTGCAGCCTCTCGCCACGGTATACGTTCCGGTGTTAATGAAACTTTCGAAAAACACGTCGGTCCAGTTACAGGCATCTCAACACATTACAATCAATCCTCACCTGATTTTGGCCATTTGTTCCTGACATCTTCCATCGATTGGACCATTAAACTGTGGTCCCTTAAAGATACAAAACCTTTATACTCTTTTGAGGATAATTCTGATTATGTTATGGATGTGGCCTGGTCTCCCATTCATCCTGCACTCTTTGCTGCTGTCGATGGTAGCGGTCGTCTTGATTTATGGAATCTAAATCAAGATACCGAAGTACCCACAGCATCAATAGTAGTTGATGGTGCACCAGCATTAAATCGTGTATCATGGATGCCAAATGGCCAACATGTTACCGTAGGTGATGATGGTGGCTATTTGTATGTCTATGATGTGGCCGAACATTTGGCACAACCATCAAGGGATGAATGGTCGAGATTTAATGGTACACTCAATGAGCTCAAAATGAATCAAAACGATGAAGTTTAAGAGGAGACAAAACGAAATGGAATAACGAAAAAGGAACGTGATGGAGAGAGAAGGATTGAAAGGGTAACGAATAAAGCATGGTGAAAATTAATTTTATACAGCTTTAAACAAGATAAAAGACTTTTATATAAAGTTGTTTTAAAAATGGCAATTTTAACAAGATTTAGCATTATAAATTATTATATATTCCTTTCCTTTTTTGTTGGTTTATTATTTTAGCTAATTAATAATTTCGTCCTTTTTCTTTTTATTAGAACATTTCAATTTTAAATTTAAATCTCTTTTATATATGTTTTCCCTTTTATTAAAAAAAGTATTATATAAGTTCATTAAAAATGAAGATTTATTTCAGCTCTTTATACATAAAAAATAACTTAAAAAAATAAATTGTTAAACAATTTTCATTTGTATTAAATTTTTAATTTTTTTTGTACATTTATTTTAAAACAAAAATTTATACAAAAATGTAATTATTTTCTTAAATCTTATATGAAAAATATGTGTAGTATTATTATATTACAACTCTTAAAACTATTTTCTAAATCTAAATTTCCAAAAAAATATTGTAATTGGTTAATGACAGTTGTAATTCTCTAAGAAAAATTTAACTAAAAAACAATTCTCCATAAATCAAACAATTAAAATTAACCCTTAAATAACAACAAATATAAAAAAACTGTATGAAGAATTACCACAAAAAGAAAGAAAGATAATTAGAAACTGAAATTATATAATGTTTAATTAAAATCTACATAAAATATTTATTGAAACAAAATTATAATAAATATACATATATAATTTATTGGAAATAATTCAAATTTGTTCTCAGTTTAAAGTCCATTAAAATACCTTTCAAATGGCACTATTTTTATTGAAATCGTTTAGGTACTTCTTGCGTTATTCGCATTTTTCCATTTCATTAGATTTGAATTTAGCTGATTTTTCATATTTTGATCAGGCAATGCCGTAAATATACATGGCAATTTTTGATGTTGGCAATGCCACGAAATGTGCTTCTAATAGCGCCATCTATTGGATTGCATAATTCGACTTTTGAAAATCAAAATATACATTCCAATAGATGGCGCTATTTTTACCTCGTTGTAGAGTTGCCAAATTTTAGAAATTAACAATTTTGCGGGATTTCTTTAGAACGGTATATCTCTGTAATTACCGAATCGATTTGCACGATTTTAATTACATATGATAGGAAATACTTTTTCTTATTAGAAATCAGTATATAAAAGGGATTTCATGCTTCTATTACTAACAAAACTATTATTTTCACAAAACCAAATTAATTGTTATTTCTCAAAACATTTTTTAATTATTAAAAAATTTCCGACTAATGCTATACAAATACAAGTTTTATTAATAAAATAAATCTATATAATATAAAAATAACTTAAATCAATGAAATTTTTGTACATTTCTTAAAAATTAATATAAAACTATTCTATAAATAACTATAATTTTATTATACAATCAATTCTGAGGTTTGTTTCTTCGAATTATACAATTCTGTGCACAATTCTGTAACTTTACGACGTATAATTTTACCCGACATGGTTTTTGGTAGCTGTTGAACAAAATACACTCCACCACGCAAATGTTTATAATGCGCCATCTTAGTGACATGTTTGTATACCTCATCCTCGGTTAATTTACTATCTGCTGACTTTACAATGGCAGCAGCTGGTAAATAGTTACTTATTACATCGGGTATACCGCATACACACACCTCTACAATATCGGGTAATTCAAGTATAACATTCTCTATCTCTGTAGGGAAGAAATGGAAGTTGTTATACTTTAAAATATCTTTTTTACGATCTACCACATAGACACATCCATTATCATCTACATAACCCAAATCACCACTATGAACCCAACGTTCAGAATCATAGATCTCAGTAGTTGCCTGTGGATTACCATAATAACCAGCCCATTTGTAAGGAGTTCTAGCATATATTTCACCCACAATAAGTTCTCCCAATTGTCTGCCATTTTCATCAATTACTTTTACATCAATATTATCAAATAATTGACCACAATTGCCTTTGCTGATAGCTAAACCTCCCGCAATGCCACCACATATTTCACTCATACCATAACCAACATATATTGAGGCATCGGGTAAGTAGCTTTTCAATTTGTGTACCAACTGAAAAGGCAAAGGACTACCAAGCATAAAATATAACTTTACACTAGATAAATAGTTTTTATTGAATTTGGGTGAAGCCAACATTAATGCCAATTGATTTGGTGGTCCCATAAATAATTCAGCTTTATAGAGATTTATCATATTCAAAGCATCTTCAGGATTATAGGGACGATAGCTAATTATACGAGTCATATTATCAATTGTACCCGTGATAAGTGCAAATATACCAGATATCCAATAAATGGAACTGAAGCACAAAATGCTGGGACTTGGTGGTAATTTACTAAAATTGTGTTAAACAAAAATGATAGATAAAAGTTAAAAAAATATATGAAATTAACCCTTAAGGCAATAAAATGAAAATAAATGACACAAGTTAGCTAATTTTGAAGAGAAATAATTTGTGAAAGCGAATTTTAATGAAATGAACAAATACAAATAAAAAAATATTAATTTATTTGAACTTACAGCGTATTTAAGATGCTGGCATGAGATTCACATACACCTTTAGGAAGACCTGTGGTGCCTGACGAGCAAATAATAACAGCTGTTTGATCGTAACCCTCTTCTAAATTGACACACCTAAAAAATAATAAGAAAACGATTTGAACTTAAATTTAATAAATTTTCTCTTAAAATGAATGCAATATAAAACAAGATAAGTTTCGTTTTAATCATTCTAAAAACATTTAGAGTCTGTTAAATTTTACGTTTAAAATTGACTTTAGATATGAACTACATATGGGCCGATCGTTGTAGAATTTTATAATACTGAAAACAAAATCATGTTATTCACATATATAAAAGAATTATATAATTTAAGTCGATTTCCGAATATGTGGATTAAATGAGAACTATAAGTATAATCGAACGATCCTCGCATAATTTAGCTTGATGTATTTTGGTCTTAATCTTAAATATAAGAAATATCATCACAATACTAACAAATTTTAAGACTTATGCACTTTAAGTGATTTTTGCAAGTGAATCTGTATTGGAGCTAATCAAAATTTACATTGTGATTTTCGGCTGATTTATTTGCGATTAATTTAAACAAAATATCTTCATATGTGTTTTGCGACCATAAAAGTTTATTGATTGATTCTGAATCTTGCACTTAAAGCGCAACCACCTGTTGTGGTGTAGTTTCTAAACATTTAAGAGTGTATTAGTTGGTTAAGGCCTTCTACATAATACCCTAAAGCATGACACTGGCATGACTCAATCACCTTCACTTAGGAGGTAAATACAAGTTTAGGCATTGTATATCCTTAAGATTTTTGGGTTGCCTTTTATAGACTATTTTCATATTCAACTCTTGCAATTAAGTATAAATTGTGAAGTTTTAATCAGGTTCTCAAAGCACAAGCTTGCGGTACTTGGGGTATGGATAAAAACAATATTAGCTACATACAAAACGTTTGGATGATTAATTATGAATTATGCTATTACTATTAGCTATTATCATCATAACTGCAATATCATCAACTTGGAGTTTCTCTCGTGGCATGTTAGCAATTATATTCGAATATACGAATAGAGCAGCATATTTACGTAGAGTTTTGTACGACAGTCACAAAAACGCCTCATCATATTATAAGTTACTGCATAAATGTTGTAACTACAGCGGCAAAAACCGCATGATATCGATATTTGTTTAACTTTATGAGTTTGTTTGTGGTTGGAGTTAAAACAGAACATGAACGAAAACAACTAATAGAAGGTGTACGCTATTTGAGGTGATTATCATAATTGGGGGTCATATAAGGGACGAACATTCGCATGAGTGTTTTATGAGCTTAAAATTCCATTCCAGCAGGACATTTATATGAGACATGTAGAGTGTTAACAACGTTACATGGACAGACATCCAGACGGACGGATATCATTAAATCAACTCAGAAAGTGTTCATGAATCAATCGGTGGGAGGTAGCAATATTTTTCTCATATCTCAATATACCATCGGTGTGCAATTTTTACTTTATATATAATAATTATATAAAGAATTGAAGATATATTTTAGTTGGATTTCATTAATTTATTAAAAATGAAAAAAAAAAACTTACCTGAATTCATCTTCATTGCCAGTTTCTTTTAAAAATATATCTAAACTGGGTACACCTTCAATATGATCACGGACTGTAAATATTTCAGTTGATTCTAAACCACAATCAGCAAATGATTCCTTAAATTTATAATAAACAGAACCATCACAAAACATTAGTTTGGGTTTTGTAATAGAATAAATATGTTTAATGCCATCTGAAAATGAAACAAAAAATATTTATTAATCATTTTTAAAACAATTGAAAGAAGTAAAATCATAGAAATACAAAATTATAGAATTTTTTATAAATAATAAAATTTTTGTTTTAAATTCCCTAAAACATCTACGTGATTTTTGTCAATTTTAAATTTACTTTTTTACTTTACTTTGTATATGGGGTATCTCTCCCCTAATCCTATTAGCCTTACATTTTTCCAATGATGGTGTTTCACAGTAGCATAATTGCTGCAATATTTTAAGACATTCGCTGTTATAGTTTTTTTTATATTTTCTATAATCAAAATTTGCTTTGTATGGGGGCACCTCTCTACCTAGTCCTACCTGTTCAACGTTTTGTTTAGTAAAAATGGAAATTAATATTTGCTTTGAAAAGAGGGGACCTCTCCCCCTGGTCCTATCCGTTCTATGTTTTATCCAGTAAAACAATTCCTTGAAAATGTTGTTGGAACCAAATTTAAAAACTCTCGCTTACATAGTTCTTTAGATATTCGATAACCAATATTTGCTTTGTACGCTGGGTACCCCTCCCCCTGGTCCAACGGATTTTTGTATAGCCTTTGTTACTTTCGGTTATATTAGGATTATTCTGTGAAAATTTAATCAAAATTTGCCCAGCGGTTTTGGAGTTTATAAGTTACATACATACATTCAAATATACATACATACATACATACATACATACATACATACATACATACATACATACATACATATTTTATATATACAGATTTACAAAAATAAACTTCATTTTAAGACAAACACAATTAAAATAATCAACCAATTTAATTTAATAAAAATATCGTTATCATTATGAATTAGAAATGTTTTTTTTTTAACTTTATAAATTTTTAAAAATTTATTAATTATTTAAATTTATAGCATATTTTTCTTTTCGCTTACCTTTATCAAAACTGGGATCTAAGGTACTTATAGTTAAACCTCGAAACATGCAGCCAAATACCAGAGGAGCTAAAAAATCACTATTACCCGCACAAATACCAATAACAGTACCTTGTTTAATATTCAATTGTTTTTCAAGCCGTTCCAAATGTTGAGCCACACGCACAGATAATGTTAAAATATCCTGATTTGTATATTTCTTATGTGAAGGATAACAAATCTATTAACAGAATAAAAAACCAATAATTATTTTTCATTTTTTCTTTTCAAACACTTTAATTGTTTATACCTGTGAAATATGATCAGGAGTCTTTTTTAAACTATCATAAAGCACCGAACCAATTGATAAATCAGGACCAAAACGAGGTATAACCCTACGACCATGCCAGATTTTAGTTTCTTTATCAAAAGTTGTTTGATTTATTAAAACCATTTCCTTAACGCAACAAACAAAAAAAACGATTCACTTCTTTAGCGTTATATTGTGTTCTTATTGAACAGTTTGTTGAGACTGAACTCTAAATGTGGAACTGATCATAAGAAATATACAAAAAATAATGTGTTTGTTTGCTCTTTTTTTTTTGATAAGTTAACACAAACAAATTTGTATATATATTATTTGGTATATCAGCTGTTTGTAAGATTTATACGTTTGGTTTAATTTCCTGATGAGAATATTAAATTTATTACAATGTTTGTAACCGTAAGAGGGGAAGGATCTGATAATATAAAGAATCTGAAATGAAAAAAATATATGTTATTATTTTTGTTAGACAAACTATTTTATTGAAATTATGTCTATAAATAGATTTTTTAATACTTTAGTGAAAGTTATAAACATTGTTTTGTTTTTCTTAAAATGAAATCCCGTAATTCTCAAAAATATTTTAAAAATTCCCAAAACTGGGTTTTTACATTTGTTGCTATATCTTTCCAAATGATATCGGGAAGCAAAAAAGTTTCTATTATTCCACATTTTAGAACATGTCTAGCTTTGAAGGAATGGTATTTTTTTAATTCCAACTTTGGGATTTGAGAAATTAAGCCAGAAATTAGAGAGTTGTTAAAAAATAGCTTGAATTTAAGAATCTCTGGTTCTCCCAAAATTTTATTTTTTGAAAATTTTTTTACATAAAAATAAATTCTATAATAACCTTTTAGAAGAGTACTTTATAGACGGCAAAAGTTATTTTCAGAAATGTTTTTAAAACTCAAAAAAATGTTAATATTTTTTTGGCAAAATAATCGAAATTTTTGAGAATTCAATATTTAAATGCCATGAAGGTATTTTCAAAAATTTCTTAATAGATCTTAATGAGAACCTTTTATTGCATAAAACCTCGCCAAGATCGGTCAAGTAAAATATTTAATTTCTGAAACCCATACGACGACGTTTTTTGTAAGTCTTTACTAGCAGAATCCACTCATTCAGATATAAGAAATATTTTTATCATTCGAGGTGACCAACTTTAGGACCCTGTAGACGAAACCCCTTTAAGTCCAAAAAAATCAAGTCTCAAAACTTAAAATCGACTACAATTCTACTGTCACTATGTGAAATTTTATTGAAATAAAACTTATCGTTCGGAAGTTAAAGATTCATTTTCATTTAATTTTTCATTTGAAACACTGTGCACTCTTCCTTTTTTAAATAACAACTAACAAATTATTTCATGTCACGAAGTGAATAGCGTACATCATTAAGGCGTCTATATTTTTATTTTAAATTTCATTTTCACCAGAATGTGAAATCAATAACGTAATATAATATTTACAGTGAGACATGAATTAAGTTGTACATTAAACAAAGTTGTAAACAAATTAGCACAATATAAAAAAATTAAAAAGTTAAATTTTTTTAAGGACTGAAATCGAAAAATTCTTAACACACGTTTTTCATTACAACTTTTGAAGCAAGTAAAACATCAGTCAGTTATTATGTGAAATTAAAATATTGTTAATCTGATAAAAATTAGTGACCAGAAAAAGTCCGTATTAAAATTATTAAATATTTTCAAAAACAGTTTTCAATGTTATTAAACAGAAACGGGAGAACTTGTCCGTTGATAGAAAATCTGGTTCAGGTGGAAGGAATGGTCCGTCCACATGATATTTCTTTCTGCTTCCACAACACAACGAAATTTTCATTAAGGAATGTTTGCAAAAAAGGCTGAGTTCATTAAGAGTCCATTTATTTTTGGCCCTTCTGGATATCCAGTCATTATGGTAAACAATCCCTGGAGTAGTACAAGAACAATAATGTGGTATTTGTACCAAGAGAGACAAATATTGGGCTTTTGTTAAAAAAAAAGATTTTAAACGGAGATGGACTACCTGTTCGAGCAAGGTGACAGAAAGCATTATCAAAACATTAATGGAATGGTTTTCGGAAAAGGTTCAACATTTCATCGCTATTGATAAAAACTATAAACATACATTTTTTGTAAATTGTAAAAATAATTTAATCAAATAATGAAATTAAAATTGTTTCTTTAAAATATATGTATGTTGAGAATTTTTCGATCACAATCCTTATATGTACCTAGTAGGGAAGTATATATTTTCAGTTATTTTGTAAAAGATGTTATTAAAGATCCAGATGAGCATTTTTGTACTCGCTTTTGTATCTAACAATGGAGTGTATTATAAGATCCGACTTGACTGATAAAATAAAACAACAAATTAAGTAATTTTAGAATCTATATTAACGACAATAAACACAAGTTTGAAACAAATACAAAACATGTTTAAAATCTCTGAATTAAATTATTTCTTATTTTTGATTCTGTTTATTATGCAATTTACTCACGCACAATGGTCGCAAAACGAAATTTTAATATTTGACCTTAAAGAAAATCTATATAAAGCTATTAAAGCCAAGAGTGCAACATGATTCCACTTTTTTTATCCCAAAATAGCAAAAACAAGTCAAGGGGTCAAGCCCTGTCTATTTAATACCTCGGACACTCGTCCGTCTTTATTATGCTTATGTGTGCATTATATTATTATGATGACATTTATGTGAATGTGATTTTATGACCCAAATACGCCATTCTGTGGTGACATTTTTATGGTATCTATCAAAAATAATGGACCGATCTTAACCAATTTCAAAAGGCATCGCCTTTGGGTCAAAATAATAGTACTAAATTTTATTATGATATTTCAAAACTGCGACCAGTACTTTGCGAACAAGCGTAGGGTGTAAAGACTTATTCGGAGAAAGCATGCTTCAAAAAGGCTTACAATTCATTCTGTCGAATTAGAAGCATTTTAATTTTCCAACTACTATGAATGCTCAAATCGGCAATGCCCTCCGCCATAAATGCGTGTAAGTTAATACGTTATATTTCGTACATACACACACTTACATATTTTTCACTATAATTTTTTCTACTAAACCGATTTTAATAACATTTGGAATGATAATGAAGAACATATAGCTTTATATTATGTCAAAAACTTATACTAATTTGTTGATTTCTAATTGACAATTTTATATATTAATATACTGAACCGATTTTTCTCATTTATTTTACAAACACTCAAACCATATTTCATTTATCTCTGTCAATTATTGTGGATGTGAGCGTGCCAACAGCAGACAAAGAGACAGACGAACAGATAAACAAACATATCTAAATCGATTCAGATTTTGAATTGATGTAAGAATATACATATACATTATGGAGTCTGAGATGATTCCTTTCCAGTGTTACACACGAAATGACAAAGTTATTATATCCTCTTCACCACTTATGTTGGTGGAGGGTATAAAAAATAGGGAGGAAGGAAGGGTGTGCGAATTTTATTTCTGTACAAATATTTCTTAAAATAAAAGACATAACTCACACATTTACATAGACTTATAAGGACTATCTAACAGTGTAAATATTTTCAATAATAAAATAAATAAAATTTTGGATTTTTTTTTCAATATTCATATCCATGGTGACCAGTTATAGAGGTCTACACCCGGATTCCCTCTAAGAATGCGAGCTCTTTTAAAAATATCCATAAATTAAATTCAGATAAAAAAATCTGACAAAGTTATAATCACTTTAGGCATTCGATAATTCATTTCTTATGAAAACGTTTTAATGCTAAAATATAGAACAGATAGGATCAGGGAGAAAGGTGGCATATAAAATTTTCTAATATTAAAATAATTTTTAGAGCAAGAATTTTAACTGATTTATATTTGCCTTTGTGTAAATTAAGCAGAAACAAATGGCCTTGAATGATTGTTTGATATGCTCACATTGTTGGGAGAGCTACAGTCGTTCACACGCTTTCAATTACAGTTCCCACGACAATTGAATCTCCGTTCCGGAACCACCCTAGTTACACTCGGCCAAAGATTCTCAACCTAGCGATTGCTGTATCAAACGAAAGTTTTTACCCCAAGAAAGAACTGTTACAGCAAAAACACGTGAAGTAAGCGAAATTTGTATTCGAACTATGCGAGTCTGGAAACACACTGATGGACAAAAGTCACAGAAATTTGACTTATATGAGTTTGAGGGGTATTTGCGTCCTTAAAACAAATGATATATAAATATAATTTATTTCTGCATGAAATATGATTTTTCAAAAAAAAAAATTTCAATAATTTTTATTTATTAACAAATTTATTAACTAAAAGGGTCAAATTTTATATAACGTTACTTAATTAAACTAATTGGGGATGAAGGGTCAGCGCTGGTTAGGAGTGTAGGAAGACTTTGAGGAGGTTAATGGACACTCACTCGGGCAAAATCTTTGCTTGTTACCGGGATACTGCGAGTGTCGAGGACGCTGCGGCGGAGGATTGACTCTGCACGAACGAACCTTCTATTGGGCGCTGATAGATAGTGTCTAAAGAGAGCCATAGGTTTCTTAACTGGACGCTGTCGCATTGGGGCGCTGGTTATGAAATGGGACTTAGCTGAGATGTTTCTGATTTCATCTGAAGGAATACAAGCCCCTATATGGTCAGAGGCGTAAAGTTAAAGTTCAAAGTTACTTTACTTAATTATTTCAAAAAAATCGATTCTGAATTTTGTCAAGACATTAATTGAACTGTTTTATAATTTTTAATTTGAAAGAGGAATAATTTAACTGAAATAATATTTGAATAAAAATCATTTTTAAATTTAATTGTTGCCTGGAAATAAATCTCAATCCATTTTGGGATCACTGTGTTTTGAGAACGGACCTTTAAAATGTAAATTTACTATTAACATTTTTTTATTTTCAATTTATTAAAATTTCAGTTTAAAAAAATTTAAGAATTTTAATTTTTTTACATTAATTGAATTTCACTATTTGTAACTTTATATTATTTAAATAAGTTATACAAAGTACATGACAATATACATTTTAATACTTAATAACTTTTTGAAAAATAAAATAAAACAACAACTCATTGAAATAAAATAATCAATAAGTGAAATCGCATACTACTTAAGAATAAAGTACTTAAGTTTTTATTGATTAATTTTTATTAATGGTTTTATTTAAGTATTTATTAAATAAAATACAAAAAAAATATATAAAAAATAAATGATAACTCAAATATTTGATTCAATTTTATCTTCACTCTTTTTCTAAAATTATTTAATATTCAATTTGAGGTATGAGAAAAAAATAAAAATTTTCCATATTTATTAAGTAGCAACTTTTAAATATAAATAAATAAATAAAATAAATACAAACTTTTCTAACAAATTCAAATCTTATCAGAAAGAAAAAAAAACAATAAAATGCAAGTAACAAACAAATAAACAACAGAAATAGAGTGTTTAGAATTTCTAAACTTATCAAAATCGGCCAGAAAGAAATTAAGGCCTGTCTGACATTCAGTATTTATATACATATACGTATATACCCCCAAGTAATCATCACGTATTTTATTATACATTTAGAGGGGGTCTTTGAAAATTATCAGCAAAATTATATAATTTGTGTATTCAATATATTCCCTACACACAGTGTGTTCAAATCGTTTGTTTTAATAATTCTGTAGAGATACCTGAATAATAATTCTGTAGAGATACCTTAATTACACATATTGAAAGGTGAGGTGTTTTTTAGTTGATTTTAAAGAACACAAGCTCCTAAATGGTGAGGGACGTAGTCAATGACCCTCTAAAGGCACAATGCAATATCTGCAGGCCGAGATTGCTACAATTCATAAGGCGACCAACTGGATAAGAAACAACAGAATATACGATCGGGATATCTTGATTTTACCGACAGTAATGCACAATTCAGTCCATTACGGTTGTCTATACGACATCAGATCTTGTCCTTGAATACCGCACCTCACTAAATAGGATGGCAGAGCATTAAATCATTGCGCTGGTTTGGGTGCAGGGACACGGGACTAACCAGGGGCAACCTGATAACGGATGCCCTAGCGAAATTAGGTGCCAACCTCACGGATGGAGACATCGATCGCCTGTGCTGTCTACCACTCACAGCTTGCAAGAAAGGCGTAGGGGAAAAGATATATGTTTACACATTAACTGCGGTGTTTGATGACCACGACATCATTCCTACTTAATGTCTCGAGAATTCTCTTGAGAGACACAGTTGCTACAGTATCTGGATATTGTCAATTCGGGATACAGAATATAAAATGGGGCTTCCTGCGAACGTGCTGAAGAGGAATTGGAAACTATTATTCATGTTTTTGCCAATGTCCAGCGTTCAGTGCCACGCTCATTTGGATGTTGTTCATTACTATCTCTGATGGATCAGCAGTCGCCAAGCTGATGTGAGAAAAATTTGCAGATTTATTCGAAATTGTGGCTGGTTTGACAGCGCGATTGCTCAATAGACTTCTTCGGTGTTTATGTGACGTGAATAGCTGGACATAATAGACAGCAACGTTTTTAAACCTTTTTCTTTTCTCCTTCCACTATTTTTAAATCTATGATCCATATTCATACCTTCTAACTTAACTAAATTTATTTTCTACACTTTCTTTTGTTTCAATTCTTTTCTTTCAGATAATATAAAGGGACCTTTAGGACCCAAGTGAGCCATTATGTGCGCTTCAATTTTCATGACAGCCTGATAACCTATTGATTTTTAAAAAAATTCACCAAGAAATAGAAAAGAATTTTTTATATAATAAGTCCTTGTAAAGATCTATAAAAAGATAAGCTTACATGTTTGGGTTATTTCTTACAGTTTTGGAGATATACAAGTCGAAAAATTCCAAAAAAATCATTGCTGCAATATCTGTATAAATATATGCATCTCTTGAAAAACTTATATTTAACTAAAGTTAAAACTTACAAAAATATATACATTTTTGTGATTTTTTACAAAAATGTGGCAACATTTATTCACTCATTAAACAATTTTATTGTTCTGTGCTTTTAAATCTTAAATCTTAATTGGAATGCTTGTAAACTAAAGTCGTAGGTAATCACAGGAAAAGTATTTTCTGTCGAACGGATCTTTTAATGACAAAAAAATTTTTTAAGTGAGTGGGCATTTCCGAATGAAAAAGTTGGAATCGTTTTACATTCCCCGAATCATGGATAAATTAATATACATTATATTGACATTTCTAACAAATATCCTTATTCTAAACTTGGCTTCCTCTAGTAAAATTTAACTATTGTCCATACATTTCTACTTTACAGAATTATATCGATTTGGACACACTGTGCTACATTTGAATATGAATATAATGAATTTGCACTTAGTTTCATATTAATGACAATTTTTGTTTCTTCCCAAAAATATATAAAAAATATAAAAGTCATCGTTATCATTATCAAAAACGCAAAAACTGAAAGTCACTTTTTTTGTATTAAGAACAAAAGTTTAAAAATGTTTATCGTTGAGTGAGTTGTATTTTCTAACAAACATGATGTATTCACGTACGTAAGTTTATTTATATTCTTTAAGTGATAGACTAAATAATCAAATAAATTAATAATCTATATCAATAATCGAATACTAAAATTATATCAATAATCGAATACTAATTTCTATTTCAGTTTTTATTTTTTACGTTTACGTTTGGTTTTTCTTTTTTAATTTCAAATGATTTTTGGTAATACCTGAGGAAATTGTTGTTATGCTATATTCAGTTACGCCGAATTTTCAATACGTTCCACCACAAATGCTTGTGAAGAAAAAAAACGTGATGTTTCACTCATATACTCACAGACATTTATTCACAATATATAAAAGTTGTATTTAAATATAACAGGAAACATTTAATGAATCATAAAATTAGCTATATTTTTGGCTAAAACCTTTTTCTCTACTGAACCGAATTTGATAATTTTTAGAACGGTTATGAAGTACATATAGCGCTTAATATTATGGTATTTTTATGGCTATTTATAACTGATAATTTTGGGACAGCTTTTTTGCTTGAACTTATAGATTGTTCAGTTATCGGTCTATATCTTTAAATATACTGAGTCCATTCTGTTGAAACTTCTCAGGTCTATAACAAATACTCTGGCCAAATTTCAGTAAGTTGTGTCAGTTATTGTGAATGTGATCGAGCCAACATCAAACAGACAGACGGATATAGCTAAATCGATTCAGATTTCCATTTGATGCAAGAATATATACTTTATGAAGTCTGAGATGATTTTTTCTTAGCTTTACACACGAAAAGAAAAAGTCAATACACCCTCTTTACCTTCACCTCATAAAAAGAAATCAAATTTTTGGAAAATTGATTATCATAAATTAAAGTAGTTTTTAAATAACCACAAATATATTGTGTAGGCCTTGGATTATTATTATAATTTTAAGAGCCAATAATATATTGGTAAATATTTATTATTCTAAATAAATTAATATTTAAGCAAAGAATATATTTAGTATAATAAATCCAAGACAGCAGAATGTGGTAAATTATCTGAAATCCTGGCCATTATCACTAAAGTATTTTTATAATAAAAAGCTAGTCCTTTCGGAATTATTTACAATGTTAGCTACTGATAGGTCGAACGACAAATCCTACTGATTTTTCTTGTAATCGGCCACTTATATATCCATTAAAATTGGACCGCACATAAAGTTCTTTTTCAAAATTACTTTTAACGTTCATAATTAACATAAAAACTTTTGTGTAATGATGAACTTTAACATAAACGTTTTTCTTAAGCGTTTTAGCAAGTTTTATTTCAATTGGTCAATACTTATAGGTCCTTATAAGGCACCTTAACAAAATCTGTTGAATATTTATAACTAAATTACCCTCTTAAACAATTTCCCCGCTAGTACTATCGGATTTTTTTTTATACATGAGGTGACCAACTTTAGTGATTTACTTCCCGACCCCAGGACCCACAAGAAATATGTCTTTCTCCAAATCAACTGAATGTCCATGTGTAATTTTGTTGAAAAAATATTCATTAGATAAAAGTTTCAGAATTATTTCCAAAAAAGGTTTTAGGACCACTGCGGAGTGTTGATATTATTTTGATATATTTTTTTGATATATAATAACACTGAAATACTTTCCCTTTCTGAACTCGTATCTTTAAAAAAAAAAAAACACCTTTGGTATTTTGGACCTATAGGATTTTTCAATACAAAATTTAAATTGAGACTTTATAATGCAAAAAAAAATCCATCAATCAATATAAATTTAGAATGCTTTTAAGAAAAAAATTTTTTTAGATGAAAATGAGTGTTTTAGGAGTGAGATTGAAAAGCTCTTAACATAGAGTTGTTATTTATTTAGTAGATTTAATCATTAGTGATGAAATTTTGAACCTTTTTCGGAACCCCTTCCATAATAGTTTTCAATACGATTTTTCTTCAACATTCCAACAACATAAATTTTTTGACCAGGAGGTTGTGAAAAATCTGCCAGAATATTTTTGGCCTCTAAATTTTTAGGAGCATTCTTATCAGGAAGTTTTTGAGCCTTGAATGTTTTTCGTACCAAATAGTCCGAGAACTGAGCTAACCAGGTTGCTTTCTTAAGGGATGTGTTGAGAGCTCTCTCTCTCTCTCTCAAATGCTTAGTATTTATTGGGCTTTAAAAACATCATGTAGGCCTTCTTTTAACTGTACCAGGTTTCTATCAACAGACAAGCTCACCCGATACTGTTTAATAACATTTTAAATAGGTTGACAGCAGACCTTTGAATGCTTGGCCAATTTTTTGTACGACCAAGTTGGGTTTTGTGGAACATAATTAGTAATTTTAGTACGCATTTTTTTCAGGTCACCCATTTTAATCAGATTTTAATATATTTATTTGTTTGACATTAAGTATTATAACTGACATGTTTTACAAAGATGACTTGATCGAAAAAATCAAATAATATTGGAGTTAAAAGTTTTAATGAAAAATGTTTGTTAAGAATTTTTCATTCTCACTCCTCATTTGTGGTCAATTAACTAAGTAAATAAAATTTATAAATAAACTAAAGTGAAATTCATTAAGCTATGAGTCAAAGCGATTGTAAAGAATCAGAATACCAATTTCAGGCTCCTGCAGTTTTAAAGTGGCTGCAAAATCTAGTAAACGTATTTTATTTAAATCAATAAAAATATATATTAAATTAATTAAGAAATCGCTATGGAAAATAATTTAAATCCTTGTAAAAATCCTAGCAAATATGATGATCTTATAAAACTTCGTAAAGCAAAATTAGAGAAAATGCGTAAAGAGAGACAAATATTGATCAATGAAAAAATTCAAAGGGATACAAAAGATAATTTGGATGAAATTCTTTTAAAAAATCAAATAACTGATAAAGTTAAACAAATTAATGATAAGTAAGTTAATTTAAGCATTAAAAGATTTTAACATTAAAAGTTTTCTTATAGAGAAATTGATAAAATTGAAAACGAAATAAGGAAATTGAGTGAAAATTTGAATGGAAATCAAAAACAAGAACTTAAACCAGAAACAAGTGATAAAAGTTTAAGGTAAACTTATTTATTTTTTTTATATAAATTTAAGTATAATTGTAATTTATAATTTTTTTATTAATAGCAAAAATAAAACATTGAACTTGCAATGTAGTAGTTTGCAAATTACAGAATTTCCACCAATAGTAAAACCAAAATATTCTAAACACACACAAACTGAACATTCAAGACTATATAAACGAAATGATAGTAAGTAGTATTAATGATATTCAAATATTAGATGTGCAACTAAGTTGAATGAAAATGAAAACATTTTCGAAAGTTGTCTATAACTGAAGAAAACTGCATCAAATCAAAAACTAAATCGTTTAAGCCGTTACCGTCTGTCTATTCATCTGTTGGAAACATTCACAATATTGATCCGATACAATCGAAATGGAATAAACACTCTTTAATATATGTAACTAAATTGGCGAATATCGGTCTTTATTTTGCTATAGCTCCTATTCAAGGTTCCTTCTCGGAAAAGTTTCAAGTTTATAAAACTTTTAAACATTAATAAATTTTACTGAAATTCGACGCAATTGAATTTTTAATTGCTCTTAAATGTATATAATACTAAATGAAGTTAGTTGATATCGAGGAATAGTTCACATATAAGTCAAGTCCCAGAATTCAAAACTTTAATGACAACAAAATTCTACCGCAGGAACATTGCTATTTCTATTTACATATATAAAAAGAGTAAAAATGCTTTTCCAATATTTATTTATAATGGAAAACTCGAAAAAAAACATCTTTTCTCAAGACATTCAATGGAATTCGGTACTGCTGATTTTGGGTTCCCTTCGCACAACATTGATAAAGATACAAATCAATATGTTCGATGTTGGTAATAGTTAAGATTATATCTATATATCCATTTTAGAAAATATGGAAATCATCTGCATTATCTCTTGTCGTCTCATGTGAGATTTGCACCAGACGCATTAAAGATTCATTTGGAGTCTTGTAACCTTATATTTCAGTATATGAGAATCGTGTTTATTATCTACTTATTTCAAATAGCAAAAAACAATCAAATAATTATCCAGTCGCAGTTTACGAAAAAACTCATACCTTCAGAATATGTGTCGTCGATCAAAACATCTAGGAGCTTTAGATTTCTCCTTTTGTTAGGCATGCAATCACTTACAAATAACTTAAAGCAAGAAGAATTTCTTCTTGAAATTGACATAAATCCTCACAAAATTATTTCTCCAACTTTGATGAATTAATTTTTTGGGAATAACAATGTACTACGATATTTCCTTATCGCTCAAAACCGTTCACACATGCAGCAAGAACCATTTACTTTCCCACGACAATCGGATCTTCGACGTAAAAATACGAGTCAAACTAGCCAAAGATTGTCAAGCCAACGACAGCAATATTAATCGAAAGTTTTCCCCCAAGAAACAACATACCGACACAGATGAACTGTTACAACAATTGACTTAGTTACACATCTAATAACAATTTTTTATATTCTTTTTGTGATAATATATTATTTAACTCTTAATTTAGCATCATTAAATAGAAATTATGATGAAGATGATTCAGAATATCAAGATGAAGTTTCACCCCTAAAATTGAAATATACATTTTCATCCATATTACCACCCGGTCTGCTAAGCCCCGGTTTACCCAACATTACGGATATAGAACCAGCTTTAACACCAACAAACAATAAATGTCCTTGGAATTATATAAAGGACACAAATAATCGTAAGATTTTTAATAATTAAATAATAATTTTGAAGAACACGATTTAGATGATAAAGTGTCACCCATCCAGCAGAATATATGAATATTCCAAATTGTTTATTTCTATTTAATTTCAGACACATTGGCAAATAATTGTGAAAATATGCTTGACTCAGAAGATTTTCATAAATCTCTTAAACGTGTTAGTTTGACCATGGAAAAGATATTAAGCCGAAATAAAAATATATGTGTTGACTATATTAATGGACTTAATGGGGATATGTATTTGGATAATAATGCATTACTAAAATTAAATCATATTTTCCATAATGAAAATTTAACACAGAATCGTTGTATAACAAGTATTGACTGGTCTCCACATTGTGCTGGACAAATTGCAAATTCATATTATAAAAATTTGGTAACTAGAATCATTTTAAAACAAATATATCATTTTCATATGAAACTTCTAATAGGATTCACCTTCATCTCCAGTGGATGTAATACTTTGGAATCAAAACTTTAATCCTCAAACACCAGAACATGTATTTCATTCTCATAGTTCGGTTATGTCATTGTCTTTTACAAAATTTAATGAAAATTTAATAATAGGTGCCACCTATTCGGGACAAATAGTTTTATGGGATAAACGTGTTAATAGTTCCATAGCGTTACGAAGTACCAAAATGAATTATAAAGCTCATACACAACCTATACACTGTTTACGTGTTATTGATGATAACAGTTCTCATAATTTAATATCCATTTCATCAGATGGAAAATTATGTTTATGGAATTTAGATATGTTAGCTGTGCCACTTGATGTTATGCAATTAGAATTGAAAATATCAGAAACAATTAAAAAACCAATTGGAGTTACATGTATGGATTTTCCTGCTAATGGTGTTAATAATTTAGTTTTTGGAAGTGAGGATGGTTGTGCATATACAGGTAAGTTTAACATTACATTTCAAATGTAATAATATATGCCCCATGCGCTCATCGGCAATATCATTAGATATTATATCCAATTACTTTAATATTTATTTTTTCCTACATTCTAATCTTTAAATAATTGCCGCAATAGTCTAATTCTAAGCCCCAAAGCCTAAGCAAGCAATTCGCTACCATTTCCACGACAAAGTCTTTAAAATAGTACAAAGAGACATTTGAGCAGTTCTTCTTATTCAAAAACCGACACATAGAACTCCAGAATACAGTTTGCAACGCCTAATATGTTCTTAAACACCTGGTAATGGCGTTTCTCATACTCCCAATAAATATGGACCAAATAGATAAAAATCCAAATATTGTCCTTAGAAATTAATTATTAAAAGTTCTTGACCGATATCTGAGACAACATACTAAAACTATAAATTAGAACTTGGATTATGATTGAAAGGCTTTTTATTTTATTTTTTAAACGTTATGAACTATAAAATTTTGGATAGAGCATGGAGGAGAAGCAAACTCCATACAGACGAATACTACATATTAAATCTACAATATTTCGATGGGTCAAAAAAAAAATCATATAAAATTCGGCGAAAAGGTAATTTGAAACCCCCTTACAAACCATATTTTTAATATCGCATACCTCTGAAACCGTTAAAGGAATTGTAATTAAATTTGGCTCGTGGAATAAGGAATAATAGGTAAAAATATACCACATAATTTTGGGATAGGGCACGAGGGATCGTAACCCCTTTAAATGATTCGGCATTCGTTTTTTTTTCAGATTTTAGATAAATTGAATTCTTTTGACCAAAATCAATTTTTTCATAATTAATTAAATTTCTTAAAAAATTCAAACTAATATTTACATTATTAAACTATAATAATTTTAATTTTCTGAATTTTGCAGCCTTTCGTTATGGTTATGAAACTTGTATTAACGATCGTTACGAAAAACATGATGCCCCTATTACCAGCATTTCTGCACATTACTGTCAAACATCTTCTGAATTCGAAAATATATTTCTAACATCATCAATTGATGGTACTATTAATTTATGGTCTTTGGAAAATGTAAAACCTTTACATGTCATTAAAAATAATTATGATTACGCAATGGATGTAGCATGGTCACCACTACATCCTGCTGTATTTGTAACAGGAGATGGAAATGGTTGTTTAGATTTGTATAATCTTAATGAGAATTTAGAAGAACCTATCGTGTCATTAAATACTAAAAACCAAACGTCCATAAATAGATTAAAATGGAATAGTAGTGGACAACAAATAGCTGTTGGAACTGACAAAGGTGCGTTATATTTGTATAGTGTGGCAGAGGATTTGGCCAATCCAAGCAATGGTGAATGGAATAGATTTAATAATGTTATTAATGATATTAACATAAATTATCATATTGAAAGTGATGAATAAATGCAATTTCATATATCAAATTAATTTATTACTTTTTTTTGAAGTTTAACAAATAATTGAATTAATTTAGAGTACGATTTGTGTTTCAACCTTTTCAAAATCAATTTTTTGTTTACCCAAACGATTTTTTCTAGTTTGTTCCCATTCCACTGGATGGGCTTTCTTACGGTGATCATGATAGTTAGTATTTATTTTAAATGTTTTAGGACAATGCGGACACTGATATAAATCTTCTCCAGTGTGAGTAGCAATATGTTCAGTTAAATTTTTGGGGCGTTTAAATGCTTTATCACAATGCGGACATTTATGTATACGCTCCTTAACATGTACATAATTTCTATGATTCATTAGAGCTCTTTCGTTGGGTGCCACTTTGCCACAAATGCTACAAACGTAGACGGTAGTACCATCATTATGATAGGCAGCTTTATGCTTTTTTAAACTTACTCTTGAACCCAAAATTGTACCACATTCATCACAAGGATATGTAGGTTTTTCGATGATTTCATGATGTTCTTTTACATGAGTTTTCAAAGCTCCTAAACTAGGTAATGTTTTACCACACTGATCACAAATTCTATTATCACTATGCACGAGTTTTATGTGTGATTTTAGTTGTACTTCTAGAACATAGGCTCTGCCACATTCTTCACATTTGAAATCTTTGCTTCCCGTAACATGTGTCAATAAATGACGTTCTAGATTAGAGTTTTGAGCAAATGTTTTATGACATTGTTTACATTCAAATTGTTTATCTCTTTCGTGTACAAATTTTTTATGAAGTTTAAGGTTATATTTTGTGGCACTTAGTTTACCACAAATATCACATTTATGAGTCTCTGGATTAACATGTACACGTATGTGCCCTACTAAATCGCACCGACGATTAAATTTTCGTTCACAACATTTCACATAACATTTGGTGTTATGTTTGTTTTTAAAGTGAAAATTTAATGAATCATAATTAGAAAATGTTTCATTACAAATATCACATTCTAATATAGATTTCCATTGAGCTATAAAATCATTAAATTCTCGAGCTTTTTCTAATGCAGCTTTTGAAAGATATTTATTTTCTGAAGTTAATGTTTCCGTTGTTTCGTTATTTTCATTTGTTTCAGTAGTGTCTAACGTTTGATCAATATCTGATTTCTTATTAGATTTTATTGCACTTTTTGGTTTTCGTCCTTTACGAGACTTTGGTTTTTCTTTAACCTCTTTCGTTATTTCATTATCACTATCAATTTCATTGTAATTTATATTATTATGAGTTCTTTTCAATTCTATTAAAGGTTTTTCTTCATCCTCAATATTATCAAGAATTTTTGCATCATTTTCATCTATAGGATTTAATTCATCTTGAGCATCATTTTTTATTACAATATCTAAATAATCATCATAATTATCATTTAGAGAATCAATAGAAACTTCAGGTTCTTCAAGTTTAATTTGAAGTGGAGATTTCTGAACAACAGTTTGTCGTTCTTGTTGTTGTTGCAGTGTTTGTCTGGAATTTATAACCGTTTGATGGAATTCATGAAAATCTTTGATATGTAACCAACAGTCCCGGCAAAGTACTTTATTATTGCCTTTGGAATGTGTAGTAGCAGTATTCTCGTTTTCTGTGAGTAACTAAAATTTCATTTTTAATAATAAAAATTATATGGACTCAAAAATGGAAAAACTTACAATTGGATCAAAATATTGGATGGTAATTTCATAGATTTCATTACATTCTCCACAATCATCGTGTAAAGATTTATATTCCATACAGGGTGTACAACACAGAGAACAACATAATTTTAGAGACATTTTTTGTCTCCTTAATAAACGCTTTTGTTTAAAATTTTAATATTTCTAAATATTATTATCTTAATATAAGATATTCATTTGTTTTTATTGGATTGTTTTTATATTTTTAGATGATACGGTGGATGCAATCCAACCAGTGTTGCCAGAAAATATTTTTCTCATTATTCCTATTATCAGTAAAAATCACCTTTTGAAAAAAAACTATATATTTCTTAAAAATTAGGACCCAGTTAGGCAATACAACAGTTTAAAATACTCTAATTCTTAAAACATAAGCGAACTCGTAAAAAGCAAACCTGATTTTTGGATTTCGTTAAATATAAAAAATTAGTGGAGATATGGAACGAGAAATTTTTCTCACAAGTTTCAGGTAGATGTAATGGTCTGCATGATATCTCTTATGTCATAAAATAGAAAACATACGAGATTAAAAAGTTCCTGACAGGAACGCAGGTTAAAAATTTGGAAGCAAAAAACACTAAACTTAAAGTTTTAATTTTTTATTTGATTGAAATTTTTACCATTTACAAAACAAAAAATATATTTATAGTTTTAATCATTAATGATTAAATTTTGGACACCCTTTCATGAATGCTTTTATAGTACTTTCTGTCACTTTGCTCGAACAGGTAGTTAATCTTCGTTTAAAATCTACCACACTTTTGGACACCCTTTTGTACTCTTCAACCCTCTTTCAATAAGAACAAGAGTATCACACTCTTGCCCCACTAAAGGGCTTGCTTACAATAGAGACTAGATGCCAAGACAGATCCAAAATAAATGGACACATTGCGAAGTCTTATGAATGGAAGTAGCCGTTTTTGTAAACATTCTTTCATGTAAATTTCAGGTTTTATAGAGTCGGTTGTAACACATGATTGACTTCATTTGGGCAACTGCATGTTGTTTGTCATACCAAAATCTTTTTGTAAAATTTTGAATTTTTTAAGCCTCTAAGTTTTTAGCAGCGTTCTTGTCAGGACTCTTTAAGACTTGCTAATAGTTAAACCTGTGTTAGTTCAAACTTTTCGTACAATATATATTCCGTGCAATAACTTCATCGATTGTTGGAACTATTAAGTAATGGTCTTTGGAAAATGTAAAACCTTTAAAAACTATTAAAACTGAATGAATTAAGAAGACCTATCGAATTATTAAATACTAAAAACAAACGGATTTATCAGTTTAACATAAAATAGTAATGGTCAACAAATAGATGTTGGTACTGAAAATGGTTCGTTATGCTTGTAATGTTGAATAGAATAGATTTAATAATGTTATTAATGATATTAATATAAATTATCGTATTGAAAGTGATGAATAAATACAGTGTAAAATATCTATAAATCAATTTTTATTAAATTATTTTAATTTCAACAAATAAAATTAATTAATTTAGAGCACAATTTGTGTTTCAACCTTTTCAAAATCAATTTTTTGTTTAATCAAACGATTTTTTCTGGTTTGTTCCCATTCTACTGGATGGGCTTTCTTGCGATGTTCATGATATTTCGCATTAATTTTGAATGTTTTAGGACAATGTGGACACTGATATAAATCTTCTCCAGTATGAGTAGCAATATGTTCAGTTAAATTTTTTGCACGTTTAAATGCTTTATCACAATGTGGACATTTATGTATAGGCTCCATAACATGTACATAATTTCTATGATACAACAGGGCTCTTTCATTGGGTGCCACTTTGCCACAAATGCTACAAACATAGACGGTAGTGCCATCATTATGATAGGCAGCTTTATGCTTGTTTAAATTAACTCTTGAACTTAAAATTGTACCACATTCATCACAAGGAAATGTTGGTTTTTCGATGATATCAAGATGTTCTTTTATATGAGTTTTCAAAGCTCCTAAACTAGGTAATGTTTTACCACACTGATCGCAAATTCTGTTATCACTATGCAACAATTTTATATGTGATTTCAGTTGTACTTCTAGAATATAGGCTCTACCACATATTTCACATTTGAAATCTTTGCTTCCCGTAACATGTGTTAATAAATGACGTTCTAGAGTGGAATTTTTAGCAAATGTTTTATGACATTGTTTACATTCAAATTGTTTAAATCTTTCGTGTACATATTTTTTATGAAGTTTAAGAACATATTTTGTAGCACTTAGTTTACCACAAATATCACATTTATGGGTTTCTGGATTTACATGTATACGTATATGTGCCACTAAATCGCAACGACGATTAAATTTTCGTTCACAACATTTCACATAACATTTGGTGTTATGTTTATTTTTAAAGTGAAAATTTAATGAATCATAATTAGAAAATGTTTCATTACAAATATCACATTCTAATATAGATTTCCATTGAGCTATAAAATCATTAAATTCTCTAGCTTTTTCTAATGCAGCTTTTGAAAGATATTTATTTTCCGGTGTTAATGTTTCCGTTGTTTCATTTTTTTCAGTAGTTTCCAACGTTTGATCAATATCTGATTTCTTATTCGATTTTATAGCACTTTTGGGTTTTCGTCTTCTACGAGATTTAGGTTTTTCTTTAACCTCTTTCGTTATTTCATTCTCATTATCAATTTCACTGTAGTTTATATTGTTATGAGTTCTTTTCAATTCTTTTAAAGATTTCTCATCATTCCCATCATTATCAAGAACTTTTACATCATATACATCAATGGGATTTAATTCATCTGGGGCATCATTTTTTATTACAATATCTAAATAATCATCATAGTTTTCATTCAGCGAATCAATAGAAACTTCAGGTTCTTCAAGTTTAATTTGTAGTGGAGATTTATGTATATGTCGTTCTTGTTGTTGTTGCAGTGTTTGTCTGGAATTTATAACTGTTTGATAGAATTCATGAAAATCTTTGATATGTAACCAACAGTCCCGGCAAAGTACTTTATTATTGCCTTTGGAATGTGTAGTAGCAGTATTCTCGATGTCTGTGAGTAACTAAAATTTCATTTTTATAAATGAGAAGTATAAAAATTATATGGACTCAAAAATGGAAAAACTTACAATTGGATCAAAATATTTGATGGTAATTTCATAGATTTCATTACATTCTCCAAAATCATTGTGTAAAGATTTGTATTCCATACAGGGTGTACAACACAGAGAACAACATAATTTTAAAGACATTTTTTGTCTTCTTAATTAATGATTTTTGTTAATATTTAAATATTTCTAAATATTATTATCAGAAAATAAGATATACACTTGTTTTTATATTTCAGTTTTTATGGTGGATGAAAGCCGACCAGTGTTGCCAGAAAATATTTTTCTGGATATTCCAATTATCAGCGTAAAAAATTATTATTTTTTTTACAAAAATTAAAGCAAATCAGATTTTTGATTCTGTTAAATATTAACTAAAGATGTGAAAGAAGTAAGAATGTCATATTCGACATGCGAAGTAAATACATTAAACAATTTTGGATTAGTAATGTGTTTTATTTAATTTTATTATAATATTTTGATCTGTAATTGAAAATTTTATGAAAGTTCCTCACTTGAATTAAGAGGTTGACACAGATATCGGACTATATCTATTAATATACAATACAATAACAACTACTCAAGCCAAATTTCATTGAGCTCTGTCAATTATTATATATACAAGCGTGCCAAAAAACATACAGACAGGCAGACATAGCTAAATCGACTCTGATTTTCATTTTATGCCAAAATATATATACATTATGGGGTCATAGATAATTTCTTCTTAACGTCACACATAGAATGACAAAGTTAATATACCCTCTTCACCACTTGTGATGGTGGATGGTATAAAAAGAAATTACTAGAAATTCAGGCCTTGTTGAGTGAGAGTACCTCAAGGAAGACAATGATCAGAAGGATTCTTTATAGTTTGTCATATTAGTTATCAGTTAATGTGATACATTTCTTTGATTCGCAAATTTTTTCTTAAAAAAGGGAGGAACTAATAAACTTCAAAAAATCTGTAAAAAACTCTGCATTCAACTATTCCAACAAATCTTATACAATACTTTGTTGTCGATATTTTAAATTTCATATAAAAATCGATTGTGTCTTTCAGTGGATTATAATATAATTTCTGGAAAATAATTTAAAAAGGAAGGGATTTTCCTGCACCAGTTAACTGTCCCAAACCTAATGATGCCTTCGTAAAATTACAACTTGACAATTGATCTCATTCGATCTCAAATAGTATTCTACCACCAGAATATGAATCCAGACCATCCGAATTGAAGTTTTCTTCATCGAAAAAATAACGGAAAATTTCAGTTGTTTCATTAAAAAAGTTTAAACAATTTCGAACATACTACCATTACTATATTTCCAAATAAACAAAAGTTTTATCTGGCAGCATTGGCTTTTGCCAACAAATCGAATAAAATGCTAAGTCGATTAAATGTAATCAGCAAAGGCGTTCTTTTTTTAGAAAAACTTATAGCCGATTTGTTGTTTATCGTTGAAATCTAAAATTATTTGAATTAAAGAATTTTCAAAATTTAATACAGAAATAAACCAAATCAAAAGAACACTAGTGAAATCAGAGGATAATAAGTTTAAGGCCGACTATATAATGGAACATAATTATTTAAAATATTTTCATGACAAATATTTTAATATTTTCACATATGTCGGTTTTATGTCCAGAAAGATAAATGTATGAAATCATAATGAAATATATGACCAAATATCACCAATTTCAATATTCTTTATATTTACAAAATTTACTTTTATATTCTTAAAACTAAATCAAGTAAGAATGCTAAATTTATATATAAAAGTTTTTCTTAAATATAATACGGAAGTTTTATTGTTGACTATATAATTTTTTTTGAACTGAACGGATTTTAATAACTTTTGAAATAGTATTGGAGTACATATAAATTAATATTATTCATTCAAATTTGTCGATTTATTATTGACAATTTTACGAAACTTAAACGTAGATGTTGCCTCAGATATCGGTTTATATTTTTTCATATACTGAACTGATATTGCTGGTTTTAAAGAGGAAACTATATCAAATACACTAGCCAATTGTATATGCATCATAAATCCTTAATGGGGTCTGAGATGATGATTCTTTCTTAGCGTTACAGAGGGAATGACAAAGTTAATATACTCTCTTCACCACTTGCGTTGGTGGAGGGTATAATAAATAAAAACAAAACTTTTATATTTTAAAATTATTTTTTGCTATTCTTTTATTATATAAATTAAGTTATTTTAGATTACAACTTCATTCGACACCAAATTGACGTCAACTTTTGTTATAATCGGTTTATTTATTCTTGCCTCTTCCCATTCTTTCGGATGGGCTTTCTTTCGATGATGATGCATATTGGCGTTAACCTTAAATGTCTTTGGACAATGTGGACACTGATATAAATCTTCTCCCGTATGTGTGGCCATATGTTCACGCAATACTATAGCTACCTTAAAGCCCTTGTCACAAATTGTACATTTAAATTTACGCTCTGATTGATGGACATATTTTTTATGGCTACGCAAAGCGGTTTCGGTTGGAGCAATTTTACCACATTCACTACACACATAAACGGTGGAACCATCATGGTGGGCAACTTTTTTGTGACGTTTTAAACTTGAACGTGAATTTAATTCAGCATTACATTGATCACAGGGCCATTTACGCTTTTGAATGCCAGCATGTTCGAGTATATGTTGTTTGAGAGCATAAACACCATGTATAGTTTTACCGCATTGATCACATACACGATCAACGTTATGAACCATACGTTCGTGTATCTTACGACGTTGTTCGGTGGAAAAGCCTTTACCGCATTCGCTACATTTAAAATCTTTGTCGGTGCTATGTGTTTCCATATGCGTTTTAAGTATACATTTCTTAGCAAAACGTTTTTGACACACTGTACATTCAAAGGGTCGTTCTTGTCCTTTGGCGGTATGTTTTTCATGCATATGTTTATTGAGATTACGACTGTTTGTTGAGAGTTTCCCACAAATGTTACATTTAAACGTATTGGGATCTATGTGGTAACGTATGTGTTCGACTATATCGAAACGATGTTTGAGTTTACGTTGACAACAGGAAACATAACATTTTTGCTTAGGATGTTCGGAGGCAAAATGCTTTCTTAGAAGGGTTAAATTTGAGAAACCCTGATTGCATAAATCACATTCTAAAACATCTTTCCATTCTGCTATAAATGCATCTATTTCTTGTGATTTTTGTTTACCGGTTTTCTGTTTATCATTAGAAGAAACAAATGCATCTGGATCATCCTGATGATGGTTATCATCGCTGTCATTTTCCTCACGATCAATATCAAAATCATCGTCATCGTCTTCATTTGAAGAAACATTTGAGTCTTGATCGTTGTTGTCATCTAATGTGGTATTAGCAGGATTTTCTTTCTCGCTTTCAGTTTTAATTTGCTGGTTATCTTTGTTATCACTTGATGCCTTTGGTTTTGATTTCGTTTTATCAACGTTTTTGATTGTGCTGTCATTTGCGTATTTCTAGATTTACGGGTGCGCTTTATGGGAGAGTCATCTTTTTCCTTTTCATTATCTCTATCCTCTTGTTTTTTAGGTTTTCTACCACGTTTCTTTCCTGTTGTGACTTTTGGCAATCGATCTACTAAAGGCTTTTCATCTTCTGATGAAAAAGGATTGTCATCTTTAATATCATTCATGTCTAAGTCGGGCAGAAATATCTCATTTTTCTCATCCACATTATCATCCCCACATGTGCTATTAAACACATCATGATACAATTCATCATCCTCTCTTGCTATTTCAGTATTTATTATAGATTCTGTTGGTGTTGTTAAATAATCATCCTCCTGCTTTATGTTGGTTACAAGCTGTTTATATTCTTGTTCAAAATTTGTTTGAGCATTTAGCACAGACTGTTGAAAGCAATGGAAATCGTTTATGTGATCCCAGCATTTTAAACATATAACCATAGATAATTGAGGATATTGTTGGGAGGTAAGAAACTACAATAACATTTTTTAATATCAACGTTTATTAGACAATAAAGTGATTCCAACTTACCATGGGATCAAAATATTTCACAGTAATTTCATAGACTTCATTTCCCTGACCAAGTTCATCGAACAAACTTTTACATTCGGTATAAGCACAGATACACAAACGACATAATGATGTTTCTGTCATCTTAATTATGGAATTTTTGTATTATTTTAATTAATTATTACATCAATTCATAAAAATGTTTTTAGTTAAATAAATGTGATGTATTTTTTCTTTTTTCTTAATCTTGTGTTTATGATATTCACTGTGAAATACTGACATATATTTTCTATTTACGTATACGATGAAAAGCAAAGGACAAGAATAAAATACAGGGTGCAATCAAAAAGTCAAAAAGAAAACAAAAACTACATTTTTTAATGATTCTCAATATACACAGATGTACAAAAGTCATCGTTATTTGTCTTACTGTAAGTTTGAAGATCCTTTACGCCCATAAAATTATTTATATATAACAATATCTTGTATATATACAATAGCAAATTCTAAAGCCAAATTTTATTGAGCTGTGTCAGTTATTGTGGATGTGAGAGTACCAACAACAGAAAGACGGACGGATACATACAGATGGACATAGCTAAATAGGCTCAGATTTTGCAAGGTGTATCAAACGAAAAACCTTTCTTTTGCAAAAAAGCACATAAATAAAAAGATATACTTTAGGGATATGGTTATATTCTCCATATATAAATCAGATAGACGTGTTTTGTCATGGACTGATACACATAGTAGTGCTGATGTCATGGTATGGGGTTATATGTCTCCGTCTGGGGTTGATGAACTAGTATTTATTGATGAAATAATGGATAAATATATTTATTTAAACATCTTTAAGAATAAATTGAATAAAATTGTTTAAATACTTGACATTGAGTCCAACAATTCTCTGCGCACACGACGGAAATTATTTGTTCATGGATCTTATATTATACCTCTCACACTTTTAAAGCAAACATTTATGGAACCACTTGGATAAATGGGTTCGAGAATATCACATTACTTCCAAAATTATGCTTAAGAGAAGTTAATGGAGGAATTAATACTTCAATTTGTTTTTTAATAGCTATAAAAATGGAGTCATTTTAACTAAATAATACAATATAATTTTTGTTAAAGTTAATCATTTTTAAATTTCAATTGTTTACTGATCACAGGGAGCCTTTAAACATTATATATAATAGATCGCGATGACATTTGTGTAAATATAAATATAAAAAGAGTAATGCTACTGAATGAATGAATGATCTCCATATCGTTTTCCTGTTAAAAAGTAAGCTTTGTTTGGTGCTTTTATGAATATCAGTCTATTTGGAGATAAAAAAGGGTAAAAACGTATTTTTATTTGGTATTTTTTTCCGCAAATATTTTTTATACTTAAGACAAATTATTCAAGTATTAAATATTGTAATCGTTATATATTTTTTAAGATTCATTGCAAGAAATACAATTTTGTCAGAAGAAAGTACTAAAAAGGGTTAAGAAATGGAAAATTATAACCGATTTAAAATTATTTCATAATGGTACTTTTTTGAATTCTTAGTCAGTAACCTAACAACCTGAAACAAATTATATACACGTTCAAATGTGTTAAAATAATTTGGATATTCTGAAAGTACTATTTGATTGTTTTGATAATAAATATAACAGAAAAACTTTAAACTTTAAAATTACGATTTATAATAGTCATTTTATTTAAGAAATAATAATTAATTTATTAATCTCATTAATTTCTTTTTTTTACAATACAACTTGATTTGTGACATGAGTAATATCAAGTTTTGGTAATGGTAAACGATTTTTTCTACCCTCTTCAAATTCTACAGGATGAGCCTTCTTACGATGATGATGCATATTTGCTCTTATTTTAAATGTTTGTGGACAATGTGGACACTGATAAAGATCTTGACCTGTATGCGTGGCAATATGTTCAACCAAATCTTTAGGCCATTTAAATGCTTTTTCACAGTATGTACATTTATGTTTACGTTCTACTTCGTGAACATATCTTTTATGCTTTAGTAATGCATATTCATTAGCAGCTACCTTACCACATATACTACAAACGTATACTGTGGAACCATCATGATGATATGCAGCCTTGTGACGTTTCACACCAACGCGTGAATCCAATTCAACACCACATTCATCACAAGGGAATTTAGGTTTTGGTATTCCAGCATGTTGCATTAAATGTTTTTTAAAGGATTGAATACCATGTATAGTTTTACCACATTGATCACATACGCGATCAACATTGTGTACAGTTTTAATGTGTGATTTCAGTTTCACTTCTAGCACATATGCTTTGCCACACTCTTGACATACAAAATTTTTATCGCCTGTAACATGAGTTAATAAATGTTGTTGTAAAGTTATCTTTTGGGTGAATAGTTTATGACAGATATAACATTCGAGTTTTTCATTTTCTTCATGCATTAATCTCTTGTGCAATTTAAGATTATTTTTATTAGCACTAACTTTTCCACATATTTCACATTTATGAGTTTCGGGATTTATATGCAGTTGTATATGATTCACAAGAAGATAACGGCGAAAGAATTTACGTTCACAGCATTTTATGTAACATTTAGTGTTATGCTTTTCTTTAAAATGTATGCGTAACTGATCAAAATTACTGGCGGTTTCTTCACAAATATCACATTCTAATTCAGATTTCCACTGTCTTATGAAAGCATCAGATTCTCGAGCTTTCTCTAAGTTAAATTTGGAATTTCCCTTTTCGTTTTTATTTTCGTCATCATGATTCTGTTTTGCTTTTTTGACTTTTGTAGAATTTTCCTCCGAATCCAATATTTCTTTTATCTTGGCTGTTTGTTTATCATTTTTGGGTTTTCTTCCCCTTTTTTGTTTAGGTTTAATTTTTAAGACTTCATCATTTTTGGTCATATCGGTGCTATTGCAAGGTTTAATTTGTCCATCTTCGTCTTTTAATCCAGTTTGGTCATCCTCATCAATCTCCAGCTCACATTTTATATGAATATTTTCATACACAAAGTCATCATTATTTTCATCTTCGCCTCTATACAAATCTTGGATAGGTTCGTTAGTTACATTATCAATTTCTATCTCATCGTCGTCACCTTCATTGGAAGAAACATTTGAATCTTGATCACTGTAATTCATTTTGTGATTAGCATGATTTGCTACTTCACTTTCTTTCTTATTATTTGATGTTTCCGTTTTTGCCTTGCGTTTCACCGGCGTTTTGACTGAAGCTATTTTAGAGTTATTTGTATTTCTAGGCTTACAAGTGCGTTTTGAAGGAGAATCGTCATTATGTTTATCCTCTTGTTTCTTTGATTGTCTACCAGGTTTTTTTCCACATGTTGTTTTTGATGTAATAGGAGTGTCATCTTTAATTTCATTGATTCTGAAATCTGGTAGAAATATTTCATTTTTCTCATCCTCATTATTAAACACCTTATGATCTCTTGCTGTCGAAGTATTTATTATATATTCTGTCGGTGTATGTAAATAATCAACCTCCTGCTTTATGTTGGTTACAAGATGTTTATATTCTTGTTCAAAATTTGTTTGAGCATTTAGCACAGACTGTTGAAAGCAATGGAAATCGTTTATGTGATCCCAGCATTTTAAACATATAACCATAGATAATTGAGGATATTGTTGGGAGGTAAGAAACTACAATAACATTTTTTATTATCAACGTTAATTAGACAATATAGTGATTCCAACTTACCATGGGATCAAAATATTTCACCGTAATTTCATAGACTTCATTTCCCTGACCAAGTTCATCGAACAAACTTTTACATTCGGTATAAGCACAGATACACAAACGACATAATGATGTTTCTGTCATCTTAATTGTGGAATTTTTATATTATTTTAATTAATTATTACATCAATTCATAAAAATGTTTTTAGTTAAATAAATGTGATGTATTTTTCTCTTTTTCTTAATCTTGTGTTTATGATATTCACTGTGAAATACTGACATATATTTTATATTTACGTATACGATGAAAAGCAAAGGACAAGAATAAAATACAGGGTGCAATCAAAAAGTCAATAAGAAATCGCAAACTATAATTCTTAATGATTCTCAATATACACAGATGGACAAAAGTCATCGTTATTTGTCTTTATGTATGTTTGAAGTCCTTTGCGCCCATAATTATAAGCAAGTTAAAGAGTAAAATTTGGTTGTGCCGAATTTTTTATACACTTCACCATTGCTTATATAGAATTTTTTTTAAGCAAGGGACTTTGCACTTTAATTCTCTAATATAAATAGGCTTTCATAATATCATCACTTGTAGAAGAAAATGATAGCCATTACTAAAGCCTTTATATGAGTCAACATAAATTCTCACTCAATATACATTCAAAATTTTATTTAGATAACGAGTAGTTTTCGCTCTTATTTAAACAATATTAGTATAAACTAGGTACGCAGCTGCCCCGGGAGCGACAGTATAAATTTTCGCCCATATCTCGGAAACTAATGGCCAAATCGATTTTATGTCAAATCCACAAAAATATTTCTAACACAATTATAGGAATTCATTTTTTAAAGATGGAATTGAACATATAAAGCAATTTTGAAAAATAAAAAAGATTAAATTCGGGTAAATTTGTAATCAACCAGTACCACCGGAAAATATTATTTGTACCTATTATTTTTAATTAATTGAAATCTAACTATGAAAAAGATAAGTCTCCAACTATTATATATTCTTTGAAGAAAAAAAAATACCCAAAGAAATTTCTGGTATCTTTAGTTTTTTATTATTTCTGCCCCATTTATGAACTAATTTCCCTGGATATCAATAGCAAAATTCTCGAAAGCATTTCTAATCGTTTGATATACTTATTATATATGTCAACTATAGGTCAACTTCATAAACTTAATTTCAACCGATATACATATTTAAGAAACTTTTAGAAACTTTGCTATTTAATTTAAAAAATTTTTATTAACATTTATATGTTTCAATTTTTATATTTCAATTTAATAACGGTATTTAATTTAAACAATTTTTATTAAAAATGAGTACAAATAGAAAAGAAACTATAATTAAAGAGAAATAATTTCAAATTCGTGCAAAGAAAATTAAACGATTCGAAGTATACGCACATTAGTTTACAGACCAGGTCATTGTGAAACCATAAAACGTTTTAAAAACGACTCATTATGCATCAGACAAAAAGTGAACGACTACCAGCAATATCAGTTAGAGAAAAGGGGGAAATAGTAAAAATTATTAAGAACATCCTGAAAGTTCCTCGTCATTGAATATCTTTGCAATGGACCTCACAAATGAAGGATTGGACTTTTTGAATAGGTTATATTTTTTGAAGAAAGCAAATTCTACATATTAAAATTAGACGGACATCTTTTGACGTGGAGATAGAAAGGGAGCGCTTTTAAAAAACACGTTCAGTTGACAGTTAAACATAGTGGTTTTGGTGTAAAAATAGTATAAATAATTGAAAACGAGCTAGAAATTGTTTAAGAAAAATACTGGAACAGATGCTAAGTTTGCAAGAAACAAGCATATATAAAAGAACAGACTTTTGGGATAAGATAATATTGGTTTGACATTTTACACATTCAATCGACTGTTAAACGTAATTGTGTTGGCATTAGGGTATAGAATTGTGTGTCTGCGGCTGTGTTTTGAAACTAGTATTAATTAATAAAGTGGGGGATAAAAATATTTAATTAACTTGATTCCATAAAACCGTTTTGTACCCACTGAGCTAATTGAGTGAGTCAAAAATAGAAAGATCAATCGGATTATAAATACCGAATTTTTAAATACTTCAAAATCTCTGAAAGCTTTTAATAAATGCAAAAAATATAATAAAAACCTGTAACTTTGCCACTACTAAATATTTTTTAATGAAATTTCACATAGACATTCTTGAGAAGCACATCTTCCTGACAACAGAAAGTTGCCACATCGGGTCCGAAAATTTTTGAAATCATCAATAAATTTGTTAATTTTGGAAAACAAAAAAATTAATGTAAAATTTTTATATGTTTCGGGCGTAACATTTGATCGTTGTATTTTACAAACTTTTTCAGTAAATAGTTAAAGTACTTAACTAACCCACTACCGCGTTTGTAATAATTTAAATAATTTTTATTTCGATTTCACTTTTCATTACCATTTTGATTTATATACTCTCTGATATATTTCTTCATTATATAATCGAAAATTATAAACATAAACTACATTTTATTTAAAAAATATATTTTAACTAAATCATGAATTCATCAAAGTACAACTTGATTTTTAACATGATTTATATCAACTTTAGGTACTTGTAAACGATTTTTTCTCCCCTCTTCCCATTCCACTGGATGGACTTTTTTGCGATGATGATGCATATTTGCACTTACTTTAAATGTTTGTGGACAATGTGGACACTGATATAGATCTTGACCAGTATGTGTTGCAATGTGTTCAAGTAAATTTTTCGGTCGTTTAAACGCTTTATCACAATATGTACATTTATGTTTACGTTCTTCTTCATGAACATATTTTTTATGATTTAATAAGGCGCTTTCACTAGATGCTACTTTGCCACAAATACTACAAACATATATCGTGGAACCATCATGGTGAAATGCTGCCTTATGACGTTTTACACCATTGCGTGAATTTAATTCAACACCACATATATCACATGGATATTTAGGTTTTGCTATACCTGCATGTTCCATTAAATGCTTTTTCAGAGCTTGTATACCATGTACAGTTTTACCACATTGATCGCATACGCGATCAACATTGTGTACGGTTTTAATGTGAGATTTAAGTTGTACTTCCAACACATACGCTTTGCCACACTCTTGGCATACGAATTCTTTGTCACCTGTTACATGTGTTAATAAATGACGATCTAAAGATGTTTTCAAATTGAAAAGCTTATGACATACCTCACATTCGAGTTGTTCAATTTCTTCGTGCATTAATCTCTTGTGCAATTTAAGATTATTCTTATTGGCACTAACTTTTCCACATATATCACATTTATGTGTTTCCGGATTAAGATGAAGTTGTATATGATTGACGAGAACATAACGTCGATAGAATTTACGTTCACAGCATTTAATGTAAAATCTAGTTTTATGTTTTTCTTTAAAATGTGATCGTAATTTATCAAAACTACTAGTTGCTTCTTCACATAAATCACATTCTAAGACAGGTTTCCATTCTCTTATGAAAGCATCGGATTCTCGAGCTTTTTCCAAATTAAATTTAGAATTTCCTTTTTCTTTCTTATTATCATCGTGATCATGATTTGTTTCGTCATGATTTTGTTTTGATTTCTTGGCTTGTGAGTTATTTTTCTCTATATCTAATATTTCTTGTGAGTTGTCTGTAACCTTATCATTTTCTGTGTTCCTAATAGTTTTAGGTTTTCTTCCTCTTTTTTGTTTAGGTTTTGTTTTCAAATTTTCTTCTTCAATAATAGTTTTATCACTATTTTCGGTATTTTTTGTAATCTTTAAATTTATTAATGGCTTTTCATCATCTTCATCGTTAGAGCTAATTCGGCCATCTTCTGTTGTCTCTAAATCACTTTTAATGTCAATATTTTCAAATCCATAATCATCAACATCATCATTCTCTTCCTCGCTTTTACTCATATCTCCATTATGTTCGTTATTAAGATTTTCAGTTTTTAAATCGATTTCATTTTCGGTTTTAATTAACGACGGTGTTAATTTTAATTCAGTTTTCTCTAACAATGAACGAGTTTTTATGATGTTCTGTTGAAATTCATGAAAATCTTTAATGGGCCCCCAACAATTTTCGCAAAGCACCTTATTTTCTTGTAGAAATTCACAATTGTTGTCGTCAGTAATTAACTTTAATAGAAATTGAAAATGTTTTAATTTTTTTTTAATTGTTAAACTTTTATTTAGTTTATTTACCATTGGATCAAAATATTTGACAGTGATTTCATAAATTTCATTACATTCCCCGACTTCATTTTGTAAATATTTATAATCGGAATTTGGTATAAAACATAAACTGCAACACAACTTTATAGACATTTTATAAAAGATTTTTATTTAAAAATTAAATTTAAAAAAATTAAAAATTTGCCACTGTAGTAACAAATTTTTGTTTGTAAACAAACACTTCATCCAATGTACCCAGACTTAAATTATATATTAATTAAAACAAAGCTACCAGATGTATAATATTTTGAACATACAGTATTGTTCAAAATCTTTGCTACTTTTACCAAGCAAGCGCACTCTGTTAATACACATATATCCTACATTTCAATAATAACAACAATAATAATTTGTAACTCTCTGGATGATTGCAAGCAATATGCAATAACGACAAAAGAATACAATCATATGTAACAACGGGCTGTATAAATATCGAAATTTACAAAAAAAGGCTGCTTCCTAATATGTCCACCTATTTTTTATACACTTATTTGTGGCCTGCCATGACATCCTTTCGCTATAATTAACAAGCGAAAGTGTTACAAGAACAATAATGTGGTATTTGTACCAAGGAAGGCAAATCCTCAAAACTGACCGGAACAAAGGAATGTAGAGAAATATTGGACTCTTGGTAAAAAAGAATTGAAGAGCACAAAAAGGTGTCTGAAAAGTGTGGTAAATTTTTGACGGACGAGCAAAGTGGCAGAAAGCATTATGAAAACATTAATGAAAGGGTTTCAAAAATTCATCAGTAGTGATTAAAACTATAATTTTTTTTTTGTAAATTATAATATTTTCAATCTCATAAAAAACTGTAACAGTTTATTTTTTAACATATATGTATGTTGAGAATCTTTCGATCTCACTCCTTAGTCGTATATTCAGAAGTATTTTCCGATTTTTTTTTTGTTTTTTTTTTTTTTTTGCAGGTTGTCCCCGATATTGGTATATAAGTTTAACTGCGGTAGAGCGAACGGGTCCAAGAATATATGTTTCTTAGACGATTCCTTCCAAAGAAATACAACAAAAGGAATTATTAAAATTATACGAAGTAATAATCTCCCTACCCCTATCAAAAATAATTGTAACTTGAAATCTCCTGTGCCTAATAAAGTATGTGTTAAATTTCATAAATTTTTATTCGGTTGTTTATAAAATTTCTCAAAATTTCGAAATAACTTCAGATACCGATCAAGTATTTTATTTATTACAGACCCGAGGTTTCAGATGTAAAAAATTTTTTAAATGATGTGATAGCAATTTGCATCAAGATTTATTATTACAAATTAAAATTATAATTAAAATAATTTTTGAATTTAAATCGACTAGTCTTATTTTAAATAATTTAAAAAGAATTTTTACAAATAAAATATTAATTTTAACAAAACTTAAATTAAATTTAAAATGAAAACTAGTTTTTATATTACAACTTGATTTGTAACTTGCGTTATATCAACTTTACGCAATTGTAAACGATTTTTTCTACCCTCTTCAAATTCTACAGGATGAGCCTTCTTACGATGGTGATGCATATTCGAGCTAACTTTAAAAGTTTGTGGACAATGAGGACACTGATATAGATCCTCTCCAGTATGTGTAGCTATATGTTCACGTAAAAATTTCGGACGTTTAAAGGCCTTATCACAATAAGTGCACTTATGTTTTCTTTCTTCTTGATGGACATGTTTTTTATGTGTCAATAATCCATATTCACTGGCAGCTACTTTGCCACAAATACTACAAACATATATTGTCTTACCATCATTGTGATATGCTGCTTTGTGGCGTCTTAAATTTCCGCGAGATCTCAATTGGGCACCACATTCATCACATGGATATTTAGGTCTCTCTATGCCAGCATGTTCCATTAAATGTTTCTTGAGTGCTCCAATGCCATGCAAAGTTTTACCACATTGATCGCACACACGATTATCGCTGTGTACCGTTTTAATGTGCGATTTAAGTTGTACTTCCAAAACATAACCCTTGCCACATTCTTTACAAATAAAATCTTTACTACCTGTGACATGAGTTAACAAATGACGTTCCAAATTGGGTTTTTGATTGAAACTCCTATGACAAACTTCACATTCAAATTGTTCTGTTTCTTCGTGTACCACTTTCTTGTGTAACTTTAAATTATATTTACTAGAACTTGGTTTGCCACATATATCACATTTATGGGTCTCGGGATTAATATGTAAACGGATGTGATCGACCAAAACACAACGACGGAAAAATTTGCGTTCACAACATTTAATATAACATCTAGTATTATGTGTTGTCTTAAAATGACCTTTTAACAATTCAAAAACTGGAAATGTTTCATTACAGATATCACATTCCAATAAAGGTTTCCATTCTGCTATAAACTCATCAGATTCTCTACCCTTCTCTAAACCCGAATTAATACGAGGATTCTTCTTAGGTTTTTCAGTATCTTTTAATTTTCGTTTTTTCTTTACTGGCTTATCTATAGATTCATCACCTTCATCATCGGTCATTATGGCTATGGGTTTTGTAATCTCTTTAGGTTTTCTTCCTCTACGAGTTTTAGGTTTTGTTGCTTTTTCTACATTTATTTCATTGGTATGCGATTGATTTCTAGTTTTCCTAAATTCAATTAAAGGCTTTTGGTCATCTTCATCTTCATCATCTTCTGCAGCTTTATTATCATTATTAAATTCACCATTATCTCTTAATACATCAAGATCATCACCATCTGAATCATTTTTTATTAAAATGTCCTCAAAATGTGTCAACTCTTCATCACTATTATCCAAATTTTTTTCATTATCACTCTGCCGACTAGCAAAATGTTCATCTTCCAACTTTACCTGTAAGGGCAATTGCTTGACCTCAGTTTCTTCTAGTAGGGAACGTGTTTTTATAACATTTTGTTGGAATTCATGGAAATCATGTATGTGCAACCAACATTCTTCACAAAGTATCTTACTATCTTGAGATGATTTTGTATTTAGATATTCTGTTAATAACTGAATATTGAGAAAATAATATTAACTATATCATTCATGTCCTTCCTTCATGTAATAGGGGGAATAGTGCTTACCATTGGATCAAAATATTTAACTGTAATTTCATAGAATTCGTTACATTCTCCTTGATCGTTTTGTAATGATTTATATTCATTGCAAGGTGTACAACACAAACAGCAACATAATTTTATGGACATTTTAATAGAAAATTTTTAATTTTAAAAATTCTTTTAAATTATTTTATACATTTAAGGATATAGTTTTCGATTTTTGTTTGTAAACAAAAATATAGAAATCACAAAGTTGCCACATATTTTCTAGAAGTTTGTATTTGTACTAAAATGTACAGATTATCAATTATATATTTTGTCTTTCTACACAGAAGGGACTATTACTTGAGGACTTCATTGAAAAATAAATCGACAGAAAACCAACCTCAACTGTTTAATTTAATTGCAATAATATCGATTACAACGGAATGGAGTTAGATGACTATAAAACGGACATTCACGATAGTGAGATTGACGAAGGATAGTGGCTCATAGTAGCTCTGCACTGAACCCATTAAAAAATGTCAATATGATACCGAGTAATTGTACGCATGAATGAATGAAGATATACGTTATGGAGCTTAAGTTCCATTTGGGCAGAATTTTATCATTCAAAATGATGATGATTCTGTTGTGCATAAGAATAATCTGTTTGACAAAAGGGGATTCATAACAATACATTGGGCAAATGGCAAGACTCATGTACATTGGACTACACCGATAAGCCGAAGTTAGTGAAAAACATGACATGACATTGTTCGGAACTCCTACAACCACAAAATGGAACAGGGAACCTGGCAACTGACAAACCAAATAACTATTTTTTATATTAACAAGTTGCAATGTTTCAAATATGACAAATGATTTGATTTTATATTCGCAATAAAGATTTGCATAACATGATTATAAAACGCTTAATTGGTAACAGTATCTCTCATCTGGTCATTAGTACTAAACTTTGAACATCCCTGGTCCTCTCTAATTTTTATTATTCAAAAATATGGCAACTTTTAAGTACCAACAAAATTTTGTTTACAAATAATGAAACAAAATTTGCAAGCTGATGTATTTTCAACAAAAAATATTTAATTTATTAATAATAAATTAGTAATTTGAAATGTCCATAAAACAATGTTGTAGTTTGTGCTGTTCCACATGCAATGAATATAAATCATTACAAAATGATCAGGGAGAAAGTAATGAGATCTATGAAATAACAGTAAAATATTTTGATCCCATGGTAAGTTGGATATCAAAACTAAATGATATTAAAAAGTTTTTTTAATTTTTAAAACATTTATAAAATAGTTGCTGACAGAAGAAGGTGGTTTGGCAAGTTGTAGTCAAAATCAAGTACTTTGTCGGGACTGTTGGCTACACATTGAAGAATTTCATGAATTTCAACAAACAGTATTAAAAACACGAATGCTTTGGGAGGATAATGCAATTATAAAACCTTTAACGGAATTAGAAGTTAAAAAAGAGGATGAGAGATCTTACGAAATTGCAGAGAACTTAGAAGATAAGGAAATTTGTGATAAAAATGATGGTGATATTGACAATGATGATTTTGGGGATGATGAAGAACTATTCGATGATGACGATGATGAGGATGAGGATTATGTAGGTAATCACGATTTCAAAACAGAATCTTCAACTAGCTGCGATGAATCTATTGAATCTTCCACCAAACCAGTTAAAGAAGAAAAAGATGAGAGCACAAATTTGCTTCCTATAAGTGAGGAAAACAAAGTGGAACAAAATGAATTCACAAAACCTAAACGCGGTAGAAAACCTAAAAATGCCAACAATAAAACAACGAAAAGTAATGGTAACAACTCTTTGGATGTAGATAAAAAATTTAAAAGAAAAAAATCTAAACTAATTGAAAACGCTAAAGAAAAAGGAAGTTCTGCTTTTAATTTAGAAAAAGCTAGGGAATCTGATGCTTTTATAGCTGAATGGAAACCTGAATTGATATGTGATATATGCAGTGAAAGTGCCCCAAACTATGATACACTTCGTAGTCACTTCAAACAAAAACATAAAACACGATTCTACATTAAATGTTGTGAACGTAAATTCTTTCGTCGTTGCGTGTTGGTCAATCACATACAATTGCATATTAATCCAGAGACCCATAAATGTGACATATGTGGCAAATCTAGTACTACCAAACATAATCTGAAATTACATAAAAAGGTAATGCACGAAGATACTAAACAATTAAAATGTCACATATGTGAAAAACTTTTCAAACAAAAGGTCACTTTAGATCGTCATTTATTAACACATGCCACGGGCAGCAAAGATTTCATTTGTAATGAATGTGGCAAAGGTTATGTGGCCGAGCAATTACTAAAGCTGCACATCAAGCATGTGCATAATGTTGATCGTGTTTGTGACCAGTGTGGCAAAACAATACATGGTTTACAAGCTCTCAAGAAACATCTTATGGAACATGCTGGCGTTGAACGCCCGACATATCCTTGTGATGTTTGCGGTCTAGAGCTAAAGTCACCAAATGGTTTAAAACGTCACAAAGCTGCATTTCATAATGATGGCTCTACTATATATGTATGTGGTATATGTGGTAAAGTTGCTTCAAATGAAAGTGCCTTGTGGAATCATAAGAAATTAGTACATGTAGAAGAACGTAAACACAAGTGTACATTTTGTGACAAAGCATTTAAACGTCCCAAATCATTACGTGAACATATTGCCACCCATACTGGTCAAGATTTATATCAATGTCCTCACTGTCCGCAAACATTTAAAGTAAGTGCAAATATGCATCATCATCGCAAAAAAGTTCATCCTCTAGAATGGGAAGAGGGAAGAAAGAATCGTTTACAACAACCCAAAATTAATATTAATCAAGTTAAAAAACAAATTGTATTGTAATTTATTGTAATAGTTTTTGTAATATATTAAATTAAATATATTTATAAAATATACGTAAAGAGAAAGAAAGTGCATAAGAACTCTTTTGTTTTTTATAGGAAATAAAATAGTAGATATATTAATAGGTATTTTGGCCATTATTTTGATCATAAATAATTAAAATATGGTCCATTTGAAAACTAACTAAGAACTAAGAAGTAAAAAATAAAATTGAACTGTAACAAGCAAACAATTTTACACGTAGACATGTTTGGATTACAGTTCAGTCTGATGGACTTTTGGACACTTGACTATATAAGGCATTACAAACGTTATTCCGTATCTCTTGGAGTATTGCATCCCGACACCTATTCGTTTAAAAATACTCCCCAGAGAATGGCGAATCTCACTACATACTGATGATTTTTAAACGGGAAGAGGGATTGAAGCAGGTGTAAATATAGACGAATATAGCCGTCCTCATTCAAAATTCCTAATGAATGCGGCATTTTTTTTAATTTAAGCCACGAAAAGAGCGTTTAACTGGCGAAGCTATTATATATAATATTTGGATGGAAGGAATTTTATCATATATATTGATTGCAAGTGGTCTAACGGGTAGGTACGACACATCGCAAATAATCCCTCAATGTACAACATTTCTAAACATGATGTCGAAGAGTTCAAGAGGAGTGGGGACACTGCTTAACTGTTTACAATGTTATTAAACAGTACCGAGAAACTTGTCCGTTGTTAGAAACCCTGGTTTAGATAAAAGACTGGTCCGCATGAATGTTGAAGAAAGTTTGGACCCAAAAGCAGTTCAAAATTTCCCAAAATGCAGTTGCGCAAAGGAGACCAATTATTTGTTACAATGTGCTCTAAACATAGCTAAATTAACATCAAGAAATGTTTAGAAAAAAGCCTACTTCCATTCATAAGACTTCATAATGTGTCCACATATATTTGATCTGACTTTTCATCCAGTCACTATGGTGAACAAGTATTTGTACCAAGAGAGCGAAATCATCAAAACTCCAAAGAGATATTGGGCTCTTGTAAAAAGAGAATAAAAGAGTAAAAAAGGTGTCCAAAATAGCAAAAAAAAATATTGTTTTTGTAAATTTTAATCATTTCAATCAAATAAAAAATAAAACTGTAAGTTTCTAGGTGTCATTTTTATTTCAAAAAGATTCTAATTTAAAATACGTTATAAGATAAATTGTACAATATATTCCTTCCTTACCTACATTTTATAGCAACTCTGTTAATTATAGCAAAATCTGGCAATAATCAAGTAAAACATTTGTTTACTGCTGATAAATAACAAAAACAAACCGATGCGTTTCTTTCAATTAAATATAAAATTTTAATTGATATTTTAAACAAATTTATAAAAGAAAAAATGTCTATTAAACAATGTTGTAGTTTATGTTGTACGGCTTGTAATGAATACAGATTACTACAAAATGAAATGGGTGATAGTAATGAAATCTATGAGATAACAGTGAAATACTTTGATCCCATGGTGAGTATAAAATAAATTATTCATGCAATATATTTTATTTTATTTCAAAAAAAATTATTTAATTTAAAAATAGCTGCTAACCGAAGAAGGTTATCCAAAATATGATAATCATGAATTAAAAGTTCTTTGTCAGGACTGTTGGTTTCATATTAAGAACTTTCATGACTTTCAACAGACAGTGATTAAAGCCAGGAATTCGCTAGAAAAGAGCTTATGTAGCCCTCAATTGGAATTTGTAGTCAAACAAGAGAATCTCATTACTAATACAGAAAATGATAAACAACAGGATCAAAAGGAGGAAGAGAATGATTTAGATAAAAGTGATATAGATGATAATAGTTTTGAAGATGTTTATATAAATAATTATGAAGATGAAAGCGATAATTTATTGGATAAAACCAAAACTCTTTATAAAAACGACTGTTTAGAATGTGATAAGGATATCGGCGATGATGAGGATGATGAAAAACCTTTAATAAACTTTACAAAAACAAACCAGAAAAATGTTATAACCATCAACACTAATAACATAGAAAATTGTGAAAATCCTGTAGAAGAAAAACCTAAAACACGTAGAGGTAGAAAACCTAAAAACTGTATACGAGACTCGAATATTGAGGAAAAGCCTCCTAACAAAAAGAAAAAGCTCAAGTTATCGGAAGATAATAAGAAAGATATCTCAAACTTTTCAGAAAAAGGTTTAGAGTCGGATAATTTTATAGCTGAATGGAAGCCAGAACTCGAATGTGATTTGTGTGGTGAATTTAGTAAAAGTTTTCAAACTCTAAGACAACATTTTAAAGAAACACATAAGTCCCGTGGTTATATTAAATGTTGTGAACGTAAATTCTATCGCCGTTATGTATTGGTGGAACATATACGTTTGCATCTTAATCCTGAAATGCATAAATGTGATATATGCGGTAAACCAAGTTCAAGTCAATATAATCTTAAACTACACAAGAAAATAATGCATGAAAACACCGAACAGTTCGAATGTGAAGTGTGTCATAAAATGTTCAATCAAAAACCTACGTTAGAACGTCATATGCTTACGCATGTAACGGGTAGTAAAGATTTTGTATGCCAAGAATGTGGTAAAGGTTATGTACTAGAAGTACAATTAAAATCTCACATGAAAACAGTGCACAATGTAGATCGTGTTTGTGATCAATGTGGCAAGACAATACATGGCGTAGCAGCTCTTAAGAAACATCTAATGGAACATGCCGGCATTAAGAAACCAAAATTTCCCTGTGATAAATGTGGTTCTGAATTAAATTCCCGCAATTCTCTAAGACGACATATGGCTGCATTTCATCATGATGGTTCCACGATATATGTGTGTGGTATATGTGGCAAAGTGGCAGCCAGTGAAAATGCTTTATTGACACACAAAAAACATGTTCATATAGAAGAACGTAAACATAAGTGTACATATTGTGATAAAGCTTTTAAACGACCCAAAGTATTACGGGAACATATAGCGACGCACACAGGTCAAGATTTGTATCAATGTCCCCATTGTCCACAAACATTTAAAGTTAGTGCAAATATGCATCATCATCGCAAAAAAGTCCATCCGGTGGAATGGGAAGAGGGTAGAAAAAATCGTTTACAATTACCAAAAGTTAATATTAATCAAGTTAAGAATCAAGTTGTAATTTGATTTTTATATATTTGGAAATAGTTGAATTAATTAAAATAATTATTTAGTTAAGAATTAAAAAAAGTGTTTTAATAATTTATTTTTTTTAACGATAAATGTTCTTTGAAATGTGTTAAATATATACATAGAAATATATATAAAAATTCAGATTTTTTCCCAAATTAAAATTTCTTACCATAAAATACATTTTTTAGCCAAAACTTTTATTATTCCTTTTTTCACCAAAAAATTAATTAATAAAATAATAATAATAAACATTTGATACAATCAGCTTTTCTTTTTAAATTAAAATTAAAAAATATATATTTTTAATTTAATTTTACGGTAAAATTCATTGTTTTGCAAAAAAAACTAATTTTTCCACCAAAAGTACAAAATTTCAACAAAAACTTAAAACACAGTAAAACATTATTTTTTTTAAATTTAATTTTTCCCGAAAATTCTATTTTTACCAAAAATTTCTGCAGCAAACAGTTTTCAACTAAAACTTAAAAGTTTCATATTCTACCAAAAATAGGATTTTTAATTAAAAAATCTAATTTTCACCAAAATTTCAAATTATTCAATTTAATTTGTTTCACTAAAAATAAAATTTTGCAGCTAAAATAATTTTTTTTTAACTTTTCCCTAAAAAATCTGTCTGGTCTAAAATAAAATTTTTCATCAAGAAATCAGTTTTGCAACAGGAAATCCAAATTTTATTTCTTTCCTAAATATATGTGAAATTTAATAATAAAATTTTCACAAAAGATTTGAAATCCGTTTTTGTTGATACTTATTCATTTTGATTCATAACGTATTCCTCTGGGAAAAATTCCGAAAATGCCAAATACATTTTATTTGATGTGAAAAAGTAAATTGTGCTGGTGCAAATTATATGGGATTTATTTATAAATAAGATTTAAAGCTTATAAGACTCTAAAATTTTATTGAAATTTAAAATTTTTAAAATTATCATTAACATATGAATCTAATTTGATAATTATCAGGTGATATTTAGTTATAACTCCCTTATAGTCCCACTTTGCGGAATCGTTTTTTTTTTCTTGAGCTCGAATAAGAAATGTCGAAATTCAAACATTTATCTAAATGTTTTCAATACATGCTAACAATATTTATGAGTAATTTCAAAATTATGTTATCATATTTCACGTTAGTTTTTATATAGAACTTTTTTTCGGAATTGGGGTTTCAGTTGATGAACAATTAATTAGTTTTCTGAAGCTTTATTTTTAACTCATGCGCTTGTTTAAAGAGTGTTTTTAAGATTCGGCACAGCTGAGGTTTTTATTGTGAAAGATTGATGTAGGAGAACCTTATACCCTACCTTTTTGAAAACTGACATTAGTTTCTATTGTGTTTCATTAGGGAAAATGAACTAATATGAACTATTGGACAATTTTAAAAGTTTGCTTTAAGGTACCTCCCTATCCCAATTTTTTTAGATAGTGACACACACTTTCATTAATTCCTATTGGTATTCACCTTAGAAATCTGACTTCCCTATAGTATTCCTGTATCGAAAACTTTTTTGGGTTTTTAATGCTGAATGAAAAATTGATCATTTATGAAAATTTTTTAATTTACGCGATTTGGATCACTTGTGAAAGTTTGGTTCCGATTTTTTAAAATTTTATTTCAATTATATTTTATTCTATATTGTTAGCCCTGTTAAATGCTTGTGCACTTAGTCCAACCTCAAACCATTTGCAAATGATTATAATTCACAATCATCATTTTCCATTTCCTGTTTATCTGTGTCCCATAACTCCATAAAAAATGCAACGCTGTATATTAAGTTTATTATAGTAGCAGATGGTCATACAACCAGTCAAACACTCCAACTAAAACAACAACAACACCAAACATAAGAGAATATAAACAAACTTTAGCAAATGTATTTGTGTGTAAATGTTAGTGAGTGTGAATGGACGGACGGAATGGATGGATGGAATGTCTGATGACAGCAAAATTTTGTTGTGTTTATTTTATTAAGCTCCGCTGCTAAACAAGTATTTTTCAATACGCGTTCGTATTGTTTTTGCAAACAAATTTAATATACGGAGTTTTATTCCAACACATTTTTTAAATAGAAAATTATAATACAGAAGAAAAGTTAAATTAAAACACGTTCTATATATTTAACAAAAAAAGCTTAGAAATAATTTCAATAATAAACTAAAAAATAAAGTTAACAAATATTAAAAAAAATTAAACTAGATATTTGAACCAAATAAAAATAGAAACAAAAAAAATGACGCTTAAATATAGTCATGCCATAGTGGCCAGGTGCGTAATTAAAATGAAAATAATAAATAAATTAATTAAAATTTTAACAATTATGGGAAATAAATAAAATAAACGGAATTAAAAATTTATGTTTTTTAACTAAAGAAATTATGAGAAATCTCTATCATAATAAAAAATTGATTTTCTTCTTTAGGACAATTAAAAGAAGTTATTTTTGACATACTTTATTTGCTGTTGTTGATGTTGTTGTCTTCAGTTAGAGCCATAAATAGTAAACTACCAACTCCGTACAGCTCCTAGTTAACTAGGCCAATAGGGCGTTGTTATTTATTTCCTTGTTATATACATATAAAAGGATATAACATAGTTGTTGTTGTTATTATTATTTTCTAAATTTAGTTGGTGCCAATTTTAGTTAATCTAATTCTTGTGTTTAAATTTTATTTCCGTAAGTGTGTAAGTGTTTGTGTATGTTGTCATGTTTAGTTTTCAAAATTTTTAGTTAGATTTTTTTTGTTGTAATTTGTTTGATATTGTTGCTTTTTTTATACTTTAATTTGCACTAACATTTTAATGTATTGTTTGGGTGTGGTGTGTGTGTGCGTATTTCTGTTTATTATTATTTTTTCTATTGTATTTTATTATTTTATTTAAACATTCAATTCACTTTAATATCTTATTCAATTTAATAGTTAACAAGTGTGATGTGTAAAAGCAAAGAAAAATACAGACATAAATATCATCATCATCACCTTTATTGTAGGAGTAGAAATAAGTGGTTAATAATGACGAGAACCAACTATCTATAGTGTGCGAAATATACAATACACAGTGTGGCAAGAAGTAGTTGATCTTAAAAAAATAAATAAAAATACAACATGAAAAAGAGATGAACTTGAAGAATTGAATTGGATGTGAAATAGAATCTTAACAAGAATGTGAACTAGAAACTGTACTATAAAAAATATAGCAGAATTAGAACCGAACTGGAACTATAAAGAAATAAAAAACTGAACTAAAACACAACTTGGAACAGAAGATGTATCAGAATTGATTTAAAACTGTAATAGATTCTTAACAAGAATCTTAACTAGAACTGATTTTAAACTCAACTACTTTTGAACATGAACTGAACTATAACTTAACTAAAACCGAACTTGAACTTTACTAGAACTGTACTAAAATTTCACTAGATGTAAACTTGAACTTGAGCTGAAACTAGAACTGAGAATTTGTAGCCATAATTAATTTTCACTCTATAGTAATATATCTAATATGTGGTTAATTTAAATCGTATGTAAAAAAAAATAAAAATACTACTTAACATATAGACTGTAATTGAATGCTGCAATTGTTGCAAATAGAATAGTAAATTATAATACTGATAAATATTGAAATAATCTTTCAAAAGAATCAACTTTTATTAATAAAAATTTATGGGAACAAATATACACTTGTAAAATATGCTATCGGATAACCTAACATATGTTAGCTATAGGTTTTCTAATTTTTTTCAGGGACAAATGTATATTATCAGTTGAAAAACGTTATTATTGTTTACTTAATTAAAGTCACTTTGACATTTAAATTACAAAGGCAAATTGTATTGTGCAGACAAATGGAAAAAAAGAAAAAAGTATATGTTTGCTATACTCAGCTATGACGAATTTTAAGAACCCTTCATTAATTACTATTTCAAGACATTTTAATATAATTAAGAATACTTTATTAACTCCTTCTTGATAATGAAAAAATCATTCAAAATCATTATATTATACTCAGTATTAATGTCTTTCGTTTTTCCTTATTCCAGAATATCTGATTCTTTGAAATCCAAAAAAGACTTTAATTTAGAATTGGCAAAAGAACAACATAAACAATATTGTAGTCTATTAAGAGAGATTGGTTTAGATGTTATTGAATTACCGCCCGATGATGAATTGCCAGAGAGTGTGTTTGTGGAAACATCAGCAGTGATATGTAATGGTGTAGCATTAATAGCCAAATCTGACAATCCAATAAGACAAAAAGAGGTAACATACAAATTACAATTCTCCCCAAAGAAAATTTAAATAAAGGCCTTTAAAATACATCCCATTTGCAGGCCAATAGCATGGCGATAATATTAAAAAAAGAATTAGATATACCTGTAGAAGTGATAGAAAACCCTAATGCACAATTAGATGGTGGTGATGTATTATTTACGGGTAGAGAATTTTTTGTTGGTATTTCCGAATATACAAATGAAGATGGTGCTAGAGCAGTAGCTATGACATTTCCAGAATATCCAGTAACGCCTATAAAGGTAATTTTCATTATTTCTTAAATCATTTGTTAATTTAAAAAATATTTGCTTTATTTCAATTTCTAGGTGAGTGGCCCTAAATGTCTGAAATACTATGTTACCATGGCTGGTCCAGATGTGTTATGTGTTAGCAATAGTAAAATATGTAATGAGATAGTAAAACGTATGGAACGTGAAGCCAGTTTTAAATATCAAAAAATCACCTTACCCGAAGAAAAGGCAACAAATATGTTATATATTAATGGTACTCTAGTACATAGATCACCTTTAGAAATTCCTGAATCGCACAAAGTATTTGATTATAATGAATATTTTTCCAAATAAACTTATTCTTTTTATTACTTTTAGATTATTAAAGACAAAATTGACATTCCTACGCGCAACATAAATATCAGTGAATTTAGTCAATTTTCTTTGGGTTTAACTTCATCATGTCTTCTTCTTAGACGCTGGAAATCTATACGCAGTATTTAGATTATTATTTGTATGAAACAAAACAAAAACGATAAACTATATGGCAATATATTATTCCGGTTAACAGAAAAGTTTTCTATCTTCCGTAGATTCTAAATTAATGTAGCTAAATTGAAATTTTTATTAACTATTAATGCAATATTATTAACAACAAAATATTATTTATATAGATATATCTGATTATAATACAAATATTAATATATAAACGTTTTTTGTTGCAATTTAAAAAAATTATAAAATATTTATATATATTGATTATATATATCAATAGTTATATTATTGTAGTTATCTAAAATTAAAATCATACATACATACATATTTACAATGTAAATGTTGTCAAATAAATGATTCAAGTATAAAAAATATATTTCACTCATAATTCTCTTTACAAAAATGATTTTATCAGGTTACTTTTACTATTAAAGAATGAGATTGGAAAATTCTTAACAAACATTTTTTACTTCTCATTTGATCAAATTGACTTAAGTTTAATGCTATCAAATAAATATATTGTTTATCTGATAAAAAATAATGATCACAAAAAGGGCGTCATGAAATTATTAAATATTTTCAATAAAAGAAAGTTTAGTGCTCGGATTATTTGGCAATAAAGGTTAAAGCTAATGCGAGTTCAAAAACATACAATGCTCAAAAAGTTCCCGGCAGGAGAGCTGCTAAAAATTTAGTGACAGAAAAAGAACACGGAAATTGAAGTCAAATTTTCTAAAAAAAAAATATTCTAGCAGCATAATGGATGACGAATCATATGTACTGGCATATTTTTCCAAATTGTTAGTCAAATTCTTTTGTTACAACAGACTCTATAAATACCAAAATTTACATCCAGTAGTGATTACAAAAAATGCTGCTTCCATTCATAGGACTTCATAATGTGTACACTTATTTTTGGCCTGTCAGTTCGGCAAATAAGCCCATGAGTGGTACAAAAACAATAATGTGGTTTTTGTACTAAGAGAGGTAAATCCTCCAAACTGTTCAGAGCTAAGACCAATGGAGGGATATTGGGCTCTTGTTAAAAGTAATTTGAAGAGCACTAATAAGTGTCCAAAAGTGTGTTAGATTTTAAACGAAGATGGACAAGCTGTTCCATCAAAGTGACAGAAAACACTGTAAAAACGTTAATGGAAGAGATTCCGAAAAAAGATTCAAAAGTTCATTACTGGTGATTAAAACTATAAAAATGTATATTTATTATATTTGTGTAAAATGTAGTGGTTTCGTTTTTATTTACATATATGAATGTTTATAATTTTTCGTTTCCACTCCTTATAATTGAAAAAATTTATTTTTTTATTATAACTTGAAAACTGGATATTTTCAATATTTGATTTGAATTTGAATTCCAGGATAAGATTTACTTCTGAATCAACGTTTAAAATATGTTGTCTAAGACATTTTTTTTTGTTATTTTTATGTGCCAAATTCCTATTCCTATAGTCTACACGATTTGTTCAATATAACTTTATGATTTACATATTGATCAAGTGTTTAAGTGTTTAAAAAAAATATGCTTTATTGTTGTTGGTACATAACAATTAAAACATTCATTCATTTATTGTGAATGGGCTTAAAATAATTTTATCAAGCATAAACAATATTTTTCTTGATTGAATTAAATGAAAATAAATAAATTTAACAAGTAAGTAAATAGTTAAGAAAGTTATTATAAGCAAAGTGATTCTCGAAGTGTCTATTATTGACCTCCTACTAATTTCAGATAGATTGTTAACTGCTATATTCGTTCTTGTAGAATCATAGATTCCCTTTTCGAGTAGCGCTTTAGAAAACCCACATTTTTATAGAGCTTTTGTCACTTTGTTCGAACAGCCTGCCAAACAAGATGGAAAGACAGGTCAAAATTATGTGGGCATATTAGGAAGTCTTTTGAATAGAAGCAGATTTTTTTGCAAACATTCCTTGATGTAAATTTCGACGTTTAAAGAGCCCATAGTAACACATGATTGGCCATATCAAAAACTTTTTGAAAATTTTTGATTGCTTTAAGGTGCTTAACATTCCCTCGTGAAAGTTGCGAAAAATCTACCAGGAAAAATGTTCTTAATGTTTAACAACATTTCTGTCAGAATTTCTTTGAACCCTGTATGTTTCTAAAGCTACATTATCTTTAACTATTCATACCAAATAGTTCGATGACTAAGCTAGCAGTTTTGCTTTCCTACCGGATGTGTTGGGAGCTATTTCTTTCTTCTTTCTTTTTCAAATATCATGTCAACAATGTCTTCTACCAGAACCAGGTTTTTTTAACAGGCAAGTTTTCCTGCTATTATTCAATAGCATTCAAAACCTTTGAATGATTATCCAACTTTTTGTTGGATTTCATTGAAATTATTTAATAATTTTAGTACGCACTTTTTTCTGATCACACATTTTAGTCAGAGTAACAGTATATATTTATTTGATCCAGAAAAAAAAATAATAAAAATCAATCGACCAAGAAAAAATCTAATTCTTATTTAAAAAGTATAAATGTACGTATGTTAAGAAATTTTTTTTAACTCATTCCTTAAATACTTTCCACTTGCTTAAACTATATGAAAATTTAAACAACTATTATTTAAGACGTTGAGGGCATTAACACTACTGATTTTCTTCACCACTTAGGTTTCATAAGAAAAAGATTGAAATAAAATTAAAAATTACTCTATTTAACCATTAATTCGGGGGGACTTTTTAGATATTATCCATACATAATGTTTTTTACCAATTCACTGAAAATAAACTATGGTAATATAAATTTCAAAAAATGAAAAAAATTATAAAACATTCACTATTAAAGACCGATTCTTGTTATAAGATTCTATACATTCTAATTAATCTTTAAGTCTTAAAATTCAAACTTTAAAGCCAACAGACTTCGTTTAAATAAAAACCACAAATCTGGTAGCATTTAAAATGCTTTAATAAATTCATGTCTTATGATTTAAAACGTAAAAAATAAAAACTCAATTAAAAAAGAATAACAATATAAAGTATTAAAAAAAAGACATCAGATGATTTGTTTACTCTTAATCCAGAGCGAAAAGGAGAATATTATAAAATGAGTACACACAAAATAGATTAATGAGCATATGAGCTTTTTGTGAAAAAATGGTATCTTTTGATAATTAAATAAAATAAAATGAAATAAAATAAAATAAAATAAAATAGGATGTGTAAAAATATATGGATGGGCCAATTTTGATGAAATTTTCACAGATTGGTCCCAATATACCCGAAAGGGGGTACCGCCCATACAAAGCAAATATTGATTATCGTATATTTTAAGAACTATAACAGCGAGAGTGGTCAAATTTGATACCAACGACTTCCTCAAAAACTGTTTCACTAAACAAAACGTTCGACCGATAGAACCACACGAGGAGTATTCCCTTCACAAAGGAAATATTAACTTTCAAATATCTTAAGAATTATAACAGCGATAGTGCTAAAATTTGTCCCAATTACCTTCTTAAGGATCTGTTTTACTTGGCAAATAGATGGACGGATAAGGCCAGGGAGAGGAGCATCCCCCGTACAAAGCAAATATTGTTTATCGAATATCTAAAGAAATATAACAGCGAGATTCTTAAAATTTTGCAGCAACTATGCTTCTGTGTGATGCCATTACTGAAAAAATATATAGGGCTGATAGGATCTGGGAAGAGGTACCGCCAAAGAAAGCAAATTTAAATTACTAAAAATTTATTTAAATCATATGATAATGCAACACTAATGTTTGCTTAGGGCCAGCAAGGCCCTTACCTATGAATGGAACAATGAATACTAAATATCTTATGGCCTGATTTTAAAAAATATCTCTATCAAAAAAGTACGTTTAACAAAGTACCTTTAAAGTACTTATCAACAAATAAAATTCTTATCACTTAAAACAACGCTGAAACATAAACAAAAACAAATACGAGTTAAAAAATAAAAATAAAAATAAACACAATATGTGTGTAAATAATAAAGAGAAACACATGCTAACTGGAATCAGTATAGGTTCAACGATCGTCTAGATAGAACGTTTTATTTTGAATTGTGCTCTAGAAGATTCAATTGAAAACACGTGTATTACACAAAAATATATAAATATTTACTTCTCCCAATTACAAATCACACAAAAATACTAACCATGACTACCAATAGTAAGTATATTTTGGAAAATTTTAAGAACAAAAATGGATAATTAATAAATTTCCTTTGGAATATCAGTTGAAGTTCTTAACAACTTGATTATTGAGGGTAAAACCAAACAGGTATTTGATTTACCCGAACATCCCGGTTTATGTTTATTATTGAGCAAGGATCGTATTACAGCTGGTGATGGTGTTAAGGCACACGATTTACAAGGCAAAGCTGAAATTTCAAATACCACAAATGGTTTGGTATTTCAAATTTTAAATGAAGCCGGTGAGTGGAATAGAAAAAATATTTGTTTTTTTATTTTATTTTATTTTATTTGTTATCTTTAACATTGATGTTTGTAGGCATTAACACTGCCTACGTTAAACCAGCTGGACCCAAGGCTTTTATTGCTAAAAAATGTGCTATGGTACCAATTGAGTGGGTAACTAGACGTTTGGCAACTGGTTCATTTTTAAAACGTAACCCAGGTGTACCAGAAGGTTATCGGTAAGTTTTTTTTTCTTTTTCCATAATCTATTCATATGTTCAATATATTGTACAAGTGGAATATTTCTATGTGTGTGTTTGAAATGAAAAATGAATAATGTGAATTATTAAATTGGAGAAGTTCTCACATTTTACAACACAGAAAATTAAAGTTAAAATATAGAAAGAATGAGTAAGAACCCCGTCTACAAAATCAAACGTAATTACTTATCAAGCTAATCTGTAAACCTCTGGTCTGGTTAACTAGTCTAAAAAATTGAATAGAACTTAGTTTATAAAGAATTATAGAAACTAGATCAAATATTATTATATAAACTATAACTGAAGCTAATCTATAAAATAGATTTAATACTATTCTACATTCTAGACCAGAAGCTAATCTGTAAATTAGACCATAAAGTAATGTATATACTGGCTTCTAGTTTATAAACTGAACCGGAAGCTAGTTAATAAATTAGATTTGAAGATAGCCTACAAACTAGGCAACAATCTAGTCTATAAACTTGAATTGATAATTTATAAATTAGACAAGAAGCTGATTTATAATTTATACCACAAAATTGTGTATAAACTAGATCAAAATGAAGTCTGCAAATTAAACCAGAAGTTCGTCTACAAATTATGCAATAATCAATAAACTTTGCGAGGAGAAGAAACTATTATTTAAATTAGACTAGAAACTAGTCTAAAAATAATACCAAAAGACAGTGGCTAGAAGACAAGAATCTTGATGAGAAGTTTGTCTATAAACTACACCAGAAACCATGCTATAAATTAAAGAGACTGGAAGCTATTCTATGATTGAGATAGTAAGAAAATTTAAAAATTGTAGAGAAGCTAGTCAATAAACTAGCTAGAAACTAGAAACTAATCTATAAATAGACTTGTAGATTCTATATAACCTACACCCGTAAATAGTATATACAGCTGATAGATGTTTACTAGTTAATAATTTAGATCTAAGGCCAGTTTATAAATTATTCTATAAGTTAGACCATAAATAAGCCTATAAGCTAGTCGATAAACTAAAACAGTAACTAATTTATAAGTTAGACCAGAAGCAGTCTATAACCTTAACCAAAGGACAGTTCATTTAATAGACCAGAAGCAAATATATGAACCAAAAATAAATGTAATTTATGTATCGAAAATAAAATATACTTTAAACATTTATTTTGAATTTTTATACAAATATTGTAAACACGATTACAATATTTTATACAAATTATAAACGAAAACAATAACAATATTAAAATAATACTGATAAACCCATGACCTTTTATTTTATTTACCCCCCAATTGGCAAAAAATTATACTTAACAACAATAATGACGACAATTTAACTGATTGTTGATGATGCTGATGAAATAATTTAATCTACAGACAAAAACAAACTCCTCAATAAATATTTACTGCAAAATATTAAAAAAAAAACAAATAATATTGATAATGAAATTAAGAAAAAAAACGATCGACAATAATAACAATAATGAAATTCTATTTTAAAATCGTTTCTAATTTGTAAAATCTTTACAGTTTTTCACCACCCAAACAAGAGACCTTCTTTAAGGATGATGCTAATCATGATCCCCAATGGTTGGATGAACAAATTATTTCAGCTAAATTTAAATTTAATGGTTTAGTAATTGGTGAGTATGGAGAAAGACTTAAAGAAAGAAATTTGCTAAAGGAACATTTTGATTTTTTATTTAAAGGTCAAGACGAAGTTGATATTATGAAGAGAATGTCTTTGGCTGTTTTCGAAGTTTTGGAAAAAGCCTGGGCCACCAAAAATTGTGCTTTAATTGATATGAAAGTTGAATTTGGTGTAGATGAACAAGGTGTTTTCATTAAAACTATAAATATTAAACAAATTTGACTTACCCCTGTTATTTTATTCTTCTAGGAAATATTGTTTTAGCCGATATTATTGATTCCGACTCTTGGCGTCTATGGCCAGCTGGTGATAAACGTCTTATGGTTGACAAACAAGTATATCGTAATTTAACATCTGTCACTGAATCTGATTTGGATACAGTGAAACGTAATTTCATTTGGGTTAGCGAACAACTTAAAGATATAATACCCAAAAATGATCATTTAGTAGTTATCCTAATGGGCAGTGCCTCTGATAAACAACATTGTGAAAAAATTGCTGATCATTGTAAGAGTTTGGGTCTCAACACTGAATTACGTGTTACCTCTGCCCACAAAGCTCCCGAAGAATCTTTACGTATTATGCGTGAATATGAAAGTGTTATTAATAATCTCATATTAATTTGTGTTGCTGGTCGTTCCAATGGTTTGGGTCCTGTTTTGTCTGGCAACACAACTTATCCCGTTATCAATTGTCCACCTCTCAAACCAGAAAATATGCAAGTCGATGTTTGGTCTAGTCTTAACATACCATCAGGTTTAGGTTGTCCCACCGTTTTATATCCTGAAGCTGCTGCCTTACATGCTGCCCAAATTTTGGGTCTCTCCAACTACATGATCTGGTCGAAATTGCGTGTGAAACAATTGAACAATTTTGTGGGCCTTAAGAAGGCTGACAAGGAATTGCGTGGTGTACGCAAAGCTTAAGTTATAAGTGGAACAATTTTGTTGTAAGTTGCCATTTCTTTGAGGAACAATATTAATAACTTTGTTTTAAAAATAATTTTTGTTAAAGACATTCAGAATATTTTTTAATAAAAAACACATTTAAAAATTTTTTAAAATGGAGTTTGTAATTAAAGTAACTTATTGAGTCTTAGAGTTTAATGCACATTAAGAAGCACTAAATATTTCACAACACTTTTCATTTTTTTTTCAAAATATTTTCTTCTTTTAAGAGAGAAAAACTTTAAAAATCTTCCAATTTGACAAGAAAATGGCGCCATATAATAATTGAGAAAGTTGCCATAGTTGTTTATCAGAAATTGTTACCAGACGTATAAAATGTCGGTCAATAAGAAATCGTTATAAAATAATCGGTTTATTTTAAAAACATGAAACAAAACAATAAGAAAACAAAAATCGTCTACATCATAATAAAAACATGAGAAATTTTGTTGCGACCCTCGTAAAATTTTATTTTTTCTTGCATTAATTATAGTTATATATTTTATTATATATTCAAAATGCTTAAATTAAGATCTCTACGCTCTACCCAAATCAAGCCACATGTTGATTCAAAAACGCTTTCTTCTTAGGCACGAACATTCTTATGATGTTTTTCAATTTGATTTTGAAGAGTGCAAATTTTTGAGGGGATCCAGTGAATGTGGTTTAACCTTAAAATTTTGTCAAATCGAATATTAACTTCAAATTGATATAGCTGGGTCACAAAGGGTTAATAGTTCTAATAACACTTTACAAAAAAGTATTGCATATAGTTTATGATGTATTTAGAAAAAAATCTTTTGTCGAAAACTTTATCCACTATTTTCTTCTTTTTAATCTATGTGATGAATTCGAGGACATTAGAAGAAACACTTTCCCGGTAGCCTTTTTGGAATTTTAAAAATATTCCTCTAAACTTTTTTTGAGAAGAAAACATATGAAAAATAAGTGAAAATGTTAAAAGTAATACCCTACACCATATTGTTGGTTATAGTTTGAAGCCAAAAAAAATTAAGTCAAATGTATACGTTGAAACTAATTAATTATTATTAATTAATTAAATTTTCGCACATTGATTTACCATTTATTATTAAAATATTAATGTTTATGTGAAATTTAAGCTCATTAAAGTGATAGTAAATGTTATGAAATTAATAATAATGTATATATAAAATTGCGTACACGTACAAATTAAATCACGTCTATTTTTCATACTTCATCATTTAAATCACTCACATTTGCTCAAAATAATGAATAAATTAATTAAATTATAAGACTTTATTAAATTTCAAAATTGTATTTAAACAAATAACGGTTATTCTACGAGTACCCATTTTAACAACATCAGACATGTGGCTACACTGGAATATGAATGCACAACTCTTATTACATTGGCATCATTGTTCAATTTTCGTCGCGCCATTTCCTTCTCCGGTTAGTTATTTTGTTAACATTTTTTTAACAAATTCCTGGTTAATAATTGTGCAAAAAATAATATTTTTATATAAAAATCTTAAATAAGTGTTATATTTCATTATTTCATTAATAATCAATCAACAATTAAATGCAATAGTCTAAAAAAATAAGTTAAAGTTGCAGCAAAAAATTGCCAAGAAGTTGCTTCAATTCATTGCTATAATGTATGTTAAAGTGTTATATTAATGTTGTAAAGAAATGCTTAGTATGTGTTTGTGAAATTTGTATAAAATAGTTTAATTATTATTAAGTTTTTCATTATCAAAAACGTAAAAAATATCACTTGTTGATGTTTTAGTGAGAATACAAAGTCAAGTGTTTGTAAACGGCGGCAGGCCGTAATCCAAAAAAGTGAATGCGTTCAAGTTAAAGGTTAATAATAAATGTTTTTTTTTGTTAAAATCAATGAAAAGAAGTGGAATTAAAATATAAAATAAATAATAAAAATAGAAAAGCATAATAAAATTAATAATATATGAAAAAATAGTAATAATGGTGAGTTATCTTTAAATATTGTAATTTTATTAAATTTTAATTTTAAAATAATATACAAACTATATTATAGATTAGTCTATAAACTGTATTATAGACTAGTCTATAAACTGTATTATAGACTAGTCTATAAACTGTATTATAGACTAGTCTATAAACTGTATTATAGACTAGTCTATAAACTGTATTATAGACTAGTCTATAAACTGTATTATAGACTAGTCTATAAACTGTATTATAGACTAGTCTATAAACTGTATTATAGACTAGTCTATAAACTGTATTATAGACTAGTCTATAAACTGTATTAACAGTCTATAAACTGTATTATAGACCAGTCTATAAACTGTATTATAGACCAGTCTATAAACTTATTATAGACCAGTCTAAAACTGTATTATAGACCAGTCTATAAACTGTATTATAGACTAGTCTATAAACTGTATTATAGACCAGTCTATAAACTGTATTATAGACCAGTCTATGAACTGTATTATAAACTGAATTATAGACCAGTCTATAAACTGAATTATAGACTAAGTCTATAAACTGTATTATAGACCAGTCTATAAACTGATTATAGACTATGTATATAGACTAGTCTATAACTGTATTATAGACCAGTCTATAAACTGTATTATAGACTAGTCTATAAACTGTATTATAGACTAGTCTATAAACTGTATTATAGACTAGTCTATAAACTGTATTATAGACTAGTCTATAAACTGTATTATAGACTAGTCTATAAACTGTATTATTGACTAGTCTATAAACTGTATTATAGACTAGTCTATAAACTGTATTATAGACTAGTCTATAAACTGTATTATAGACTAGTCTATAAACTGTATTATAGACTAGTCTATAAACTGTATTATAGACTAGTCTATAAACTGTATTATAGACTAGTCTATAAACTGTATTATAGACTAGTCTATAAACTGTATTATAGACTAGTCTATAAACTGTATTATAGACTAGTCTATAAACTGTATTATAGACTAGTCTATAAACTGTATATAGGACTAGTCTATAAACTGTTATTATAGACTAGTCTATAAACTGTATTATAGACTAGTCTATAAACTGTATTATAGACTAGTCTATAAACTGTATTATAGACAGTCTATAAACTGTATTATAGACTAGTCTATAAACTGTATTTATAGCTAGTCTATAACTGTATTATAGACTAGTCTATAAACTGTATTATAGGACCAGTCTATAACTGTATTATAGACCAGTCTATAAACTGTATTATAGACCAGTCTATAAACTGTATTATAAACTGAAAATAGACTAGTCTATAAACTGTATTATAGACTAGTCTATAAACTGTATTATAGACTAGTCTATAAACTGTATTATAGACTAGTCTATAAACTGTATTATAGACTAGTCTATAAACTGTATTATAGACTAGTCTATAAACTGTATTATAGACTAGTCTATAAACTGTATTATAGACTAGTCTATAAACTGTATTATAGACTAGTCTATAAACTGTATTATAGACTAGTCTATAAACTGTATTATAGACTAGTCTATAAACTGTATTATAGACTAGTCTATAAACTGTATTATAGACTAGTCTATAAACTGTATTATAGACTAGTCTATAAACTGTATTATAGACTAGTCTATAAACTGTATTATAGACTAGTCTATAAACTGTATTATAGACTAGACTATAAACTGTATTATAGACCAGTCTATAAACTGTATTATAGACCAGTCTATAAACTGTATTATAGACCAGTCTATAAACTGTATTATAGACCAGTCTATAAACTGTATTATAGACCAGTCTATAAACTGTATTATAGACTAGTCTATAAACTGTATTATAGACCAGTCTATAAACTGTATTATAGACCAGTCTATGAACTGTATTATAAACTGAATTATAGACCAGTCTATGAACTGTATTATAAACTGAATTATAGACCAGTCTATAACTGAATTATAGACCAGTCTATAAACTGTATTATAGACCAGTCTATAAACTGTATTATAGACCAGTCTATAAACTGTATTATAGACTAGTCTATAAACTGTATTATAGACCAGTCTATAAACTGTATTATAGACTAGTCTATAAACTGTATTATAGACTAGTCTATAAACTGTATTATAGACTAGTCTATAAACTGTATTATAGACTAGTCTATAAACTGTATTATAGACTAGTCTATAAACTGTATTATAGACTAGTCTATAAACTGTATTATAGACTAGTCTATAAACTGTATTATAGACTAGTTTATAAACTGTATTATAGACTAGTCTATAAACTGTATTATAGACTAGTCTATAAACTGTATTATAGACTAGTCTATAAACTGTATTATAGACTAGTCTATAAACTGTATTATAGACTAGTCTATAAACTGTATTATAGACTAGTCTATAAACTGTATTATAGACTAGTCTATAAACTGTATTATAGACTAGTCTATAAACTGTATTATAGACTAGTCTATAAACTGTATTATAGACTAGTCTATAAACTGTATTATAGACTAGTCTATAAACTGTATTATAGACTAGTCTATGAACTGTATTATAAACTGAATTATAGACTAGTCTATAAACTGAATTATAGACCAGTCTATAAACTGAATTATAGACCAGTCTATAATCTGAATTATAGACTAGTCTATAAACTGTATTATAGACCAGTCTATAAACCGTATTATAGAATAGACTATAAACTGTATTATAGACCAGTCTATAAAACTGTATTATAGACTAGTCTATAATACAGTTTATAGACTAGTCTATAAACTGTATTATAGACTAGTCTATAAACCGTATTATAGACTAGTCTATAAACCGTATTATAGGCTAGTCTATAAACTGTATTATAGACTAGTCTATAAACTGTATTATAGACTAGTCTATAAACTGTATTATAGACTAGTCTATAAACTGTATTATAGACTAGTCTATAAACTGTATTATAGACTAGTCTATAAACTGTATTATAGACTAGTCTATAAACTGTATTATAGACTAGTCTATAAACTGTATTATAGACTAGTCTATAAACTGTATTATAGACTAGTCTATAAACTGTATTATAGACTAGTCTATAAACTGTATTATAGACTAGTCTATAAACTGTATTATAGACTAGTCTATAAACTGTATTATAGACTAGTCTATAAACTGTATTATAGACTAGTCTATGAACTGTATTATAAACTGTATTATAGACTAGTCTATAAACTGTATTATAGACTAGTCTATAAACTGTATTATAGACTAGTCTATAAACTGTATTATAGACTAGGTCTATAAACTGTATTATAGACTAGTCTATAAACTGTATTATAGACTAGTCTATAAACTGTATTATAGACTAGTCTATAAACTGTATTATAGACTAGTCTATAAACTGTATTATAGACTAGTTATAAACTGTATTATATACACTAGTCTATAAACTGTATTATAGACTAGTCTATAAACTGTATTATAGACCAGTCTATAAACTGTATTATAGACTAGTCTATAAACTGTATTATAGACTAGTCTATGAACTGTATTATAGACTAGAATATAAACTGTTTTATTTACCATTCAATAAACTGCATAGATTAGACTATATAACTTCGTTACTACTGGTCAAAAAATTGTAGTATAAACAAGATGAGAGTCTTTGCTAAATACAATGAATTATGATTATTTGGGCAACTCCCTGATAAAAAGTCTTTGATGGTTTTGTGTTTACTAAATAAATAAGTATCTGGCAATATCAATAATCAAAAGATCAGTATTTAATAATTTCTGATAAATAAGTATTTTTAACAATTAAAAGAGATTTTCATTAACATTAATCATGATGAAGTTGATCATAAACAATGTACTTAGAAATATTTTAGATTCTTGATTTTTATTGAAAAAAAAAATAAAAGATAAATAAAACGTGGTATAATCAATATTCCAAAAAAAATGAAAATTATAATGAGCACGCTTAAATAAAAGCCGGTTATGGATCTCAAAACAAAAATAAACCGAAACATTGTTTACTTTAGCTAAAAAAAAGTTCCATTTTGAACCATAATTAAAGAAGAATTGCTGAAGAAAGGACTAAGCTTTGCCAATTGTGATCCCATTTGTAGAACCTTGAATTATTAAGATTCATTAAGTCCTTTTGTCTTAATGAAATAATAAAATTATTGGACTTTAAGTCTTCATTAATGAAATGCTTTATTGAACTAACTCCAAGTAAATCAGCTTACTGTTTTCCAGCTACAATCCACTCCGTAGGACCTAAAAATATAGCAAATGATAAGTCTTGCTTTTGATCTTGAAAAACGCTTTATAGCCATTCATTAGACATAAATCTTTCGGTTGCTTTGATAACCGATATTCAGTTCGTGATTATAAGGAAACTTATGGACTTAAAGTTTTCATTTAACTAAAAATCTGGTTACTGCTTTTTATTTGAAATCCGGTCCGTAGAACCTTTAATAGATACCTTGTCTTTTTAGTCTTCATTGAATTGCTTGATTGCTATTAATTTAACATTAATTAGCTTAGTGAATTGACAACAATATCCAGTTCGTAGGACCTTAAACTGGCTCTATATCATTGGAAAAATATATAAAATAATGTAGTTATGGAATTAGTCTTAATGGAATAACTTGATAGCTGTACATTTAAATTACATTTGCTTATTGCTTTGCCCACCTATATCCCGACTTTTTAAATATATTGGAATTAAATCAAAGTTTGTGGATATTAAAACGAAAAATATTGAATATTGCTTGAGTCTTTTAATTTGCTTGCAATTTATGAACTGATATCTGGTGCGTAGGACCTTATACTAATAACAAAATGATAATTTTGTGTATTTATTGAAACACAAATCAAATTTGTAAATCTCAAGTAGTCGGCGTATAATCGTTTTATAGCAATTACTATTGTTTCTGCTTTACCATTTCATATCCAGTTCGTAGGACCATAACCAAATTTTAACTGCACATTACCTTTAAATCGTTTGTAGGGTATTCTATAATGATACATAAATTTATATTGATTTGTTTATAGCAAAGTTTTTTACTAAAATTGTTTGGTTTCTTTATGGCATTTTAATGGCCAGCCGTCATTAGATTTTGGTCTCAAGTCTATATAATAATATGGATGTTTGACTGGTTCTTTGGATATTTAGCTAAAAGTAGTTATTAAACGAATCTACAATTTGGAATGTAACGACTCCAAAATAAACAATAACAATAGCAGAGAGAGAGAAAGAGTTTGATTGCGCAAAGTATTAATACTTCTTAAGCCTTGTGCTTTCTCTCGCAAATTGTTAACGTAAGCTACAAGTTGGAATGGAATTTTACAGAGGTCTAACAGAACACACCATCTTCGCTCAATAAATACTAAACCCATAGTGTCCCTACATCCTTCACACGATTAGATGAGATGAGTTCGTGACTTTTTGAATGGTCTAATACAATTTTAATTTAGTTTGGAATTTGGTTTAATAAAACTCTTGAAAGGGAAAAAAGAAATAGAACCAACATAATTTGCAACTCAAAAAGGAACAGAAAAAAAATAGCGCAGGATTGCCACAGAGTATGTTAATTAAGTGCATAGTACCCATGGATCTATGAGACTTTATATATTAATCCATACATAACTGCTTTAAATCAATAGGGATAATTACTTATGTAATGCAATTCGAAGGACCAAGATGATGAAATTGGAAAGTCTAAAGTTAAGATTAGTTAAGCACGTGGCCAGAAATTCCCTTTAATTTCATTCACTTAATATCTGTTATCAAATGTTGATCCAGGATCAGCAAGTGTTCCTGAGTTATTGAAATGCAATTAGTGTTAGTAAACCCACGTTAAACACATGGGGTTTTATGTAGGAATCCAGAAATCAATTGGAATAAAGCAACTTGTGTAATCGGGTTCGATGAAATTAGAAGAACCTTAAGTTAAGAATAATTTATCCAGGTTCAGCAAAAAAATCACGGACGATATACAATTTAAATCTGACTTGTAACATCAAAAGAAACTAAAAAGAGATCGCTTTGGATTTTATTTATGATACTTATGGATCCGTTTTGTTTTCTTATTGGAATCCAGAAATTGTTCCATTAAGTATATTAAGAATAAAGTACAACTCTCTAACCCGGTTTGAATGACCAAGACGATCAAAATTAAAATATATATGTGAGTGTGTCATGAAATTCTCCTTAATTTCAGAGCGTAGATATAAGTTTATCATCTTTGCCAGTTTCAACAGAATGTTGAAAAGTCACAAGTGTTCCTGACTTATTAAAATATTGTGAAAAAGAATGAACCTAAAAACAAACTGCATTATTAAAATAGAACGATATAGCAGGAACAGGGAAAAGAGATACCGCCGGATTGAATATAACAGCATGCTCTATGGTGCCAATGGATATATACAAGTTTAAATTGCGCCTTTAAAGACAATTGTGGAAATAGTAGAGATTGTTATTTATGTGATTCGATTCGAAGGACCAAGGATACAAAGATGATGAGAAATTTCCTTTAATTTTAGGAAATTTTTAATAATTTTAAAAACAAAACATAACCTCAACTTCACTTTAATAATTATAAAACATTTCCTTCCAACTTAAAGCAAAAAAAAAAACAAAAGTCATCAGTATTTTTTTACATAATTCCAAGAGTACGTTTGTAGTGGAAACTAGAGAAATAAAGCTGAAAAAATAATATTTTATGATTATTTTCAAATGTCTATCACGAGCCTACTTTTCACCAAGTCATTGTACTGGGCAAACTTGAATAAAATTATTAATTTTTTCCCGATATTTATTTGTTATTCACTTTTTTTCAACTTCTCATGTTTAAACATTACAAGAGTTTTAAAAAAATTTTTTGAAAACAAAAAAAATAATAATAATAATAATGAAACGAAGAATAGTTTATGGACTTTGGATCATGATATAAACTTTTTTTGAAAAAAAGATTTCATCATTATTTGAAAAAGTTTTATGGTTGATTTATTCGTATTTGCCAGCAGACAATATTAATTTGATTCAGTGGAAAGAAGAAGAAAAAAAAGATAATAAAATAATAATAAATAAATGATAAATACAAATATAATTATCATATTGACTTAAAGTTTGTATTTCTGATTTGTGGAGAAAATTCAAATGACTGGTAAATTCAAGGTTAAAATTAATAATAATTAAAATGATACGACTTAAGTTTGTCATCTAATTATGAGAGTAAAATGAAAATTAAGCCGAAAAAGAAAGAGGGATTTTATGGTTTTATAATTACGAGGATAATTGGATGGGAACTAATGAATCGCTTAAATATCAAGAAACTTTATGAAAAAACTTGGAACCTCGCAAAACCGAACTGAAAACTGGTCTAATGACAGATGAATGAAATCGGTAAAAAGGAGAAAATTCTCTTCGCTTTGGGATGTTAAAAGTAGCGGTTCTTACTACTATCACCCCTTCCCATGACATTTGAATCTCCGTTGCGGGGGCCGAGTCTGCCAGATATAGTAATCTCAACAGCGAAACTCAACAACCCCCTGACACTAATTTTGAAATTACTTTTTCGTAAGCAAATCGATATCATCCGATATAAAACGTATATATAATATAAGCATAACGATCTGATATTAAGAAGAACAAATGTGTTCATCCATTACGGATCCGTAATTGAGAGACAAAATGCTGACTAGAAAATAATAAATTCCACTAGAGTTAAAGGTCTTTTAAATTTAAAGTTTTGTTTCGCATCAGTTGATAGAAAATATTTGCGAACATAGGAACTTATGAGCAACTAGTACCAAACAATCGCTAGCGCAAAGCTATTTAAAGTTGCTTTTTTGAAACCTGCTCTTGGCGAATTTTTTGTTGTTAATTAAGTTTAAGATCCGGTTATTGAGTTGAGGTGACAAATCGTACATGATGGACACAAATACAGTTCACAATTCTATGCGCGACAATATTTAGTTAAAAAAATCCGTTATGCGGTGGTATTGTAGAGAGTGCGATCTATAAGTCTTGTTTCGGCACAATTGAATTAGTTCTTCCCAACTCGTCTTAAGTGCGTGATGTACGATTATATCGACATCCGTTGCCTTCATATATGACATCCATACGATCCATTTATAAGCTTTAATCAGCAGATACTTATGTACTTCAGTTTTAGTTCAGTTCTAATCAGTTCACAGGATATGCGATTAATCATATCCACTAATTCAAATCACATTGGATCTGCTTCTGGATTCGTTAAAAAGTCGAAGACAAATGAATCGAAAAAACTGAAATTTGTCACAAACTATTTTTAAACCATTCTTAATATATGTTATAAATTTTATAACATTGGTCCATATTTTGATATAGCTCCCATATAACGCCATTTCCGGAATATGATTTATAGCTCATAAAACTCTAAAATGGAACCAATTCTATTGAAATTTGCACAAATAATTGTTTAACTATTTTAAATATATACTATAAATTTTATTTACATGGGTCCATATTTTGATATAGCTCCCATATAAAGCCCTTCCCGGAATGTGATTTATAGCTCATAAAACTCTTAAATATGAACCAATTCTATTGAAATTTGCAACAACTTATTTCTAGCCATTTTAAATAATGTTAAAAATTATATTAAGATGGGTCCACATTTTGATATAGCTCCATATAAGGACTTTCCCGGAATATGATTTATAGCTTATAAAACTTTTAAATTTGAACTAATTCTTTTGAAATTTGCACAATTATTGTTTCAACTATTTTAAATACATATTGTGAATTTTATTAATATGGACCCATATTTTGATATAGCTCCCATATTAAAGCCCCTTCCCGAATTTGATTTATAGCTCATAAACTCTTAAATTGGAACCAATTCTATTGAAAATTTGCACAAATAATTGTTTAACTATTTTAAATATATACTATAAATTTTATTCACATGGTCCGTATTTGATATAGCTCCCATATAAGCCCCTTCCCGAATGTGATTTATAGCTCATAAAACTCTTAAATTTGAACCAATTCTTTTGAAATTTGGCACAATTAATCCTTAATTATTTTAAATATATACTAAAATTTTATTCATATGGGTCCGTATTTTGATAGGCTCCCATATAGCCCCTTCCCGAATGTGATTTATAGCTCATAAAACTCTTAAATTTGAACCAATTCTTTTGAAATTTGGCACAATTATGTTTCAACTATTTTAAATATATATTGTGAATTTTATTAATATGGATCCAATTTTGATATAGCTCCCATATAGGCCCCTTCCCGGAATATGATTTACAGCTTATAACACTTTTAAATTGAACCAATTCTTTTGAAATTTAGCACAATTGATTTTCTAGCTATTTTAAATATATGTTAAACTTTATTAAAATGGGTCCATATTTATGATATAGCCCATTATAACGCCCCTTCTCGAGTAAATAAAGACCAATTCTGCTGAAATCGACACAATATTTGCTAACTTCTGAAGATATTATATTAATTTGCCCTGTATCGGTCCAAATTGTCCTATAGCTCCCTTATAACGGGATTTTCGGAAAACGGATTAGAGTTTAAAAATATTTAAATAAAGATCAATTCCATTAAAATTTAGCACAATGATTTTTCTAATTATAATTCAAGATATTAAAATATGAACAATCTTGTCCAAACTCGGGAAGGGTCTTATATGGGAGCTACATATAAGACCCCTTCCCGAAAATAGTTTTGAGCTTATAACAAGCATATTTTTGTTTTTATACGTAAAACAACATGCCACATAATAACGGTTTCTCTGTAGAAATGAAAACTACACCACGATCATCATGCATTAAATGTTGTTTTTTCACTGTGTACTGAAAACATTATAGAAGAAAAAATATACGAGGGCAACTATTTATATTTTCAGACTCATTGGGGTACAGATAGCTGAGTTGTAGTTCAGTTTAAGTTATGTTCCAGTTCAGTTATAGTTTAATACTAGTTTAGTTCTAGTTCACCTCCAGTTCAGTTCTAGTTAAGTTCTAGTTTTATTCCCTCTCAGCTCGTTTCTTGTTCAGTTTCAGTTCAATTCTACTTCAGTTCTAGTTCAATTCTAGTTTAATTCTTGTTCAGTTATAGTTCACCTCCAGTTCAGTTCTAGTTTAGTTTTAGTTCAGTTCTAGTTCAATTCTAGTTTAATTCTTGTTCAGTTATAGTTCACTTACAGTTCAGTTTTAGTTCAGTTCTAGTTCAATTCTATTTTAGTTCTAGTTTAATTCTAGTTCCATTCTTCTTCTGCTCGGTTCTTGTTTAGTTCAGGTCAGTTTTAGTTCAGTTCGAGTTCAATTCTAGTTCGTTCTAGTTTAGTTGTAGTTCAATTCTAGTTAAGTTCTAGTTTTATTCCCTTCAGCTCGTTTCTTGTTCAGTTTCAGTTTCAATTCTAACTTCAGTTTCTAGTTCAATTCTAGTTACTTCCACTTAGTTTTAGTTCAGTTTCTAGTTCAATTCTTGTTCAGTTATATTTCAGTTCCAGTTCAGTTTTTAGTTCAATTCTAGTTTAGTTCTAGTTTATTTCTAGTTTAGTTCTAGTTTCACTTCCAGTTCAGTTTTAGTTCAATTCTAGTTAAGTTTTAGTTCCATTATTCTTCTGCTCGGTTCTTGTTCAGTTCCAGGTCAGTTTTAGTTCAGTTCAAGTTCAATTCTAGTTCAGTTCTAGTTTAGTTCTAGTTCACTTCCAGTTCAGTTTTAGTTCAGTTCTAGTTCCATTCTTCTTCAGCTCGGCTCTAGTTCAGTTCCAGGTCAGTTTTAATATTCCCATTATTCCAAAAAATATATTTTAATATTTTTTCCCAATTCCCTTTATATAACTCGTTACCTTTTTCGAAAAAAACGTTGTTGGAGTCTGTTCTATTACAACTCACTCATAGTATAATTGTATCTGTCTGTAAATATTATAAGTTCCACCATAGAGTCTGTCGTTTTGTTAGTCTGACAGTTTGCCACATTATTGAATGTAATGTGAATGTATGAAAATGTGTTTGTTAGTTTGTTTAATATTCAAACATATTTTACTTATTTCTTACATGCTGTGCGCACTCCTTTGGTCTTAACATTTAATACTCATATGGCAAACACGGGGAGTGTTGCAGTAGTAGAGAGCAGACTTTATTTCTATATTCAACATCGTTCGCTTTTGGTTTTATTTGCAATTCTTAGTTTGTTTTGTTTGTTTTCAACTACAAAATGCATTTTCATTTATCCGGTGGGATAAATTGTAAAGTAATTGAAATTAATCATGAAATGAAAATTCTCAATCACTGTTTTCTAAAAAGTTTTTGAACATTTTGAACGCTTTAGCTATATGTGGCCAAATATTGTCACGATGAACGGTTAAAGCATACAGTATTTTCGAATATGCTGGCCTTCATCCATTTCCCATGTAATATTATGACGTGATACAAAACACAACTCTGATCCCACCAAATACCGACAAATATGGTTACTTGTTTTGGAGTGGTTTGGAAGATTATTAGTTTGTCTCTGGTCGAATGGTTTGCACATTTTCTATCATGAGCTGTTGAATCAGATTAGACCATAAAAGAGATCCTCTTTGGAAGGTCCAGTCAAATATTAGAATTTTTGTCATTGGTACAGACCCTCTTTGATCGTCTAATTCGATTTAACAGCTCATGATACAATATATCTTTCCCTGCTGTAATGGTTAGCCAATGTCGGAGTTTATTTGGAAGATTATAATTATGTATTTGGTGGAATATTTTGGTCATTCCTTGTCGGTAAAGATCCATTTTATTTCTCTGATCCGATTCATCAGCTAATTATATAAAACACACTTTCGATTCCACTAAACACAAAGCATTACTTTGTTGTAGTGTTTTTTTAGCTCCGAAGCTGATTTAAAAGGTCAGTATCTTGTATAGTGAATATCAGGAATTCAGGTCGTTAGTCATCAATACACATCCCTTTGATCTTTTGACCTAATTTCAACCTCTCATAATACAAAAATCGCTTCTGAGTCCACGAAATACAGGAAATTTCTTTGGTATCAATGGGTGTTAGTTTCCAGCGCTAATTTGGCTAATTGTTCAGGCTTTACGTAAGAGTTTGGACATTTATGGTTATCGTAATTAATGTCTTCTTCATTGCAATAATAACATGACAAAATATCACTTATTTTTATAGCATTATTTCCGAAATGCAAATGTGTCTGGACTTCAATTTATATGGAATCCAATTCGTCCAATTGTTCAGGCTTTACGTAAGACTTTGGACATTTATGGTTATCGTAATTAATGCCTCCTTCATTGCAGTAATAACATGACAAAATATCACTTATTTTTATAGCATTATTTCCGAAATGCAAATGTGTCTGGATTTCAATTTATATGGGATCCAATTCGGCTAATTGTTCGGGCTTTATGTATAACTTTGGACATAAATGGTTATCGTAATAACATGACAAAATATCACTTATTTTTATAGTATTATTTCCGAGATGCAAATGTGTCTGAACTTCAATTTATATGGGATTATTTATTATTGGATCCCTTGCTCTGGTATGTATTTCAATATGTTTTAGCAAAGAAAATGACTTGTTGTGTTGATCTTACGTTCGACAATATTCTTTTGAGTCTGGCAGTGCTTCCAATTTCTTATCTTTAAAATAATACGGCTGTTCCCATCCCTCCATGTATTCTTTATTGAAATCAGAAATTTTGAATCGCATAAAATATTGTTTCAATTTTATTTTTAAGTTGGTGCATAACTCTACCAATAATTTATAACTTTCAGTAGCAGTTTACTGCAATGAAAAGACGCAATCCGATTTCCACATCCAACAATCGAAAAAACTGATAACTGAATTTGAAACGATTGAATAATATCAGTTTTGTGTCTAACTATTACTGAATTATAATGGCTAATCTTAACCTTCGAAATATACCTTTATTATTGAGAGAAACCATATGTGGACCCAATGACTTAAGAAATTTTTTTATTAACTTCTGATTCAATCCACCTAAAACTACCATATATACTTCTATGTACCTTAAGTAACTTCAGCATATATGTATACAGTACATTACCTTCCTATATGCGTTGTTTTGGGATTTTCTTATTTTTTTTTCTGTCTTTCTGCTCTACATCCATATATTTCCATTTGTAAACAAGCATCAGGCATTAACCATATGAATGCATTTTTTTCTCCTCTATATGGACAATGTCGCGTCTTTCATAATCATCACCATCATGGATTTCAAACAATGTCTTTTTATACATTTTATTTTGATGTTTGCTGGTGGTTAAGATACCAGAAAAAAATCACAATGAATCGAAATACTATATATATGTATATAAAAAATAAGTTGGAAAAAAATTAAAACATACCGACATACCGCAATGTCGTAGAGCTCTACATGAATGTGGTTCATACTTATATAGTAAAATATATATATAAACAAATATCTACTTATATATTAAGTATTAAATGGAACTGTATATTTGTATATACACATTCCTTCTATCTTCTGTAAATCAAGACCATTTGGTATAATTTTCCTTTAATGTTGTAATCCGATTCGTTATGAAAACAAAAACGAGAGAGAGAGAAAAAAACTGAAAAGATAAATAAAGTAAAAATTCGATTACATATCCAAATACTTATATAAACCTACATATGACAAATTTTACTATATAAATATATATGTACACATATATATACACACATGATATTGTAAATATAAATCAGGTTGAAAACTGTTATACAAAATTATTAAGAACTGTATTAAATTGAACTGAATTCTTTTTTATTTTATTTTAACTAATTTTGAATGACATTTTATTGCATTTACATTTAAGTACAAATATATATATATTTTTGATCGGTGTATTGCTAACAAAATTATATGCATAACATATATACATTCATATGTATATTTATATGTATATGTATATGAATTTGTGCATTAAATATATCTTTGCAAAATTTACATAAATGCATAAATATCATTTCAACTCTTAAATGTCTGAAAGTTGTTTGTCCAGTTCGGTCATGTGATATTTTAATTCACATTTAAAAATAAATGTCAAATACTTTTTTTCGCTCTCACTCCGTTTCTTTATTTTAATTGTAATTTTTATTAAAAGAATTTAAAAAAAATATAATAAAATATTCGTTTCAATGTTAAATTTTATCATAAAAAAAGATTTGCGATTTAAGTATTGATCTGAATTTTTCAAGACCATTTAAATTGTGATCAAATTTTATTAAATCAAGGAAGTGAATCGGAGACTTTTGCATTATTATTTTTTTAAAACAGATAAAAATTTAGATTCCAGATCATATTCCACTACAAATTCGAATTCTATTCAAAATTCTAGTTCAGATTTTATTTCAGCTTCAAATTCTAGATCAGTTTTCAGTATCTCTGATTCCATTTCACATCTTAGTACAGATTTCAGTTAAATTACTACTTCAGGTAGATTTAAGCTCACATTCTAGTACAGATTCTAAGTCAGGTTCTACTTCATTGATAGATCAGTATTAGTTTAGTTCTAGTTCAAGTTTAGTTTAGATTCATATTCTGATTTTAGTTCTGTTTAAATTCTATTCTATTTCAGATTCAAGTTTTGACACTACTTCAAATTCTAATTCAGTTCAAACTTAGAATGTAGTTGAGGTTTAAGTTTAGATTCCAATTTACTCTAATTCACTTTCATTTCATTTGTAGTTCAGATTCTAATCCAAATTAAAAATTCTAGTTCAGATTTTATTTCAGCTTTAAATTCAGATTCTAGACCAGTTTTCAGTGTCACAGATTCCAAATCAGACTTAAGTTTAATTACTAGTTCAGGTTACAACACAGATTCTAGTACAGATTCTAAGTCTTTAATAAATCAGTATTAGTTTAGTTCTAGTTCAAGTTTAGTTTAGATTCTTATTCTGATTTTAGTTCTGTTCAAATTCTATTCTATTTCAGTTTCTAGTTCAAATTCTAGCTCAAAATATAGTTGAGGTTTAAGTTTATTTAAAATTCTTATTCATATTTTATTTTAGCCTCTAATTCAGATTTCAGTTCAGTTATACCTCTAAATCTAACTCATATTATAGTTCAGAACTCAATTTAGTTTTAGTGCAGATCATACCTTAAATTTTAAGTCGGATTCCAATTAAGATTCTAATTCAGCTCTAGTTCCATTCCAGTTCAGTTATGGTTCTGATTCTAATGCAGACTATAATTTTGATTCTAGATTAGGTTCTAGCTCTAATTTTAGTTCCTGTACAGAATTTAATTCTTAGATTTTAGTTCCCTATTCAGATTCCGGTTCAGATTTCAGTTCAGATTCTAATTCATTTTTATTAGGTTCTACCTTAGTTCTAGTTCATTTCTAAATCAGTTCCAGTGTTAGTTCAGTTCTAAATCAGTTCCAGTGTTAGTTCAGTTCTAAATCAGTTCTAGTTCAGTTCTTGTTCAGTTCTAGTTCAATTCTAATTCAGTTCTAGTTCAATTTTAGTTCTATTCTAAAATAGTTTTAGTTCAGTTCTGAATCAGTTGTAGTTCGGCTCTGGTTTAGTTCTAAATCATTTCAGTTTCAGTTAGTATTCGAATTCAGTTTTATTTAGTTTTACCTTAGTTCTAGTTCATTTCTAAATCAGTTCCAGTTCAGTGTTAGTTTTAGTTCTAAATCAGTTCTAGTTCAGTTCTAATTCAGTTCTAGTTCAATTTTTGTTCTGTTCTAAAATAGTTTTAGTTCAGTTCTAAATCAGTTGTAGTTCGGTTCTGGTTTAGTTCTAAATCAGTTCTTGTTCAGTTCTTGTTCAGTTCTACTTCAGTGTTAGTTCAGTTCTAGTTTAGCTCTAGTTGTGTTCTAGTTCAGTTCTAAATCAGTTCTAGTTCAGTTCTAAATCAGTTCTAGTTCAATTTTAGTTCAGTTCTAGTTATAATTCTGTTCTAAATCATTTCTATTTCAGTTATAATAAACTTCTAGTTCATTTCTATATTAAAATAGATTTCTAATACAGTACATTATGTAGGTATCCTTCCCATCCGAAACTTCGTATGAAAACCTGCAATCAAAATTCTTAATTCATTTAAATAAACTCGCAATCACTTTGATTATTGAAAAACCAAATGAAAAAAAGAACTAATTCGAACTATAAAAATTTCTATTAATTTCTAAAATTTAAGACAAAAAATAATGTGTAATCAACTTTTACAACCCACTTTGTTGCACATGTGGCAATAACATTTCTAAACCCAAACTTACACACACACATATATATACGATAATTTACAAACATCCTACGCCTAAACACAGAGTGTGTGTGTGTTCATAATTTGCAAAAGTAAGAAAGAAGGAAGGACGGACGGACGGACTGACAAACAGACAGAAAACACCAGCAAGCAACTAGAAATGAAAACAAGTACCCACTGACAAAGACAGCAACAACAATAACAACAACTGAACCTGAAGTAACAACATAAACAGCAGCAAGCAACTTACAACATAAAACGTAACGAAATCTAAAAAGGAAGAAAAGAGAGGAAAGAAAAGAAGTTAAAAAATAGAAAAAAAATTTAAACTAAAATTTCGAGAATAAAGTGCAGTGACTGACTACTGCACTCTTAAGATACAACACACACACACATAGACAAAAATACAACCCATACAAATCATAAATATTTATTTACACACATAAACACATACAAACAAACAAACATGTTTACATTTAAAACCACACACTTTTAGTTGTTACAAGAAAAACAGTCAAGTTAAGACAGGATTAAACTCTGGTTTTAATATGGTGACAGGTTTAAAAGTGTAATTTTGTTGTTGTTGTAATTCTTTTAAACTCCTCCAGTATAAATAATTGTGTAAAATTACAACAGAAAACAAGTAAGAATGCTTAATTCGTCTATGCCGAATATTCAATACCCTCCACCACAAATGTGTGTAAGTAAATACGTCATGTTTCGTACATATACACTCACACATACACTCACACACATTTAAAATATATAACCGCTTTTCTTAAATACAACACAGAAACAATTAACGAGTTATACCGTCAGTAATAATTTTGACTATAACTTTTTTATACTGAACCGATTTTGATAATTTTTGGAATGATGATGAAGTACATATAACATTATATTATGCCCAAATCATGTTCAAATTTGTGAATTTCTTTGGCGAAAATTCTTCGCTGGAACTTAGAGGTTGCCTCAGATATCGGTCTATATTTTATGATATACTAGACCGACTTTGCTGATTATAAATACGAAACTTCTCACGACTATAACAAATACTCAGGCCAAATTTCATTGAACTTTGTCTATTATTGACAGACAGATAGACAGATAAACGGACATAGCTAAATCGATTCTAATTTTAATTTGATTGATAATAATATATATACATTATGAGATCAGAATTGATTCCTTCTTAGCGTTACACATGGAATGACAAAGTTAATATAACCTCTTCATAACTTATGGCGGTGAAGGGCATAAAAAAATGTATTCATTTTGTGATTTAAACTGCAATGACGTTGAAAAACTAGTTTCACCCATGATGGGTGATTGTAATTGGAATACGAAAACATGTATTAACTTTAAACTCTTTAATATTTATGTATGAAGTTGGCTTATTTTGTTGTTGTTGTTGCCGTTTTTATTTGGGTTTTCCTCAATTATTATGAAAAATACCAAGAAAAAAGAAAATCGATTTTTTTTCTGTTGAAGTTTATGTTCGTAGAAAACGTGGGAAGTCTCAGAAAAGGAAGCGGACGTAAATGACAGATACTTAAAGGATTTGATTTATATGAGAAGTGAGTGACACATTTGTTGTTTCTTGATGATGAAAAAAAAGAAGGGTATTTGGGACAAGATCTATGTAATAAAATTGCAATAACAACTGTTTTGATATTGGAGAATGTAAACTTCTGGGATTTGGATGATTAGAAATTGAAAGCACTTCTCAATGAAGACTGTTAAGAAATGCAAGAAGAACTTGGGATGCCTTTGGGACCTACACAACCATGGCTTGTCAATACGTGTAAAAGTCCTCCACAACAACAGGTCATCCAAGAGAAGTTTGAAGTTTAGGATTTGGAAGTATTTCGCGACAAAAATTGTTTTCAAACAAATAAAGAATTTAGATTGCCATTGGGAGACACTCAAGCAGCCATTTTACTTGGTTTAAATGCTGGAACCAATCTTCAGCGATGGCAATGCAATACCCTGTATTTATTTGCATTACAAGAGTGTTTCGTATCATGAACTTTCGGGAACTCGATCAAACGAACGCTCCTACAGTGAAAGCAATTGTAAGTATTTGTAAAGTGGGGGAAGGAATGATTTGGCTCATCTAATTAGGCAATAACCCATCTAACTGCCTATAGATTCAAGCTTGAAAATTTGAAATTGAAATCACCACTCAACAAAGATACTAAAGAAGGCCTTAAATTGATAGTGGGAATTACACAAGGAGTCATTGTACTTGATTAATCAAACGACCTTGCAACGGCAATATAATGCTCTGTATTTGATTGTTGTAGAAGTGAACTGTCCGAAATTTTTTCAAACGTTCGCATAGAACCTGTTCTAAAGGCAGCTGATTTACCGACAAAAGGGACCACAAATTTCCACCATGTCAACGTTCGAGTAAATATTTCAAAATGGTTCCAAAAAATAGAGGATGGAAAGGTTTGGCTTATTTGGTTTAGAGTCCGAATATCAACCTTTCTGACTAGCTGTAGATTAAAGCGAAGACTCTAATTCATATTCAAGTAACGATTATAGTTCAGATATTAATTCAAATTCTTTTTCAGGTATTTGTTTCGATCAATACATAACGTCTTTAATAGCATGAGCTTCACTTCAAAACTGACTTCAACAAATTGATTTTATTCATTATTTGTATTAAAATAATCCCAACCGCAAAAAAAAATAGCTTTAATAATTGATGGGAATTATGAGCTCTTAAAACCGGTTCAGACAAAAATCACAGAAACCATTTTTTTTTGTAAGAGAAGAGTCTTATGCTTTTGTTTTAAAGCCAAAGAAAAACTATATCCATAAGAAGTGTTGGCTTACCCACCCTGTAGACCAGACCTTGCTCATTTTGCTACCATTTGTAACATTCAATGCAGATCGTGTATATTTGCTTTACACTTCATTTCCGAACAGGTTGTCCGCTAATGTAATGCTTTGTATTTGGTGAGAACAGAAAGGACGATGAGATTGACGACCTCTTCAATTTGTTTCAGACGATCACAAAGGGGGGTCTGTAATAGATACTATTGACTTGTTTAAAGAAAACAATCAAAGAAAAACGACCAGAATATTCGATCAGATATAATTTTCCACCATGTCATATCTTTCACTTGTTTCGCTAGATACAGAACGCCATGCCAAGACATTGCTCTGTATCTGACAATTGAAAACAGACCAGACGATCTCTGCATAGTGATTCTAAAAAGATTTTCTTGGAATTGATATAATAATTTTAGAACAGAAGAAATGTTTCCGGTTGATTTGGGGAATTATACCCACTGATAATCAGGTTGAGAAACTGTGGCCTTTCAAAGTTGAACATTTCGGAAATGCCAATTTTTTTTAATTTTATTTATGACTAAATATTTGTATATGTCGGTTTTTATATTCATAAAATTTGAAGTTCTAGCAAAGAACGGAATAAATTCCTATACAGTATATGACAAAGAACTTTATAAGAATGTAAAGAAATTCATAAAAGTAAAGAATTCTAATAAAAGAAAACAACTAAAGCATAAGTCCACATCATCCAACTGCCTTAAAACAGGCTTGGAAAATGCTAAAGTAACAAAAATTTGAATATGATTTTCGACTGCTTAAATTATCTTCGACTATCAGAAATACGTGAGATTAAAAAAAATAAGAATAATAATTCCTCCAATTTGTCCAACAAATATTAAAATTAGTTTTCATTTCCTAGATATTTAAACACATAAGAATTTCTAAAACCATCGCAATTACCATCCCTGGCATCTATAGAATATCAACAACAAAAAAACCGCCACTTTTACTGTGTGCGTATTTATAAATAACAACAACAAAATACACATACTTGTAGATAAACCATCCATACGTTTGTTCGTTCAAACCAGCAACCACTTTTTTCATTCAACTCAAATATATTTTACTTTGTAGACTTTATTTATAACATAAGCATTTCCCTTATAATTCTCATTTAGTTTATTTATTTCGATGTATAAGAAGATAAGTTTGTGCGGAGGAAAGCATACTTACCTGGCGTAGGGGTTACCGTGATCATGAAGGCGGTTCCCCCGGAGTGAGGCTTGGCCATTGCACTTTCGGTTGAGTTGACCTCCGCGATTATTCCTAATGCGAATAACTCGTGCGTGTAATTTTTGGTAGCCGGGAATGGCGTTCGCGCCGTCCCGACGTTAACAAATAAATTTCAAATGTAGTATTGTTGTTAAGGTGGTAGGGCATTTTTATAAATGAAAGAGAGTCGTCACAGAATTATACTTCTTTTGAGTTTGTAAGGTCTGCGAAGAAATGTAAATTTTTTAAATTATATTTTCAATTTACAAAAAGATTCTCAGTACCTGTAAGAGTATACAGACCTGCGATGAATGGAACAGTGTACAATGTATACTTAAGCAAAGGAAACTTTCATCAGAATCCTAGAGGTGAATGTAAGACAGATCTGAATGGTACTTCCTTCTCTGTTTTTAGCCTCTAAATTTTTAGCTGCCTTTCTCTCAGGAACTTTTTTGTATGCTTTTTAAAGTTGCATGTGCTTCAATTTTTCGTCCAAGAACTGTGCTAACCCGGCTGCTTTCGTTTCGGAACGTGTTGGGTGCCCTTTTGGCTTAATAAACATCGTGCGGAATATTTCTTCTACTTGAACCAGGTTTTCTATTAACGAACTGTTTAATAACATTGGAAACATTTTGACGCCAGACTTTTGAAATGCTCAACCGATTTTTTTTTTTTGTAGGACCCAAGTTGGGTTTTGAATATATTTAATAATTTTGGTGTGCACTTTCCCTGGTCACTCATATTGATCACATTTGTTTGTCATTAAACTTGATTTAAAAAATCAAGTGATGAAATCAAGTGGGGTTAACAGTTTTAATGAAAAAACGTGTGTTAAGAATTTTTCAATCTCACTCCTTATGTGACCCTGTACTTTTTTTCTATACACAAAAAGTAAGAGTACTTGATTTAGTATTTTTTTCTAAACCACATTTTTATTTGCTTTATTTTTGTCTAAATTTAGTATTAATTTTATTTTTTTTTATTGATTTTTATCATAAAAACTTGTATTATTTCACATGTTTTTTTTTGTTTTTGAGCCTCCTCTATAGACATATTTATTATATAGTTTTTTTTTTGTACTCATACCATCAGTTATCGTTTAAATCCATAATAATATTAAAAAAAATTAAATTAAAAAACTAAACAGCACGAAATAAGGCCAACTTTTTTTTAGAAAATTTCATTATTGTTGCTTTGATTTTTTCTTCATGAGGGAGTTTGTGGTAACCGACATTTAAAGCCACCTGGAGTTTTTCACATTGCCAACCATAAAACACAGTTTGAAGTTAAAGCTGAAAATAAATTATTATTATTTATGCTCAAATAGGGGCATTTTAAATCTTAAATTATTGTTTTTTTTTTTAATTCCTTTTTCTTGAGGTTGATGTTGTTGTTCGTGGATCATTTTGGCAAGATCATGAAATGATCAATTTAGATAAATCTGAAAAAAAACAAGAGTTATGAAATTTCTATAGCTTTTGTGGTTCAAAGAAACGTGATTTTGAAAAAGTTTTCAACACAAATTTGTAGAAAACTTAGTGGAAATTTTTCTGCTGAAATTTTCGGAAGAAACGGATAACGGTTACCCAAATAAAAAATAAAATATCAAATCTGAACTTTTATAAAAAGTTAGAGTTTCGATTCCACAGAAAAATCATATTCTATTGATGCCATCAAGATGATAAAGAAGGTTAATGAGAAGATTCCCATGTTCCAACAGAAAGGAAACTTCTAACATTTTTCTTTTGCCCAAACCTAAAGTAAAGGTAAAGTCCTTAAGCTAAGATAATTTGAATTTGGAAATGCAATATCACAACGAACAATATTCTGGCAAAACATTTAAGAAAATCCAGTTCAAACTAAAAATTTTCCTAGTGGGAATATAAGACAGAAAAAGCTTTGAAATTCGAGGGGTGTGTACAAAATACAGTTTTATATGGAACAGAATATAAGACTGGAGTGCCTAAAATCACTCCAAATTTTCTTAAGCAGTTAGGGTTTTGGAATTCTAACCATCGCACAAAAGTTAATATATGAATAATGACAGTAAAATGATTGAAGAGGTTAATTAAAACTCGCTCAATTCTGTTGTATACTGAAAAAAATTATAACATTTTTTTTTAGAAAATATATCAATTTAAATCCTCAACTTAACCTATAACTACTGTTAAGAATAACAGAACTCTGGTGAAACATCTAAAAACAGCGTGGAAATATAAAACAACAAGAGTTAAGTTAAAATCGGATTTCGCTGATTTCTTAAAACGATATGAAAGCAAGATGATCATGAAGCCTTTGATTCTGACTACCTGTAAAGAAATACAAACCGCCAATAAATAGAATTATGGACAAACAATTGAGAGAGAAAAATGTATACGTAAACAAAGGAAACTTTCATCCGAATCTTTGAACTGAATCTAAGACAGTTCTGTAACTCACTTCTATAATAAGCTCCACTCAGAAACAGAAAACTGGAAGTCAATAAATTTAAAGACATATAATTCTTTGTAAAAGTGGCAGGAAGACATAACCGAAAATCTCTATTGTTCTGACACGAGAATATAACCTCTTAAAGTACAGTGTTCCCCATCAAATCCAAAGGTAAGGTAGTGCTTATTGTATAAAAGTTGGAAGCTGAGAAACATTCTCTCAACGTCTTTCCACAAGTTGTAAACAGAAGGTTCCAATGTAAACTCGGATATGCAACTATTTATTCTGACAGCCCTTTTTGGGAAGATTCCTGATGATCAGCAAAATTATTGGGAGAACTCTCTAAATAATTAATGAAATTTGATCCAGTTTATTTGTTTGGAATGTGTAGCAATTGTTAATTCCACGGAAAGTTTTAAAATTTCGCCCTCTTCTTTCAAAGAACTGATTTACCGAAAACGGAATTACGTTACCATTCGTTACCCCCATTGAGCGAATATTAAATCTCACAAGATTTTTAAAATTTTGTTCTAAATATTTTCTATTATAATAGCGGGAGTTCTCAAATTTCGTCCCAATTAGTTTCTCCAAGGACAATTTTACTGGATAAAATGTAGGACGGATAGGACCATTGAAGAGGTAGCTGTCATACAAAGCAAATATATCGGGAGTTCTCAAATATAATACGGATAGGACCAGGGAGGTTTAGATATAAAGAATTATAACAGCAAGAGCTCTCAAATTTCGTCCTAACAACTTTCTGCAAAAAACTTTATAACTGGACAAAATGTATGACAGTTAGGGCCATTGGAGAGGTAGCTCTCATACAAAGAAATTATTGCGTACGCATATCAATGTTTAAATTGGTCCTAATTAATTTCTCCATGAAATGTTTTACTGCAGAAAAAATAGGACGGATAGGATCAGGGGGAGAGGTAGCCCATACATACAAGAACCATTAAAGGGAGAGTATTATTTGATCACAATATTTCCCTAGGAACAGTTTTACTGGACTAAAAAGAGAACGAATGGTATCAGGGAACTGAGCACCGGATAAAATTTAGTTTTAATTAAAATTTATAATTAGTCGAAAAGGAAAACATTAACTTTTAGCTTCCAAAAAGATATTAATTTTAATAATAAAAGAAAACAATGTAGTTTAAGCTTAAATTGAATTCTTTATAATTCTCATTTAGTTTATTTGTGAAGAGCTTAAAAGGTTACGATTAAGAGAGCATGCTTAATTTGGTTTACTTGGAAATGAACGCTTTTGTTTGTTCCTGATCGAAATTTTTCCGTTAAAGTATTCGATTATTTTCTCACGCCATCCAATTGGTAGTGAAAATGTTTTGGTGGACGGGGATGGGCATACACGTTTCCCGTTTTCAATAAATTTCAATTTATGTAATTAAAAAATCCTTAACTTAGGTCAAGTTTATAATTAACGAAAGCTCTCACTTAACGTCGAGTCCAGTCATAAAGAAATTTTTTATTTTCATAACAAAAGAAAATTATATTTTTTATTGTCACTTCTCTTCTATAAAAAAATAATAATAATGAACTCATACGATACGATGACTATTTTTAATTCAGTTCAATAATTCAAACATGAATCATCGTTACCTTTTTCTTCTTTATTTCTTTCTTTCTTTCTTTTTCTGTTATAGAAATTTCGAAAATAAAACTCTCTAATGAATATTAAAATTTTAAATAAATAGAACTAAACAAAAACTCACACCCAAATACAAATTATAAAAGTCAATAAAATATTTATTTAAATTGAACAACAAAAAAATATATATTTTTTCTTTCTTATTTATTTATTATTTTTTTCTTACAGATTTATTGAATAAATAAATGAAATAAATACAGGGTGGTGAAATGTGAATATTTAATCGTTCATTAACTACTTTTAGAATGGAATAACAATTATAATAAAAATAATACACATGTATTAGTTTATAATTATATATATATATATGTGTGTGTGTATGTGTGTTTGTATCTAGAATGTAGTGGTCATAGTTTAAGTTAAGTGTACTTAATTTATAATTTTTACTAATCTGTCAGTTATTTAGTATTTACTTAACGTTTGTTTGCATGTATGTGTTTGTATTAAATTATCTGTCTGTCAGTTAGTTGTTTCAAACAATTCATTGAACGTCCGTCAATTATTCATTCATTTTCTCATTCTTTGTTAAAAAAAATTGAAAATATTTTAAAACAGCGTCTGCAATTTAATTAAGTTTATGTCACAAATAAAATTTAGTACTATTTATTTTAAATTGGTACTATTTTTGGGCCAATCGTTAGTCATTGTAAGATATAAATTTTCCATTAAAATTATTGCTCCGATTTTGAGATAAAAAATTAATGAAGGCAGTCTTAAGTACCTAAAATTAAGCGTATTCCAGTAAGAGCAAACTGCTTCAGTCAAAATAAAGCGTGGTCGCAGGGTTCAGTTCGGGGCTATAAGGAGGTGAGTCTTTACCCATACACTGTTTTCCAAATGGTTTCCAATTGATCTTGCAACATGTGATCGAGCATTCCCATGATATCAGATAATAACCTCGTAACTGGTCGAATATTCTGGTCATTTTTCCTCGATTGCTGTCTTCAAAGAAATCAATAGTATTCAGTGAAAATCCTCTGATTTAATCCTGCGACATGTGATCGAGCTTGGCCATGATAGACCAACGATTTTGGTCGCTTTTCCTTGATTGCTCTCTTCAAACGAATAATTTTTAATTAATAACATTTTCAAGCGATCAGAATAAAAAAACATACATCTGAACCCCTCAAACACAAATCACCATCTGGATATCAAATCACCTGGTGTTAATTTGATTGGCTGTTCGTGCTGTTGCACTTGATGTTATCGTAATATATACCAGTAAGAATTTTCTGCACCGATTAATAGAAGAAGACATAATAAAAGTTTTTGACTTCTTATCAGTTCCAACAATATGTTGAATATCGTTAAATGCCTTTTGCAAATGAATCAATTATTGGAGGTAAAGGTCGTCTGTGTATGACAGATTTCAAAAGTTCATAATACAAAACACACTTTTGGTCTAATCAAACATGGAGTTATGGATATTTGGCATCAGGGTTTATTTTTGGTTATTGACCGGGTTTTTTTTCAGTACACTTGGGTTTATTGTAATATATTCCATTGAGGACATTCCATATTGAAGATTTAAAATGGACTAAATCTGTTCTATAAAGCGGGAGGCAACATTTTCCATCTGCGGTGTTCCAAATAGTTTCTTTTTTACCGAACTTTTAACCAAATTTCATAGGTTTCAATGCGATAAAAAATGATTTTTCTTTTTGGAACAAACCATGAACATTTCCGACATACAAAATTGTCCAATGAAGTCTCTTGAGTTGGTTCATGTTTAACATCAAATTTCGAAGGAGTTGATATTATTATTGATTAGCAAGTATAGTCCTTGTCGATGGTGTACCTAAGTGCTCCAGGCCGATTCTACAATGGACTGAATCAAATTTCGAATGGTTCAAGAAGGCTTCATAAATCCAGTTTGCATTTTTAGAACTAAGTCTAAGCAGCATCCTAAAAATCTATTACATGTTTATGTAGCTGTCATTGCATTGGATATCCTACCATTTTTGTTCAAGCCCTACGTCAATTTGTTATCGAGGATTATACCAAGGTATTTTGCGTCCCAGATAGCTTCAAAATTGTCCCATTAAATACAGATAATCTCATGATTTATTACATCGAGAGATACTTAAAACTGGCAAAAGTCAGAAGAGACAAAATCTGTACTATAAAGTGGGAGTCAAAATTTTCCACCTGCGGTATTCGAAATGGTTTCTTTTAAACAAATTTCACTTTTAAACAAAATTTCACCAGTTTTAATGCGATAAAAAATGATTTTTCTTTTTGTAACGAACAATGAACATTTCCGGCATACAAACTTGTCCAATGAAATCTCTTGAGGTGGTTTCATGTTGAACTAATAATCGATAACTTTCAGCATTGTTTTTATTCAAGAGAACTAAGAAGATATCGCAAAAATCATGTCAAGCTATAAATTCAATGCTTAGCGTTTATCAGATACAGAATTATACTGTCAGAGGTGAGAATTTTTGAACCGAAAAATCGAGTCAAAAATAAAAGACGGTCCATGACAAATTTGCATTGCTTCCAAAACGACTTTCAAGGTCTATTTACATAAAAAAATCAGTTAGTCTCATATCATAAATTACCAAATTTGAAAAAAAAAACGCTACAAAGTCCCCTGATCCGCTGTAGCTTCCAAACTGAATAGAAAATATATCAGGTTCTTCGTGATTAAAAAAGAGATTCAAATTTTCTCTTTAATCCTTTTTTCCCCTTTTTACAAAAATAGTACCTAAATTTTTGTATTTTTTTTTTGTGTTATTCGCAACCCTGGTAACTAACTTCTAATAGCGAAAACATCAACAACAAAAATCCAAAAAAAAAGAACTAATGTTTTGGGTGCGATGACCATGTACAACAACATATTGACACCTGTTGGTAATTATAGAAAATATTTCTGACGTAAAACAATAACGACGATGAGCTCTGAATAACATATGTATAAACATATGTATGCGAATATGTATCTTCTAGATACATACATATTTGCACACACCCATCAATTCGAAAGAAGGAAAAAAAAAGAACTTGTCAGATAAATTAGCAGGCAGTTATTTTTTTGAGGAAAATCATAATTTAGAAAAAATTCTAAAAAAATCGATAAAAATTATCAACTAAATTCAACTGAAAATAAAAATAAACGCAAATAAATTTCAGATGCGAATTATAAAATTATTAAATAAACAAAAATTAAATAAATAAATTTGCGTAATTTTTCAAAATGCCTGAATTCGAATTCCACGTGTAGACAAGTGGAATTTTTCATTGCGATTTCGAAAAATAAAAAAGATTAAATATTTTTCTTTAAATCAGGGAAAATAGTCAGTCAACCGATTTTTTTAATATATTTCGATAACTTTAAAACCATTAGAGACAAATAAATAAAATTTCACAAGCTTAGAGAAGATTCCAGCTGATCAGAACCAAAGTGTTTGACTATTGATAGTTGGTAATCTCGGTATTCAAATTGGCCATCAGATTTTTGAGAAAATTCCAAGTCAACTCGAAAACATCTTAGATGCGACCGCTTAAAATTCAATGATAAAAACGATCACACCCCGAAGCCATAATCTTCCATTATCACTATGCTCGATCAGATGTTGTAAGACCGGTAATAAGTTATCAGGAAAATAATTGATGGACATTTTTGGTTGACCTGATAGCACACATCTTCTGATGAAAGATTTTTTTTTTGGGAAAAAGACATCGTTATTATTCCTTTCATCTTATCTTTTTGAAGTCTATAGACGGTTAAATGGAACGGCCATTTTACTAGAAATTTCATGATGTTTTCTATAGATTATATTTTTTGATAGCATCACAGAAATTCTGAAGGAATCACATCCCCCGAACCATTCCGAAATTTCTAATAAAGCCACAAATATCCCCCATATCAGAAATGGCCAAATCCATCAGAAATTGTAAAGAACGTGCACAGACAGTGACAACTCCTGCAAATATCATTTAACGAAGAAGCCATTCTCACCGCATGCATTGCAAAGCGATAATGTCCAGATATTGCAGCAACTATGTACCTCAAGAGGACATATTATCCTGGCAAGCAAACACGTTGGTTCATAATTCTTTCCGTCTTGTGCTATAGCATAGAGTTCATGCTTATTTGTAAGGTTATACCTCCTTTTCGCTAGGTCAGCAGCCTCCTGGTTGCCCTGATTAGTGTCATGTCCTTGCAGCAAGGGCAATGCAACGTTCCCGGACAAGCCATCTGAAGTAAAAATTATGATATGTCTACCGTGTATCTAAAAATACTTCAGCCAATTTGTTGCTCTCCAAATGGATGAAAAATATTGCATTCATCCAGAAGTCTAAAGGACATCCGAAGTTTTAGGTCTCCAACGTTGATACCTCCATTTACTTTGTCCACATTTTTAGATCCATCAGTGTAGATAGTCACTACATCTCCATGTGATTTAAAAATATACCGCGTTTCTCACATGTGATCAGGAGCGAGAAAAAAATACAATATTCAATGAGTTCAGAAATTACACTGGTCACACATTACCTTACATCATGGCCATTAGGCTTATAGCTGTTTGAAGAGCAAATTTTCTGGTTATCAAATCATCTTGTAACAAATTGAGAACCACAAATATAGTTCTATTTGATGAGGACCGAAGTGCTGATATCGTTAGCTGTCAGAGCCTTTGATTTCCTAACATGTGTTTTCGAGAATCTCAAATAAATTCCGAATGGATGTGAACTTAAATGCTTTAGTAATCAACAGACCCATCCTTTGAAGAATTGAATCAAGATACTCTTCTCACCTATATCCTGTGTCTCTAGATCCCCGAGACATTTGATCTTATTCCCGTTTGAAGTGTGAATTTCCTAGTCATCTGGTAACCATTTGGGAATCGCATATTTTCATTAATTTTCCGAAGGACTGAATCAAATTTCTAGCAATTCGAGATAATCCTGAATGCTGTCTCGTAAAATATAATTATCTTCCACAGACTTATGTGTCCAGTTTACAATTTTGCAATTGGAAAGTCCCCAGTTGACTCTTATGGCCCTGTTATATTTGTAGATACCTGTCATATCCTTGGATTTTCTTTTCTTAAGCTCTGCTTTCGAAGTTTTTCCCAAAGTATCTTGTGCCAATAGATAGCGCCAAAGTAATCTGATTATCGAATACCTAATGATTTATTATATCGAAAGATTTTGTCTTAATCTCCTTAAAGTTGTCCTAATTTTGTTTCCCACTGTAATGAAGATTCTTTAAATCATATTAATTCAATTTTAACAGATAATTACTCCTCACCTACCACTAACTATAGACATTTTTAATTAAAGTGAATATGTTAATTAATAACGTTTTCTTTCCATCAGATTTCGATAAGAAAATGCGCCTACAACGTTGCAACATTTCATATTATAAAATTCATTCAAAATTTAGAATTCATTAAAATCGAAACATGGATGAATGAATGTATATGAATTAAATGAAAATATGGTTGATTTGTAGGATGGATGGATCAACGATATTGGTGACGGTAACGTCTATGAATAAATATGATAATAAACAAATTAATAATAAACAAAAAAATAAAATAGAAAATAAATATGTAAATAATAAATTGTTAATAATCACAATACAAATCGTGAATGACTTAAAAATATATGCAGGGATTTATGTATAAATAAATATTTATTTATTTTATTTTTAAACACTTCACCATTACAAGAGGTTACATTCACTTGATCATTCCGCATGTAACGCCATGACGGCATAATCTAAGACCAATAAACTTCTATTATTTCACTCTGAATCTGTAATCCTTCCGTTCGTTGTACATTCCTCTATGTGTCCATCTATCAATTCGTCTGCCTCTACGTCTTGATTTTTTGAAAATTTAAACCGTTAGAAATGATTAAGTAAAATATCACATGATTAGATTTGATTCGGGGCAGTAGAAGATCCCAGCCGGAAGGAGTCATATTGAATGGCCTTTCAAAGTTGGCCTTCTTGGTTTTGATGATTTATTTAAAATTCGACAAAAATTCATTTCTGATATGAGACAAACTAAAATTTTGGAATCAAATCGCAAACGCCTTAACTGTAAACGTGCACTTGTTAAAGTTTTAAACGGTTCCAAAAATTATATTATTATTTCAAAATGTTGATTTGGAACTGCTCTAATGCTGTTTATATAAATTAGGTTTATGTGTCTAAAGTTTATATTCTTGCCTTGTATGAACATCTGGGTTTAATTATCTGTATCTTTAGTCCAACTTTTTGTTTGTTACTCAGTCCATCCGTCCGTTCATCTGTCTGGTTTTGGTATGCTCACTTCTCTATTAGTTGTCTTAGTCCTATCAAATTTTGCACGAATGTTTCTTATTGTCGCTATTAAAACTCAGCAAAATCGGTTAAGTAGAAAAAAAGTTATAGAACGATATCTGAGAAACCCCAACATAAAGTTTATATTCTATATTTACGTACATCAGTCTATTTGTGTGTCCATCTGTTCGTCCCTCCACCCAACCATCCGTTCGTCCATGTCTGGCTGTTGTTTTATGCCCACTTCTCTATTAGTGATTTAAGCCCAATAAATTTGGCACAAATAATTATTACAGACTTACGCAAACCTTCATTTAAATCAGCAAAATCGGTTCAACAGAAGAAAAGTTATACACCGATATCTGGACACAACCTCAAAATTTCAATAAAGAACTTTTATTTTTTGCCAAATAAAAGCAAAACAACTTAAAGCAAAATCAGATAAAAAATCAGCTATATAAATTTCTCCACTATGCTTATGTGTGTATCATAGTCTAACTGTATGACATGTAGGGGTATAAAAGATTGGATACAACCGATCATATTTTATTTTTAAACTTAAATGTTAAATATATTAATTAATATTCTAATCAAATAAACTTTTTTAGCGTATGTATTTTTGCATAAATATCTCTTTTATTATATACTAAAAACATATGTACATACATATGTACATACATATACAAAATATATGTATGTTTAGGTGAATGATCATTTAAAATTCTCTTTTAGTATTTTGACATTTTAGTCTGAAATTCATTTGAAACATGTGATTTTATTAAAGCTTTTGTGATATTTTATGTGGGGACCCGATTTGACATTGCTATTTAAGGCAAAACGATTTTAGAAATTAAGTTTAAGTCTTAAAATTAATTAAGTCTTTAATTAAGAGAAATTAGGCAAATCAGGAATGTTGCAAAGTGGTCTCAACAACGTATTTTTGAAAATAATTATGTTACCATGGAACTACTGAATATTTTTTAATGAACTTTCACATGGACATTCTTAAAGTATTTTCTGATCGATGTGAAAGAGCACATATTCTTAGAGAGCCCAGGAGATGAAGGATGGATCTCCAAAATTAGTCACCTCAGTATTCGAAATTTTATAAAAATCGTTCAAATTTTATTTATTTGATTTAAATATTTGCAAACTTATTAGAAGGAACACAAGCTCTTAGTTCAGGTTCAGGCGATAAAGGATGAATTTTCAAATTTGATCACCTCGATATTCAAAATTATATGAAAAATGGCCAAAATTTTATTTATGATTTTACTTAAAAAAATTACATGCAGATTAGTGTATACAAAAAACGGAAACCGTTAACCGGTTTTTTTTCATTTCAGAAAACCGACCGGTTTCGAATAATTTCTATTTTCGAATTATTCGACATGCCGGTTTTTTTCAGTCGGTTAACCGGTTTTTAATGGATGGCACTTTTAAGCATTTTTAAGAAAATTTTCAGCTTCATTTTTATATAATCGGACATGACCGAAAATATAAAAAATTTTTCGATCCGTGTGTTACATGAGTAAAGTATGCAGATATCATTTTCTTAATCGATTTTGCTATGTCTGTCTGTTTTAGACATAATCTCGTCAATATCAATCAATTAAATGATATTCTACAAGATTTTTTTTTGTTCAGGTATGGACCGTATTCAAGACCGGTTTTTTGACGTAAAACCTTATTCAAAACTGGTGTTTTTACATAAAACCGTTTTCAAACCCGTTCTTTTGACATAAACCGTTTCAAGACCGGTTTTGACATAAAACTGTATTCAAAACCGGTGTTTTGACATAAAACTGTATTCAAAACCGGTGTTTTGACATAAAACCGTATTCAAAACCGGTTTTTTGATATAAAACCGTATTCAAAACCGGTGTTTTTACATTAAACCGTTTTCAAGACCGATTTTTTGACATAAAACCGTATTTAAAACCGGGGTTTTGACATAAAACCATATACAAAACCGGTTTTTATGAATATCCCATTTTTCAAATAACTCGAAAACAGGTTTTCTGAAAATGTCGTTTTTTTAAATACACTAATGCAGATAGTTCTTATAATTCTCTATAAAAATATGCGGGATATCTCATATAGTTTATGAGATACATAGATGAAAGTGTAGTTTTCACCTATTTTCAGACATTATTTCTTTAAGTTTTTTTTAACTTTAAGGGGTCAGTTTATGTTCAAACAAATTACTAAGAATTTTCTGGACTTTGTACTAAATTCTAAAAAATTATGCTAGAACAATAGATCTGCATGGATCCTATAAAGTTATATTATTTTGAAATAAAAATTTTGAAAATGGTTGATTTTTTGTAACTTTTTTTCCAGAAAGGTAGAAACATATTTTGGCTTTAAAATCCACTATTCTTTACAATTCTGAAAGAATTATTAACTTCAGAGATTTTAGAACATGTTATTAGGGGAGAAAGTTTCCCCGCTGGGCATATCAAAATTTTGTTCAAATTTTCAAATTTTTTCTTGAGATTTTTGAGGAGAAAGAAAATATCAAAGTTGAAATTATAGAAAAGATATCTTGATTATATATCTGCTATATATTTACAAAATCTGTTATAAATCTAATTTTTTATAATTTAAAAATGAGTTTTCCTCCAATTAAAATTTTGGGTATTTTGGCACCAAAAAATGGGAATATGCTTTTAGTCCTGCATTAAGAATAATACATTACGAAAAAAACCATTATTACATTATCTCTCATAGCTTCAGAGATATAAAGGCCAACAATAAAATTAAACTTTTAATACTGATCTTTTTTGATGTTTAATCTTAAGGGGTTTAATAGCGCCCCTAATTCCCTATTAGATTATAGATTCCTTATAAATTCTCAATATATAGCTGCAAGATTCCGTATTATTATATGAATCCGCTAAAAAGTTTTATTGATCTAAAATTGAAACTTTAATAAATTTTTTTTCTTAAAAGGTGGCAACATTGATTTACTGAAAAAATGTTTTTTGCTCTGAACTTTGAAATTTTTTAATTGTTTTTTAAAGAAATTTTAACGAAAATTTCTGTAAAGTAAATTCGAAAGTGCTCAGGGGAAAGATATGCCACAAGTCGAATTTAAAAAATCAATTAAAATTGTTCATCTTGAAAAAAAAATTTTAAATTTCTTTCTATTTTTTTCCTCAATTCGAAAAGTTGGAATCAACTTTGAATTAGTTTAATAGTACCGTTATTTATGTAAGGTAAACACCCATAAATGATTTTATGTTGGACGCTCCTTATCAGTGACAGGGTTACCATTTAAATGAAAAAGTAAAATTTTCAAAAATGTTTCTCAAACTGTGGAATTTTGGGTATTTTCGTATGGAAAAAGTGGGAATTTTTTGGGTTTCTAATTAATGAATAAGTTTATTTACACTGTACTGAAATTATAAATGTATATCATTACACAGAGAAAAAATCAATGTAAATTTAAATGAAATGTAAAAAACTTAAATTTAATCAGTATTGATTTTGATTCATTGATAAAAAAATGTTAATTTAACATTGTTTAAAATCAGCTTTGTTCAATGTTGATTTTATTAGATTTAAATATAAATTTTATTTTTCCATATTAAAGTAAAAATAAAATTTTTTTGAATCTTCACGGAATGTGGGCATCAAATATTATTCCCCTTATGTGTTCTTTACGAATTCTTTATCAACCTTTTTTAACGTTTTCTCAGATACCAAATACTTGCATAGAAAATTTGTTATATAGACCAAAATTCCTCCTAAATTAGACTTCCGCTAGCTAAATTTAGCTTATTTTCCATGCATTTGTGTCCCTGCCTGTGATCAGCTGGGGATCTGTAAATGTCCACATCAATTCGATAACATCTCTGCTTTAACCATAAGAAATTTTATGTAAATATTTTTAACGGATCAAAAGTTATGGAATCATTTCCAAAAAATCATTTAAACTTTTATTCTGTTATTTTCCATTATAAAATTACAAATTTTACGATCTGCTGAACATTTTGCTTTTCATTGACTCAATTAAAATTTTGTTTCATTGCAATTAATAAAATGTTTCCTTTCGATACTTGACCATAACAATAAAAACTATTAAATTTTAGCAGCATTTTTTTTCTTATTTGCGACATGACAACAATAAATTTTTATAAAAAAATTGTATGCATAATAAATGCATGTGTGTGTGTGTTTGTATTTATAAAATTTTAAATCGGTCTAGATCATTTTGAATTCCATATCGAATAGTTTGTGTACTGTTAGCCCAGAATTGTATGAGAACAACAATGACACACCACAGACATACAGCAAGCGAAACTGATACGATTTAATAATCTGAGTTATTTTTTTTCATTTTCATTTTTCTTTAAAAAAAAATGAATAATGAAAATAAATTCATATTTATATCTACACTGGTGCATATTCCTATAAACACACTTAATTTTTTATACCCTTCATCACAACTTGAGAGAGCTCAATGAAATTTGTTCTGAATATTTTTTATTGTCCAGAGAAGTTTCCTATTTAAAACCAGTGAAATCGGTTTTATATATTCAAAGATATAGAACCGACAGCCTCTAAATTCAAGAGAAGATCATCCGTATAATTTTCAATTATAAACTGACAAACTGGAATGAAATTTTGCTGTAAAATGAACCATTCCAAAAGTGATTAAAATCGGTTCAGTTCAGGTTTATTTGTTATATTTAGGAAAATCTTTCATGTATGCGCTTGAGAGTGTATATGTGGATATGTCTGTATGTAAACTATAAAAACGTATTAACTTCATACACATTTTAGATTGAGTTTTTTAAGATTCGGCATCGCTGAATATATCATTCTTATTTGTTTTACTAAGTTTTAGAGGTTATAATTTTAAGGGGTATATAGAGAGTGATAAACTTAAGAACATTCCTATAAACGCACTTAAGTTTATCAGCGGATTACCTTACAAATACGGTCTGACATTGTTTCCACAAACTTTTTTAATGAGATCGGAATCAATTTCCTTCTAAGTTTTATTTTGAGTTTTAGGTATTATGCTTTCATTTGGACATTCTTTTATATTGGGACAAAATTTGGACACACTATAGCAGCAAAACTTCGCCAAGTTCGGCGAACTTTTGAAGCTAAATATCTCTTAAACTACAAAAAATAGCCAACTCTTTAAAATCGGTTTAGAAATAAGAAATCAGGATCGTTTTAAATATTTGTATGACCCGAGATAACAAATTTTGGAACCCTGTGGACCGACCCCCGTTAAAGCCACAAAGTCCAAGCTCAAAACTTAAATTTCATTTAAATCGGGCTAGCCGCTCGAAAGTAACAGGTTTATTTCCATTTCATTCTTAATTTGAGACACTGTGCATCGTCGTAAGTCCAGTAAGATTCTGGATCGACAAAATTATGTTTTTTTCATCAGAAAAATAGTTCTTTATCCACTCCCTGCCCTTTATATATTTTCGTGTGAATTTTAGGCGATTTTTTAAGGATTTTCTTACACTTTGACTTCTTTCATTCTATGTTTTTATCTCTTCATTCTATGTTTTTAATCTTCGTAATATGAGCAACCTATTTGGAAGTCAAAGGATTTAGGTTGTGCTTTATTTGTATAGACTTTACGCGTTAATGTTTTATTAACTTTGGACACCATAATTCTGTTCTCTCTTAAAGAAACGACTAATTTCTCTTTTGAAACATCCTTGATTATGAAATAATAATTTGGATCTTCCTTGGTTGGCCAGAATTGTTCTCATGGTCATCTTCAAACGTTATATAATTTATTGATTAAATTAGAAAATTCTACAGTAAAATTCAGAATTTCCTTTATTTATAAGAAACATAAATTTAAAATATTTTTTTGTACTTCTTTTAAAAAGCAACATCTGCGTTTATAGAAATATTCCCCATAAAATAGCACCAAAAACATTTGATCGCATGCCTAAGGAAAACAACAAGACTAGAAAAAAATCTTGTATCTCATTAAAAAAACTTCAACTTTATTTTTGGATGAGATCAACAAAATGAAAGAAAATAGAGGAAAAAAATAAATGCGCTTATAGGAACATGCAACAGTATATACATATGTACAGATTACATTTCATATAGTAAACAAAAATACAAAAATACATATGAGAGTTTAAAAATGAAATAAAATATTTGTTTGTTTTTAAAAAACACTCTGGGGCATAATTTTAGGTCAGCAGAATTAAATAAATAAATTTTGGAATTATAAACAAGATTTCAAAGTCACTTCTTTTATTAATACAGTAGTTTCAAAATGTTTTTTCTGGACCTACAACAAACTTGTACTTCCCCAAATGACTTGTATTTTAAAATGATATAACTTTGTATCGGATCCACTTAGATATATAATTTTGGATAAGATTTGTTTAAAAATTTTGTATAGAATTCAGACAATATTTTAGAAAATTATTTTGAAGCATAATTGTGGCCTCAATTAAAAAAATAAACTTTGTTCTAAATATCTCTAAAACTATAAGATCCACATGTAATGTATTTTTTGTAGAGAACTATAAGGACTCTCTATATGTTTCAATAAAATCATTAATGAATTTTTGGCTTTTTTTTTGACCAACTTTGGAGGCCCCTCGACCAACTAAGATCTTGTGCTCCTCCAAATGAGTTGAAAAATATCTTCAGATGTAAATGTAAAATTTAAAATTTGTTTCAATCAAATAATAAATGGAATTTTTGCAATGCTAAGAAGCAATCATCTCAGACCCCATAACGTATATATAATCAAAAGCTGAGTCGATTTAGCTATGTCCATCTGTTTGTTGTTGGCACGTTCAAATCCACAATAATTGATATCATTATTTGGCCAGAGTATTTTATATTGTTTCCTATTTAAAACCAGCAAAATTGGTTTAGTATATTTGAAGATATAGATCGATATCTGAGGCAATTTCTTAGTTTAATTTAAGAACTTTCGTAAAATTATCAATTATACATCGAGAATTTAGAAAGAAATTTTGCCATAATATTAATTTATATGCCTCTCATTAGCACTCCAAAAATGATCAAAATCGGTTCAGTAGAAAGAAAGTTATAGACTAAAAATATAACTAATTTTATGACTCATTAAGTATTCCTGTCTCATATTATGGAAAAACGTTTATATATTATATAAGTTTGTGAGTGTATGTGTGAGTGTGCATGTTCGAAACATATTGTATTTACTTCACATGCATTTGTGGTACGAGGGCATTGAATATTCGTCATAATTTAATAAAACATTCTTACTTGTTTAATATTTCAATATCAAAGATAACCAAATTTAGAGAACCATGTCACGTCCACTGGTGCCTCTAAGATTTTGTGTTTATCCAAGTCAGTTGGAAAATACCTTAAGAATGTTTTAGTGAAATTTCAATAAAATTTATTCAGTAGATCCATAATTACAGAATTATTTCCAAAATACGTTTTCTATCATCCAAATACTTATTATCAAATATTGTCCTATAATTTTATTCCACACTGTAAAAGTTTATGTGTAATTATATACATAATTTCGTCAAGATATACAATTTAAAATATACAAATTTACACAGATACATTTTTGTATTTATAAGTTTCAAAAATAAAAAAATATATGAAAAATGATTGTGCCGGTTGTTGTTATTGTTGGCTGAATTCGTGTCATGTTGTTGACGGCGACATTGCCGCTTTTTTTTCGCTGTCGCTATTACTTTTAGTACTTTTATATTTTATTTTATTCTCTTATTTTATTATTATTTTTCTTTTACTTTTTTGCATATTTTTTTAACAGATAACCGGTACTCACATACAAACAAACATTAGTATGTAACTAGTAACCCTGTAGAACGGATAAAGTAATAAGGAGCTTGAAATATATTAAAAATTTAACTGACTCCTTTATGGTTTACTTAGGGTCTATAAAGTAATTGGAAGTCTTTTTAAAAATTTCCTAATCCTCAATATTTGTTTTAAGATTTTGTTGTTGCTTTAACACTGTGGAAGTATTTGTGTATATAAATATGTAAATAATGTAAACAATTTCACATTAATTCATAAATATTTATAAACTTTATTTTTTACTCTTAACATTTTCCGTCCTCCTTCCTCTGAATGACATTTTTTATTATTATTTTATTTTTTTTTTTGAACTCCCTCTCAGAAATTTATTGTCGTAAACAAACAAGATTTTTTATGTATCCTTTAAATACTAATACACACATACAAATACATATGTATTTGTATACAAATAAGAAAATGTGCTTATAAACACAGAAGAGTTTATAAATATAGCAAAAATTTTTGGAGAAATAGCAAGACTAGAGTTTAGTCTATATTATAGACTAGAGTTTAGTCTATATTATAGACTAGAGTTTAATCTATATTATAGACTACAGTTTAATCTATATTATAGACTAGAGTATAGTCTATATTATAGACTAGAGTTTAGTCTATATTATAGACTAGAGTTTAGTCTATATTATAGACTAGAGTTTAGTCTATATTATAGACTAGAGTTTAGTCTATATTATAGACTAGAGTTTAGTCTATATTATAGACTAGAGTTTAGTCTATATTATAGACTAGAGTTTAGTCTATATTATAGACTAGAGTTTAGTCTATATTATAGACTAGAGTTTAGTCTATATTATAGACTAGAGTTTAGTCTATATTATAGACTAGAGTTTAGTCTATATTATAGACTAGAGTTTAGTCTATATTATAGACTAGAGTTTAGTCTATATTATAGACTAGAGTTTAGTCTATATTATAGACTAGAGTTTAGTCTATATTATAGACTAGAGTTTAATCTATATTATAGACTAGAGTTTAATCTATATTATAGACTACAGTTTAATCTATATTATAGACTAGAGTATAGTCTATATTATAGACTAGAGTTTAGTCTATATTATAGACTAGAGTTTAGTCTATATTATAGACTAGAGTTTAGTCTATATTATAGACTAGAGTTTAGTCTATATTATAGACTAGAGTTTAGTCTATATTATAGACTAGAGTTTAGTCTATATTATAGACTAGAGTTTAGTCTATATTATAGACTAGAGTTTAGTCTATATTATAGACTAGAGTTTAGTCTATATTATAGACTAGAGTTTAGTCTATATTATAGACTAGAGTTTAGTCTATATTATAGACTAGAGTTTAGTCTATATTATAGACTAGAGTTTAGTCTATATTATAGACTACAGTTTAATCTATATTATAGACTAGAGTTTAGTCTATATTATAGACTACAGTTTAATCTATATTATAGACTAGAGTTTAGTCTATATTATAGACTAGAGTTTAGTCTATATTATAGACTAGAGTTTAGTCTATATTATAGACTAGAGTTTAGTCTATATTATAGACTAGAGTTTAGTCTATATTATAGACTAGAGTTTAGTCTATATTATAGACTAGAGTTTAGTCTATATTATAGACTAGAGTTTAGTCAATATTATAGACTAGAGTTTAGTCTATATTATAGACTACAGTTTAGTCTATATTATAGACTACAGTTTAGTCAATATTATAGAGTAGAGTTTAGTCTATATTATAGACTACAGTTTAGTCAATATTATAGACTATAGTTTAGTCTATATAATAGACTATAGTTTAGTCTATATTATAGACTACAGTTTAGTCAATATTATAGACTACAGTTTAGTCAATATTATAGACTAGAGTTTAGTCAATATTATAGACTAGAGTTTAGTCAATATTATAGACTAGAGTTTAGTCTATATTATAGACTACAGTTTAATCTATATTATAGACTACAGTTTAGTCAATATTATAGACTACAGTTTAGTCAATATTATAGACTACAGTTTAGTCTATATTATAGACTACAGTTTAATCTATATTATAGACTAGAGTTTAGTCTATATTATAGACTAGAGTTTAGTCTATATTATAGACTAGAGTTTAGTCTATATTATAGACTAGAGTTTAGTCTATATTATAGACTAGAGTTTAGTCTATATTATAGACTAGAGTTTAGTCTATATTATAGACTAGAGTTTAGTCTATATTATAGACTAGAGTTTAGTCTATATTATAGACTAGAGTTTAGTCTATATTATAGACTAGAGTTTAGTCTATATTATAGACTAGAGTTTAGTCTATATTATAGACTAGAGTTTAGTCTATATTATAGACTAGAGTTTAGTCTATATTATAGACTAGAGTTTAGTCTATATTATAGACTAGAGTTTAGTCTATATTATAGACTAGAGTTTAGTCTATATTATAGACTAGAATTTAGTCTATATTATAGACTAGAGTTTAGTCTATATTATAGACTAGAGTTTAGTCTATATTATAGACTAGAGTTTAGTCTATATTATAGACTAGAGTTTAGTCTATATTATAGACTAGAGTTTAGTCTATATTATAGACTAGAGTTTAGTCTATATTATAGACTAGAGTTTAGTCTATATTATAGACTAGAGTTTAGTCTATATTATAGACTAGAGTTTAGTCTATATTATAGACTAGAGTTTAGTCTATATTATAGACTAGAGTTTAGTCTATATTATAGACTAGAGTTTAGTCTAGATTATAGACTAGAGTTTAGTCTAGATTATAGACTAGAGTTTAGTCTATATTATAGACTAGAGTTTAGTCTATATTATAGACTAGAGTTTAGTCTATATTAAAGACTAGAGGTTAGTCTATATTATAGACTAGAGTTTAGTCTATATTATAGACTAGAGTTTAGTCTAGATTATAGACTAGAGGTTAGTCTATATTATAGACTAGAGTTTAGTCTAGATTATAGACTAGAGGTTAGTCTATATTATAGACTAGAGTTTAGTCTAGATTGTAGACTAGAGTTTAGTCTAGATTGTAGACTAGAGTTTAGTCTAGATTGTAGACTAGAGTTTAGTCTAGATTATAGACTAGAGTTTAGTCTAGATTGTAGACTAGAGTTTAGTCTAGATTGTAGACTAGAGTTTAGTCTAGATTATAGACTAGAGTTTAGTCTAGATTGTAGACTAGAGTTTAGTCTAGATTGTAGACTAGAGTTTAGTCTAGATTATAGACTAGAGTTTAGTCTAGATTGTAGACTAGAGTTTAGTCTAGATTATAGACTAGAGTTTAGTCTATATTATAGACTAGAGGTTAGTCTATATTATAGACTAGAGTTTAGTCTATATTATAGACTAGAGTTTAGTCTAGATTATAGACTAGAGGTTAGTCTAGATTGTAGACTAGAGTTTAGTCTAGATTGTAGACTAGAGTTTAGTCTAGATTGTAGACTAGAGTTTAGTCTAGATTATAGACTAGAGTTTAGTCTAGATTGTAGACTAGAGTTTAGTCTAGATTGTAGACTAGAGTTTAGTCTAGATTATAGACTAGAGTTTAGTCTATATTATAGACTAGAGGTTAGTCTATATTATAGACTAGAGTTTAGTCTATATTATAGACTAGAGTTTAGTCTAGATTATAGACTAGAGGTTAGTCTATATTATAGACTAGAGTTTAGTCTAGATTGTAGACTAGAGTTTAGTCTAGATTGTAGACTAGAGTTTAGTCTAGATTATAGACTAGAGTTTAGTCTAGATTGTAGACTAGAGTTTAGTCTAGATTGTAGACTAGAGTTTAGTCTAGATTATAGACTAGAGTTTAGTCTATATTATAGACTAGAGTTTAGTCTAGATTATAGACTAGAGGTTAGTCTAGATTATAGACTAGAGGTTAGTCTATATTATAGACTAGAGTTTAGTCTATAATAAACGTTTTGTTTATAGTTACCGGTCTAATTTTTACATTCACTTATGTATGCACGCATACACACTGATGCATATTCCTACAAACGCATTTAATCTATTTTTATTTTGTCACCCACTTAACGGTACTTTTTAAAAAAAAGGATCTTTTCTTCATCTTGATGTTTGACTTATTTAGCGCTTAAATGTTCTTAGTGTTACTTTCTGTGGAATATTTCTTTAAACGCAGACGTAAAAATTGTAAATATGTTATATATTAAATTACTTAACTAATGACAATATCTCAATTTAACTGCAGAATTTTCTTATTTAATCGATAAATTCCATAAACTTTAAAAATGCCCAAAAGAACTTTTCTGTCCGATCCAAATGAAATTTTGTCATTAGTAATATTCACTTAGTGAAGGATGTTCCCATAGAGAAATTGGTGGTAAAATTAAACGTTCCGAAAGAGTTGTGAGTAATTTCTAACTTAAATGAGAAAGTGAGGAGAAGCCAGATGTCCCTGACTCATCCTCATGTTATTGGCATGATTTGAGATCAAACGATGCTCGGATGTCAAAACGTAATTTTGGCTGTGGTAATGCTTCTTTGTTTGTTTTCTGCAGTTGGCAATTCAAAAATGCTCCACTCTCTCTTTTATGGATGAAAATTGAATATTTCTACAAGATAATGCTGCGATACCTGTTTCAAGATAGTCATGGTTAGACGAACACAGCATACCTGTGTTGAATTGCACAGCTTGCAGTCTGGACTTGAAACAAACTAAAAGAAAGCATAAAGACTTTAATAAAGCTTAAATTTAAAAAAAGGGATTTTGGGAGGAAATTGTTTCCAATCTTCTTAAAAAATTAGTGGATCAATGTCAGATCACCATTCACCTTTAGAGATTTATCAACTTAAGTGCGTTTATAGGAAAATACCATTAGTTAGTTGATTTGACAAAAATATTATTTGACCAATAAATATTTTCTCGTTTTTTTTCTTTTGAATTTTTTTTTTTTTTTTTTTTGAATTCTTTAAAAAAGGTTATGTGCGTTTATAGGAATATGCACCAGTGCTCATACGTTCTCTACGTCATGAATTTACATATTGTTGTTATTTTTTATGTTATAATTGCAACTCGATATTTTTGTTGTCTTTTATTTTATTCTTCGTTTGTTTTATTGAAATCTGGCACAAAATGTGGGATCATGTGGGTTTTTTTTAACGAGATTCTTTACAAAAAAAACGGTAACATTTAAATAATACAAAACCAGTAAAAGGAAAATAAAGATATGGTTTGGTGAGTTACAGTCATTACCATGAAGTGTACACATACATGTGTACTTCCATAAAGTATGTTTACGAAAAAAATGTGTCTCATGTGTAGCATTATCCTCCAAAGAAATCCATGTACCCTCTTTAGGCTAAAACATCATTTTAATAATGTTTTATTTATGTATGGACTACATAGTTTACGAATCAGTAATGAAACCAAAATACCAGTTATCTGTCATTTGTATTAAATGGATCAGATATCAATCAAACGGGAGAAAAAAAGGAAAATATTCAAGATTTTTCTTTTGAGATTTAAAATCTGGTGTTTCCTTCTTTAATATACAATTTTATTTGTGGGATTAAGAAAAAAGTAACTGACAAACAGATGTGACAGGAGATTGACATTTTCTATATCCATCAAATGTTAAATTAATTTTATGATCTTAAACCGAAGATTATTTTATTTAAAACAGTGACAGGGGAAGTACTTTCTAAAATAGAAACGTTTATTAAGATAATTGAATTTAAAACTTTATTTTTAATAGAGAAGACTTTGTTTTCTTATCTATATGTTGCTAGCTTAGTCCCGGTGCGCTTTGCCGCCCTTGTAAAGTGGGTGGTACCTCTCCTCATGGTCTTATTCGTCAGTAAAAAAAGAACCAATTTAAATACTCCCGCTTTAACAGTTCTTTAGATGTGCGATCGTTAAAATTTGCTTGTATGGGAGTACCTTTCCCCTTGATCTTACCCGTCCTATATCAATAAAACAAATTCTTGGGAAAGTGATCAGGTTCGAATGTGAAAACTATTACTGTTATAGTTCTTTTGTTATAGTTCTTTTGATATTCGATAAAGAATATTTTATTTGTATGGAGGACACTTCTCCCCATGATTCTTTCTGCCCTTCATTCTATCCAATTATAGTTAATTCAAAAATTTATTTGGACTAAATTTGAAAAGTCTCGGTGTAGTGGTTCTTCAAATATTCGATCATTAACATTTTCTTGGTATGGAGGCTATCTCTTCCCCTGATCCTATCTGTCCATCATTTTGTCTAGTAAAACAGTTCCTTAATGAAGTGGTTGGCAACAAATTTGAAAATTCTCCCTGTTTAAGTTCTCTAAATATTCGATGATCAATTATGACACGTAAAAAAGTTCCTTGAAAAAATTATTGGAACCAAATTTGAAAATTTCCTCTGTTATAGTTCCATAGATATTTGATGATCAAAATTTGTATTTTAAGGGAACTACCTCTCCCCCTTATTCCGCCACTGTTCGCCTTTGATTACAGTTTAGACAGGAAACTGAACAAAATTTTCTGGAGGGGTCCAAGTTTCAGCTAATGTTTTTATTGATCGGGTAAACTATTTATATAACATATTATTTTGAAATTTGTCTATAATCTCGACAGTATCTTAGAATTTCGCTTGGACATAATTTGAGCCTACCAAGCTCCAAAAAGTTAAAAAAAGTTATGTCTGAAAATATTTAAAAAAAAGTCATTTAACAAGGTGACCAACTTCAGATCTTTTCTTCAGTTCACGTATCTACTAATTTTCCAAATCAGGTGAGAAATACTTCAAAAACGCTGCATACAATTTTATTAAAAATATTGTGAACTTCTAAAGTTACAGAATAATTTCTAAAATAAGTCGTTATATAGTTAAGGCTACAAATTATTGTAGACTATAGTCTTTAGTCTTTAGTTTCGACTATAATTTAGTGCATAGTTTACATTATTATTTGCAGTATAGTTTAGGTTTTAGTTTAGACTAGATTAAACTATTTAGTTTAAATTATAGCTTTTCCTATTTTCACATTTAATTTTGTAAAAAATTTCAATACCCAAGATGACCCACATTAGGGTTACACTAACCGCCCCTCGAACCTACTAAGAACTACAGCTTTTCCAAATCAATGGAAAAATACCTCAAAATACCTGTCAGTTTTAAATTTCTTTCAAAAAATTTAAATGATCGAAAGTAAATTAGTTATTACCAAAAATAGTCTTTATATAGTTTAGACTACAGTTTAATATTGACTGTAGATAGTAAGTAGAACTTTTTAGACAATAATTTTATATAAAGTTTACATAGTCTAGAATATATATATGACTATAGTTAAAACTATACTTGGATTTAAACTATAGTTTATTTATCAGATGCTTCATTATCATATTTCATTTTGAGAAAAATTTCAATATGCAAGATGATCAATTTTGGACTTTCAGGCACCATCCCCCAGACCCACTGAGAACTTGTAATTTTCCAAATTAATTAAGAAACAGTTTAAGAATATCAGTGTGCAATTTTATAAAAAAATTAAATAGTTCCAAAGCTACAGAATTATTTTCAAAATTAATTTTTACATAGTTTACACTGTTCTGTTTTGACTTTAAATTTATTTAATCGAAATTTTGTATTATAATTTAAACTATAGTTAAACCAATGGTTTAGTTAAAACTAAAGTTTAGTTTAGGACTGACTAGTTTTAATGTTAAAGAATTATTTCCAAAATTAGTCTTCATATAGTCTACTCCACATTTTAATGTTAACTGTATACTATGGTTTAATGTTTAGTTTAGATTCTCATTTAATCTATAGTTCTCTCTAGTTTTACACAATAGTTTAGGTTATAGTTTAGTTAACTACAGTTTAAACTTTAGTTAAGTCTCCAGTTGCTTCATTATCATATTTTATTTTATGAGAAAAAAATATTATTTTTTTATTTGAACGTTTAAAACAGCAAATTAATTGTGTCACATTAACTAAAACCGTTACCTTAGGCACGTTTTAAATGTTTATGAATGTTATTTTGTTGTTATTTTTTTGGCGGGCTTAATATAATTTATTTATCGCATGAACGCGTATTAACGTGTATCTAGTGCGTTAAATATAAAATAAATTGTCTAAAATATCTGCATAAATTAAACAGTTTATCATAATATTTCATAATAATTACTGCTACTAAATGCCGTTAGCCAAAATAAAAAAGAAATAAAAACATATTTTGCATACATGAATGTGTAAATACATACATAAAATAAAATTAATACATTAAATTTACATATACAAACATATAGATCTATATACATACAGTGCTGTTCGAAAAGTATGTACACAATATCTTATAAGTTCTCTTTTATTTCTTAATATGTCACTAATGTAAAAATGATAATTCCATTAATAAAAAAATTTCAAAATTCACTGTTCAAAACCTAAGCAATTTGTAATATTTCGTAGCTTAATTACTTCTTAAGACTCTTAAGACTCCACTGCACTTTTTGGGCAAACATTGTATAAGATTCATTAGGATACATGTAGGCTTAACACTCTGATTTAAGACAGGTTTTCCTTGTTCCTACAAGGAGCATATTGTCTCAGTAAAGCTCATTGTTAGAGTTTATTCTTCATCTTTGCTTCAGTTTTTTTGTTTGCATTTTAAATTCAGCAAATTAAATGCTTAACTAAGATCTAGAATAATAGACTTTTTCATCTATTATTGGCTAGAACAACGCCTTCTATGTGTGACGTAATGGTGTGAAACTTTGCTAATTTTGCATCTCCTCTATTATGTGTTTCAGTGACATGACGTCATCCTCTGTTGACGTTCATCGTAGTCATCTAATGCTGGTTTGGCCAAGGGTTTCTTTGATGTTTCTCTGGTACTAGTTCAGATTCTAGTTCAAATTGTAGTTCAAATTATAGTTCAGATTCTAGTTCAAATTAAAGTTCAGATTCAATTCTAGTTCAGATTTAAGTTCATATTCTAGTTCAGATTCTAGATCAAATTATAGTCAGATTCTAGTTCAGATTCTTGTTAAGTTTCTAGTTCAGCTCAAATTCAGTTTAAGTTTAGTTCATGTCCAGTTCAAGTTCAGTTCAAGTTCAGTTCAAGTCCAGTTCAAGTTCAGTTCAAGTTTAGTACAAGTTCAGTTCTAGTTCAGTTCAAGTTCAGTTCAAGTTTAGTACAAGTTCAGTTCTAATTCAGTTTAAGTTCAGTTCAAGTTCAGTTCAAGTCCAGTTCAAGTTCAGTTCAAGTTTAGTACAAGTTCAGTTCTAGTTCAGTTCTAGTTCAGTTCAAGTTCAGTTCAAGTTTAGTTCATGTCCAGTTCAAGTTCAGTTCAAGTTCAGTTCAAGTCCAGTTCAAGTTCAGTTCAAGTTTAGTACAAGTTCAGTTCTAGTTCAAGTTCAGTTCAGTTCAATATTTATATATTTCATCCTGTTTAATAAATGTTTTGTGTATCGATCAAAACTGATCGTAATGCGAATGGACAAGATCTGAGTTATTTTACAAAAGGTTACTGAAAAATTATGGCATCGTAACTGACCGAATATTTAGTAGTATTTCAACTCTTCAGTATAGTTCCCTTTTCAAATTCTGACCGGATTTAAAGACCTCATCATATAAAACACCCATCAGATCTCATAAAATACAGAGCTTTACCAAGTTCAGTTCAAATTCAGTTCAAGTTCAGTTCAATTTCAGTTCTAGTTCAGTTCAAGTTCAGTTCAAGTTCAGTTCAAGTTCAGTTCAAGTTCAGTTCAAGTTCAGTTCTAGTTCAAATTCAGTTCTAGTTCATACTTTAATTCAGATCCTAATTCAATTTAATTTCAGATTCTAGTTCGGAATCTGGTTCATCTTCTAGTTTAGATTCTTGTTCAGTTTTAGTTCAGTGCTGTTATAATCATAATGGGACAAATTTTTTGTTGTTGTAGTTTCTTGCTGTAAATAGAACAATGTCAAAGTTGCTTGTGTTTCGAACAGCGATTTTTAGAGTAAATTTTATTATATCATTTCTTCTAAAGAGATAGAATTTATATATAAATACGATATATAACTCATGTGTAAATAAATAATAGTTACAATACTGTATATGTGTGTGTAAGTATTTGGGTTGTATGTGTACAAGGCAATTTAACATTCTTTTGTTTAGAAAAACATAATTTATAATAAAATTAAAAAAAAACTTGTTTGAAATATATAAAATATTAAAAAAAAATATTAGAAAGATTCAAATTGAGGAGAATTTACACTCTCTCGCTACCGCTCTCTTATTAAAGATCAAGTTTGTTTCCTAAGTTTTTCGTTTTAAGCCCTTCAGTTCAATTAATTATGGGAGGTTTTTTATTGTTTTTTTTAATTAGTTTTTTAATTATTTTTTATACTTATTTTTAGCATTTTATTTCAAAAAAATATCTCAGTTTATTTTTCTGTGTAATTTGTTATTTGATTGGTAATAAATAAAAACATATTTTTGTTTTAACAAATTTTGTTTTTCAATACCTTCATAAAATATGTAAATATTTTTTGTTGTTTGTGTTAATGACTTTTTATGAATGTATATACATTTTTCAGTTCATGTGTTTGTATATAATAAAATATAAATTTCTTGTACAAAATAATTTGCTCTTGACCTTGTTTATGGAACACAAAACAAAAAAACTGAGGGAAGAGGAAATAATAATAGCACAACAAAAGTAACAACAACAGCAACAGCAACAAAAAATCAAAAGTAGAATAAATGATACAAAACAAATCAACTCCACTCATACTTAAGAAAGTTATAGTCGACACATATACACTTAAACAGAGATACATATACCTACACATACACTTAAAAAACAAAACAATCATATGAAAAATAAAAATTACAATAAAAAAATCATAAATATTTTTTCTACACCCGCTGAGTATTAAAATATGTACATACACACATACTTATATGCATTGTTAAATATATATGTATAAATGTATGATATCATATATACACTTTCTCATACATACAAGGGGATAAAAGGGTAATTCATGTAAAGGAAACAAACAAATAATACAAACCGATTTCACAGAAGTCGCCAGTCGCCCTCATGTGTGACGAATTCTCATAAATTCTTTTTATTGTATGAATGAAATTGTTGTTTTTTATTTTATTTTCTTGCTTTAAGCCAAAAAACAAAATCTTATTGTAATTAAATGAACCAAATATTTTTCATAGTAACGAAACGTTTACCCAACAACAATAATAAAAAGCAAAGAAAAACCTGTTAAAGTCCTTTAAAACGAATCTGAAATACTCTCCAACACAGTATAATCCAAACAACAAACTAATAAAATTAATTTAAGTCCCAAACAAGTCTTTCTGGCAGCACTTGAATTTTTGAAATAAAAATTTGGTCAAGCAGATTTCTGATACTCAATTCTGAAATGAAGAAAATTCTGTATTGACAAAAGTAAAGAGTGGTGAGAAGAGGCAAAATCTGGACAGGTGTGTCAAAATTTTCCAAAGAATTTTCAGCTGATTTCATAGCATGTGGCCCAGCTTCTTTGAAATGAAAGATTACGGTTTCGTGTTTAATAAGAAACCTTCTTCATACACAAAAAATAGTAGTCAGAAGGATTTATATTTGATTCCTTCTAAAATGAAGTGTTTCCTAGCAAATACGTCTGCATTGATTAAAGCAAATGGTTGTCAAAAGTCATAGAGACTTTGCAGGTGATGCAGGACTTATCAAGCACTTTTTTCAAACTAGATTTCTCCCGATTTGCAACATGCGGCCGAGCTTATTCATAATTAAGGATTAAAGTCTTCTGCTTAGTTCGAACGTTGAAGTAGACAGCTAGTTCACTGCTGCCCAAATAATTTTTGACCGATCTTGCAACATGTGACATGATACAATATTATGATCTCGTAACTGATCGAATATTCTGATCATGTTTCTTTAAATGAATCAAATGTTATCAAAGCTGATTTCAATTGCCCATAAAACAAAACACCCTTCTGATCCCACTAAATGCTTTGCATCATATTCTGCTTCACTATTCATTTCTTAAATCACAGTATAAACGATTAGGTATACAAGTTTCTGGTACCATATAAATTACTCGCTAAAGAAACTGCACTAATTTGAGATACAAAATTAATGAATTCAATCTCTGTTATCCTGTTCAGAGGAGAAAGCGTATTTCAAAGAAAGTGATCTTCATTGTTCCAAACAAAGGGTCTGAGTTGCATGGTCGGTGGATCTTACTTACACCGGTTTAGACAAGTCTTGATATGATGGATAGTTATGACATCGTATTGTGTCGAACATTCTGTCCTTTTTCTTGGATTGCTCTCCTCAGATTTTCTGTTATCGTATGACCCAATTTCAACAGTTCATAACACCACACACTCTTCTGATCCCACCCTATACACAGCAATACTTTGACGTCAAAAATAGTAAGTTTCGCAGTTGAATTATTATATTTTTAGCAAGAGCATTATTCATCAATCGAAGGAAATGGTAGTTGGTAACAACACGATCTCGAATATATTGCGGATGAGTCCACCTACTGTTTCCCATACAGTTTTGACCGATCTTGTAACATGTGGTCGACAGGATAAAGTAAAAAACAAAGACCTTTTAAATGAATTAGTTCCATTTGGTACAAATGCCCCATTTTCAACGAATCATACATAATACAAATCACTCTTTAGATCCTATCAAATATATACCATTGACTTTGCGTGATGTATATTCGGATAATCCATTGTTTACCAACAAATTAAGAATCGGTCGCACAACTTATTCATGATTACGAATTATAGAATTAATTGCCATCAGTTACAGATCATGTACAATTGCATGACCCTGTTCCAACATCTCTTATTACAAAACGCACTTCTGGTCCACTGCTATATGGTTAAGAGATGTTTGGTAAAGAATATATAAAAATATTCTGATAGTTTGTTCAGTAGGAGTGTTCTTAATCGACCGCACATAATTGCTATTAACTGATCTTGAATCATGTGATTGAATGTTGCCACAATGGATGATTATGACCCCGTAGCTGCCCGAAAATTTCATCCTTTGATAATGCGTTGTGTATCGATCAAAATTAAACGTAATGCGAATGGACAAGATGTGGGCTTTTTTACAAAAGGTTACTGAAAAATTATGGCATCGTAACTGACCGAATATTTAGTAGTATTTCAACTCTTCAGTATAGTTCCCCTTTCAAATTTTGACTGGATTTAAAGACCTCATCATATAAAACACCCATCAGATCTCATAAAATACAGAGCTTTACCAAGAGATCGTTGATATTCGGCTTCGGATGATTATCATTATCTATATACTTCATGATTACTTCCATTTATGAAGTGACCATAATCTTATTTATCATTTAAAATGGTGTAGGGTATTTGAAAGCATATATATTTCTAGACATGCCAAATTTGCTAATAAATTGTTGATATAAAAAAATATGTTCTTTTGAAATTAATATGAAAAATCATTTGTAACAAACACAAATTCACGCAATTTTCTATACTGAATTTTTTGCCTTTAAATATGGAAAATAATAAATTATTTATTTTTCGTTATATATTTTTTATATTTATTATTACCCTACAGGTGATATTGACGTAATTTAGTTGAAATTGCAAAAAAGTTTAAAACACACGCCCCATAATGTTAATGGATGTGAAAAAAATACTTATTTATTGAAATCGATTTATATGTGGACCATAAATTTGGTTTAAATCACTTTATGTTGAAATGTAACCATATTTTATTGGTCCTTCGAAGTGGATTACTTACGTAGAAACAAGGAGAGCGATGATCGGATGATAACAATCAATATGTCGCTTTGAACAAGATGTGGTGTAAGAAATAATTGGCAAATTATAACAAATACAGTAATTTGGAGATCTTAAACCCTGTCATTATCATTCTGAATGTGGATACACAAATCTCTTCTAATCGCTAAAAAAATGTTGAATTTTTTGCCTCAAATTGATGTATAAAGAGGTATCTTGTGACCTACTTTTTGTAAAGAAACATCATGTGAAACTTATCGATTGGTAGCAGAAGCTAAGAGTCAATCTGAACTGTAGGTGCCACAAAAGTGACGATTTCCGACACAGAATACAAAAAGAAAACCTGGTTTTGAAGTGGAATTAAAAGTATTACTCAACGAAGATTGTTAATAGGAACTAGTATTGTCATTGGAAGTCATATTATCTGCCTTAAAAGCATTGAAATCCATTTAAATGCAGCGAAATGTTGTACCAATTAATCGAATCCGACAGATGTTAAAATGTCGTATATAATACTTGGACGCTAGATGGGAAAATACTACTGTATCGATACACCCATATATATCTCCACTCGGTGGTCATTAAGATCTATGTGCCCTTCGTTCCCGCTTGAAGTCCGATTAGTGTCCTTTAAAGAAATATCGAAGAGAAAAAGAAAGTGTGGTCCTAACAGCCACTGCACCATATCAATAAGTTAAATCTGGATCGACAGCTGTATGACTTCCAAATTCTCTTACTCATTCAGAAACAGTCGTCCTATCTGTCATGCTCGTAAGCTAGAACCGATATTTAAATCCTAACACATCAGGCAAATTCTGGAAGTCCTGAATCTGATGCTTGGACTCTATAAATAAGAAGTAATTTGTTCATCCTGTTCTTATACATAATCAACCACTCCATAACTATTTGGAGAACAGTGGAAGGAAAGTTTTGATCGCTGAAGCAGTGCAGTTACCGAAAATTAGCATATTCATTCTTTATCAGCCAATTCAAACTGAAGCCAAATATCTACGAGCATCCGAATAGTGTTTTGAATTTTTAGTGATTTAAATCGAATCAGATTTAAATCGAATCAGAAATAGGAAACAAGCGATCGAAACTGATGGACGATATCAAAAATTAGCTTGATTTACCAGCTAAATGAAGAAAATTCTCTGTGGGATAAAAACAGTATTTTGCACTATGGGTCGGACGATAGATCCAATGTCTCAGACATAGGAACACTTGATTCGTTTGAAGAGAACAATCAAAGAAAATGTTTTAAAATTTTCTACCAGACATAAGCCAGTACCTTTGATCTCATTTCACAAGATCGTTTAGAACTTATTTGTAAATCTCGGGTTGGAATACTTTGGCTCACGCATTTTATAGTCCAAATTTTGCCTCCTTTCAACAAGAAAGGAACTTATACGAAATTGCTCCCTTACAGAAATTGACTTGATTCTTTCTTAACCTTAAAATCGGAAGGTTCTTCTGATTCCTCAATTCCCCTGTAATTATCATTTTATTTTCTTATTTCTTTGTTTCTTTATTTTATTTATTTTATTTTTCTTAACGCGCAATTTTTCTTTCCACACGAAATGCCATGAAAAATGTTAATTTGACTGAATTAATGAATGAATGACTGACTGAATGACTGACTGACTGACTGTTATTACATCAAATATTTATGTGTGCAAACAAGTGAGTGGTGGCAAATATTCGTGTTTCGTGGGCCTAAAAAAAATAACAAAATAAATGAATTATGATTGTGGTGTTTTAGTGAAATGAAATGAATTTTTAATTATTAAATTCACTAATTGCATACGATTTCATTAAAACTTGAATAAATTTGAATAATTTATAAAAATTAATACTGTAATTAAGTGACTGCTTCATCCAAATGTGATGAGGTGAAAGAAAAGAACTAAACACGAGGTCGTTCGGTGCGGAATAATGGTGATGTGGATGGGTAGTTCAGTTTCTTCAAGAGGTCCACTATTTTTCTACTAAGTGCATCAAACCAATTTTATTGTTAAAATGATCGCTTTATTTTGGATGAATTGTGATAAGTTGGCTTCGGAGTCTGCTTTAGTTCTTATTGGATGTTTCTAATAGCAGCCCACCATGGATTCTAAATTTTCTGTCTCTTTCACATCCATTTTTTAGGAAAAGATTTCTTTAATATCGAGAGATGACGGCAACGTTACTCTCGAGTAGATCACTGGATCTTTTGATTCAAAATTTCGTCTACTTTTGGACTCCAAAGATGGTAAAATTTCAGTCAGTTTGTAAAATACTCAAATATTCCCTTGAACCATGCTAATTTGTTAAGAAAACTGGAATGAAACAATTTTCTTTTAGGTTTGTGACTCCTAGATGAATTTGGTCTCTTCCCCCAAGCGTAGCGTGAATTTGCATCGGTTTTTAGAGAAAAATTTTGTTAACAATCGAGGAATAACAGTAACGTCAGCTCATCAAATTGTATTTCCTTGATGTGATTTAATCTCTTTCCACAACCGAAAAGTTTTTGGGAAGAGATTAATTCGATACGAGACCAGAAGCCTGTTCAAATATCAAGAATATTCGACAAGATATGATACTTGATATCTTTCTAGGACCGTTAAAAAATATTCGAAAAACTTTGAATGGAAATTTAGAGTTCACTTGCCTCATAGCCCAAACCTTGCTCTTCCCCACTTCCAACTGCATATGTCCACGATGCCGATCTTACCTTCAGCTTATGGCCCCAAAGTTAGATAACACTTTAGTTGAAATCTTCGTTATCTTGTCAAACTGTGCTCTCTTTACCCCAACTAGTCAGCTTCGAAGAAATGGACTGAGATCATTTTTCTTTAGAACTGTAACTTTCAGATGTGATTTAAGCTCTTCTCTCAACCCCAACGTGGTACGCATTCGATATGCCTACAGAAGCGTGCTAAAAAGTCAAAATCCTTATAATTTTAATGTTTTATCCTTAAACTTCCTTAAGTTTCCTCTTCATTTCAAATAAAATTCAATTATTAAATAAAATTGAATTAACTTAGAAAACTTTAATTCACTTCAATGACCCAGGATGACACAAAAACGCAAAAAACTAATAAACAATAACAACCAAAACAACAACGTCATCAACTGTCAGTATTAAAGCTGGTGAAGAGTATGAAGAAGTGGAAGCAGCTAAGCAAGCAGTCAGTCAGGCAACATTTTTGTTTATTTGTTGTTGTTTCTTTTTGGAAAAAGTAATAACAAAATTTAAGGCCATGACAACAACAAACAATAAATTTTGCCAACAAAAAAAAACAATGAAATGGAAATGGCACAAAGATACGAAAATAACACTAATACTTATACATATGAATACACACAAATACTCCTGACAAATACAAACAATAAATAAAAAGATTTAAATGTTTTTTTCCAAATAAATACAGAAATGGTTACGATGGTAGCACCACATAAGAGTTTAGGGAACAAAGCAAATGAAACATGTTCAGGAAATGATTTTGGAAATATTTGAAATGAATGACAAAATGGCTGCTTTTTGGTAGACTCTACAGGTACCAACTCATAAATAACAACAATTTGATCGTTTCAAAATGCTGATTTCGTCTCAGAAGACTAAGAGAGTACTCCTGGTCAGCCAAAAACATTACTCGTAAAAATGACTATGGAAAGAAGAAGTCACACAACAAGTCATTTTCCCGTGTTTAAAATCGTTTAAATATATTGAAATGGAAAGAAATTGGATCCTGTATTAATTGAAGCGAGAGACTTTGCATATCTTAAATGCTGTGAGAATGGTGCAAAAAAGAAGTACTAGAACAAGACCAACCAGCTAAATAAATATCAAACTTGAACACCATAACTCCAAAGTAATGTTTTGTATTTGGAAATGTTAAAATAAGGTCCGAAGATTACAGGGGACCTCTATCGTAGACAACTGATTTGTTTGAAGAAAGTAATGAACGAAAAGTTACCGGAATATTCGGCCAAGCATTTGACCATAATCTTGGAAATTGAAAGACAATTCGGAAAACAGGGAAACTTTTAGTTCATGTGCCTAACAGCGCAGATCATTGTTTCACTTCAGAACAGAGACTCCGAAATTGTTTTGATTTATTCGTTCCTCTAAAAATTGAAGTATTTTTGTTCCATTCTGATTACAATTTATTTCGATCAAAAATAACCCTCTTAAAAGAATACTTTTCTCATCAAATTATATGGAATATAAGTACAAAAGGCCCTTGAAAAGAGCTTTTAAATCTTGAGAAGAAAATTACTTGATAGAAAGGGAAGGAGTAATATTCTTCAAAATAAATGCTTTCTAAATATCATCGCCCATAAGGAATATTTCAGAAACAAACTTATGGTCTATGGGTGTTTAATTCTAAAGGATTTTCTTTTAGAAGGTGTCAGTGGATCGATCGAATAGGAATAGTGTCCCTCTTGGTCTTATATAGTATGGACTTTTAGATCGCGCCGATCAAACAAATAGTGACAGATCTAAGGTGATCACGTAGGTAGAACATTTTTAAAACTTCTATATAATAGAACCTGTCAGGGTACTGATTCAAAAAGGCAAGTAAAAAGCACCATAGAAGAATATGTATTCCAAAGTTCTCATTAATTTTAACGCATTTTTCCACATTGTTGTTGGTAGTGGAAGTAATATTAATTTTTCAGACTCCTTATCCAGAATAGAAATCTGAAATCGCATTACCCGTTGCAACCATGATCTGCGTAGACACAACCATCAAAAGTTGGTTTAGGGTAATCTTTCGAAGAACCCTATGTAAAGCCATTAAAATTTGTTCAATAAAAATAACTAATAAACAATACTTCCGAAATATAAATGGAGAACTGATTCTGATTAACTACTTATTGCTTGATTTAAAGGGTCCTGGAAACTTCAATATTAACATGCAATTAATCTCAAATCAAATAATTCCAATACACTCAAATTTCTTTACATTATTAATGGATGCCAAAGTAATTCATGGGCCTGCTGTTTTCCCTATCTGAAATTGAAGCCTTTTCTGATTTCCTGTTACCTGTTGCAACCATGATTATCCTAGATAATAACATCAAAAGTTTATAGGCTACGCCGTACAATGGGCAATTAAGCATATGACGATCTTGCTTAATTTAACCCAGCAAAATTGTTTCAGTAGAATATAAGTTATAGAACCATATTAAACGATATATTCAAAATAAAGATGGCGAACTTATTCTGACTAAACTACTATATCGCTTGGAACTCCCACTCATGTTTTTTTTTTCTTAAGAACTTCATATATGTAAACATTTAATTCTTACCAACACATCTATGTTTATAATACACACATATATACAAATTTATATTAACTTATATACAAATAACATTTAACTATATTTACCCGACCTCATGGCAAAAAAAGCGACCAAATAGAAAAAGAACTGAAAACATTCACAATAACATAACGTGTAAAAAAATGCTATTGAATTAACTTTACATACATATATACATATGTATGTATATGTGTATATTGTATGTATAAAATTGTTAACAATAAAAGTAAAAAATCCATTCACGTAGTAAAAAAAAATAAATAAATAAAATTAACAAAAATAATGCCAACCGGGACAACGTACAAAGAACGAAATGTGAAGAAACAGTTCAGCAACGTTAAACTTCAAATTGTACAACAAATGCGATAGCAACAATAGCAAAAATGGGGAGCAACTATTACTTCACTCCAAGGCAACGGCTTTTTGGAAAAAAATATTTACGGTTTTTTGACATCTTGAAAAATTGAAGGCGTGTTCGTTCAAGAGATTTTTCCCTTAAATATTGATCAACTTATTTCGAGTTCTTTCTCTGTCGGGTTTGGTGAAATGCCCTTATATTAAGATCGCGCTTCAATTTCATTTCAATAGCTGTCGATTTATGGAATCAGATCTAAACTCTAGGCTTTTTTAGCTAATCCAGGGTTCAGGAGACTTAATAAGACCCTTGCGACCGAATTATGTCCACAAAGTAGTTCCTGAGACATTTAAAGAAGTTGCTCAACTTAAGTCTCTTCATTCCCCGATGCTTTCAGAATTATTTTTCCACTTAAATCATGATTTAATAAAAAACACTGTGCAACGCCAACATTAAATTTAAAAATAACTAAAAGCGAACGAAGAAAAAAAACAATAGCAAAATTCCCCCAGATGCAGGCAGGCAGGTAGGTAGGCAGGCAGGAGAGGAAGTGGCGGCAACAGCAGCAGCGTTAGTAGAAAAAAATTAAATTAAAGAAAACACGACCTAACCAACAAAATATATATTAAAAATAAAAACAAAAGAAAATAAAAATATAAACTAAGAATGAGAACACACAGCAACAACAACAACAATAATCAAATTTATTAAATGATGATCGAAAGAGGGAACAACTCAGACGGGGTAATTTAGGCACATACACACACAAAAAATATATACTTTGTAATGAAAACATAACAGTGGGAAAATGATGTGAGTGTTCCGGGCTCTTGAGGGCCTTTTGAAATTGTTTATAAGATTTTTGGTATAGTATGTCGGATCAGAGCACACTCGGGAGGACACAGAAAATATTAACAAGTCTTTCTCTTTCATCAAATTTTGAGAGTTGTTACCCAAAAAGATTCGTTAGACCTTATACTTCCCCTTCTTTGGTATGACTGGTAAGGTATAGAACGCTCTGAGAAGGGATATACAGAAAGTTATAAACTTGGCAAGCTAGAACCCTCATTTCCCTTGAGGAGAAAACACTCTTAGAATGGATATTGGACTTACAAACAAGTTTTACTACCGCTGCTTCTGGCAAGATCTTTCTCAAAAGTCTAATTAGACCTTATGCTTTCAATTTATTGGGTTAAGTAGTAGAAGGTATATTATGCTCTCAGAAGGGATGTAGAAAAATGTCCGCTTTCCCCTTGAAGAGAAGAAATACAAAGAAATCTCTCCAGCCATTGAATTGGGCAATAGAAAGATCTTTCTCAAGTTAGACCTTCTACTTACCATTCATAGGGTAATAGAAGGCATAGAATGCTCTCAGAAGAGATGCACTCCTCAATACCTTGAAAAAATGGAATCAAAAAGATTTATAAGATCCATAAGTTCCTTTCGTACAGATTACTAAGTGGAGACTCTGAAAATTTTGAAAGATAATTAAAGATTCACACGCCGCTTTTGCCAGAAAGGCAGAACACAAAGTATTGACAACACTTTCTGACAATATGTGAAACGAAAAAGACCAGACACGTTCAAGTGATATTCTTCTCAAAGCAAATAAGAGTAGAAATCAATGAGAAAATTAAAGTTTCACTTCCATTGCATTCAAATGAGAAATTTTGTAAATGATCACATAATTCTGCCAACAAACACAAAAGATTTGAAAAGATCATTCTATTTCATTCATTGGAGAACTAAATAGAAGAAGGTAAGAGGGAGATTAAAGTTATCACTTCCTTTGCATGTGAGAAAGTATGGTATGGACTCCATGAAATTCCGTGTAAAATTGAAATAATTTGAAAACTAACTGTACCTGCTTTTGCCTTCATATAAAAAACCTTAGAAGACATTTTATTTGGCGATGGTAATCTGATACTTTTCCTATAAAGAAATAAGAACCATTTTTCTCTTCAAAAGCCGCATTAGGCCTTCGGTGTTCCATTCTATTGGAAGACCGAATAGAAGACTTTCAAAACAAAATAGAGAAAAGACCAGAGAACTCATCAGGCATAGTCTATATTCAATTCTTTTTGAAGGGAGAAAGTAGATTTTTACTTTATAACACTTCCTGCAGAACTGAAACGAGTTGGAAAGGTGAGAATGATTCCTTGTGCCTCCATAAAGAAGTATTTTATAATATTTTTCCTACAAGAAGCTTTTTAAACAGGCTCTATGTTTTGTTTCCAAAAAAATAAACCACTTATGTTATTATCCTTTCGATGATTAAGTAAGGCTTCTGTTGGAAGGAAGAAAGTAAGTATTTAGAAGTAAAAGCCTTGCAAATTCTGATGACTTTTGCCACCAAAAACTTAGACTAAGTTGGAGGTTATCAAAGACACTCAAAACATTCCGTTTTGTTTCCTTTGGAAGTGACAAAGTAATGTATTAACTATATGACACTCAGTGTAAAATTAAAGGAAGTTGCGAAGCTATTATGGTGTCGTGAATCCTTGATAACACGCGAGACATATTCCATTATCACTTTTTTCGGAAGAAATATATCAGTGTGAAATTGGAACGTGTTTGCAAAGCCAAAGGAAAAAAACTCTGAAAATTGAGAAGGAACAGATCTTAATGGATGGAATGACATACAGATTCCATTATAGCTACTTTTGGAAGGGACAAAACAAGTATGATGAAGACCTCAATAGGCATTTTCAAATTTTACTTTAGAACTTCCATATACCGCTGACAAGTTATCAGCACAAATATCTCTATATTGAAGACTACAAAACAAATCTACATACATATACTTTTGTTGTTGTTGTTAAATAAAACACAAAACAACAGAAATCAAATTTAGAATAGACGACGACCGACAACTTCAACAACACAAAAATTATAACCAAAGAAGTGATGCGAGAGGTATGCGAAATAAGAGAACAACAGAAAAGCCCCAAACCACAATACATAATAATACGAACGAGAGCAGCACACACAAAAAACGCCAACAACATCCCATTTTTGTTTTGCAAAAGAAAACCAGAAAACAACAACAGCAACAATAACACGAAACGAAAAAAATTGCGCACAATGTAGAATAAGTAGAAAACCAGTTAGATGGTTTGGCTTTGGCTTTGGCGGGATTGTCAGTCAGTTAATTCAACTGATCAGAACAACCAACAAACACAACGTCAACGAAACTAACTGTCTCGTAAAAAAAAATATGTATATAAATGTATGTATGTATTTGTATACAAAAAGAAGCAGAAAAAAATCAGACAACAACAAACGATAAGATATGTTTGTTTGTATGTTTTGTATATGGAATGGTGTGTATTTATGTGTGTGATGAGTCCCGGTATGTGGATAGATTGGAGCAACGTGGTGTTGGTATATTTAATTGAGAAAAATACTAAAAAAAACTCTTACAAATACATAGAAATATAAAAAATACAGCATTGGTCGTTGTACGTTTCTGAAAAGAAAACGTTACAAGATAACAATGTCCTCACTAAGGGGATTAATAAGTGGGTACTTTTTGAAATGGTCCTTAATATTTGGGAACATCAATGGTACTAAATTCCTTACTGATATTTCCTTTTGATTTATACTTTAGCGCTTTTACTTCCCTCCTAATTCATATTACTTTCTCCTTTACCTTTAAAGCTCTCTATACCTTCTTAAGTAAAGATGACCTTCCTATTCCAATATTAAGTAATAAGAAATTCGATTCGCATTATTTCTCTCTTGATTGACAACGCGAGAAAAAGCCCAACTTCCCTAGCATATTGCATTAATACTTTACTGAACTTCTGGGGAATGTGAAGGTCCACTTGAAAGTCATACTGAAATTAATTTATAGAGTTTATTTTAAAGGTCCATGTTAGGTCTCGTATCTCCAAATATTTTAACAATTAAACCTTTATTCCATTTTAAACCTTTATTCCATTAAAAGCAAAACCTGCCCACTTCAAGAAAAAATGTTACGTGTTTTCCGTTAACCTCCAAACCACATCATCTGCTTACACTTAGTGGAGATACTGCTGAGTTCTGTACGTAAAGGAAGGCCTCTCTAGAAGAAGAAATCATATGAGTTTTTCTTCACTGTCCATTCCCATTCCAACCTCCTTTTTACTTCGTGGCATTGTGGAGATGGGAATTCTCTTCCTCCTCTCTTCAAGATAAATAATAATGAAATAACTTGATAGAGGCAATTATTTATTGAAGACTCAGCATAGGTCTTGTCATACGTCTTCTATTTTTACATCACATATAATTGGAGCTAATCATCTTCTTTTTAAATGCAAGAACGAATTATCTACGTCCGGCTCTTAATAGTTAAATATTTTACGTAGAGAAATTGAAGAAAAGGCGAACTCGCTTTATTCTACAGCTTTGAGATAACATGCAAGAAATTCCCACTCCAAGCTCGAAAAGGTTAGATCATCTTTCCTGCTTTACCACTACCACCACCTATTTGCATTCAAAACTTTTAAACTGTTATTTTATATAGCAAAACTTTGCTCTTTATTCCCCTCTTCCATGAAGAGTGAAAACGAAACGACTTCTCCGATACTTCTCCGATACCTGATATGTGTTGCATTTTTCATCACATATCTGTAAGCTCCAGTCCCTCTCCACTGTAGGCACTTGAATTCATGTCCTTTCTTTTGGATGTAAAAATAATGTCACTCGTATTCCATCATTCTTTGAAAGCGATGCAGCTTGTGCTCGAAAAACATTCGAATTCTGTTCATATCTTTCCTTTTTTCTCTCTCTCTTACAAGAGAAACTAAATTGAGAAGTGGCTATCTTGAAGGCTTCTAATATAAACGAGGCTTTAATACTATAAAAATGTCCATACGCTGAAAGATTTCAAGACGTTGCCCTTAGACATCTGTGGAATGTATGAAGATGTTTTAAAGTTTTTTCCAGTTTCTGGCGATAAAGTTACCATCAGAGGTTAAACAGTCTAATAATCAAAAGCTTTTCTACAAGAGGCTGAATATCCGTTTCCAGAAGGATTTCAACGCGTCCCTAGAGTCGTATGAAAGGTTTGAATATATCAAAGTATCCTTCCATTCCCTCGATATAGTTTTCACAAATGCAATTAAAGATTGAAATCTTGGACACATTGAAGCTTTCATTCACTGCGTTTCGAAAAAAATCAAACAATATATTCTCTTGGTATCATTTGTCCCCCCCAGAAAAGTACAATTTCTCACTACAACATTTATCCAACAGAAATAAATTTTCACATCCCTCGAAAATCACTCAAAACAACAGAAATATTTTTCATATTATTCGTTTCATTTGACTCAAAGTCATTTAGACGTTAAGTTCGTTTTTCTAACCAGTTGTCGTATCAGTCAACCCACGAGCCATCCAACCAACCAACAATCCATTTGACTGTCTGTGCTAGTTAGGAAATCGCAAACAAAACAAAGAAAAAAAAAGAGGAACGCAAAAAAAGGGGGCATATTGAGGTTATACAAACAACAACAGCAACAACAACAAAGACAAGAGGCAAAAGAATGTTAACGTACGAACAAGCAGAGCTAAAATGGCGCATTATACTTATAAATACTGCTGCGTCACTGCTACGATTCTATAGAGCACTTCAAAATACAAACACCAAACACATGCAGACTTACATTCACACACACACATACATATTCATAAGCAAATACAGCTGTGTGGATACATAAATAAATAAAATATATATATACATCGTTACAAATCTCCCTTTCGTTTCGTTTTGCAAAATATGATGATGATGTTGATGTTGGTTCCACCGACCCAACGTCTAACCAACCAACCGTCCGTTTGTTTGTTTGTTGGTTCATTCATTTCTCGTTCATATTCTATCATTTATTTACCATGACTTGCAAGCTCATGTAGACAGGCACTCGTAGAGAACTTGAATATTTTCTGTTGTTTTTTTTTCTTTCGTACATTTTTTGTTGTTGTAATTTTTTAATATTATTTTTATTTTGGCCAACAACTACAACAAGTTATGGTTGTGAAATACACTGTGATAAATTTGGGCAGTCGATTTTATGAGGAAAGAAAAGAATGATAGAATTTGTGATTAAAATAAAACAAAGGGAACGAAGCCGCAAACTGTTCCGTGGAATAAAGAGCATTGTCAACATTAATGCTGAAACTGAATTGTTCAATCCTTATTCAGCGGGTCTCTCTCAATATGAGCTATTGAAATTAGATCATATGATCGCAGGGGACCTCCACCATGTCCAATTGATTCGCTTAAAGAGAGCAATCAACACAAAATAACCGGAATATTCAATTGGACACGTTTTCACGACAATTGGATTTTCCTATCGGAACGACCCGTGTCACATTCGGCTAAAGATTGTCAACCCAACGTCAGCTGTATCAATCGGAAATTTTTCCCCAAGAAAGAACAACTAGATACAGACGAGCTGTTACAACAACTATGCGCACACTACGTTCCAACCTCTTTTCGAATATAATTGAAATTAGAAGCAAGTCCTTCCCATCGCGAAGAAGTGATTACATGTGTTTTAGTCACCCATCTTTCGCTTCCTAACTACCTTTTCACTTTGTGCTGTTGAAAAAAAATTACAACTCTCCCGCTTCCAAGAAAAATATTTGTGAGGCTAAACCATTCTCACTACCTTATAAATCCAAAACGTATTTTGTTAAAGAACTTCCTCAGAGGTTAAAGGATAAGAAGTAATCACCTCGGACGGATGATGCAGAAGCAATAAGAAAAACTTTTAGTACGACAACGGCAGATGAGAAGTATCGATTGATGCAGAGCGCTTTATTTATATGAGAAGGCGCTTTATTTTTAGATGGTAAAACAGCAATGGGTTTGATCCATGATTGAAAAAAGTAGTTGTTAATAATGGTCAAAATTTCTAGTAATAGATAAACTCATATTGGGCAGCTCAGGAAATCCAATAAGATTAGAGTAGCGATTCATCTGACAAACAGTCCCTTGTTTCTTCTAACTACAATCATTCATTCTTTACCCCAAAACAGGAGCAATTTTTAGAGCGGTATCCACATGCTGACAGAGGGATTAAGAAAAAAAGCTGATGATGGCCAATATATTGAACAACGGTTCAACTCATTTAAGCTGCTCGAACGCACAAACAAGCTAATAACGATCACTTTTGTTTTTGTAATAATATTGATAAGAAAGAAGCTTTTAGATTCTAAGCGGAGTTTATAGAATACCGTCAGTACTTTGCTGTTCCTGTTTTCAATTTCGGGAATATTTTCGCTACTAGTGGAGATTTCTCTTTTTTCAGGAATCTTCTAAGCTGTAAAAGTGATTTGAGTTGGTAAACTTATACATGATTCAGAAAAGGCTTCATAAAATTAAAGCTATAACTCTATTTAGTTAAACAGGATCTATAAATGAAACTAAACACCAAAGAGTCCATGTCCATGGAACCCTAAAAGGTAATAAAGGGTGAAACGAAGGGCAAATAGACTCAAACGAATGAATACATCTAGGTGAAATGAGGGCAACTATTCATAATAGGGATATGTTTGGGAGTCTTCAAAGGAACTGACAGAATCAGCAATTGACCAGTGCCAGAGTTATAGAATTATTTTCGAAAAAAAAGCATTTTGTCACCACTGTGTCACAAGTTACTCAATAACTTTTCATAGCATAAGGAAAAATCACGATGTTAAGATGTTGTTGTTGTAACAGATGTTTTTTGTTGCTTGGCCTATAAATTTCGGGTCATTCCGGTGCAAAGAACCAAATGTCGAGTTAAAATGTACACTGTGCTTCTATCGGTTGTCTAAAGATTTGGAAACGTATTTGAATAGAGATCAATAACTTAGACTTTTTGAAGTGCTTGTTCGAAGGACCATAAATACTTTATTCTATTAAAAGGAAATAAAGCTGTTTTTGAAAACTGTAGATTTTCACCCAAAACATTGGAATGTATTCAGTTACGGAAACCCTGTTCAAATACGGAATAAAGAGATAAATGATGGGATTAATTTTAAAGAGAAATAGTATGAAGGCGATGAGGGTAAAGTTCAAATGCAGAATGCAGATACCAATGGCCATGGAGACTAATTGGCAAGTTAGAAAGCTTTATATTCTAAAATTATTTAAGTGTTTGTAGGATTTCATCCAGTTCGAAGGATCATAAATATTTTATTTATTTTGTTTTTTTATAGTGAAAGTTAATTTTTGATCGACATATTTAAGGACCTTAACAGAGTGGGCGCACATTCGAAATTCCTACATAATTTAAACCAGAATTTCTTACAGTGTACATTTGTGTGTACTTCAGTATATAAATAAGTACTAATACATACATATACATTTGTATATATAAATGTATTGCACATTCATACACACATACATATATATGTTTATATGTATATGTATGTAAGTATATGATGTATGGGTTTTATGTTACTTTTAAGAATTGTTGTTTCAAATTGCTTTTAGCGTAATACTAAACTAAATTGAGAATAATAGATACGAACACATACAAACGCTCTTTTGATGCAAAAAAAATAAAATAATAATAAAAACAATGTATAAATATGTATGTAATACATAAGTACCTATACATATGTACAAACATATGTATATAAATTTATATAGACATTGTAGAAGAAGCAGCATAAAGCTTGTTATATATCAAATTAAACCAGAAAAAGGCAAAGAACAAACAAAAAGAAGAGGGAGATGAAATTTTAACATCGTTTAAGAAATTTTTACTCAGTTTATTATAACCGATTTTAGCAATTTTATTGAAAATGAAAAAAAAAAGAAATAATAAAGAATAAAATTATATATTGAAATTGAAATAGAAAACAAATGGGAAATTGAAGACATTTAAGCACATGAACCTTCTTTTGTTATTGTAGTTGTTTTTGTATTTTAGAAAAAAAAGAAAAATTTATAGTAGATTCGATATGCTCCACCATCGCATGAGGTAAATGGGAGTAACTTAAGTTTATTATACCGCAGAAAGCGCCCGTATCCAGAGAATGAATTAATACCATAGATTAGATTTAGCTATGTCCTTGTCTCTATCTGTGACTCACATATTCAAAATTTTTAGCCAAATGGAATAAACTTTTGGCATACGGTCCTTTTAGTAGTTCGGTACTTTAAATCACCTAAATCGGTTCTGTGGAAAAAAGTTATAGGAGGATATCTGAAACAACCTCTTTAACATTTAAGATAAATTTTATTTAATTTAAATAATTTTGAAGAGCAGGGGCTACAATATTCCCTGGTATGCTTAGACGTTGGAAATTAAAGCATGTTCCATGTGAAAGCTTATACGTCCTAAATGCCAAACTAAATTTAATGAAACCAAGTCAGATTAATTTTTATTCCCTATAACAGTTTGGTATTAACAACCAGCCAAATCGAATCAGTAGAGAAAAAGATATAGAACGATATTTGAAACCAACTAAATTTTGTCTAAAAAGTTCAATTGAAATTTGGCAGAGAAATGAGGATTTGTGATCGGTATATAGAGGAAAGGTACTACAGAAATGATCAGTGTCAGTAGTAGCTTTAATCAACTGCAACGGATCGTTAGCAATAAAGCTACAGAACGATATTTGACTCAAAAAATCTTAATCTTAAATAGTTTTGTTATGGAGACGAAGGGTATTTCCGGTCGATTTTACACCTCTAACAAACTGAAATTTGGAATTGCTATCGGTATGATTCGGAGCGTTTTTAATAAAGCTTAAGAACGATATTTAAAATAACAACAAAAACTTGCAAACTTACAAAGTAAAATTTCCTTAAAGAATTCAGTCAAATTCTAAATCATAAAAATTTTGGTGAGAAAAATTGTGGAGACGAAGGATATTTCCGGCAGGCTCTAATACCTCTGCTGAACCGAAACTTGGCAGAAGTATGAGGATATGGGCTCGGTAGGTAGGGGAAAGGTCAGATGCAGCAATAGCTTAAACTAAATTAATGGTTCAGAGAAAATCTGAAGCTTAAGAATATGGTGATGGAGGGTATTTCTGGTGAGCTCAGGGGCGTAGTAACTAAGGCTTTAAAAGATAAGTAATTAAATTAAAATTAAAATGCATCTTACGTTTTATGCTGGAAATGATGGAAATACAAATTCAATTTAAAACTTGAGGAATTTTTTATAGAGGCATGAGTATAGCATCTAGCAAGGAATGGAAGTGAACTCCCTCTGTAAGATAAGTAATCATCACCGCATTACTCTCTATGTGTTCTTGTGAGAGGAGAATTAGCACTCGAACATCCTAATCCTGGACATGCCCATTAAGTGTTTAATACTACGTCTCTGGAAATATTCTTGTTAACAAAATTATTGGAACTATTCTTGAGACATGAAAATTATCACCCGGAAATATTAATACTGGACATGATTGTTAGCAGATCTACTCCGCATTAATCCGTACAGACGCTTATTAGGCGTTCATTAACACGACTCAGGAAATTCGCTCGTTTTACAAATTTATAGAAAGTTACCTGAAACAAATTCAAAAAATTGTACAATTCTTATCCTAAAACGATCGGTCGAGATTTGAGGATTAAAGAATTTTTAGTAGAGGTGGGGGAGATAGCACCTGGTATGGAGATAAACTGTCCATCAAGTTCGGTCAGGAATAGATGTACCCTCCGCTTGGGATAAAAACATCCAATAAATATTTTTTAACAGATCAATTTTGAGACTTAAAGATTTTTTTTGGCAGAAGGTGGTAAGAGGATAAGAGCACTCCAGAAATAATTTCTTTTTCAAGCGTTTGGGATTTAAAGAATTTTTTGTGTTGGCTTCCAAATATTATAGGATTCGGAGGAAGCGTCCGAAACATATATTGACTAAAAAGACTTTAATAGAGTACTATTTTCATTTGTTTCCACTGTGATTTTTACTGAAGGATGTCAAAGATTCGATCCATTTGAACAGAACATTCTTTCTTATTTCTTTTTCAGTTTCTTATTATTATCGAATGGAACTATACTTTAAATATATAGACTGTAATTTGTATATGTGTAAGTACACACATACATATTTAACTTGAATTATTTAAATTGAAATTATTGTAACAATTTTTATTAGAATTTTACTTTTTATTATGGAAAATTTTATTGAAAGACAAAAAAATGATTTCAAATAAATTTAAAAAAACTCTTATAAATTGTTTGTTGTTGTAACCCTCTCTTGTGGTAGGGAAGTAGGAGTAGTATTATGCCATGACTTATTTCTATGATTTAGATAATAATGTTGAATATTATTTTCAGTTCACTTATTTTGTAATATGGCGCAGTTCTTATTATAGTTTGGCACTTTTAAAAAGAAAATGAAATTTAAGTGAAACTTTTTCAAGCATTTTTAGACAGACTTTCGTTGAAATGGTACAACATAGCAGAGGAGGAGGAGGAGATTGAAATGTTATTGGGATTTACCAGAATTTGGTACTTTTTCCACAAAAATAAGCTCAACATGGAAATGTCCCAAATACAAATTATTATTCGCTATAGCAGTTTGGTATTTACAACCAGCCAAATCGGATCAGTAGTGAAAAAGATATAGAACGATATTTGAAACAACATTACCAACCAACTAAATTTTGTCTAAAAAGTTCAATTGAAATTTGGCAGAGAACTAAAGATTTGTGATCGGTATATAGAGGAAAGGTACTACAGATATGATCAGGGTCAGTAGTAACTTTAATCAACTGTAACGGATCGTTAGCAATAAAGCTACAGAACTATATTTGACTTGAAAATCTTAAACCTAAATAGTTTTGGTGTGGAGGCGAAAGATATTTCCAGTAGACTCTTATACCTCTATCAAACTGAAATTTAGAATTGAATGAAAGAAAATGAACAGATCTTTATTAAAATAGAGATAAAAATATGATCTCAAAAGCAAAGACTAGAACTAGCAAAGGCATCTAAGTTCACTCCGAAATTTGTTGTGATTTTAGACTAAAAAATATGAGAAAATTACAAGAATTTCACAAATTGGAACCCTCAAAGCAACATAGTAAGAGAAAACCAATTGTAAAGAAAGAGGAACTTAAAGAAACCCTCCTCATAAGAACATTACCACTGCAATAGACATGAATACTCAAGGTTGAAATGAAGACTTTTTGAGCAGAATAACAATTAATGCGGTGAAAACGAGTAGAATTGGATGGGTCATTTTTGGATCCCAGAACTCCAAAGTAAGACAAAAAAGTGACATAACAAGATTTGGCATAAATTTAATCCGCAAAGGAATCTCAAAATCGAGGAAACTTGAAAGAGTGACGATGTTTATAACATTTAAATACTTTTCAATTCGTAGTCGCCCAAATAAACTCAATTCAAATTAAGTGGAGTAATTTTCCACAAAGAAAGCGAAATTCCATAAAGATTTCTGTGGAGCAGTAATCCGCGCCAGACAAATTGATTCGGTTTTAAAGTAAAGTATAAAACAAGAAAACAAAAATTATAAAACCTTGTGTGAAAGCGAAGCAGGATCTGAAGAATTTCGGTATGGACTCTTATCTTGTGAGTTCAATTAATATGTCAACTTCACGATTGAAATGTAATGCAATTGCACAATTTATTTTTTTAAAGTCTTGGAAAAAGTCTAACTGAATATTTCACCGTTTTTAAGAAACAAAATTTCGAAAAATTTTCTCCTGTTATCACTTTTTTTAAAGGCACAGAAAATCAGTAGGGAGATCTCCCTCAAAGAAGTTTGTGGTGCGATCTTCCTCGGTTTTTTTAAGGAATAAGTAATGCAAACTAATTTCTGAAACTCTGTGCTTAAGTGAAGGAAGATCATCGCTTTACATAAAAATATACAGAAAATCTGGAGAAAGATTTCATTTAAATTAATATATGAGACGCCACTGAAACTACAGTTCCAGCCTGACTGGTTTTATGTGCCCATTAGAATGAGTCATGGTGACTGTACTACCCAAAACGCCGGAAAAGTCTAGATCTTTAGGATCAGTGTGGAGTTGCATTTTCAACCGGTTGCTGTGACTCTCAGATCGGCAGAAGTACAATAGTCTTCTTTCCTAATCCAGCAGGAAGTCATGTCCTAATATATAACTTGGAATTGGTAATTATAGAAGTCTTTTGTATTTTAGATCGTTAGTAGATGCACTATATTTACCCTTTGCGAGGAATACTATGAGGTTAGATCTGCAAAGATAATTAGATATTCACGTTAAATACTTCGTAGATAACCTTCTTTAGGGGGAACTAATCAAGTAATGCTTGATTAGACGAGAAGTTTTGTCAGTTTTTTTTGGCTGACGTAGAAAAGAATCCTCTTCCCGCTTTAAAAAGGAAACGATTAAAATAGGAATAACATTGCTTCTAATAGAGTGGAAGTGAAAACGAAACATCTTAATCTTATAATGATGTAGAATAAGACACAAGGACATGATTTTCTATGACAAATTGGTTTTCGAAAATAATGTTATCCAAGCCGTCTATCAGTTCGTCCAACGTCTCTTGTTTAGAGGAAATGTAAGGATTCAATCCCATTTAAACAAACAATCATCATGGGGTGTCACACAGCAGTACATTTTGGTACAGTTAAAAACAAAGGTTTTATATCATGACCGACCAACTAGCGAAATCAAAGTCAAAGCCGAATATACATGATGCCAAGGTAATACTGTGGGATTGATTCTTTTGAACAGGCCATATTTTTCTATTATATTTCTATATTTTTCTATTATTTCACCGCTATACCAAATGTTGCTAAAGCAATTTAGTGGATGGGAAGTTTTGACTACCATTTGTTTCGAATGATAGAGAACGTTCTTATCGGAATACCATTGGTTTCAGAACAGTCTACTTTAAATAGACTTTGATTACCTTAAAAATGAAGCTTTTCTCTTTCGTTTATTAAACCTAATTGGAATACCCAATAACAGGCCACTGAAATAATTGATATCTTCTATTTAATTAAAGTAATTAAACTAAACGCTTAAATTATAGACCTTTTTGTTGAATTCTCTTGTTTTAAATTCTCATTTTGTACGACAATGACTTTGCCTAAATTTATCGCATTCAAACGTAAAATATTATTAAAAATTATATACTTTTATTAAAATTTATAATAAAATAATGTGCAACAAAAACAACAATAATAAAAAATTATATTCATTTGGCGTTGATTTTATTTTTTGGGGGATTTTTTTTTGCTTTTTCTACTCCAAATAATTTATTTTTATTAAAAAACAACAAAAGCGCCATTAGCAGACACATTAATTTATAAATTGTGTTTATATTCTTCCTCTTCTTCTTATTTCATTTGTGCTGCTTCTTCTTATTTTATTTGCTGTCAAATACTTATTTTTCTTTATTTTTGTGGTGACTGCTGCAAGCGAGTTCCTAACATTTTGTCGCAGTCACAGTTAAATCCATAAAATGTGTTGCTAATGAGCTGCAGAGGGACAGAGGGGAGAATGTGATAGAAAAGATAATGATTTCTTGGGAGAAATATAGTTCAAAAATTATTATGAACTCTCTACGTGAGACCAATAACAACACCGACAACGAGAGCAACAAAAATTTTGAAATTGAAAATAAAATAAAAAATGGAGAACCGAAAAATATTTTTGACAACAAAACTACAATAATAATTATAATCTTCATCATCAGCAACAGCAACAACAACAGCAACACTGAAAAGGCAGCGATAATAATAACACCAACCAACAACAGCAACAACTAGAAATATTGCTGGTAGAAAATCATAACAACTGAATCTGTATTATAAAATTTTGAAAGATTCTTTTTCTTCTTGTTTCGTTTTAATGATAAATTATATTTTCAAAGTGTGTGTGTGTGTGTGTATTTGTATGTGTTGGACGAAGAGATGAAAGGGGGAACAGGAAAAATATATTTAATATAAAAATAGAAAACAAAAATAAAATCATTTTAATTTCTTTTTTCAAGAATCTGGGAATAAGGAATCGTGAGAGTTTTAAGTGTAATAGTCGAACTAAGGGAAGATAGATGGGAGTGATCGTTCTGTCAACGTCTCTCGGTTTCAACGAATATGAGGTCCAAATTCCTTGCTTTCGCTTGAGTCTCAATGCTTTTAACAACACCAAAAAAACTTGCTGTGTGACACCCCAACATGATCATTCAAACTTTTCTTGCAATGTACGAACGGTATTGAATCCTTATATTTCCACTAGTCAAGAGGCATTGGACGAGTTGTCAGACAGCTTGAATAACAAGAGCTGCCCCTCAGCGAAAAATATCGATAATTTAGAGATGAGAAAGCAAGACATCCGCAAATCTAAGCCGGTAAAGGAATTGTGCATTCTTTAGAAGATTTTCCTGCCTGCAAAGAAGAGACATTATTTGAACTTAAATATCATTTTAAGACTAAAGATCATCAGTTGGACTGATATGAAGAGAAAATGCAGTCTCATAAAAATCAAATACAGACCAACTAAAATCTATCTAAATTAAATCCTCATCCGAAGTGAATTAAAGATATATTGGCCACCTCTTTATAATATTAAAGATCAATAATAAATAATAGGAAGAGTCAGAGATACGTACTTAGGTATAGACACGCTAGGGTTCTGTTCATACTAGAGGAGACTATCAAGTATAAATACCTCGCAATTGTTGAAGAATATCATAGTTAGAAATTGTAACAACAAACCTGATGAAGAAGAGATCGCGAAGAAAGTAGAGTTCTATGCTTCTTTTCTTCTTTCATATTTATGGCTACAACTCTTTGAGTAAATGTGATAAATCACCAAAAAAAGTGGGAAGGCGGTCACATAGCTACAACAGAAAACTCATGAATTTGCAATTAGATGAGAAAGGAATGTATGTGTTAAAAAAATGCAGGACCATTTTAGAAAATTGACATCACATTACAAGTGACTGATGAAGAAAGTCCGCTGGATTGTCTAAAAAGAAAGAGCCGCTCCGAAAACTCTTACAGCATCGCCAGTTGAAAGACCAATTTACCAGTGACATTAAAAGTCACTGATGAAGAGGTCACATAGGGCTAAGAGAAAAAGCTCTTTCGCCAAGGCATTTAGATTTCCTAAAAGATAAAAACATAGCTACTGAATGACCTTTCAATGAGATAGGTAGCGATCAACACATTATTAGCTTTAAGTACTGAAAAGCGACTTTATTAACAATTTATATGCACTAAATATCAAACCTTTAAACGCTTTATCGCGAAGGTGAAAAAATAATTCTCTTAGGTGAATCGTTCAGAAACAGAAATGTTGACGATCACACGGCCATTCCAAAAACTATGATTATCAGTTAAAGACCAATTGATGCAATGGTGAAGGAAGATCTTTTGACATCCTTCCCTTCAGGGCGATTGTCGAAGACTTATCCTTTTCACTTATGAAAAGTCAGCGACGACAAACAAAAACCATTTTGTCACCGAGGCAGATGGAAATTCAAAAAATGATGAATGTAGGCAACAAGACAGTCTCTTGGGGATATATCATGACTGTAGCTGCAAACGTAAAAGCTGGAAAATTATTTAAAGACATGAATCCATTCCATCTCCTAGTAATTTCAGCTACTGAAAATTCTTCAATATAAGAATAAGATTAAATTCTTATCCGAAAAAGACTTTCTTGCCTCTAGTCAAGATATATTGATCTAGTCCATTGTCGAAGAAAATTAAAAGCCTCTAGACAGTCTCATGGCTACAAAGGCAAACAGAAAAGCTAACTTATCTATTCAAAGTAGATTTATCTTTTTCCATTTCACATTATATCATGGAAATATTATCTCCTGAAAATACTATCTCGAATATAAGAATTGAGATTGAATCCTCATCCAAGGAAGAGCTTGACTCTAGTCCAGAGAAATTGGTCAAACTATCAGAGTAGCCCACTACCTTCTCATTCAAAGCCGTTAAGACTTTCAATCTATAGATAAAAAAGAGTTAAAAAAGTTGGAAGATGATCAAAGATGAATGCTATCAGGCGATTGCCGAATAATATCAGAAGGAGAATAGCAATGACACAAAAAGTCGCTGAATTATCAGCCCTTTTAATGAGTAAAGCGCATTACCCAAAAGTAAGGTATACTACAACACGTCAAAACCCTGAGAGCTGTCACCTCTACAGACCACCCAATGTAATGGTGTTGCATCACCCACCTGATAGTGACTCCAAATAATGACAGTATTGCAACGGACAGCGATCAGTCCTCTCCATGTAATTTCCCCATTCAATCTGGGGAAATTTCCAACTTAAATTCCTAAAATCTTTAATAAATTCTACATAAAAAAACATTCAAAAAAGTTGTTTACAATTTGTAACATTTCCAAGAAAACAAATCAACAATAATTTTCCATCTAAATATTTTATTTTTACTGTTAATTCTTAAGCATTTAACTCTTAAATTGTTAATGCCGTTTTTATTATTTTTTTTATTCTTTTTTACTGTTTTTACGTCGTTCTTTTTGTTATTTTTATATATAAGAAATGTTGTTTTTGTTTTTTGTTATAAATTTCTGAAAACTTTCCATTCCAAAATATCTTTCTTGTTGACAATAACGTATTGAGATTTGTAGACGTTTTTTTTAAACAATATTTTTGTTGTTTTTACACAAATAACACTGTTATTGTTGCTTTTATTACTAATGTTTTTTTTGCTGCTACTGCTACTGCTGTTGTTGTTATTATTATAGCTACATAATGGTCATTTGCCGTGGCTGTCACCTTCTAAAAGAAAAAACATCATCGAGTCAAAGAAAAAAGAAGCAGCAGCAGTGGGGAAGAAAAGTTTTGCACGAGTGTGTAAATAATCTTTTTTTCTTCTTCTTCTTCTTTCAGTTTTCTTTGCAATTTTACACAAGTTTACTTTCTTCTCTACAAATGAAGGCATACAAAATATACACATACATAATGTATGTACATGCATATGTATATACTTACAGTACTGAACAAAAACTATAAGCACAGCAATCATTTTATAACAAAATTTTAGAAGAATACAACCTTAAATGGTTTGGCTAATGAAAACACTTATTTCGCTTAATATTTTAATAGAATAACTCGTTTAAGAGAAATCATCAATATTTTTACAGTGAATAAATCATTATATGTCGGTTTCTAATCGGGTAAAGTGACAATTTTTCCCCGATTTAATTAAACGATTTTATAAATCCAAAGGAAACTCTCTGAAACCAAAATGGTGATCAAAACAAAAAGAAACTAGTGTAGCTGAGCTAAGAATAATACTGTACCTGCATAACCAATTCAAGTCATTTGCCTAAATACTTCGTTTCACTATTAAAAGTGTTGTGAATCGGTGAGTCACAATAAGCGGGCGACCTAAAGTTTTAACTCCCCGCGAAAATAACCAAACTATCCGAATAATCAAATGCATTTCTAAAAAAATATCTACCTAAATTGCAACAAAAGTCCAACTGAAATATAACAAAAATATTCACCTCATTACCGTTCATAGAATGCTGCATGAGGCTGGTTAAAATGCTCGAGTTGCTAAATATTAATCTCTTCAATAATCCACGCTCTTTAAGGGCGTAAGAGCTTAAAGGGAAACCTATTACATTTTATATACAGGCGCATTTCTCCGATGAAAGCAAATTTAATATATTTCGTAAAGAAAGTTTAATACAGAATATGCAAAACAAACTCTCTCTCCTACATCAAAATTAGGCGGCATTAATGTAATGGTGTATGGGTGTATGTCATGTGTCATGTATGATTTTCATAGACTGCTTTTGGGGATAAAACCGTTAATTTAAATATTTTAAAAAAGAATCTTAAAAAAAGTTCGGAAGATTAAATTTACCAACAAGTTTCGCATTCCAACAAGACAACGATCCAAAACATTTAGCCCATGAAGTGCGTATTTGGTAAATTTATAAAGTGACTCAAATTCTACTGCAACCCAGCACAGTCTCCAGGCCTCTATACAATTTAGTATTTGTGGGAAGAACTGAATAGATGGATCAAAAAGGAAAGACGGGCGTTAAAGGAAAATGGGTAAAAATCGAGGAGGGAGTTACAATTTGGTAAATTCAATGTCAAATCGTTTGAATGAAGGCTTGTCCACTAAGTACTGAAATATTACGTAAATAAAGGGCAATATAGCGCTTTCTTGGCAAAAATGAGTATGATTTTAAAGAAACGCAAGTATAAATATGCTATATATTAAAGTAAATACATTAGAATTCTTACATACACATGCACACATACACTCACAGAAGTTTACAATTAAAATAAAAAAGCACTTAATGAGTTTAAATAACAAATTAAATATATTTTTGTCTATAACTTTTTTCTACTGAACCGAATATACTGCAGCAATTTTGCTGGTTTTAAATAGAAAACTTTTCAGGATTATAATAAATAATCAGGTCAAATTTCATTGAGCTCTGTAAGTGATTTTGGATGTGACGTACTAACAACACACAGATGGACATAGCTAAATCGACTCAGATTTTCACTTGATGCAAGAAAAAATATACTCTATGACGTCGGTATAACAAAGTAAATATACCCTTATGTTTTCTTCTCTTTATAATTGATATATTTTAGGAGACTATTAATATACTGAACCAAAAAGACAGAAATATTTGTTGATTTATACCAAGAATATATATACATTATAGGGTCTGAAATTATTGCATCTTAGCGTTACACAGAATGACAAAGTTAACATACCCTCTTCACCACTTGCAGTGGTGGAGGACATAAATATAGTTTTTGAAACGACTAACAATTCGGGAAAAAGAAAAATTCACTTGCTGTGCCAATAATTTTATTCGGGACTGTATGTTTACATACATACATATGTTTTTAACTATATAAAAAGTATTTTTGTTAATTTGTTATTTATTTTATATTTCACATTTTTTCTTCTTATTATTTCTTATTACTTCTTTTAAATTTAGCTTTTTTTCTTTTACACAAATGTAATCTTCTTTCTTCTTCAGCTTCCTTCTTTGCTTTTTCGCTTTCTTCCTTTCTTTGTTATTGTTAAGTTTTTGTTTTTGTTTTTTTGTGCCAGTGTTGTATTTCATATCGTTTTTCGACCTCTCACGTTTGAGGATTACAATTTAATGCGTCTTTTTTTTTTGTTTGTTTTTTTTTGTTGTTGTTGTTGTCGCTTTTTTTGTTACCACATCATATGGCACAACAATGTTTTCTTAATTAATTAAAACGTGTTTCTTGTTTCCTCAAGTTTTTTCTTTTGGGTTTTATATTATTTATTTGTTAATACTGATGAATTTTGTTTATATTTGACTTAATTTTTGTTTTTTCTTTCTTTTTTGGGGGTATGAAACTGTCAAATTGAATGTCAATAAGAGATCAGGCCCGGAAAATAATATGTTCATGTCTAAAACTTAATTGAATTGTATTAATTTTAATACAAGTTATTATAAAAGTGAATTTTAATGTTTTTCTTAATTTTTAATGTAAATTTTCGTATTTAAATTAATTAAAATTGATTAATAATGGATTAAGAAATTGAAGTGATTAATAACTAGTGAAATATGGATAATAATGAACGGTTGAAATTGAATCATCTGCACTAAAAACAATTGTTTAAAAAAACGATCTGAACACTCAATCTTATAATCTTTAATTTCAACAACACTTAACCACATACTGCAGGATTGCCAAAAATGTTTAGCTTCTCCCCCTTTAAGTCCAGAACTGGTATTTCCAAATTTCTAAACCAATAGTCATCGAAGCAGCGTAGACATATGTTAACATAATGTTCAGAGAATTTTATTCTTTTATGCATTATAAAGTGATGTATGCCGATGATTTAGCTGATGATTGCATATGTAACGTCTGTAATCTGAGCTCAAACTTCTCAGCGAGTGGAGCTTAAGTAGTGATCTGATTGTCGTTCCAACTGAACAATTACTTCTCAGTTATAAATATAAAATTTGTAAATTTTCTTTAACTAACCTTAATGGTCTTTTATTGTGCTCTCTTGGCAGAAAAATGTTAATAGTTCGAATGCTAGCTAAAACTCCAAATGAAGTGTAGAAGGCTTTAGAGGATAACGCCTTTGATAACGTTTTGGGGAACTCGGAATTGACGTTAACTAATACCGTGCTTAATATGGCCAAAAGATTAGATGCATGAACAAGTAGAGAATTCCTACATATTTTCATTGTAGCGAATATAGGTGACTCTCACAATAACGATGATTGCTTTTCTGAAAAAGTTTTCTAGCATCATAAAGACGGATGATTCTCCCTTTAGGGAAGATTCAGTCGAGGTTTATACGAAGGATCAACGATCTGTCAGTCTGAAGTCTGCAAACTTTCCAAAGATACGAATATAAACTTTAGGAAGATTATTGATCAATGCATCTTTAGACGGAATTGTAGGTTGCTAGTAGAACTACTAGATGGCTTAGCAATTCTACCGCTAGTCTGCCTGGATCATCCCACTGTTATCTCACGGACAAAATCTACTTTTTAACAACATCTGTATAAGTTGCGATAATAAGGAAGAAGTAGTTGGACATTTTTTCTGCAATTTTTAGGAAAACCGGTCTGTATCAATTGGCTGAACTTTAGAACGTTTTAATCAAAATCTATAATGTTATTTCATACTTGAAGGTAATAAGAACATCAATTCGGCTGCCTACGAAAGATCTTCCATTTCAAACAAATTTGGTCACCGATCATTGTCAGGATAGTTTTGCCTGAATTTATGTCTTATAAATTCAGTTCCACATTTTTAGCCCTCTTTTAGCACAGATTAGATCATTAACTTTAACATAACAATGTTTTCAGTGAATTTTTCTAGAACTAAAATATTTAACAGTTTTCAAGTTCAGAAAATTCCTTAAAGCATTTTTCATTATCTTAAAGTATTAAAATCATAAAATGAAAATTATTTAAATCATTTTTTATTTATCTCGAAATAAAAAACCCTTTTCGCACAATGACATGATATGAATTGAATGAATGAATGAATGTTGTCGTCATTATATTGCATGCGATTCCAATTATAAAAATTTTACTAGTTCAGTTCACAGTTCACATAATATATTTAAGGTTTCATTTAAATGTAATGACAACAACAAAAACAACAACCAGCTGAAAAGAATACTAGAAAGGGAAGAAGTATGAAAGAGAAATAGATATACAATGAATATGTGTTTGATTGTGTGAATAATAAAAACCTCAAGAGATTACGTTACAGAATTAATACAAAACTCTGAAGGTTAACATGTGAGAATTCTAGTTGGAACTTTTGGTTACCATAGGTCGAAATGTATACAACCTTTTTTTTTTTGAATTTATCAAGAAAAGAACTAAATAGAACCATGCTGAGTTAGCAGAAGATACTATTCATAACACACACAAACACCCAAACATACTTACAATTATTCAAGAAGGAGAATAAAACAGCAGCAGCAGAGAATAACAGTCGAGAATATAAAAGATAAAAAAATAAAAGAAATAAGAGTAGAAGGAAAAAAATAAATAAATTGCAAAATTTTAATGAATACATTTGAGATTGTACAACGAAGTAAACTTGTATTAATGCGAGTGTGTGTGTATGTGTGTATATATGTGAAATAGACAGTTGGTGAACGAGTAAGTCAGCTGGTGAGTTTATTTGGCGGTGAGTAGGTGATATAACGAGTTATTTAGTTTGTATAAATGTGTGTGAATGTTGTTTTGTGAATGCGGCTAAAATTCCAAAATACAAACACACACACACACTCTGGAGAAGTTTAGCTAGCAACAACAACTACAAAATAATAACAACACTGACACACTCACACAAAAACACTCGAATTCTATACAAAGCCAACAAAAAAAACAAGAAGAACGTGTACAAACCAACAACAACGAAAAAGCTCAACTCTAATGTGCACATAACCAGCAAATAGTAACAAAAACAAGAACAACAACTATAAGAACGAGTACTTCTACTACTAAAACGAACAAACCATCATCATCATCGTATTACACGCTCTCTCTCTCCCTCCTCACTCCTCTCAATTATAAATAAAAATAAAATAAAAAATACAGAAGAAAAAAAGCAATAACAACCCAGACAAATGCAAAGTAAAATCGACGTAGAACCAGAGATAGCAGTAAAATCAGCAACAACAACAAAAACAAAGACGACTAAAAAATTTTAATATGAAATAACGAGTATACAAACGACTGACGTCGTTAACAATCAAAGCAGACAGACAGAAAAGACACAAATCTACACACACTCACACATACAACATAATACTCAACTTTTTAAATGTTCGACGTTTTGTTGGACTGTATGTCTCGCTGTCTGGCTGTCAGTCCGTCCATTCGAGTGACTGCCTGCTTAGTCGTTTTTAATATGTGAGTGTGTTTTTGTCTGTCTATCAGTTGCACAGTCATTAATTTTCCATAGAAACGCCTGCTTAACTCTATGGTAACAATGTTGTCAATAAGAAACTTTTATTAACGCTTATTTATTAGACTTTAATTTTAAGGCGAATATAAAATCTAAGGGGAATTAAATTTGAAATGATAGATGTAAAGCAGATGCATATTTAATACCTTTCCTAGAATCTTTTAATTGCTTCTTTGAAAGATATAATTGAGCGAATTATATTTTGGCATTGGCAGCTAATCTAGATAAGTTTTGAAGAAGAAGATAATGCTTAGATTACAGACTACAAATTCATTTGTCTTTTCAGATATCGCCACTGATAAAGGAAATATAGCCTTTCTAAATGACTAACCGATCATATTGAAACAACTAAAATTGAAGCTTTTCAAAATAATGACCAAGAAAATATTTTTAATTAAGACAAAGAAAAAGTAGTATTTATGTGGGGAAAACTGATATTATTTTATACTTTTCCAGCTAATATCTATTCGAATCTCATTCACCCAATCATTTAGTGAACGAAAATTGAAATCTGTAAAGCGAATTAAAAATATATTAACTTATTCAATAGAGAAACCTAGAGCGCTGCCCCTTCTACGAAAAAATCTACGTAAATGTAATCTCCTAACTGAAATGAAGAGACCACATACACAAGGAGGAAAATACTCGGAACACAATTTTTACTTATTCTAATTAAAAAAAAAATTATGTAAAGTGCCCTCATCTTAAAAATCATTTCATACACAGAATGACAATTACGGCAAATTTCCAAAATCTAACTTCGAGGACACGTGCGATCACTAGGGTATAAGCAAGAAACAATTAAGGTCTCAATTAAAAATCGAATTGATTCTATTTAAACAAGCCAACTGACGACTTAAGCAAACTAAAAAATTGATAAGCTTTCTTGTGCAAGATCGCCTTTTCTCTCTTTCGTTGCTGAGGTGACAGCCCTTGGCCGAAGAATTTCGGGTCATTCCGGTAAAAAGAACCGGCTGTCGCGGGAATGAAGATCGCCTTTAAAACGATAAGCTGCTTAGAGGAATTAAATTAACGAATTCTGAAACTGGCGATATAACAAAGAATGAAATTCTCGCCTTAGGAATGTACCATTTGGACTCGCTGACAGATGACCAAAATGAAAGGTACATGGGTACCTAATGCCAAGGTTATTTTAACAGTTCTAACTTTCTTACTTTTAATTTTTTTCTTCAACAATTAGACCACAATAAGAGTCTAAAAATCCTAAGGGGATTTATCTCCAAGAACGTCAAGTCCCATGTGAAACATCGGAGATATATTAATATAATATGGTTCATCTGTAACCTTTATGCTTTCTAAAGGTTTTAATTGGAAGATAAAAACGGCAAGTGGCTCAAGTGTAGTCATTAACTTTTATGCTATCTGGAATATAGGAAATGGATGTAAATTACGAGATGGCTTCCAAATTGGTCGCCAAATTCCCCGCTCCATTAGAAAATGCTTTGGTAAACTTAAACAGCTAGAAGTTGGTTGCCTTAAATTCCGAAGCAGTGGAAGATGATTTTATGAACTTAAAGGTTTTAATAAAATGATATCGATATAGTCAGATTCTTAGCTGTTCCGCTAAATAAATATTAACGGAAATATTTAATAAAAATTTTAATCATTTTCAAAAAATCGCTAAATTACTAATTCCACTTAAAAGAACAGACCAAAGGCGTCAAGAAGAACAAGAGCAACAACAACAAAAGTAAGAAGAAAAAAAACGACAATTTATTTTAGGAAACAACAAAGAAGATAGATAGTCTTGGATTTTGACGTCGTTCCTCTTTATGTAGCTGATATATATTTTTGTTGTTGTTCCGTATTATTATTATAGCAACCTTTCACTCATACAAACTTGTATGCTTTCTTCTTCTTGATAATTTTCATCTACTTGCTGCTGCTGATTCCCCATAAAACCGCTTTCCTCTCAGTTTATTATTACTTTTTTATACTTTAATGAAAAAAATCCCCTTTTGAACGAAAATCGAGAAAAAAGAATCGGTAGCAAAAAAATAGTCAGATAAAATAAAAAAATATATTGAAAAAATTCTTTTACACAAGAAAATGTAGAAGAAAAAAATTAAATGAATAAGATTCTTCTCTTTTTCCAATGTGGGACTATTAAACAAAAAAAATGAAAGAAAAGAAACCAGAAAGAAAAATAAAAAATAAAGAGTCTGAGGTGTTACAAAACCGAACCGGTAAATAGTTAGTTGAAGGACGGACGGTAAAAGAGACACAAAGAGTCAACTCAAAAAAAAGGTAAAAATACAACAACATAAATAAAGGAAGAGAGAAAGGATGGAAAGGCATAGGTAGGAGGCCGTTGGGGGGGAAAAATTATTGAACAAAAAAATGCTAATGCCGTGTGGGGTGACTTACAGAAAAGAAATCTAAATAAGTAAAAAAACTAACAAACACACACACAGAATGTTATAATAATGGTTGGTTTTTGTTGTCAATTTCACGTTTTGTCTTGCTGACTATTTGATTTGTTCGTTTGACTCACGATTTTTATTTTTGTATTTCCATTCTTGTTTTTTTTTTATTATTTTATATTTGTTTTTGTTGTTGTTTTGTGTTGGTGTCAGCAAGTTTTATTTCGTTTATTTTTATTTTCTTCTTATAATTTTTCTTGTTGTGTTTGTATGTTTGTTTATTTTTTTGTTGTATTTTTTATTTTTTCTTTATTTCTCTGTGGCTAAGGTTATGTGTTATTTTGTATGTAACTTTGTTTATTTGCTGTCTTTGTGTCGGTACGTCCATCCGTTTGTCGGTTGTTTGTTCTCTGCTTTAAATTCACAGTTTGCCTTTCGATGGTGCTGATGATGAGAATACATGTACAGTGGTTGATAAAAACCGGGAATTATTTTGTCTGATATTGAATTTTTTTAGGAATTTATCATATCGTAGAGATTCCCAGTTATTAATATGCTTTCGCAGTTTATTCCTCCTCCACACCTCTTTAGATGAATTATATATGTCTGTGCCATCATACAGGATCTTCAAAAAAGCAAACGCCGTTATTCTGCCATTATTTCCATGTCTTCATACAGGATCTTCAAAAAAGCAAACGCCGTTATTCTGCCATTATTTCCATGTCTTCCTGAAAAGCTCTGTCTTTGTCTTAATCAGTTTCTTCTAGGCGATTTAGGGGAGAATAGCAAGTATTATCTTACTCAGTTTATCTCTATTCAGCTCGCATTTATAAATTTTGCCCTAATAATTTTCCTATAAAACATACAAAAAAAATGAGAGCCAACAAATAATAATTGTTCCAAATCTTGTCACTCTCCTATGAAAAGATTTTATTGGAAAATTTTAGAACGGATAAGGTCTCTGCTACACTAAATTGTAATTTGTGAAAATTCTTTCGAGATCCAGGATTGAGGAGAATTTTTATGCAGCAAAGCATCCTACCATTAAAGTTTTTATAGCGTTTTCTGTCATTTTACTCGAACAAGTAGTCCATTTCCGTTCAAAATGCAGCTCATTTTTGGACACCCTTTTTGTGCTCTTCAATTCACTTTTACGAAGGACTTGCTTGCCCTAGTGACAGGATGCCAAGTCGGGAGAAAAGTAAGTGGACACATATTGCAGCCTTCTGATGTAAATTTCGGTATTTACAGCGCCTGTCGTAACCAATGATTGCCTTCTTTAGCAGCAACTGCATATTGCTTGCGATACCGAGAACTTTTTTTGAAATGTTGAATGTTTTTAGGTTCTAAAAACTCTTCTTCAACATTCCCACAAGCTACAGCCACATAAAATTTTTGACCAGAAAGATGTGAAAAATCTGCCAGAACATACGTTTCATTGTCCATTATATATGAAGAATATTTCTTGAGAAAACTTGAGAGTCCAATTTAAGTGATCAGTTTTTAGTCTTTAAATTTTTAGCAACGTTCCAGTCAGAAACTTTTTTAAGTTTTTATTACTAGAGAGTTTCCTTCTTCATTCTAAACAGCTCCATTATGACCGGGTACCAAATAAAAAAAATGCGTTCCGTTGCAATTTTAATCGCATGGTTACATTCCGGAATAATATTCTATTTAGTAAAGATACAATGTGGCCATCATATGATTGCTGGAAGTGTTGTCTATAAAATATATGATTGATAGTACTGTTATATAGATAATTTTTTTGGAATTCGACAAATCGGAAATATAAATTTTTGATGTCACACATATTCGCTTTTATTGAATTTAAGATATAATATGGGTATCATAAAAAAGCTGAAAGTTATATTTGAAGGTACCTTTATATCGATATTTTCAAGTATCAACACTTTGCTCCTGAATGAGTTCAAGACCTTTTTATTTGATACACGATGAAACGAGAAAAATGGTTTAATATACCAAAAGTTTTGGCTTCTATATCTGGAAAATAAAAAGAAAGCAAAACTTTTCTTCACCACTGTACTCTATAGAGTACACGTAGTTGTTTGGTTTGCATTTCATTCGTAGTTATTTCATTTTTTTATATTTTTATTTATATTTGATATAAATTGCAGATGAGGTGTATAAAAATAATTATTATTATAACAACAACAAAAAGCAAATGAAAGCCAAATACAAAAAAAATTAACAACAACATGAACTACAGCAACGAAAGCAAAACAACAACAGAGAATATAAATAAAATGAGTAGAGAAAAAATTATATATTATACACTGGCTACAGTAACAACAATAATAACGACGACGACTACAACGAATAATAATAACAGCAAAAGTAAGAAGAAGCAGAAAAAATTATATACATACATATAGAAAAAGAAGAAGCAGAGTGAATGTGGAGTATGTGAGTGAGTGTGTGTATATATATACAAAGTATTTGTTAAGCTAAGTGAGCTAAGAGAGTCAGACAAATAGTTAGTGAGTAAGAGAGAGAGTGAGTGAGTGTGCTTAACAGTTAGTTGGTGGAAACGTGTAAACGCCATACAATATGAACTCTGACAACACAGCACATTTATCACTCATGCTATGTTGCCAAATTTCACTAGGTTTTTTATAACCACTTTGTTGTTGTTTTTCTTTTTTTCAACTTTTTTTGTTATTTTTGTATATACACAAGAGTGTATGGTGTGTTTTGCAAAAAAAATGAGAAATAATAAAAAACAAACATTTAATGTGTTTTTTTCTGCTTCTTCTTCTACCCATTGTTATTGTTGTTGTAGTTGCTGCTGCTGCCAAATCAATATAAATTTAAGCTGCTTTAAATTTTTGTATTTTTAGGTAACTTTTTTATATACAATATTTGTTGCTGTTATTTGTTGTTATTGTTGTTGCTATTTGTAGTATGTGTATAATTTTTGTTGAATTTATTTAGAATATAAATTTGATTTTTGTTAGTTTGAAATATAAATAAATTTTTTCTCTTTTTTTGCCGATTTTGAAGATAGATTTTTTGCGCAAAAAAATTAAAGACACGCATTTATATAGACATACAAACTTACGATATCAGGGAATATTATTTCATGGATTTTTAATAATTTATTTTGTTTAGAAATTTTTTATGCCCTCCACCACTACAAGTGGTAAAGAGGGTATATTAGCTTGCGCATTCCCTGTGTAACGCTAAGAAGGAATCATCTTAGAACCTACATTGTATATATGTATATATTTTTGCATCAAATCAAAATCTTAGCAGATCTAGATATGTATAGCTACCTGTCCAGAGCTCAATGAAATTTTGACTGAGTATTTGTAATAGTCCTGAGAAGTTTTCTATTTAAAATCAACAAAATCCGTTTAGTATATTAAAAGAAGTATGTATGTACAAAACATAACGTATAGTCAGATATAATATTCGTTCTTATATTATTTAATTTTATAAAACTATTATACTGTTTGTATGTCGTTGGTTTGAGAAGTGTTAAGTATGTATTTCTGTGTATGTTTGCTTGTATATTATTTGAAAATATTTAAAGGAAATTGATATTTAATCAAGATAATTTTTTTTTTTTTTTTTTTTTTGTAAAAAAAGAAAGATATTGATCTAAATTTTATTATAATCGAGAGTAATAAAAATAAAAAACGAAATAAAAAGAGATAAGGTTAATAGCTTATCTGACCTTATTCAAGATTTAAATATCATAACAATATAGTCTAGTATAGACTTAATATTTATTAGACTAGAGATTAATATTTAATAAGACTTTACCATAAGTTTTTAAAAATGAAAAAATTAAAATCCGATTTTTTTTAATTCTTTCTCAGATTAGTTGCTATCACCTTAAATTCCTCTTAAATTATGTAGCCTTTGACCTTTTAAACTAAACAGATCTATGAGCTAAATTTTACTTACTATTCAGTCTTTTAAACAATTTTTTTTAAATTTTTTATCGATTTCTTGAATACCGATATCCCGTACGAAATACATGGCTTCAGTGAAATTCTTAAATATGACTGTGCTAACGCTTTGGCTTCTTACTAAACTTTTACCGCTTCTGCTTACATCCAGTTTATTAAATGTCTGCCTCGACCCTTTACTACTCATAGAGGATCTTTATAGTAAAGAAAGCAGTGGTTTGCAAACTTAATTTACACCTGGACTGGATAACAGAATGATTTTTTTCGTCAAGGCACAGAAACACTCTTCACCTAAGCACCTTTTTCCACCCGCTCCCTTAGTTATGAAAATGGCGGCTCGAAGTCTGTTCAGTAGTAACGCATTTTGTTAGGACTCCAGTTAAGCTATTCGACTATGTTTGATCCGTGAAAGACTTTGCAAAAACACTGGGCGTGATTATTCCCGAAATATACCGTTGGAGATGAATAATTAGTATTATTAATTGATGGCGAGGTGCAGCATGTTACATGCTGAAATATTAAAGATACTGTAGACCTTGAAACTGTTCATGGAAGAAGTTTGAAAAGGGATATAATGTAAAAATTTACTTGGAAATTCAAGCAGCACTAATGACTTTAGAAAATGTAACTATATGGTCAGATTGTCAGTTTCCTTTCATGGATGAATTGACAATCTCGTTGGTATTTTTAAACTTAACGTAGGGAACAATATAGAATCGATTATGCCTTAACTAGGATACGTCTTCCAAGAATTAGGAATTGACATTGTCAGAGCATGCCTGGAATCAGAAAGTAAGAATCAAGTTTCAAAATTCAGGGTCGAATAACATTTTGGATAAGAAAAGAACAATTTTAAGGATGGAATTTGGATTTGTGACAGAACATAATTATATAGATAAAACTTGTGAAATAGTACGCAGGCACGTCCAATACTTGCAAGATGTGTGATAATGAAGTGAGTAAATGAACATTTGCTATCTCGTTGTCCGTACAAGTATAACATGGAAAGACCAGTAATTCCTGCATGGTCTCAAGCAAAATTTGGGCATTAAATTCTGCTGATAAGTTGATTAATAGAAACGAATTGAACAGAATTAATGTTCTCTTATGTTAATTTGTCTGTTCGATGTTGGACCTCTTGGTAAGATTTTTGACCTAAAATATACCTCCTTTTCAAAAAAATTAATATTCTGAAAATAATGACATTTCATTAAAAGAACTTTTCATAATGTTTGGTCCATAATTTTAAATCATACAACAAAAACAAACTTGAAAAATGAATTTAAAAATTATTAAAAATAAGACTTAATTACCTTTCATTTGATATATAAAAAATATAAAATTTATTTTTGCGTTAAAGAAATAATTCAAGTTGAACTTGAGAACTTTTTTTAATTAAAAAAATTCTTCATAAACTGGGTTTAAAAGGATTTAAGACGCCGTTGAGAATTTACATGAATAAAGGCTTAGGACTTCAAAAAGAAAAACAAATAGAGTTTTTACCAAAGAGAATTTTTTACTCAATATTGATAATGAGATTTGAGAAGGAAATTTCTTGAATTAATAAAAAAAGTTCATAAAATGCTTAAATATTAATTTCCTCTTAATTTATATGATATTAATAAAAGAAATAAATTTTCCTTTAATTGAACGTGGTGAGGACGTGTATGTGTATGTTTCTATATAATAAAATGGCTCATAAATCATTCTGTACTTTAAGATGTTTGGGGTGACCATTTTTTCAGGGGCTGTTTTGTTGTTTTGGGGAAAATATGATAAAAATATCTTTTTTCAAAATTTCCAAATAATTTTCACTTGTCCAATAATAATGAAATGTGGCAGCAAAGCCATATGTATTTCTTAAGCACACACACACACTTACACTTGCATATAAACCAACACACGAATAAAAATTATAAAAAAACAAATAAATAAAAGAAAAATTAAGTAAAGAAGAAGCATAGAAGGAAAATGAATAAAAAAAACAAATACAAAACACATTTTGCAAAGAAAATGTAACATACAAACAACAACTAGAAGAAGAAATTAGAGAAATAAACAGCTGTTTACAGGAAAATGGTAACACTGGCAAACATGAAGCAAAATTATACACACACACACAAGAGAACACAAACATAAATGTTTTATGTTGAATAAAACACACAAGAGGTGAATAAAGAAAACGTGTTGATGGTATGAGACGAACTTTTCATACAACTAAAATTTGTAAAGAGAGCTAATGAGAAGGTGGGAAATTACTTGTAAAACTCTCAGAGAAATTAACAACAAAAATAATTATGAAAAAAAAATTCTAAATTTTTATATAAAATTATTAATTCTTTAGAATTTAACGAAACTAAAACTTAAAAATCAAACATGTTGGTCTAATATCACATGTAATACAACTCATACTTGTTGTTTGAGGTATGAAATGGTTAAGTTGCATGAACTGGTTGTTAGGCTAGTTGGTTATGTGTGTATGTGTGTTCGCTTTATTTTTTCTTCTTTTTTCGTCGTTGACGTCGTCGACGTTTGTGATACAAAAAAAATTTGTTTAAAGCAAGTTTCTTCGTCGTCGGCCGTGCGTTTTGTATTGAATTAAATCGGGTTCAGTAGAAATTGCAAAAAATTTCGTAAAAATTGTGCGAATTTATTGCAAAAAGGTAAAAATTCTTAAAATTTATAATAAAATCAATTTAAAGAAATTTTTTCCATAATTATTTTCATCAAAATTACCACGAAATAAGTGAATTAAAGAAAAACGCAATCCCACGGAAAAAGGTTACGTTAATAAATAACGTGGAAAGTTTTTTCTTGTCTTACATGAAGAAGAAATAAAAGAGTGAAATTTTAATATTCTTAATAAAAAAGATATAATAAAAATATAAAAATGAAAGAAATTAGAAAATTTAAGAAAAAAGTCAAGTGTTAACAAAAATAACAAATGAAAGGAATTACTCCCTTTAAGAAAGAGTTTAACAAAAATAAAAAAGAGTTAATTATACAAAAAAAAAAAAAAAAAGAGCAAAATAACACGACCTTTAAATGTCTGCTGCTGCTGCCTTTCATTTTAAGAGCAAATATCAATAAGCAAATACACCTTTTTTATGTCATACAAAAATTAAAGAAAAAGTGTTTAATTTGAGCAAATTTTATAACAAATAAAAAGTGTTTAAATCAATAATTTAATTTTCTTACAAAATCGATTATATCAGAGTGAAAATATTCCCCCTAAAAGAGCAAATTAAGAAAAATCCCTTGATTTTGTGTTTCTAAAAAGGAAAATTGTTAGTGCTTTTTTTTACACAGACACACCCTGTTTTTACATAAACCTTTGCTTCTTTTTAAATTATTAAATAATTATTAAAATTCTTTATAAATAAAAAAAGAAATTGTTTAAATTAAAAATAATCCCTGGGTTTTTTCCTAAAAATCCCTTAACAAAAAAGCCAGATTTTTTTCTATATGCCAAAATTTATAAGTGTTATGTGGTGTATGTGTGTTATATTTTCCTGTGTACGTCAATGTCATTTTTTCTAGCCTTTTTTTTCTCTCTCAACTTCTTTGGATTACAGTGTTGCCAAAATTTATTGATTTTTACTGCGTTTTTTCTATTACAATTTATTGTATTATTTAATTTGATATTAAATCATGGAAATTTTTGTACAACAATTTATGGATTATTAAAAAAAAGCAAGCAACAACAACAATATTAACTATATAATGGGATTTCAAAGGTGAGTGTTTTTAATTTGAAATAAAATAGGATTTATAGTTAAAACAGAAAACTTTATTTTAAGGTTAAGTTTTTTTAACAAAAATGGAATTTTTTAATAAAAATCGAACAAATTTTATATAAAATTAATTTTTAAAATATTGGAATTTTAAAATATTGTATAAATTCTTGATAGTTTTGACTTGTAATATTTTGTTAATTTTCATCAAATGATTCCAATATATTCAAGAGGGGAGAGGTATCCTCAATAAAAGGCAAATATTGGTAGAAGTATTCCCACATTTTTGTGCAGCAAAACGCATTGCCTAATTTATTAATATAAAATACGATGTTTGTATGTAATGTAAGGATTCTAAAATGGCTGTGCCATTTTCACAAAATCCTAATATACCCGAAAGTAACAGGGAAAGTGGTACCCTCTTTTCAAAGCTAATATTATTTATTGAATATCTAAAGAACTATAACAGCGAGAATTTGTATATTTGGTCCAAATCATTCTCTCAAGGAACTGTTTTTATAAAATATATACAAAAATAATTTCAAAATGTATTTTTTTTTATAAAATATCGAGAATTTTAAAGTTTTAATTTTTGGATGATAAAAAAAAATCATTTAAAATATAAGTGATTGGAGAATCGATTTAGATTATGATTGGAAACTTTTCCCTATGTAAAAAAAACTATCATTTTTATAGTCCGATTAATAAAAGCAGAGTGCAATAGTCACTCAAGCCGGACTATATATCATCATATAAGAATGAAAAATGAACCGATTCTCATAGAATTTGAATACAAATCAGGTGTTTTATGTAAAATATACGTAAAATATTTTCATAATAATCATAAATACAAGATAATTAACACCATTCAAGGTGATTTTCGGATGTGAACCGATTATTGAAAAATCTTGTTTTATATATCTTAAACATACAAAATATCATCATAATTCTATTATTGTTATATGATTTATGCACTTTAAGTGATTAACTGATTTTCAGAAATGTGTATGTATGGCAGTTAGGGTTATTTGAGTACCGATCTTTCTTAAATTCGGCATGATAATTTCGACTTTTAAAATTCATTTTTGACAAATTTAATTAAAGTATTTTCTTATCTGTCACTTTAATGAGCATAAAACGCAAATCTGGGAATAATTTTGTATGGGCCAAGGCCTTGTCCTTAATAATATGCAGCAAAATTTCTTCTAAATGTCTTTATATCTGCATAGAATATTCAGAACGTATACATGGATAGCTAGAGGAAGAGTGGACAGTCGTGGTGGACAGTCGTTGTTGTATTGGATCAGAAAGTGGAGCAGTAAAAGATGGCTGTCATATCATTTTGCGATTAATTGCAGAAGGAATGAATATATTTATCTTAAATTCTTAAATTTTACTACTTTTGTCTTGCTTTTTTAGTGAATTTGTTTTATACTCTATAATTAATATTAGTTTAGTATAAGCTGTACCTCTATGTGGTGTCCCCTCTATATACTTCTCTTAATAAATCTCTAAATTTCTAAGAAGTATAATTCAGATAAGATTCATTTAATAATCCTAAAATATAATTTCTTTATGAGAGGTATTTTCCCCCTTCCAATGGTTCTTTTTTATAGGTTGGTAACTGAGAGACCATTTTTGAACTCAGGATATTATAGGTTTTTTAAATATCTAATAATCTGCAAGTTAATTTAAATGGTTCAATCGCTCCCGTGAACCAATTTTTTTATTAAATTTGTCTCACAGTGATTCTAACAAAATTTTATTAATTTAAGAAAAATTTACATAAATAATAATCAGTAATTTTTGGTGGCCCTTGTGCTACCGAAAACATATATCCTTTTTCTCTTTAAGGCATACAGGAAGTCACTGTTGAAAATTGAAGCAGAGTAGAGTTTTAATCCAATAAGTTCGTTCTCTCAGTCAAGTTAATAATTTAAATTCAGTGAAATTTGACTAGAAGCCATAACGGTTCAGGTTAAAAGAAATTGTATTTCGATCTTCTTTTGAATACTTATAAGTAATCGGATAGAATTTTTATTAATGGCATAAAGTTATATCTTAAATATGGGATTATTATAGTGAAATGATTCGAGTTTTTATTGTAACAGTTTGGCGGTAACCGGTAGTTCTTACTTCGGGAAAAGACTGTTGTTGCTCTTTTGCCGAGTGAGACTCTGGCCGCAGACGAGGACGGAGATCCAATTGTTGTTAGAACGAACGATTTTAATAGTTTTATATCTTGACAAATTTATGATGGTGGAGGATAAAGAGACGGACAGAAGGACGGACAGTCATGGCAGAAAATATATAATATTATTTTTTTTTATATAACCGTCTGGAGAAAATTAATAAAAAATATTTTTTTAATGTATTTCAAACAAGATTTTTTAATAAAAACTAAAATAAAGTGCAAAAAGTGTTATTGTGATTTATTATTGTGAATTATAGTAGTAGTTTTTTTAATAAAGACAATGAAAACTGCTTTAAATTTAAAAGAATTTTTTTTAAAATTACGAAAAAACAATCATAGTTAAAGTGCTAAAATGATTATAGCGATTGATTACTGTGAATTATCGTTTGTGATTATCGATTAATTTAAAAACGTAGAATTTGAAAAATATCAATAAATTATTAAATGAAAAAAATTATAAATTTTTAACCATCGTAAATTATTCGAATTATAAATCTGAAGAATTTTAGATAATTTCAGAAAGTTTTAATCAGTTTTTTTTAAAGATAACGATTGTGATTTAAGAAGTACTTGATATTTCTTAGCAAGATAGGAACAATTTTTCATTAAAAGTAATCGTTAATAAAAAGAAAGTTAAGTAAAAAAATATAAAATTTTGAACCTTTTTCGGAAATCCTTCCGTTATCCTTTTTTATAGTGCTTTCTATCACTTTGCTCGAACAGGACATCTCCATTTAAAATCTATTTAACTTTTGAAAAAATTTTTTGTGCTCTTCGATTCTCTTTCAACAAGAGCTCAATATCTTATCACTAGCCTAAAATCCGGTTTGGAGGATTTGCTTCTTTTGTTACAATTATTATTATTATTCTTATTATTATTATTATTATTATTATTATTATTATTATTATTATTATTATTATTATTATTATTATTATTATTATTGTTCTTTTACCACTCAAGACCAAAAACAAGCGGATACATTTTGTATCAATATAAATCTTATAGATCGAAGCGGCCTTTTTTTTAATGTAAATTTTTTTTAATGTAAATTTTTTTTTAATGTAAATTTAGGTATTAATAGATTTGACTACTTTTGGGTCCTGAACTTTTCTTCAACATTCCCTCGAACATTAGCAAATAAATTTTTTGATTAGGAAGTTGCGAAAAATCTGCCAGAACATACTTTTCGTTATCCATTATGTAGCAAGAATATATTCTTTTTATATTAATATCAATTTCATTCTCTGATCTGTTTTTGGCTGCTAATATGTGCACTTCTTTTCTATTCACTCATTTTCATCAGATTAACAATATATTCATTTGTCTGATATAAAACATTTTTTGTCGATTAATCGAACTAAATGATCGATTTTATAGTGAAATAATCGATAATAATTTGAAAAAAAAAAAAATAATAATAATAAAATATTTTTTTATTTATCACAATTCTAAGAAATTATACTTTTCGATTAATCGGGTGTTACGAATCGATTAATAATTAGTTATTGGTAAGCAAAATGAATAATCGATTCACAATTTTTCGATCAACTATTTTGATTTCGATTATTTTGGACGATTAATTGTCTACCATAATCGATTTTTTAAACGACTAAAATAATCGAAATAGTTTTTAAAATATAATTCATAAAAATTCATAAAATTTTCGTAATTTTGGACTCAAATAAAGCGAAAATTCTAAGAAATTACACTTTTCAATTATTTGAGACCCTGAGAATCGATTTCTGTAAAAAATTAGCAGCGTAGAATCAATTACAAAATAATCCCTCTTTTAGAGAAAGAATCGATTTCCAACCATAAACGAAATCAATTCACCAATTACTAAGTATAATTTTGGTGGTTTGAAATCGATCACAAAACGATTATTTTTTTTAAAAGATTAGAATACCAATCATAATCGAAATCGATTCTCATGGACTGATATTAAAACGTTTCTTGAAAAAATTCAATTCATAATTTATTCTTTCAATTTATTCTCACTTTTTTTAAGAATTTCTTAATAAATATAATTTTAATGACTTTGAAATTCGATTGGGGGGGAAAGGTTGATCCCAACAACAAAAATCCCTTTTCCATCTTTATTAATGGTTGAATGTCGTTTTTAGTTTTATAAAATTTCATATTAACTTAAAATTGAAAAAGATGAAAAAGAAATACATTCAAATCCTGTCAAACTGGGTTTCTTTTCAACAAAAGAAACCAAAAATAACCTTTTTCTTCTTCTTCTTTATTCTAATCTATTTGAATGAAATTTCTTTGAAACATGCAATCGACGAATAAAGTATAAAAATTCCTTTTTAAAATTAAATGAAATACCAGAAAAAAAGGAAAAAAAGGTCTAAAGACTTAGAAAAAAGGGTTTAAAACAAGAAGAAAAAATATATCAAAAAATATAAAAAAATTCTTAAGAACAAATTAAGGTGAAAAGCAATTATAGGATTTTTTCCCTCTCTCTCTCTCTCTCTTTCACTCTCTCTTTTAGGTGCCAAAAATATAATACGGTTTTTGGGTTTTATTTTTAAATTTTGGGTTCAATGGAGACTTATAAAAACAAATTGTATTGTGTATGAAGTATGAAAGGGAATTCAAGTGGAATTTTAAACAAGAAATATTAAAAGAAAATATTTGGATTAAAGAAATAATGAAAATTCTACTAACAAACTAATTTTTAGTGAAGTCTTAAGTTTTTAAAACTATTTTATAGATTAAGATTAGATTTAGATACATTTTAATTGGTTTCAATAACAAATTTAGTTACAAGACATTTCAATTGCTAAGTCGATGGACTAGATTACAATACAACCGGTAGAAAAACAGACCGAATATCTCAGTGCCATTCGGACTATAGTGGCGACTATAATCTAGTCACTAGTCTAGGTTATGATGATGAAAAGTTTAGGATCCAAAAGTACTCAAAATTTTCCTAAGGAATCATGGTATGACAGTTGCGGCAAAAGAAGCCGAAGAAGAAGTTATATCGGACGCTATAAATACCGAAATTTAAATCACAAACAAAAAAGATTGCTTCCTTTCGTAAGACATTTCGGTCATTAAGGTAAACAAGATCTTGAGTGGTACAAGAACAGTAATGCGGTATTTGTACCTTAAAACTGCTCTGATCTAAGGGCATTGGAGAGATATTGCTCTCTCGTTAAAAGAGAACTGAAGAGTACAAAAATGTGTCCAAAATTAGGTAGATTTTAAATGGAGATGTACTACATGTCCGAACAAAGTAACAGAAAGCTCTGTAAAAACGTTAAAAGAGGGGTTTTCCTTATCTTTGGAGGTATCCGATGTATTCGCTTTAACTTTGTTCATCTTACATGACAGACTTCGCCTGAATTGGATTATTTAATTCAGTTGTGTATCTTATTTAGTACACTGATTAATATATATGTTAGGTTAATAGCTTAATCTATCGAGACTAAATTAGTTTAGTTTAAAGTCTGGCCGATAATGACAGTATTTTAGTGTTATTCATAGTCTAAATTAAAGTCCAGTTCATATAATCTGCATTATAATTTAGTTTTTCAGACTTATTAATAATTTACAATGAACTTTATTCCATAGAAAAGCGTGTTTTTCGATAAACCAGAAAATAGATTTTAGAATTTAGAAAAATGAACTGCCCGTCATTAAACAGCTGTCAATGACAAGTAATCAATGAAAAAAAATAGAATGCGAAAACACAGATTGACAGTTTTCATTTGATGAGATCTGTCATGCAGAAAAGATAAAAGACAAGAAACTTACAGAATCATAAGAAATTATACAGCAGCTGTTTAAACACTCTCTCTCTCCCTCTTTTAACCCTCTCTTAAACATCTCTCTAACTGTTTACAAATTTCTCCTATTTAAAATTCTACACTTTAATGATAATAATGATGTTTATTTATCATTATTGTCATATAATGCGTATGTGTATGTTTGTAATTAAAGTACAAAATAGACATTTTTAATTATTTATGAATAATTGTTATTTGTTATTTGTTGCTGTTGTTTTTATTGTTTTTGCTAATGCTAAATAAGAGTTTGAACTCATTATTATTATATTTTATCTTCTTGTTGTTGTTGTTAAGTTTTACTTTTGCTTGAATTTATTATAAAAATTATTTTTAAAGTTTAGATTATTTTTTGTTTTCATGACATTTAACTAAAAACAACAACAAAAATAACAATCTTCAAAGATAAACCACAAACAAAAACAAGTTAGAAGTCATAGTCGGTCAAGCCCAACTATATAATACCCTACATCACATTGTTGGTTATAAGTTCTTTCTTTTTTTCAATATCGACATGTGTGATTTAAGGACTTCAAATTTAAAATAGGAGTTATATGGGACCTTTGAAAAATTTTAAACCGAACCTGGTTAAGTGCCAAATACAGAAGACTCACTTTTTTTCATTAAAATCGTTTTATATTTAGTACTTTTGTAACCATAAATCCTCATTCCGGAAGATACAGTTGTATGGTGGATAGGTGAAATAACGGACCCATTATCACCAATTTCAATAGGCATAGTCCTTGGACCAAAATAATGACACACGCCAAATTTCATTAGGAATCATTTAAAACTGCGGCCTGCATTTTGCTCACAAGGTTTATATGGACATCGAAAAATCGATTAAGAAAGTGATTAGTATACACAAGATATGAAAATATATATCGGTCTATATGTTTAAATATATCGAAACGCTTTTGTTGAATTTAAATCGGAATCTTTTTAGGACTGTAACGAATACTCAGGCCAAATTTCATTGAGCTCTGTAAGTGATTTTGGATGTGACGTACCAACAACAGACATATGGACATAGCTAAATCGACTCAGATTTTCATATGATGCAAATAAATATATACTCTATGAGGTCGGAATAATATAGTAAATATACCATCATCTTCTCTTTGTAATTGATAAATTTTAGGAGACTTCTTCGTTTGAACTTAGAGTTTGCGTCAGATATCTGACTATATCTATAAATATACTCAACCAATTTCGTTTTTTTATTTGGGAAACTTCTCAGGACTACAACAAATACTCAGGCTTAATTTCAGTGAGCTCTGTCAATTATTGTGGATGTGAGCGTGCCAACAACAGGCAGACAGACAGACGATTCAGATTTTGATTTGATGCTATATACACTATGGGTGTCTGAGATGATTTCTAATTAGCGTTACACATGGAACAACGAAATTAATATACTTTCATCATCACTTGTTATGGTGGAGGGTATAAAAAAAAAAACTAAAAAATATATTAGCAGCGCCAACATTAAAAAATGGTGGTCAGTCAACTAACGAGACATAAACAGCAGCAACAACAAAAAAATTGTGTGTTTTTTTTTAATTTTTTAGCATATTTTTTTTCTTCATAATCAAGTGGCGGAAATAATTTCTGTTTGGAAATTGAGAAAAAAAATTATAGTTAAACAACTGTATATAACAAAGATTATAGCAAAAAAATACTATTAGACGTTTATAAAAAATAGGGAGAATGTGGAAAAAATATAAAACCGCAAAAAGAAACAAATAAAAAAAATCAAGAACAACAACAAAGACTTAGAAACGCCAAGGTGGCTATAAAAAAACATTTTACAGCGACAAAAAAAAAAAAAAAAAAAAAAAAACTAAACTGCAGTTAAATTTTGTAGTTTTTTTTTTTAGTTAAAACGAACAAAAATCGATGTTAATTACAGTTTTAGAAAGGAATATTAATGTGAGTGTGTGAATGTATGTGTTTGTAGTTGTTTTAAATTATATGAATGAATGAATGAAATAGCAAAAAAAAAAAAATATTCTCGGAATTTGTCAACAAATTCTATAAAATTACGTTAAGTGAAAAAAAAACCAAGAAAAATGTGGTTTACAAAGTTGTTAGGTTTATATTGTTGTAACATCAGACTATAGGGGTACAATACTCTGAATTGGACTATAATCTAGTTTATAGCATAGACTACTTACTATAGAATCTCTGGCCTTTCTTTTACACTCATCGAAAGTGTCATCAGATAGTAGGTGGGTGGAATAGTTTGTTTGTTGTAACAGTTCGGATTGTTCTATTTTTGGGGATAATTACCGATTGATACAACAGTCGATGGATCGACCTTTTTTGGCCTAGTGAGACACGGGTCGTGGGAACAAGGAGTATACTGAAACGATATTGATATTCATGAGAATTTATTCGATACTTCTTTATACACGAACTGAAAGTGTTTCCCCAGTAAAGAAACTACTCAATACAACCGAACTTTTGCAAAAAGATTCTTTTTATGTTTATTACTTCCTTAGCAAACTATTATCTCATATGCCACCTTTTTCTCCTAATCACCGTATCTATGACATATTTTTCGATTGAAGCTATATTTTGATTCAAGCTTTCATTCGAAGTTTATATAACATGTGTTGGTTTTAATTGCTTTTCCTGATCAGATGTTAACTTGATTTCAGTTTCCAATTAACATTGTCCTTTATGAACAGTGTAGTCCATTATGTCGTATGACATATTTTTCGAATGAGGCTTCATTATGATCCAGGCGTTCTTTTGAAGGTTAATCAACATTTGTGAGTTTAATTGCTCTTCCCCTAAGATGTTATCTTGATTTCAGTTTCCGATTAACATTATCCTCTTTGAAATGTTTATTACTTATTTTATTCTTCTTTTACTCCCATCGGAAACGTCATCTGATAATGGACAGGAAGAAGAATCTGGTTGTTGTTCTAACAGTTCGGATCTGATTGTTCTTTTTTTGTTTTTGGGTTGATAATCTTAGCCCGAGTGTGACTCGGGTCGTGGGAACTAAAAGTAAAACGAATGGGTGTGCTCGATCAGCAAAAATAGCTGCTGCCTGAATATGACTTTCAGAACTATGACTGTCAGAGCGACCTTGTAACTCTTGAGTCAAATGATATACTTTCAAGAACTAATGAGTGACAATAGAAACGATAACAAGGCAACTTAATAGGACAGAATAAAACAGACGAGTTTCCGGACTCTATCAGCATGTAAAGCTACTGACGGAATTTGAGAAATGACTTTATTTATCTGTTAGCGGATTCTGTGATGGTTAATAGAACTACTGTAGGAATAGTGAATATATCTAAGTATTCAGACTAAGATTCGGAGGAAAATACATACATACTAGACTGTAAATACAGCTACTGATGGATTTTGGGAAATGACTTTATTGGTGTGACAGGTGAATTGGGAGTCGTTTTCTGTAGCCAATAACATCTAGAAACTGAAATACAGTTAGAGATATTTTTATTCTCTCTAAAATTCGAGACTGAGAGGATCAACGAAAATATAGTGAGATAGAAATGAGAAGGGAGTTAAGAATTTTACTCGGAATGGTAAAACTGCCTTATGAGGAAGCACTATAAAAAAGCTTTTTTTTTTTTTTTTTTTTTTTTTTGGGTCAACACCGTCCAACACATTTTACTTTCAACATATTTACTTACAGAACCATTAGTTGGTATGGAAGATAAACGCAGTCATCTGGAATTTGTATTACTGACTAACCGATATGCGAAAATAAACTTAATTTAAGTCTTCTTCACGTCCAAACAGAGAACTTCTAGTAATTCAAAATAATTATATAATTTATATTTTGTGGTTTTTACTTAATTTTTTCTTTAAATATTAGAATTAATGATTTAATGCGTATTTAATAATAATTTTACATTCATAATCCATCATTAGGAAATAACACACCTGTGTGATTTCCCATTTAACAGAAATAGAAAAAAAATAGTATGACACAATATTTCAATTATAATGGAAAGAATGGGATTATTATGACATGATTTCTGAAATATTAATAATTTTATTTTATTTTATTGCAATTAAAGTTCAAATACAATTATTTCCTTCAGCACCTGATTTTCTAAAATTAAAATGTCGTTGTTTGATGAATTTCGCCATTTTCCCTAGCATTGCGACCATTCCATAGCGATCAATGTGATCTTTACTTAAAAAGAGACTTCTAATGCGGGGTTTTATTTATCGATCTTTCGACTCTATTCATACTCGGCTAAAATTTTCAATCTAGGGGAAGTTTTTCCCACAAGAAAGAACAATCAGATACATCCAAACTGTTACAAGAATCTGTTAGAGGATTTTCTGATCGTTACAAGGGCTACAGAATAAATAGAATGTATTGCGTTCCGATGAAGAAAATTAGTCACAGTAAGTTATTCGAATATGAAATTCGAATAACTTTTAAGAATATTTTTTATTCTTCCAAACATTTTTGATTCAAGTGATCAGCTTGAGAGGAAACTCGTAGGATTTGGAACGATGACAGGGGAATTTGAAAGGGACAGAAAAGAACAGACGAGCAAACTGCAATTGCAATTACTGACGAAATTAGAGTAGAACCTTATGGGTTTGTTTAGTGATTCTTTCGATAATCCATTTCGTTTTTTGTTTCTCGTTGACATGGAGGTCGTCATATATCAGATTTTATTGAACGAGTAAACAACTAGTAAAAAGCTCTGGTTAATGTAAGTTGGGAAATGAGTATAGAAAACTTACCAAATTTGAAGACGACCTTATTAAAATTAACAGCGGTCATTGACAAGTAATCGAATCAAATCAAACGAGGACTTTGAAATGAAAAAAAACAACTTCGAAGAGCGAATTGATGTACAGGGAAGTTGCTAATGGCAAGCGATCCTATTGTTCTCTTAGAGAATTTTTTGACATTACAGGGGTTACAGAAGGATTAAATTTTATTAAGATTGAGCGCCATCTAAATGTGCTGTCAGATAAAAACATTTTATTGCAACATGACCACCATTTGGGATTCTTTAGCATTTTGTGGGTATCAATTTAGGGTTTAATAATTAAATTTCTTGTATGCATTAAGGTCCTAATCTTGTCCTCTTCGTTCCCAAGGCAATTGTATGTCCTCTCCTGGACAATCCGAATTATACTCGAGTTCTATTCGACCAAAGATACTCATCTCACCTTACAGGCATATATTTCTTGTCTGTGTTAGGCAAGGAATATAGGCTCGATTTTAATCCACGCGCTCCTTTTAAGGTTAAACGACATGTGTGTGTGCTTCAATTGTTAATTCCCCTCAGATGTTACTTTGATTTCAGTTTCCGATTAACGTTTAATTTCAAATACAATAAATTTTCTTTAATTATTAACAAATAAAATTGAATTTCTATGGCAACAAAAAGAAAACAAAAAATTAAATAAATTTTTATTGCGTAGAATAAATAAAAATAATAAAACAAAACGCCGTCAATCATTAATTTATTTTATTTTATTTTTTTGTTATTAAAATTTATTTTTATAAATAATAATTTCGTTCATTATTCTTATTATTTTCATTTTATTCATTTCCCATTTATTGTTATTACTTTTTTATTATATATTTAATGTACAATATTTTTTTTGTTGTACTAAAAAAGCAACAACAAAAATAATTTACTCACGTTTTCTGTTTTATTTGATTGAAAAGCAAAAAAAAAAACCTACTTCGACCCACAATAATATATATTTTTGACGTTTTGTTATCTTTATTTTTCTGTCTTTCATATTGCTTCTTCCTCTTCTTTTTCTTCTTCAGTTTGTATTGTATTCAATTATTTTGATTAATCTTTAAATAATTGTTATTGTTGTTGCCTGTTGTTAGTGCAATGGAGGAGTAAAGAAATACATTAGAGCCTCGACTTGCGTTGTTAATAGGGGTCGGAAGAATGCGATGCAAATCGAAAATGTTTGTTTGATAAAGTTTTAAAGTTTGGAATTATGCCCTGCTCCATAGGTTATAAATAAGTGACGTTATGACAACTTTTTCCGAAAAGTCATCTAAAAAATGTCCTGTTGCTTTACCGTTTTACAAAAGCATTTTCAACTCGAATTTGTTGACAGGATCCAATAGCGTTTTTACTCAGGAACGTCATAATTTTCTCACAAATCATTGAATAGGTTTGCGGTCATCCTTGCATTTTTTATTAGAGCATATCTATTGTTTATACTCTTCTGATTGATATATCACAAAAACAAATTTATTTTCAAATCTTCTGCGTTTTGTCTGGCTTTATATCCAGGACATGCTTTACTTTGCCAAGTAAAAAATGCTAACTGCTTCCAAAAAACTGGCATTCAATATCTGCTTAGCAGAAAACCCTCCTCTTTTAAGTATGACTTTCTGCTAAAGCTTAAACTTTTTAGCACATACTGAATCTGTACTGGCTGACTCTTCATATTACCTAAATTTGCCCTTACTTTATACCGGTTTAAACCAACCATTGCTGGCTTCGAAATGATTTTTTAAAATTTTTTAATTACTAGATGCAGTATTTTTCTAAAGATTTCCGCCCGAAAAAGTGTTTGCTGATCCAACACGGCGTTATATCCAAAAAGAGCCATATTTTTTATTCGTTCTTGTACCCAAATTGAAAGAAGGGAACTCCATATTAACTAATTAGGGTTTTCTTTTATATATTATTTTGTTTAGAGAATTGTTCTTACTGTTGTAGGCGCTAGAACACCAAGAGGTCTTCCTATATCAACAACCTTTCTTCCGATTTTTAATGTCCTTAATGTACTTTTGGTAAATTGCACACACTGCATGCTCTTAGTATCACTCGCTCTTCCCAGATTTCACGCAATTTAAAAACTTAACGTACAGGTAACGAACAGTGATGCTACAAATTGGTAATACACAAATGCTGCAGTAAAAAATTTAACCGTTTTTATCGATACAAATCGAAGACAGAAATGACGCATATTGAACTGAAACAACTTAAAATTGCAACGATGTAAATCGAAAGTTCTTGAAAAGTAACGCAAATCGAAATTACTCAAAGCGGACGACGCAAGTCGGGGCTCAAGTGTACTCAATTTTTAATGCATAAGAAATAAATTTTTTCTTTATTTCTTTTTTTGTATACATAAGTATGTTTAATCATAAGTAATACATCAATTAATAAAACACACAAATACACTCATTCACATAAACATAACAATATGGAGACATAGCGCCTATTTTTTGTTATTGTTTTTCTCCTACTACTCTCCCCCTCTTAGATTCCATTTAGTGCAATAAAAATAAAAAACAAAAAAAAACATGCTCTTAATAGCCGGTTTATAATTTATCTTTCTCTTCGTAATGTGTAAACGCATACACTTGCTGTTTTTGTTTTTGTTATTTTTTTTATATTTTTTGATACATTGTTATTGTTTCATTTTTTTTAAATTCATTTGATTTTTTTTGCCAGTTGTACATATTCTAGTGTTGTTAGTCTTCTTTTCTTTTTTTTCATATACAATTTAATATGTTTTGCTATGTGTATGAGTGTGTGTGTGTTAGTATGAGTTTGTGTGCATGAATGTATTTTAATGCTGTTGTTATTATTATTGCTGTTGATTTAATACATTGTTGATTTTATTTTTTATAATTGCCTGGCTGAATAGTCTGGTCATGGCAACGTTGCCAGTTTTCATGTTTTGCTTTTTTTCATTTCACTATTACAGTGTTTCGTTTAAGTAAAAAATTGGAAGTGTTCAAGAAAAAGGAAAATTTTGATTTTATCTTAACAAGATCTTGAAATTTTGAAGGAAATATGACTTAAGTCTTGATCCCTAAACTCATCAATAGTTTTCGATATATATTAAGAGAGCATTTCATTTCTTATTTTAGAGTTTATGTATAGAAACAATGGATTCCTGAATTGTCCCTTAGTTTTCGAGATGTGGGTATCATTTGAAAGGCCTTTAAAAATAAAATGATTTATATAGTAATCTATACTATTAACCCACTTATAGATAAGAGCCATTTGTATGAATTTTTAGCATGACTATTTCACAAAAGTTTCAATATTTCAAAATGTTGGGATGTAACTGTACTTTCATTTATATTAAAAGTTATTGATAATACTTAAAGCTATCATTTGATATCAATACTCCTAACCCATTTAGTACCACAGATAAGGAACTACAAAAATAAAATATTCATATCATCGTTCCCATTGTATTGTGTAGATTGTAATTTGTAAGACCTCCTTGGGAATAATTAAGCGGATTATGTGTATCTACGGGATAAATCATTCTATTTTTCAATGGAGCCTAAAGAGAGTGTTAATACTAATAACTAATCTATGATGTAAATTGTTTCCAATACCAACATCAACGTGTAATCCTCATTCCATAACCCAGAAAAGAACTAATCATTATCATAAGCGAGTTGTACCAACAACTACAACTAATGCGATATTATCTTATTGATCTTTTAGATTTTCTAACAGTGATACAGGCTACAGAATGAAAAGAATATATTGCTTTCGTTCCAAAGAAGAATATAAGTGAATTTATTTCCCATTCGTGTAACTTAAAAATTCTTTCTCACAGCTTGGCTGAAAAGTCGAAGGATTAGAATGATAATAGAGAAACTTGATTGGAAGATCAAACAACAACGAAAACATATTTCATCATCAAGTACGGCTACTGAAGAAATTAGAGAACAACCTTATGGTTTTGTTTGGGGATTCTCTCGTTAGTAAATTCTATATAAAAGTCATATTATGGTTCGGATGTTGCGAGTTTTTTGTTTCCCCGATATGGAGGCAGTATGTCATATTTGATATGCCTTCAATTTATATCAAATCTCACTCGTTAGGTACCTTCTAATTAAAATACAATTGTAAAGAACTGAACTACACCACTGAGTCGATAGAAATATGAGAAATTAAGCATATGAACTGAATATTTTATTCTGTAATCTAGAGACCCATTACTTTGCGCTTAGAAACTAGGGATAATTTCTCTATCAAATGCTATATTCGGCCAAATTAGCAAAGGATCGTGCATTATTGCTGCTCTTGCGATAACTCTTACAAACGTTATTAAATGTAATATATATTAATTCTTTTTAGTTTTTAGGTTAGAATTGTTTTGGACCTTTGTCTGATTTCATGACATTTACAATTATCAAGTAGTGATGTACCAAGTTTGTCATATTAATCAAGAGACCTAACTTTAATTCTCTAGTGTTACGTCACATCTTTCGTTATATTTTGGTTTAGAAATTGACTAGAAGTTTGCATTAGTATCGTTATGTAGGCAATTGTTTATGATGTATCGAATATCTTGATCCAAGACCAGCTCTTAAATTGTCGCATTCGTTGTAGAAATGCAGTGTGCATTTCGATTGAATCAAGTATCTGACTCTTCCAAAGAGTTTTCAGATTTTATTATAAATTGTTTAGGTACAATAAAGTAATTTACATGTGGCGGTCTCGCAGGACCATGAATTTTAAATGATACAAAATTTTGGTAAGTTCTTGGTGTCCAAAAATAAAAATTTAAGATTCCAAAGAAATTTGGCCTTTCAAGAAATTTTGAAATGATTTTTTTAGGATGGAGTCCTATGAAGACCATACAAAGCAGCTTCACTAATGACTAATCCTAGATTTATAAATCCCACTGTAATTTCATCAATTTTCAGTATCAAAATTTGCATAAGTTTTTATTTGTGAGTCTGTTTGGCTGTGTGAAGCGTGTTTAAAAAGTCTAAACACGTCAATATCAAACACATGCAACCATTAATATTGTATGTTGTCATGTATGTACTATGTAAGAATTAATTTACATACACATATTCCCAAAGTCCATATGTTGGTCTTAACGTCTGACCGTTGTTTTGTATGACCAGCCAGCGATCCATCCATCCATTTGTTTGTTTTGTTTTTTTTTCATTTGCTTTCTTCAATTTTTCCTTTTCAACAAAAAATGTCAGTCATTCAATTCATATGAGCGAACAACATATGAAACACAACATGTAAACGATAAGGCGGTCAGTCATTCATTCAGTCAGTCAGCTAAAAAAGGCATTCTTCATCCAGGCTTTTATTGATATGTTTGGTTTGAAGAGAGTAGAAAGGGTATGAAGGTAAATGTGTGTTGTTATGAAGATGATGATGTTGATTTTTGTTGCTATTTGTAAATAAGAATGAGTTGTTGTATGTTTGTAAGTATGATTTTCTTATTTTATAGGTCTTTATCGTTAAGTCGTCATCATCATAATCATCATTATCTTCATCGTCGTCGTTATTGTAGCTTTTGTTGTTGTTATTGTTATGTTGTCCGTTGTCGACAACGACAACGTCGTAATATACAACACACAAGCAACCATGTCATTATTTGTACATGTGCGCCCCGGCAACATGTTTTTTCATACATGCATACACACGTACATACATACATTCATACAAACAAGTTCGATTTTTTTGTAAATTTTTGTTGTTTTGTTTGTTATAAATTAATGCTGCTTCTTCCTTTTTGATTTTTTCGTTAAGTAAATGAGTATATTTTGTTGTTGTTTTTTCTTTTTTTATAAATTTGTTACTGTTGTGTTATGATTGTTGTTGTCGTAGTTGGATTTTTTTTGAGTTCTCTTTTGTCGTTCTTCTTATTTGATATTTAAGCCTATTTTTATTATTTTCATAATAACAGTGTCTTTAACATAAATGAAATTTGGCAACGTTGCTTTGTTTTTATTCTCATACATAGATTCTCTGTGTCTGCTGCCCTCTCTTGTGCGGCTGTGTGTGCTCTCTAAACACATATCTACTCTTTGTTAGGTTTATTTCAAATATGCAAGTTACAAATGTGTGTGTGTGTTTGTTGTTGCTTTTTTTTACACACTTTCGCAGAATTCATTGTATGTGTATTTTTTTGTTGGATTTTGAACTCGTTACGCGTTTTTGCCTTTTAAGCTTTCTCATTTTTATTTTATTATTATAAAATTATTATTGTTGTTGTTATTTTTGTTGAAACAAAAACCAAAACAAAAAAAACGACAATATAATTCTTTTAACAGCATTAACATCATTATTAAATTTTAAACATCATTATCATTTTTCTTGGTTTTCATGATAGTTTATGTGTTTGTGTTTGTTGAGGACGTTTGTTGTTTTGTATGGTTGTTGAAATTTGGCAATCTAGCATTTCTCTCTATTATTTCACAAAACAACAATTTTTTGTTAAAATTTCTTCATTTAATTAAAATACAAAAACAGAATTCTAGCAACAACAACAAGAATAATAATTCTTTGTGTGCAAAATTTTGTTGTTTAATTTATTTTAATCAAAAGTTCTTTTTTTCACACCTTTTTATTATTATTTTTTTTTTAATTTAGAGCAACAAGATTTTTTAATGAATTTTTAAAAGAAGTCGTTTTTAAATTAATTTAATAGTTTTTTATTTTTAATTTAAAGAAAGTAACTTTTAGTTTTTTTCTATTAATTAATTAAAATGCCAGATTTTAATGATTTATTACATTTGAAGAGGATGCTAAGAATTAAATGGTTATCAATTTGTGGTATAAAATGATAATCCTAGAGATTAATTAATGGTAAATAAAATGAATAATCGATTCACGATTTTTCGATCAACTATTCCCATTTTGATTTTTTAGTCGATTAATCGTACTCTATAATCGATTTTTTAAACAAATAAAAAAATTAATTCTTAAATTTAAAAATTGACACATTTTTGATTCTGATAAAGAAAAATTTCAAGAATTAAACTTTTCGATTAATCGGCCACTAAGTTTCGGTATAAAGTTGTCATTGTAGAATTGATTACAAAATAATCGTTTTCTTTCACTATGTATCCAAACTCAAGATCCAGATTCATTTTTCTCGTAAAATTTTGAACCTTCTTCGGAAACCTTTGCTTTTAATAGTGCTTCCTGTCACTTTGCTCTTCATTCAAAATCTACCACACTTTTGGGTTAAAAGTTTTAACGAAGAACGTGTATTAGAGTTTTATGTCTTTTTAAGTCCTTTCAATCGATACCAACACTTTTAACCATATATTGATTATAAAACGAGAAAATGTGGATCTCTGTAAGCAAACTTTTATTTTTTGAATCCAGCCAACTTTTTATAAATTTTAAAGAAAAGCCTCCTAAAGCAGCTATAAAAATCAACATTTAAGTAATAAAAATTTGTTTGCCAATAAATTATAGAAAAAAAATATTGACAATAAAATAATGTCGCCATATTTTTTATGTCATTTCTACTCTTTTTTTACTTGTTTTTACTTCAACGATTGTCTCACAAAGAATAACCGCCATTTGTCCTCAATTTTATAACAACAAACGACGAAAGACAATTTCGTCATAAATATTTATGGATATTTTTTGTAGCTTTTAGACCTATAAAATTTTTTTATTGATTTAAAGTTCTTTTGATTATTTCTAATTTAAGATATAAACATTTCAAGAAAATATGAAAAAAATCATCAACAATGGCAACATTGTAAATGACATTTAAGCCCTTTGACATAATTTGGCAAATGTAATCAAACACACTCATCTCACATACAAACAAACATTCATATCCTAAATGACATTATCATGACATGTTTCTTGTTGTTTTTTTTCATGGTGAATAACAAGAAATTTTTGTGTTAAATTATTTTTGGCTTTTAAAATGTAAATGACTCATCTCTAAAAGAAGTTGGAAAATCCCCATAAAAAAATAAAGTATTTTTTTTTGTTTTTATTGTTGTTATTGTTCTTATTTAATGTTAAAAAATGTGTTATTTAAAAATATGCTTTTTATTGTGGTTTAATATATGATTCAAGTCAACATAACAATTACAATTAAAGCGTTAAGCGACAGGCGATATATGATTTAAATATTTTTGATAAAATTGAGATTTTTATACCCTCCACCAACACAAATGTTGGTGAGGATACAATAACTTTGTTATTCCGTATATATTTTTGCATTAAATTAAAATTAAAGTTCATTTTGCTATGTCCGTCTGTCTGTTGTTGGCACGTTCCCATCCTCGTTAATTGAGAGAGCTGTATGAAATTTGACCTAATTTGAACTATGTTGTAGATGTTTGCTATTCAAAACTAGCAAAATCGGTTCAGTATATTAAAATATATAGATGCTATATAAGGCAACCTGTAAATGCATGCGAAAAAACTTTCGTAAAATTGTCAATTATAAATCGATAAAATAGAATGTAATTGCCATAATATTAAGCTGTAAGTATACCATTATCATTAAAAAATTATCAAAATCTTAACCGAATAACTATTTTTTAACAGAACCCAGTTCGGCCCTACAAAAATTTAACCAAGCATTCAAAGGTCTGCCGTCAATGCTATTAATCATTACCGGAAGAAGTTCTCCGTTAATAGAAAACTTGGTTCAGGTAGAAGAAGATGATTCAAATGATGTTTTTAAAGCCAAAAAAATGAAAGCATAATAGAATATTTTGTACGAAAATGTAAAATTATTGAAGGTTTTAAATATACAAGACTCAAAAAGTTCCTTACCAGATATGTTGCTAAAAATACCCGTCCCGTAGTACAACACCAATAATGTGGTATTTGTACCAAGAGAGGCAAATTCTTCAAACTGCCCAAAGTTCAGGCCAATGAAGATATATTGGGCTTTTGTTAAAAAAGAATTGAAAAGCACATAAATGTGTCCAAAAATTTGCCACTATGAAAACGTTAATGGAAGGAGTTTTTTGAAAAAGGCTCATTACTATTGATTACAAATATAAAAATATTTATTTTTTTTGAAAATTGAATTAATGATTTCAATTAAATAAAAGTGGTTACATTTTGAATAACATATATGTGTGTTAAGATTTTTTCGATCTCACTCCTTATGTCTTTTTAATTTCTCTTCAATATTTTTCAATAAATTAATAAAACTACGCTAATAAATTTTTTAATCAAGTGCAAATTATTCCAGTCAACACATTACAAAATTAAATTCTATTTAAATCAGAAAAAAATATATATAATTATTAGTGAAAATAAGAGGAAGAGCCTCTGTCTCTATGTTTGTGAGAAAATAATAAAAAATACAAATATTCAAATTATTATTTAATATCGTGTTTATAATTTTAGCACTTTAATAGAACCGTGACTGGTATTTATTCATTATAATTCTGAAAATAATAATTATTATAATTAAACAAGATTTTTTCTTCCAGATAAAAAATCCAAACATTTTTTAAATAAATAATGAAATGTACTTTTTTAAAAAATGTTAATAATTTTAATTTTATTAGGGAAAATGTTTTTTTAAATTATTAATTTATTAAATAATTTACATCATTAAATTAAAATAATAATTCATTTTAACACAATTAAGAAATTTTAAATTTCGTATTTTGTGTGAACTTCCTAAGTTTCCTCCAGTCCACTCCCCTTAGTGGGGTTATGTTCGTTAAGATGTCATCCATAGAATTCTAGGATCTTAGAGACGTGAAAGCTGAGCAATGACAGAGGAAATCTCATATGCCCTCAGTTCATTGTCATCGGAACGCTATAATGTTTATTAAATGTTCCTTAAGAGGAGAGTGTCGTGTTAAAACAGCCATCATCTTACTTATCTCAGTTTGATTTAATTCAAAAATATTCATGGTCTTTCCCTCATATGGGTCTCCCCAGAGTATTCCTGTAACCCTGATAATTGTGCCGTTGTTCTACAGTGATCTGTGTTCAGTCCAGTGATCTTTGTTCTGTTTTGGGCCACTCCTTTAGCTCGTCCCTAATGTTTTAAAGTATTATAACATTGGAAGACTCCACAGATTTATATCTTGGAACCCTCTAGCAATTATTGCTAGATTATCTATCCACCTTTGTGCTTTCGTTGATGACAATTGTCTCTTCCTCAAAATTGTCATGACAATCGCAACAGAAACTATTTTGGGCAAAACCTAATCTTCTCGCATCAGCTCCCAGAATAAGTGTACAGTTTTAATCGACAACAGAAGCCTAATCTGCTTACTATTGAAAGCGAAAAGTCGCCCGTCCTTTCAATTGGATATCGAAAATATGCTACATAATGTGGGAAGTTGAAAGCGTTCAGTTAAGCATATTATCAGAGCTATTCCATATAGCTTGTCCCTTAAGCTCTTCCTAAGCATGGATATGCCATTTCATCTGGACCAGCTTTCTGACTAGACCAGGGATTATGCTAACATCACTTTGAAGTGAAGCGTTGAACTCAGAATTACCTGAGTCTAATTATGGCCGTTCGTTTGTATTAAAGTAGTATTATTTGGGTCTAAGGACGAAGCCTATTGAACTTATTAGTCCATTATTATATATGTCTCTTGTTAATAAATAGCAAAAGGGGATTTCGACCATAATAGTTCAAAAATACAGTCTTAAATAATTTATCAAGGATAATTTTTTATAAGGAGTGAGATCGAAAAATTCAGATTATGCATTAACGTTTTTATAGTGCTTTCTGTCACTAGTCCATCTCCATTTAAAATTGACCCGATTTTTGGCACCTTTTTTGTGCGCTTCAAATCTCTTTTAAAAAGAACACAATATTTCCCCACAGATCTTAGCTCCGGGGAGCTGTTTGATGGATTTGTCTCTCTTGGTACAAATACTACATTGTAGTTCTGGCATTAGCTTTTACTTTTTGTACAAAATAGTTCTAGCACTGAGCTTACCTTGCTGATCTCCTAATGGATGTTTTGGAAACTCTTTTTGAAAATTCTTGGTCCACATTCCTTCTACCCAAACCAGGTTTTCTATAAACGGACAAGCTTTCCTGATTTCCGTTTGATTTACTTTATAAACTCTTATTTAAACGTATGACCACTGACTTGTCGGAAAGCGATTTTACATTTAATTGGAGAAGTTTAAAGACAAGATTATACGATGGGAATGATGGGAATGATATCTCCGCTAGGTCTATAGTAATAGAGTCTATTTGGTGAATGTTAATTTGTAATGAAATGGTTTTATTTAAACGGCGGGTTTTACTGATTTGGTTAATGATTTCTAGTAAATTGAAATTGTCTTTCTGAAGTTGGACGATTCTTAAGAGATAATTGAAATTCAGTTTTAAAAAAATTAGGAAATATTTCACTGAATTTAAGAAAATGTCATTAAACTTTAATGTTTGTCTGACCACAAATTTTAAGTTTATTTTAAATAAATAAAATTTTATTAAATTCATTTTTTTTTAATTAATTTTCAATTACAAAATTTATTAAATCAATTATTTATTTGCAAATTAAAATTTCAAAATTTTATATTGACGTCAGCAATTAAAAACAAAAAAGTTTTGAATAATTTCTGACGAATCAAATCAAAAAAAGAATAAAACAAATTGTGTATGGGTGTGTGTGTGAAATTTAAAGTGTGAAAATAACAAAAATAATAATTTTTTTGTTTAAAATTTTCTGTTTAAATTTGTTTCTCAAATTGTTCATACCCTCCGCGACCTTAAGTGGTGAGAAGAAGGGTATATTAACTTTGTCATACCGTGTGTAACGCTTAGAAGGAATCAAATCAGACTCCATATTGTGTATATATATTCTTTCATCAAATCAAAATCTAAATCGATCACATTCACAATAATTGACAGAGCTCAATGAAATTTGGCCAGAGTATTTGTTATAGACCTGAAAAGTTTCCTATTTAAAACCAATAAAATCGTTTTAGTGTATTAAAATATATAGACCGATATCTGAGGAAACCTCTTAGTTCTCGCAAAAAGCTTTCGTAAAATTGTCAATTATCAATCGACGAATTTTAATGAAACTGTGTCATAAATACCATTCTAAAAATTATTAAAATCGGTTCAGTTAAAAAAAGTTATAGCCAAAAATTTAATTAATTTAACTCATTAAATGTTTCGCGATATATGTTAGAAATACTTTTATATATTTCATAATTCTGTGAGAGTATTTGTGAATATACCATCCACATGTGGTGGACGGTATAGAAGAATCGAAATAGCCGAATATAGCAATCCTTCTTGCTTTTTCTTTAATTTATTTAAAATAAAGTTCAACATATTTAAAAAATACTTGTTTATTAATTAATGAATATTTATATGAAAAAAACAAATGATGATTATAAAATTTTGGGCACGTTTATCGCAAAAACGAGATTTTGAAAAGCAAAAAAAGTTTTAAATTAAATATTTAATTTTGGGAGAGTTTTAAAGAATAATTTAAATAAATTATAAAACAACAGATTATTTTTATTGTTATATTTCTTACAAAAAGAATTAATAATAAAATAAAAAAACTTAAATTAAATAAATGGAATTTTTTTACTGAATTAAAAGAGAATTTATTTCCTTTGTTTATTTTTTAGCATTTTAAAAAAGAAAACAATTCTTTTTAAATAAATTTTTAAAAATTAAAAAAACAAATTAGAGCAGAGTTTAAAAAAGAAAACAATATGGCAACCTTATTTTGTTTAAAAGAAGACAAGAAAAAGACAGTGACAATGAGAGTTGTCAAAAAGAATAGTGTTCTCCTTAAGCGTTTTTATTTGTTATTAAAGCGTTTTTGTTTAATAGAAAATTCTCTTAATATGTTGTGTTGCAAAATATATTAAGGAGTGAGATTGAAAAATTGAACACTCGTTTTCATTAAAACTTTTAAATCAAGTAATTATTTGACTTTTTTGTCATGTCATTTTTTGTCCTGATTCAATTATGAGTGATCAGCAAAAATTTTTTATTTTCTTTATGTATTTGCCAGCCATAAACAAACTTCCTTAGTATAAAAATTTCAGAGGTCTGGAAGTCAAACATTTTATTTCCTAATAAACAGTACAGGGAGAAACTTGTACGTCTGGTAGAAAACCTCGGAATCAGGTAGAAGGCAATGGCTCACATAATGTTAAATAATATATAAAGCATTCTGAAAGTCCCCTCACAGGAACGCTGCATAAAAATTTAGAGGCCAATAAAGAGGCACCGTAAGTCAAGCTTTCTTAGAAAAATTCTGTGCTGCCATAAAGGATGGCAACAACCTTATCAATAATTACTCGAGGGAATGTTGAAGAAAACTTTAAGATTAAAAACCAGTCAAATTTTTCCAAAAAGTTCTTGGTATGACAAGTAATATTCAGATGCGATAAAAGAAGCCAATAATTTGTTACAACTGACTCTATAAATTCCGAAATTTACATGAAATAATGTTTACAAAAGGATTGTTTCCAATCATAAGACTTGGTAATGTGTCGTCTTATTTACGGTCTGAGTTGACATCCTGTCATTTTGGTAAACAAGTCTTTGGGTGAGACAAAAACAATAATGTGGTATTTGTAGCAAGAGTGGCAAGTTCTCCAAACTACCAGGAGTTAAGGTCTGTGGAGAGATATTGGGATCTTGTTAAAAGAGAATTAAAGAGCACAACAAAAATTTTTCTCAAAAATGTGGTAGATTTTAAACGGAGATGGACTACCTGTTCAAAGTGACAAAAAGCGCTATAAAAACTTTAATAAAAGAGTTTCATTATCAAAGTTATGTGATTAAAATAATAATTAATTATAATTTTAATCAATTAAAAAATAAAACTGTTAGTTTAGTGGTTTCATTCTCATTAACATTTTTATATCTTAAGAATTTTTCGATCTCATTTTTTATATTTTAATTCTTTTTTTTAACATTCAAATTCCTATAAAATTCTTTAGCGATATCATATTGCTATAATTTAGTTAGTAAATTGATTTTTTCTCGCCTTATGTTTAATTCTTAAGTAATTTGATATATTTTCTTTGTTTAAAGTTTTTGTTTTTTCCAACAACTGTCACTTATTTGAAAATAAAAACTTAAATCAGCTGATATTTTTTTGCAGCTGTTTTCAAAATATTTCTTAATATTTAAAATTTGCCAAAATAAAATTACTTTAAAATAAGTTTTCTGTTTTAATATAAATTTCTTAATTTTCATAATTTTTTTTTATTTATTTCACTATTTTTTACTAATAAAATATTTTTTGTCTTTTTTTTCTATTTTCAGCAATTTTTTTCCACTAGACATCTCATCCACTGGTGTTGCTAAGTGAAAATTACTTTGGAAAATTTTCTATATACAATTTTTTTTGTATAATTGCTACTGTGAGCGATTAATTAAAAACGCTTGAGAAAGCAAGAAACATTTTCGCAATTAAATAATAAAATAATATAATTGATATAGAAAACTGAACGAAATTTTGAAATAAAAAAAATATATTTTTTTAAACTTAATTTTTATAAAGAAAATTTATAAAAAAGCTTCAATTTAAAAGACTTTTAAAAATTGTATTTTAAAGTCATGACCTTATGACTTGCAAAGAATTCCGTCTTTACAATTGAATATATTTTAGAAGTTTAACTTATCATCAATCAAATATTCCGAAATCATTACATTTGTAAACGAAAACATCAATCTACTGGGCTAATAACTCTTGATTAAAATTCCATAAATCGGAGAAGTAAAGATATGGAAACTCTGAAGGGAAAGAGTAGTATAAAGAAATAATGAAGTAAGAGAAGAGCAAAAGAAAGAAAAAACCAATCCATAATTAGCTAATGTCATTGCAGTAATTGGGAATCCAAAGAAATTCTATAATTTTCTGTTGGTCGATATCTAATTCAATCGTTAAAGAAGGTAAATCTGGCAGCCATGATGGTTTTAAAATAGGAAAATTGGTCCTATTTTAACAGAAGGAAACTCTTTTAATTGAAAGTGAAAAAATAAAAGAAATAACATGAATATAAAGTGACACTAAAGAAGAAGAGGAAAATAAAGAAAAAATAAAGAAGAGAAGGACAAAAGAAAGAGGAAAATTCACCATTAGCTAATAGTATGAAATACATTGTGAATCCAATGCTACCGATCCGTATGACTCTGAAAGCAGAATGAGTGGCAGACAAGATGAAATCTATTCCTCCTCCTCATTTCGACGTCTTCTGCAAAAGTCATTTGAAGGTTGATCCATTTTAGCAACACGGATTCGAAAACAAAATTATATTAACATAACACTACATAGGATGGTCATGTTCGGTCCAATATTTTATGTAGCTTCCACATAAATTTTCTAATGGAATGACATTTTAAGCTCTTGAATATTAAGATATTTTAAATAAATTTGGAGTTTTTATTAATATAAGTCCACAACACAGACCCACTTTATCACTTTACAATCCATAAATTTCAACAAAAATAATAAAAATATTTCGTTTGTTTATGTTCTATTAAATTAGAGATCGAGGATCGGTCCATTATTTCCTATTGCAATCATACCATAACTTAATCATAAACTCAAATTCTATGAGGGTCGGTATATAATTTTTCATGCTTGCAACATGGTGTAGTGTATTATACAGTCCGGTTCAACCGACTATTACACTCTCGTTTATTAATTAATTTATTAATTAATTTTAAACTTAATTCGATTTTTTCAGTTTTTTATTTTATTTTTAATTTTGTTATTTTTATTTTAATTTAATTTTTTTATTTCTTAATTTATTCATTTATAAACTCAATAAAAGTCACTATTATATTTTATTATGTTGGCAACACTCAACTAGACAACAGTAATCAATTAAAGAGAGAGAGAGAAATAATAGTATAAAATGGCAACTTCAAGGAAACCGTTATGAAATAATATATTTGATGTTAAAAACAGTGATGCCAAAGTGCAAAAAAAGAAAATTGAAACATAATTAAAATAAAAAAGAATACAAAAAATGAACATTTTAAATTTTATTTAAATTTACATATTTTTTGAATAAATATCAAAAATAAAATCTAAAATTTATTAATATTTTTTCCTTCTCTTTCATTTCAGGATGTGAAAATATTTTAAATGATTTCTCCAAAATTTTTTTATATAATAAAATCCATTCAAATATTATTATAATATAAAATATATATAAAATGTGGAAATTAATAATACTGGAGAAAACTTGTGTTCTTTTTTAAATATAATCTTATATATTAAAAAATAAAATAAGCCTAATATTATAAAATAATTTTTAATTAATAATAAAATAAAAAAGAAAATAATTCAAGAAATTATTTAAGAAGAAAGAATCTACAAAATAAATTTCTTAAAAAAAATAAAAAAATAGTTTTTAAGGCTTAAAGCTATAAAAATAAGAAATAAGTGTAATATACAAATAAAAAATATTAAATTAAAGTAAAAAAAATAAAATAAATACCTAAAAATTAAAGTTTTGAAAAAATATAAAATATTTAAAAATAAATAATATTAAAAAAAGAAAAAAATAATATAAAATAAAATATTATAACACAATTATAAAAGTGGAAAAAAAATTTCAATAAATCACCTTTAAATATTATTTATTAATAAAAATATAAATAAAAAATCTTTATTAAAAAAATAAATTTAAAAAATAAGCTAAAAGCAGAGCATTTTGAAATATTTATTGAAAAAGCAAAGAAAAATATATAATTAAAAATTTATATATAAAAAATGCTTTAAAGTGTTAAGCAGTTGTTTAAAAAAATAAAAAAATAAATTAATTGAATAAAAAAAAGTAACCAAAAAATATGTTTTAAACAAGATTGATAAAATCGCTTAAATCATTAAACGGAAAAGAAAGAAAAAAACGCTGACAAATTTCATAGAGTTGAGTTGTTGATTGTTAAAGGTGAAAATTCAGCATTAAATCCTACGCTACCTTAAATGCTCTAAAAAATAGTTCACCTCATCTATAATACTTTCACACACACTCTCTCTCTCTCTGTCTGTCTCTTCTTCATCATCTCCAAAATTTGCTGTAAATTAACGAACAGAAAAATTCTTGTTGTTTGTTTTGCTTTACAAAGAAAAAGTCAGTTTGTTGTTAGAAAAAATGTTATCGCTTCCAGCAGTAATTGTTCTTGATCAGCTGTTAAAGTAATATTTAATTACTTTTGGGATTTCGGCATGAAATGGAAGCAGCCATCCGTTCATCAGTACAGGTCGGTGGTCCACAACCGCCACCTAATGGTGGTCAACAGCAACAACAACAACAACAGCAGCAGCAACAACAGCATCAACAACAACAGCAACAACATCATCAACAACAACTTCATCATCATCATCAGCAACAGTTACAGCAACAACATCAACAGCAGCAACAACAGCAACAACAAAAACAATCACAAAATTCTGATAATGGACCTACGTCCAATCAACCACCCCAACAACAACAGCATCATTCACAGCATCCACAACAACAACAACAGTCTAATCAACAGCAACAACAACAGCAAGCAGCAAATATGTCAGCTTATCAACAACAAAGGTTACCAGCTGGTGCATCGCCAATTCATAGGTAAGTGTTGCCACATCTTCATTTTTATAAATTCTTTAAACTAATAAGAAAATTTCCTTAAGAGAAATTTTGAATTGAAGGATCTTTTGAATAGAATTTAAAACAAGTTGAGGTCTTTCAGAACTATTTATTCTATTAATGTTATTTAATCTCTAATATGAGAATCGAGATTTCCATTGTACGCATGGGCACAAGTATATGATCTTTGAAGATTTCCGATCCATTATTTGTTCTGACATCTGAAAAAAACATGCGGTCCATCGTATTTATGGATACAAGTTTCTAATATTTAAAGGCTCGAAAATTACAGACTATTTTCGCTTAGAACCTTTGACAAACATCTTTCCCTATAGAAGATGCCCGATAAACAGTCTGTAAGCGATTGAATGAATTGAGAATGGATCTATTCATTATGATAATATTGCTAAGAATGCAGAAACCCCTGACTCTCGTTAATGATACGAAAGAGATCGTCTGATAAACATGTGATTGTAGAAGGAGTAGTAGTAGTGATGGATCAACTTTTAGTGAGTTTGGCCACAACAGAGGATGGCTTAATTAATTTTCCAGACCTTCTGGTCTTTAATCACTAGACATGGTCCGATCTGTCTTGTAGTAGAAATTAAAAGTAGTGTAACTCCCATTGCAAAACAAAAGATCTTCAGTTGGACATTAAAGTTGATGACGAAGAGAAAAGGAAGAAGCGTAGAAGGGTCTCTATAAAAAGTCAAGGCACGTCAATTATTTGTTAATATTTTCAAGAATAAAAACAAATATCGAAAGCATCTTGAGGTTTTACCAAAGATATCAATAATCGCAGGAAAAAAGGTGGCAAGAACAAAGAGAAGAATGGTCTCTCATCGAGAGATCGAAAATAAAGTCACACCGTTTCTGCAGTATAACCGCATTATGGCGATGCCCACCAACAACTTTGTGTTAGTGGAGTAGTAAAAGTTACATTGATTAAATACTCGCCCTGCTCAAGCTAGTCTCTCGAGTCCGGAGGTCTTTAATTTTCGCATCTCTGCTATAAGGCCATTAAATGAAGTGATGAAGAATCATCTCTTAAAGGCTCTGCTGTTTAAATTCATAGTCATCGAGTGTAGATCAGTTGAGGTTCAGATCATATTGTTCATCGCTAAGAAACAGAAAGGTAGTCCACGGCCTTTCTTGCCGACAGCTACAAGGAATTCGTAGTCTGACTTCACGAGTCGACAAATCTCTACTTTGGCCAACTCTGTTATAAGGCCATTAAATGAGGTGGTGAAGGAACATCTCTTAGTGGCTCTGAGTGAAATGCAGAACAGTTGAGGTTCATGATAGATAATGTTGTTCATCTCCGAAAAACCAAAAGGCAGTTCCCAAGACGACCACCCGAATTATAGGATCACGCTCTTTCTTTCAAAAAAATTGCCAGCCTTTTTTGTCCTCTACTGTTATATTGCAGTTAAAAGAAATTAATTTAACTTAAATTTTTATTTATTTCTTTTTTTCGGTTTTACAAAATTCAATTGAAATTCGAACAAACATTTTATTTGTTTTGTTTTTGTTGTTCGTTATTTTATGGCGCAATACATTAAACACAACAATGCCAAAAGTTCAATTCAGTTTAGGTTTTTTTTTCGCTGTTTTTTTTTTGTCCATGTCATCATCATTATCATCATTTGATGGCATGATAAAACATAATGGCGCAAAAACTACACATAGAGAAAAAGAGAGAGAAATGAACGTAAAACGTATTTGGCAAAAATTCTCGGCAAAACTAACAAAGGAAACATATTTTTAGTTATGACGGAATTTATGATGTTCCTTCACTACACGTGGAATTCATGAGAAATATAATAAAGAAAAAAACACATTTCGTTTTTCCTCCTAAAAAGAAAAAAAAAAACTTATTCATGCAGTTTAAATTAAGGAAAAGAGTGAAGTGTTGGGGTAGCGGAAGCAAAGAAATGTTTTAAAACATTTTATTTGCTAAGTTGCCAAAATTCATTACAATTCATGTTTCACTTCATGTCTTTCATTCCTTCGTCTTTTACATCTCGAACACTTTTTCCCATTTTCCTCTTTCCAATTCCCCGCTTAACAGTGTTGCCATTGCTGCGGCGAGAGGAAATGATGGTTTGTGCCAACTTTATGCGTTTTTCTGTAAGTTTTAATGAAATTTATGGCACTTTGACAAGTTTTTTTTAATTTTTTATCTTTGTTTTTATTGTTGTATAAACAATTTATTTAAATAAATCATTTGTAAATTGTAAAAAAACAGAAAACATTTTTTTTTCGTCTGTTTTTGGCATAAAATACATTTTAAAATTAGAAAACAATTAGGCAAACAAAACAGAATTCTATGTTTATATGATAAACCCTGTGGAAAGTCCATAAATTACATCATTCCAAAGTGAAATCCATTTTCATTCGAAAGTGATAAAAAGTGGAAATGGCCCAGTATTTATCACCAAGGAACCTTTTTAGTATTTCTCCTTCCATCATGAAGTTGTTCTTCCAATTTTCTGAATCGATGGCCTCAAAAGCATTTAATGTTCTTTCAGATATGTTTCACATTTCTCCTTTTCCTTCTACTTCTTCAAACAGTGGCCTCAAGATCATTTGATGATTCATTTTAGTTCAATAAATTTCACAGATCTGATTTCATTTCATTCCATTATGTAATTTTTCCTTCCTCTTCTTAAATCAGTAGCTTCAAAATGATTAAATGTTCCTTCAAAAACAATTCATTTCAGCTCAATAAATTTCAAAGATCTTGTTATATAGAAGACTTAATATAGACTCTGCCACCTTAATATTCGCAAGTCATTTCGAATTACAATTTGTGAAAATATCTTTTAAAAAGTAGAATTTCTGCTATATATCCGCCTCTAATTTGTAGATTTAAGTACGCGCAGTGGTTGGCTCACAGTAGAATTAAATGTAATGCATAATTGGCTTCGGCTGGATTCCTTCCAATTTACAATGTAGTCTTAAATTCGATCGCAATTATGGATTGAAGCAATAGAGTGAAAACTATAACGGGTTGTTTAAGGTCTTGAGTTTAGATCGATATAATAATTCCTTTTTTTATCACCAGAGATTGTACGAGAAAATCTAACTCAGTCTCTGGATTTCAAATCATAAAATTGCAATTCATATTCTTCTGTTCTATACAAAGCATGCTCTCACTGGGAATCGTTTGGAGGTGTGTTGCCGATTTTATAAAAAAGCATAAAATTGTGTAGTTTAAGGTTTTGACTCTAATAATTCATTTTTCAGCACTAAATTGAATGGAAAAATCTAACTCAATGTCCATAGATTTTTTATCATAAAATGAACTCAAGTTCATTGTTTTTCAGTCTTTTCCAACGTCTGCAATCACTTAAAATGTTTGGAGCATTGTCTATAATTTTACAAGAATTCAAAATTACTCCTAATTTTCGCAACAACTAGAACATGGTTTTTGAGCAAATCTTACACTTTTAAGGTATCAGATTTTCTTCATAAGGAGTCTCATTCAAAAAATTTGAAAGGAAGTAAACGATTACAATTCACCAAACTCTTGGCTTCAAACATTTAAATTTATTTCCTTGAATAATTCTCTATTGCCAAAAATGATTGGAAAAAGTTATGTTGAAATCGTAAACCAGAATCCAACTTTCTTGTTTTCAAATTTTTCGCAGTGGATGAAATGGAAATGGCTCTGTTGTTGTTATTGTTGTTTTTGTAACAGCTGGAAATAAATAGTACATTTATTAATCAATTTTAGTTCATGTTGTTGCTCAACTCCAGGACTAGGAATCTGGCAACCTCGACTGGTTGTGTCCAAAGATCTTCAGGACAAAGTGAGGTTGGATTGGACTGGCAGTTGAATAGATGTCGTTGACTTCCTTCGCACGGACTGTGGTTAACGATATCGAAGATTGAATTTTTGTAAGCTCTTGGCTTCAAAAGCAATTAAAGTTATCTAAGTCTATTAAGCCTAAGCGCCAGATATTTGTACTTGGGTTTGATACGTATCCTCATCGGAAGAAACCTGCAGTTCATCCACTATGTGTTTGGCTTCACTCCTCTAAGGAACTAATGAAGGAAGCAGAAACTTCGATTATTTACTTGTACTATAGTCATCTTTAAAAGAATAATCCTTGACGCAACAGAATTACCAACAACAACAACAACATTTCCACGACAACCGGTTCTATGCACTGAAATGACTCGAAATTCATTGGCCATTGTATGTCATCTCAGCAACACAAATTTTACTATAACAAAAATCACTCTAAATTATTCCAACTTTTATACCCGTATATTCTTCCATCGATGCGAACTTTAATCGTCATAAACAATAATTTGGAAATTATCGTCCCCAAAGTTAACACCAGATTATGTTCAGTTAGTGCCGCAACCACAGAAAAGAGAGAATGAAGCTCTAGCAAACTTCCTTACCACCACATTGTACATAGGGGGCGTTGTTCTAAGTAAAAATAGATACGAAATTGCATTATCCTGTAACTAAGGTACTGAAGAGCAATTAGTTACTTAAATGGAATAGAATTGCTCCTCATCAATATGTCTAAGATTACAGATTTCCATATCCTTCATTGTGAGAGTTTTCTTACTTTGTAGGAATTATGGCCATATGGATCTTGTGGAAAATATAGGACGATCAAGTCAAACATATTTTTCTATATTTAAAACTAAATTTTATAGTTCATTGAACGTGTATCGCTTTAAATTATGGATTTTATTTTTAATTATTTTTTTTAATAATTTGAAATATTTTTCTTTTATCAAAATTATTTTATTTTTATGACTGATTTTTTTTATGCATTAATGGGTCACGTAACTCTTGTTATATATATTTTCATATTTTTATTTTAATACCCTTCACCATCAGAAGTGGTGAAGAGGGTATATTAACTTTGTCATTCCGCGTGTAACAATAAGAAGGAATCATCTACGACTCAATAATGTATATACATTTTTGTATCAAATCGAAATCTGATTCGTCTGTCCGTATGTCTGAGAAGTTTCCTATTTAAAACCAGCAAAATTGTTGTGCAACAAAATGTGTGTGGTGTGCATTATCGCCACATCGGTGACCTTATGATGATCCATTGTGATCTCTTCATTCCAACTTAAGGACAGGTTTCGAATCCTGTAAAGAAAAAAATAGAGAAAAAGAAGAAGAGAGAGAGAGAGATAGAGAGAAAAGAAAAACAAGAAAAATCGGGTGGGAACTGATCTACTGAACAAGAAATGAAGAAAATAAAAGGAAGAGATAAAGAAAAGAGACAGATCTGTCTCTGGAATCCTATAAAGAAGTAAATAGCAAGAAAGAAAAAGAGAGAGAGAAGAAGAAAAACAAGAAAAATCAGGTGGAAACTGATCTATTGAATAAGAAATGAAGAAAAAACGAAAGAGAGGGAAGAAAAGAGACAGAGCTAGTCGCCCAACATATTCTTTTCAAGCATCACCGTTGGCCCCAGTAGCCAGCACACTCTCAAGATGAGCTTAAAGAGGACTGTTGCTGGGTTGCTAATCTATGGCCGAGTGTAAGTCAGGTCATTCCGGAACGGGGATCCAATAGTCGTGGGAACGTATTCGGTAGGTAGGGAAGGGTGATGTGCATTATCGTCACCTCCACTCGGTGACCTTATGATCCATTGTGATCCCTTTACCAACTTGAGAACAGGGTTGGAATCCTATAAAGAAGTAAATAGCGAGAAACAAAAAGAGAGATAAGAAAAAATCAGATAGGAACTGATATATTGAATAAGAAGTGATGAAAAAACGTAAGGGAAGGAAGAAAAGAGACAGAGCCAGTCGCCCAACATTCTATTCAAGTATCGCCGTTGGCCCCAGTAGCCAGCACATCCTCAGGATGAGTTCTATGCTATTAGTTTTATGACCGCTAAGTCTTCCAGCCCATCCAGAAATTGCCGGCGTAGTCACTTCATTCTAGTCAACTGTAGTTGAGTCGTATTAAGTTCACGTATTATTTTCACACGCATTTGTGATGGAGGGTATTGAAAATTCGGCATAGTCGAATATAATATTCTTACATGTTTATATTTAATCTTATCTGAAAAATATATATATTTTATTTATATAAAAAAAGAATGAAATATCAAGTCTGAGTGCAGCGCTATAAAAACCAGCACGAGATTACGTTTTATTACAGTACATTTTTCCTTCATCTAATTCTTTTTCCAGATTAGATAATGTCGAAATATAATAAATTCTATTTAATAATTCTATTTTTTTTTCTGAAAATAATACAAATATAGACTGTATATATTTGTGTTATAAATTTGTGTTATCAATCAATTGTTAGAATAAAGTGGGAAAAAAATCCTTCCTCCCAGATAAGATTTGAACTTCAATTGAAAAATGTATGAGTTTTTTATTTTATTATTTTATATTATTAATGTTTTTTTTATAGATCATCAAAAAAATAATAATTATTTTGTTTTTTTTTTTAATATTTATTCATAAAAAAGTATTAAAAGAATTTTTTTTCGGAATAGATAAGATTAGACAACTGAACTATGAGTTTTAATGATGGAGGACTTTTATCTGTTCGGTTTTGCAGTTTTTTTTGTTAAGTCATCATTTTTCGATATTTTTAGAAAAAAAAGATAGGAAATATTAGATTTGATTTGTTTTAGGCAGTTGGATACAGTTTTTTGAAACTTTGGAAGGGCAGAGATTGTTTTTCTTAAAAAGATTTCTTATAACAGAGAATTTAACAGAAGATTCGTTTTGTTTAACTTACAGGTCTTAGTTAAAAAAAAAAAAAAAAAAAAAACACTGCCCTCTAGGTGTTTCGCAATTGTCATGCTTTCAATTTCTTCATACTGTTAGAAAATTCTATGTTCAGTCACTTCAAACCGTTGAATTAAAACTCAAATAAAATTTCATAATAATATTTCAAATAACACAGATACGAACGCCGCCATCTAGATGTTTCCGCATTAACATATGATGTTTTTAAAACTTAAGTTGTAATCTGTTCAAACGTTCTTAGCCGTTACATATTGTTTAAATAGCATTTCATTTTAATATTACAACTAACTTAGATGACCGCTACAAACACTGCCACCTATATGTTTCCGCCATAACATGTATTGCTTTAAAAACTTTTGATGTGTGTTTTTTTTTAATCTGTAGAAAGTTCTAGAATTTATTCAGTCATTACAAACTGTTGAATTTAAACTCAAAACTTACGTAATAATATCAAAGACTTATCGGGGTGAAACATAATGTGACCCTTAAAAGGATTTTTCAAGTGTTTCTTTTTCCTAAATATTGTTCAATTGGAAAGGATCTAGAGAAATTTGAGGTTTAGCTTTGAAGATATAGAGGAACTTTATGTTGGGAAATTTAAAATTTTGAAAGTGATGATTTTTGAAAAGATCTTTATGGTGTTAACTTGTGATCTAAAGGTTTAAACCATATAAAGAGTGAGATCAAAAAATTCTTAAATAACATTTATATGTCTTATCTCTTATCTAACATTTATGTCTTATCTCTGGACAGTTTAGAGGATTTGTTTCTCAAATAAAGTGTCCTCATTATGAACTCTTATGAAAGGAATTGTTCCATTCGTTGATGGAAATTTGGTATTTATAGACCCCATTCTAATTGGTGATTGGCTTCTTTTGCCTTAACTGCATATTATTAATCATATCAAGAATTTTTTGAGAAATTTTGATTACTTTTTGTTTCTAAACTTTTCCTCAACATTCTCTCGAGCATCAGCAATATAAAATTTTGCAACAGGTTGCGAAAAATCTTCCAGTACAAACTTTTCTTCATCCACTATGCACTATAAGAATATTTTTTTAGGAGATAAAAATACATTCTTGTATTAACTTGAAACCTAAAAGCATTAACAGTGTTTATTCTTAAGTTGGTCTTTGATCGGAGAAATATAAGAATTAATTTAAAGAAAATATTTTCAAGAGCCTTCATTGTATAATGTTCTGGGGCTTTAAGCGAAGAATAAGCAAACTTATGGATTAAGCTGGATATGGATTTAACAATGTAGTGACCAAATGATCGGAAATATATGATTTTTAAAACAAGTTTTAATTAGCTACATTAGACTTTAGGAGATACGTGTAGGGCATGTGATTTTAACATTGTACGTTCTAGAACGAAAAAATTTCTTTAAACGAATATATACAAAAGCAACTTTCTGTAGCTAAAATAGTGAACTGCGTTCAATTTTTGTTGGTATTACCTGCTGTGGTAGTAGTTTATTGGTTTACACAAAATAACTCTTATACGATCAGATTTCTTATACGATTACTGAGAGATACAATTAGGAGGGAGGAAGGAAATTTTAACATTTTCAAAGCTTTTCCTTTTGTAAGAAGCTCATTGAAACGTGCAGCAGTAGGCTATAGGCAATATTTCATGAAGGGATCAAAATTGTGAAAACTTATTTTTGACATAAAAACCAAAACTTGGCAGTTAATTTACTTTTTAAGCAAAATTATTTTTTTAATAATTTTTTTTTGTTTTAAGGCAATTTTTCATTATGTTATTCTTGTTGGCTGGTAAAAGTATTAGTTTTTTTTTTTTTTTTTTTTTTTTTTTTTTTTTAGGTTAAAAATAATTTTTCATATTTTGTTTTTGGCATGAATTTCACAATTTTGTGTTTTCATATGTTTGCGATAAAAATAAAACGCATCTTTTCTAAATTGCTTTCTGTTTTTCTTGACTTGATAATTTTACTTTTTTGAAAATTTGCCAATTTAAAAATAAAAATAAAAAAAATAAAATTAAAAAAAAAAATTAAAAAATTATAAAGAAAAATTTTGAATATAAAAATTTATTTTGTAAGATTTCAGAATATAATATTTAATAAAAAAATGACAAGTTCATATTTAAAATGACATTTAAGCTTAATTGTCAAAAAGACACTTTCGTAAGACAAAAAAAATTTTCAAAGTTTCAAAATTTTATATTTTAAAATTTTTAATTTATTAAAATATTTTTTTTTTAATTCAGTTTTTCTTTATACAAATTTATAATTTATTATAATAAAAAAAATAAAATTAGCATAACAACAAACATTTTGATTAAAAACAAATTCAATTTTATAATAAAAAATTATTATCTCTAAATAAATATGTGTGAGTATTTTTTGTTTAAACATGTTTAACTATAAAATTAGTAGCATTTAAAAATAGTTCATTGCCTTAAAGGCCGGTCATAAAATAAAATAAAATTAAAAAAGAGACACACAAACCTAATGAATATTTATGTAAATTGTTTTTTTATTATTGTTTAACAACAAAAACATTTTTTTTCAACAAAATAAATAAATAAAATGCTAATTTAAATAAATATCACGTATGACTGGCAACATCATCAACATCACATGTCTACAAATGAAAAAAAAAAAAATAACGCAAAAATATTAATTTAAAATTGTATAATAATTTTTTTCTCTTATAAATTTTTTTTGTATTATTTGACTGTGAAACCGTTATAAATAATCAAATGATTTTTAATTTTTTTTATTTAAAGACTCATTTAAATATTAATAATTATTTTTTATTTCTTTTAAAAGATTTCTAGTTGTTGTTTTATTTGCATATAAAAATTGACACAAACTTTCCGCCATACATTTCGAAAAAAAAGATTTGAAAACTTTAAAAAATTTTATTATTTATTCATATTTTTTATACGAAATTTCTATTTTAATTTGATGATTCATTTAAATTCATACAAAATGTATTTTGAATTTTTATTATTTTAACGATTTTTATAACCTAAACTACCAAAGGAGGTTACGGCATCCTTATTGCAGATGTTTTTAAGGGAAAATAATAATAAAAAATCACTTCATTAGTTAATTTAACCATGTTCGACCGTTCCTGCGGCTGGCTGTTCATGTTAAGCTTGTTTGCAAAATACAGATCATACTTTTAAAGTTATCTTAATGAAACTTATCACGTGGCATTATTTTGGCTCAAGGACAATGCCTATTGAAATTGGTTATGATTCGCCTATTATTTCATATATACAAATGTCCCCTCGTAATGGGAGTTTTGGCTCATAAATTTTCTAAATATAAAAAAATAAATATATTATCAGGTTTTGCAAAAATATATCTTATGATTTTCAGAAATTATCAGTAACGAAAAGTAGATTAATAAATCCATCTGTAGTGCTAAAGTGTAGCCTTATTTATAGAATAATCTTTCGCTCATGATAATAATTAAAGCATGTTCTTTTGAACAAAATACAAATTCTTTGACTCGACTGGGTTCACTACAATTTTATAATTACTTTATAGGTACATTATAAACGATGGCTGCTCTGTCATCAATTTGAGCAGAGCGAGCTTTCATTCAATATAATCTTTTGCTGCTTTCACTCACACAAAGCCAAATCCGTTTAGTGTATTCAACAAATTGGAACACAATTTGATATTAAATTAAGTTTTAAGACTGATAACCATCTGTATTTTTTTCAATTTCCGAGATCTAATCAACACATTAGAAGTCTAGAGAGTGAGAGGGAGAAAGAGAATATTAGCGAAAGATTATTAATAAACCGGCCGTAATGATGACCTCTAGTCTCATTTATAGCCGTGTGCACAGCATAGTCTAAAATTTTACTTCTAGCTTATTGGAAGTCTCTGGTGGATAGATTGATCTACTGTTTTGTTATTTACCTTAGTTTACAGACTGATTTCTAGAATGACCAAGACAGTAATCACTCGAAATAGCCACAGATCGATATAACTAGCAGGTATTTTTAATTGTAGAAATTTTGCTATTAAGTTTGGTTCACAACCTGTTGTCCTGTATAACTCATTAACTGGTCAATTAAGTGATGTACCAACTAATCTACAAACTGATAAATAGTCAATAGACTAATCTTATCCAGAGTTGAGTATTTTTTATGTCTTGAAATGTAATGTAATATCTTGTTTAAAGACTGACTCTAGTACGGTCGAAAAATCGATCTACAGTTTGATATTATTCAATTGGCTCGTCTGCAGTCTAAATCCTGACTGTTTCAAAAGACAACAGGCTGATCTAGTCAACAGCTGACTACTATTCAATAGCTGGCCTCTAGTCAAGTGCTGATCTCAAGTCAACAGCTGATCTCTAGTCAAGTGCTGATCTGGTCTCTAGACAACGGCTAATTTATAGTCTACAGCTGAACTCTGAACAACTGACTAGACTTGTATGTTTATCTTCAGATTTAACTCTAAGCTATAGACATAGAGTTGCCAAGTCTCAGAATATCTTAAAAATTTTAAATTCATTTAAATTCTCTTGCCACGATAAACCTCAGGGTAATAATTTTTTTTTTTTTTATATTAACAAACACCTGATAAAAGGGGAAGTTTCATATTAATTAAAATATATATAAATTATAATTACAGATAAAGTCCATTAACACAAAATCTATGAATATGAAAATAATAAACACAGATATTCACATAATAATATTTGCCAGCCTCTGGTCATAAATAAATGCAATTTCCGTAATTCATATAAAATAAAAATAAAAAAAAATAAATATTTTCACATCAATTTTTATTATTTATTATCTTTTTTTATATTAATGAATTTTTTTCTGACTGTCTTTCTGTCTGTCGGTGTTTGTCTTACAAACATATTAAATCGTGAATATAAAGATAAATATATATATCAGGGCTTTATAATATATGACAGTTCTATAGACACAAATAATATTATTTTATTATTTTTTTATAAAAAATATAATAATAAAAATATAATAAAAAAGATGATAATTATGTGAATATTTGCAAAACAAGTATGAATATCTGTCGGTTCGTTTCGCTCTCTCTCTCTCCCTCTTTCTCTCTGTCCTTTTGACAGTTGTTATAATATGAAAATATATGAAATTTCAGATTCAAAAAACCCCTCTAGAGTATTCATTTTTTTTGTAGATGCAAAGAAAATAATAAATAATTACTTTTGCTAGATGCTGATGTTGCACAGTGTTTCAAATGAAAAATGAAATGGAAACAAATCTAAAACTTTCGAGTCTGATTTTAATGAAATCAGAAAGTGATAGTGGAAGTGAAGGCGAGCTTAAGTTTTGAGTTTGGACTTTTTGGTACTTAAGGGGGTCGGTCCAAAGTGTTGCAATGTTTAACACTTCAAGTCATTTAGATTCCTTTTATCCGAACCAATTTTCAAGAGTTTTATTTAATTGAATGCTGCTTGTAAAGATTTAAGTCGCTGAGCTTTATATTTAAAAACTTTTACCTTTTATCGATCTTGGCAAAGTTGTTATGCTATGGCGAATGCAAAATTATATATAAATAAATTTGTACTTTGTGGAACTAACGGGATTCGGTCCAAAGTGTTCCAAAATTGATCACCTTGAGTCAAAAAAATATATAAATTTATCTAGATTTCTTATATCTGATTTTCAAGAATTTTAGATAAGTGAAAGCTGCTGGTAAAGAGTAAAGTCGCATGGATACGCCAGATTTTTAGCTTCAAAAATCGTAGATTTTTGACAAAAAACTAGTTGCACTCTTTTTGAGTTATAAAAAAATGTCTTAAGGTAACCTCTTTTTTAAAAGTTTCCTACCTGTACTTTTGTTTAATGCAAAAACAACTTAAAAAATTTTAATTTTGGGAGAACCAGAGTTCTTGAAAATTCATTTTTTTCATGACACTTTAATTTCTGGATTAAGTTCTCGAATCGCAAATTCGGAATTTAAACAAATTTATACTTTATTCAAAACTTGATACTTTTTAAAATTTTTTTGTAATAAAAGTGTTTGCTTGCCAATATCGGTTGTAAAGATATAGCAAAAAAATGTGAAATAAACCATTTTTGGGAATTTTTGAAAGCTTTTTTTGGGAATTACGGGGATTTCTTTTGGGAAGATCAAAATAATGTTAACAGTTTTTAGTTAAGTAACAAAATATCTAAATATATGCAAAATAGATAATCAAAAATTTTATTTAAATTTCAAAATTTAATAATTTACAAAAAATCCTCAACACTTTCGTAACACTTTTTCGCAAAACGTATACAATGATTTTTATTATTATCGATAACATTATACATTTTTGCTAAAGAAGACATAATTTCCGTTACATTGATGTGTAATTTGCAACACTGTTTCTTAGTTGAATTGTTTACTGTTGCTATTTGCTGCTGAACACAGTTGAGTATTAATTGTAGTAGAGATCAATGAGAAGGTATTTTTTATGTATGTGAATACCAACCCGACCATATTCGAGTAAATGAGAAAGAAAAAAAGAGTCATTATTAATTTTTTTTGTTAACATACATTTTTTTATAAAAAATATATATAAACGAACATACTTAACAAAATGTTTGATTTTTATTTATATATATTTTTTTTAGTATTTTTTAAATTGCTTTTCAACGGTCAAGGTTGTGTATGAAAATATATATTTGTTTCTATGTATGTTAAAATATATATGTCTGTACATATGTATTGATATAATATTCAACACAATCAACAACATTTTAAATTATTTTTTATATGCGTTTATATATGTATTTAAAAAAATTAAATATTAAAGCGATACATTGACGTTTTTGTTTACCCGGCTGGCTGGTTAATTTATACAATATATATATTTTTTATTCCTTATCGATTTAAATAAAATTATTTATTTTGATAATTATTGCCGGATTTAGCAATTCATAATGAGTATAATTTTTAATTATTTAAATATAAATTAGGTATTATAAATACATAAATTAAATGCTATAGGAAATATCAGTTAGTTATATTACAACTTTCCAATATCTGGCAGAATATAGTCGCTTGTGTTGCAGTTCATATATCACAGATTTTTCCTTAAGTTCCAATATACATTTTGCCATTCATTCGTACCAGATCAAAATTGAGAATCGTAAAAAGTGAATCAAATTTTGTGCAAAAATTTTTGGAATATTTCAGCAATTCATTGTGTCTTTTATTCGTTAAAATAGAGCTCTTTATCTTTGCAATATAAAATCATATTTTCCTAGCAGATTTTTCCATTAGTTCAAATATATACCCTGGCATTCTTTCGAGAGAGAGAGAGAGAGAGCAGCTGCCATTAATAGCGACCATGAGTCAGGAAATCTGCATTTTAAAAACCTCTGATCTAAATCAGAAAATAACTTATAACTGTACGCTTAAGCAATCAATCGTCTAAATTACCTTTAGCATTATAGACTACTTAATCGATTAATCTGGTTTTATAAGAGTCTATCATAGATAGACCCTTATAAAACCACAGACCTCTCAGATCTCTGGCCAAGAGACCTTTTCCTCAGCCTGATTTCTAAGTCTAATTCAGACTGTTTAGTTCAGTCTCTCATATTTTGGACCCTTCGATATACAGATTAATTTTAAGTTAGGTTCATAGGCTGATCACCTGGCTAATCAATAGATTGGTCTACGGGCAAAATCAAAAGACTAATTCAGATCGATCTGAGACTGGTCTACAGGAAAAACACAGAATTATCATCAGTCTGTTTCACAGACTGAACTTAAGATCAAATTCAGACTGATCTGTATTGTTTAGTTAAGTAACTAAATCTTTGTCTGATCGACAGTTTAATATACAGTTTGATATTTATTTAGGTCCCAAGATCTCAAAACTAATCAATAAAAACAAAACCACAGACTGACCTCTGGCAACTCTTTCATCAGACTATTCAACAGGCTGATATCTATGTCAAATTCGGACTGGTTTTCGTACAAAATCATAGGCTGACATATTTCCAATATAATAATTAATAGTAATTATCAATAATATACAATAATTTACAGACTTAAAGTAAATAAATTGGTTTTTGTTTTATCTATTGGTGAACTCTAGGAACTAAATCTGATTGACCTTTTTATTTACAATATGACATAAAGTCAATAGACTAATTTTTATTCTTAACAACTAATGGAACTCTAACCTAAAGGTGACCTTTAGGCTAAATTCAGACTAATTTATGGTAAAATTTATAGTCTGAGGTCAAGTCAATAGACTGATTCTTAGTCTTAACCACTGATAGAACTCTAACCCTCAGAATCCAATAATCCATACTCTATTACATTAGCTGCTGGACTATGGGATAAACCACCTTTACAAGGTCGCTTTAATTTTCAGGATGACGTAAATTCAATAACTATCTAAACCTTAGACTCCCATAATCAACTTATTCTATTGATCTAGTAGGAATCCTCACGTATAAATTTAAATTATTAAATTTTTTATAATTATTTATTTTTCTCTTTTCCTTTCAGGTAAATATCTATTTTCCATTACTAGAATTCCCCCTTTTCAAACCGTAAGTAAAATATAAGAAATATTTTAATGGCAACCAAATAATAGTAGATCATTTGTGACTTTGTAATCCAAGAAAATAGTCAATTAAAAAATAAAATACATAGCATTTGGTTGCAACACCACAACAGAAACCGAAAAACACCATGTGTGAAACCCTACAAAGTAAATTGCATGTCATTACAATAAAAGTAGCAAAAAAGAAAAACTAAACTAAACTATTTTTAGCAAATACTTTTGTATAAAAGACACTGAATTAATACATCGACATTTGTTTGTCATGAATTAACGTGTTAAAATAATAGAAAATAAATTTTATAAAACTAAAATAAAAAATGTAACACGACAATAAAAAAAGAAAAAAAAAGAATTAAAACAATAAACTATTGTCACTTTGCCCAGTTTGCGAAATACAGTGACAAACTTTTAAGCTGCTTTGAAAAATTAAATGAATAGAAAAAATACAAAATAAACAAGGGAAATAATACTTTAAATACTATAATTTTTGTACAAGTAAAAACAATAGTTTTGTAGTCATACTACGACAATGGACAAGTGTTTAAAATTACAGCAATTGTTGTCTGTAGTATTAACATCCAATAGTTAAGCACGAGGTATATCCATGTAAGTATTAAACAATTTAGCCCAAAAATCTATTGAAATGAAATTATTATTTAAAAGAATCTGAGTAAGTAAAATACTGATTAGATTATTTATTAATTATTTACATGGCGGAGACTATATAATTTTTAATTAGCTAATCTTCGGCTAGTGTTATCAACACGGATTAATCTTAGTTGGGATAACTGCTTCCAGCGCTTTGTAAACAAATCATATCAGTAAAATATATATAGTCCTACGATTAGAAAAGTATATCGAACAGTCTACAGATCCCTCTATCGATTGGACTTTTAATTAGTCCATCGAGAAGAGTATTTGAATCTATATTATTTACTTGATTTGTCTAAAAAATATCGAGAAGAATATAAAATCTTTCGATTTAACTACAACCTCCAGACTAAATCTATTATTTTGGCTATAAGTATAGACTATTTGCTCGATTGGACTATAAATAAGTCTGTCGAGTGGAATCTATCTTAGTCGTATAAAAAGAGCTTTAACGTAGTCTTTAATGATTGAAAAATTTACAAAAAATATTGATTAACCTATGTATTGAATTGTATATTAATCTGATGACTGGTTTATTATTTAATATATATTTTCTGATTCGACTATATAAAATAACTATACAAATGCCTACTGACTAGATGCGATTACTAAATATTTATTTGATTGGACTTCAAATAGTCTATTGATCACACATTTGGTAATCTGTTAAATAATCGATCGACTTGGCAAACGGAAGTATCAAAGATATAATCTATGGATAGTATTACAATGGGATCATCAAATGTCATGAGCACAATATTATGTGAGTTTTATTATAATCCAGTTTTTTGGTAAAACAGCCTTCCGCTTAACTAGTTAAGCCATTATCGAACTGTGAATAAGTTTATTGAAATGACAGTAAATATCACCAAGTATATGTTCTCCAATATGTAAGTAAAAATTTAATTATTTCAATGAAAATCGAAAGCTATCAATATTAGTAACTTAAGAAACGATAATGGCGATAGGTCCTTCTGCCATCTGGGCAGTACAACGATAGTGAATGGTAGGTACACAAATAATTCTAGCATGATATTCGAAGGGCAGCCATGTGTATTGAGAAGAATGTCATATAAAGAATATTAGATCCAGAATATTTGAAGTAAAACAAATTATATATATTTTATTGTACTAGTGTAATAGAAGAGAAGACAAGGCAGGTCAGAGAACAACTGGAAATGTAAGTAGTGACATACAGTACCCTTGAAAAGGGATTCATTGCATTTATAAGCCTTTGGTTCTATTGTAGGAAGCTAGAGTGCGTCGGAATAACAATCAGAATATTAAGGGAAACGTTACTGAGAAAAATCATAATACTGTATACTTTGTGTGGTCTCATAAGGATACATGTGCCGCATTTATCAGATTATTTTACAGAATAATCGGAATAAATACTAATTTTATCATTGAATGCCAATGTAGTGAAAGCAATAAATTGTAGCGGATTAAAGAACACCTGAAAATGCAAGACACTTTAGAATCCAATATTACCCCAGCAAAAGGGGTTCAGTACATTTCATTTTTTTGTACGAAGCTATAAGTGCTTTGAAGTTCACTCAGATTATTAAGGAATCAGGAAACATAAATTATTGCAGACACTGTATTGTCTTTTGCGTATACAGGGACACATAACATTTACCATTGTATTACTGAATGAAAGCATTTAATTAAAGGAAAATGTGAAAAAACTTAGCATCATACAGAAAAATGGCTTCAGTAAATTTATGTCTCAGCTTTAACGAAGCTACAGGAGCATGGATTATTCAGAAAATGCTATTGCAAAGTGGAAATACATTTATTTACTGTAAAATCTGTTATACTCAGCTAAAGATTATCAACTTTGAATTAAAAACGAACTCAAGCAACGTCGTATAACTGGAGTGTTATTTTTAAATAGGCTTCCTAGAATGAAAGTTAAAGGGATTATTAAAGAAACTTGCTGGTTCCGCCATCAGAGATCAAGAAACATTTTTAAGCTGAATTACACAACGGGAATGTAACTGCTAAAAGTTCCCTTGTATGTAAAGGAATTCATGCAGAAATCAAATATATAATGTCTCTATATCATCCACGATTAATTTTCCAACTATAATATCAACAATGTAATTAAAGACCTTAAACACAATTATGATTCCTTTCTCTACATAGTTACATCTATTGTAATATAAAGCTGTTTTAATTAATCATTATTTTTTTCTTTTGCACCATAAAGCTGTGTATATTAAATAATTTTTATATATATTTATCTGTATAATTATTATAAAAATCACCTTCAACTGTCGTTTGCACTACAACGACCCCAAAAATAAAAACTATAAATTGTAAGAAAGCTACAAGAAAACAAAACAAAAAATGCATCAATACAAAAGCCAACGTCAGCGTCTACTTATAAGGAAAATTAAAAAAAAAATACTCTTTAAATAACAGCAAAAACAAAAAAAAGTATTTGCATGTTATTTTTTCTCTTATTTGTGACAGTTTTTACTAGAATTAATAATAAATAATGTGAACTCACGTTATTTAAAGATATTTCACTTGGCAGCCATACTCTTTCATAATCAATTTACACAAAAACAAAACAACGACAAAATAAAAAAAGAAATTACGAGCCAGAAATAAGAGCAAAAAAATTTATTAAATGGCACAAAAAAATGTGCAAAGAAAGCAAAGAAAAATAGTATAAAGACCTCATATTTCTATAAATATGCAAGTGACAGCATACGATATTGAATATTAAAAACAATAATAAATTATTTGCAATAAGGGAATTAGAAGGAAGGACAACAAATAAAATGCATATTAGAAAATGTATGCAGTCACACTAGACAAATATTTTAGTGCAGAATTATATAGATTTGTCAATAAAATAGGAAATAAATTGTCTTGAGATCTAAAGAATTCTATCTTGAATAAGTTCTATAATTAGTAACAGAAAAAAGTTCTTTTTTTCGAATAAAACGAATGCTTCTACTCTTTCCAATGTAAAATGTAATAATAATGTCAGAACTGAACCAATTAGAACTCTTTGGAATTCATACAAAGGCGACAGTCTAGTAGTTTCGATTATCCCCTTTTCGAAACCGATGAGAAGTCAAAAAGGTGCATGTGATTCTTCACCTCCACTTCAAATTAATAAAACATGAACTATGGACGATTAGGGTCTACGTCTATACGGTGAAAATCACCTTATAGGGTGATGTTGTAGGCGGCGATATATATGAGAGTGCAGAATGCTAGAAATCAATCATATACAAAGTTGAACTTAAAATGATTTGACATCAACAGCGAGCATTAGGAATTCCTACTCGCCAAATTTATGAGCGGTTACACTTGCATTCCGGTACTTTAGTTGAATAAATGCCAATAATAAAGAGATTTTACCTTGAGGATTTATCTTAAATAGTTGGAAATTAATAATGAATATAAATTTAAAAAAATAAGTCACTTAATAAATTTAAGAGCCCTTAGACTCTTAACCTCTTCAATGTTCTATATATAATAAGAAGAGCAAATACAATTAAAAATGCGGCCATTAAATATGTGAATGGTTTTTGAAAAAAGGTACTTTTAATAATCACAAGTAGTTTTCTAAGAAAATTGATAATAAATGTTAAAATACCTGTAAAACTATAAAAAAAGTTAAAGGAAAAGTGCCTCAAAATATCATGGAATATTTTATATCGCAACAATAGGTAACATAATTTAATATAAATTACAAACAATTGCATCATATTTACTATAAATATTAAGTAATTCTTTAAGAGCAGTTTAATGAAGGCGATAACTCTAAATCTGCCATATATTTTTCAACCATCCATAAATTTATTTTAAAATATATATTTTCATATCCATCGTCTTTCAAAAAGCACTTTTTTTTGCATTTTTGCAACGACAGCAAAAAAAAAATACATTTAAAACCATAAATTGATATTATTTATATGTCCCCTTCGATTATTTTCTATACGGTTTCACTTTGTATTTTATTACTAAACTTTATATATATATATATATAGTCGATTTTAAATATAATATCTAAACCATAAAAACTTTATACACACACACTGAATTTAACAATTTTCTATTATAATATATGATGACGTTGGAATAAAATGGGGAAAAAATAAATATTAAAATGGAAAATATATTATATTTTTTTTAGAGTGCATTTGATGAGGTTTGCGGAAATTCAATTTCGTAAATTTTTCCAATAAAAGAAAATTAATATAAAAGCAAAATCTCTCTCTTTTTCTATGTGAGAAGAGAAAGAATTTATTCATTGATTTCTAAGCGATTAATTCAATTGGATTTTACAAGAGTATAACTGTTGAGGTTTCTTTTTATTATCCCATTAAGCGTTCCATGATGATTGGTTGAGACATTTGAAGTGGACTTGAGGTTTTATTGAAAGAAATGCCTAAAAATTTGTTATATATTTCTGAAACGAATTAATTATCCTCAATCCCTGATGTTATCGAATAAACGCGAAATACTACATTAATTCGATCGAGTTTTAAAATTTGCAAGGACACAGAAATGGTCTCCCGGATTAGAATTTTAGTCAAGACTTTAATATTAATAATAACTACAGCATATGTATTCAGGAACTAAATCAAAATGATCAATTTGGAGATTATGGAAACGTTCAAATGTACTATGTAACATTTGATGGGAACAATCGATTTTATACGGAAGGTTAAGCAGCGTTGAGATCTTTTTCGGATCTACAGAAAGTTGGACATCTTAGAAGGAGATGGAGAGACATTCCAACCATGAATTACTCTGGTCACTCTGTTGGCATCACTTGGTCAACATCCCATTTTTATCCTTCAAATCTAGAATTTTTCAACAGTTTCAGCTTTTAGCGCAAAAAATGATCAAATCTAGCACATATGTGATCAAACTTAATTCTGCGCCTCTTGCGGATGAATCCTCATGGAATGGAAACTTTCGATATGTGATCAAACTTTATTCTGAGCCTTTTGCGAATGAATCTTCGTAATTAAATATGAAAAGTGATCACTGTTCATTGTGTGCATCCAGGGACCCAGTCAGTTCACCAAATAGTCACTAATTCTGAAATTAATAAGCATATTCTCTTCTATTGCGCACTCTCACCATCTTGAGATACAATTTTTGTTCTGCATGTCTTGGTTGAATCATTACATTTGCTTAGAATAATTATAGCATGAAACAAGGATCTATAGGAATTGCACGCACCTACAGGTAACGCAACTAGATCGTTATGTGTAGAAGTTAGCTATACAATTGATATAAGTACAGCTGCCTATGAACCATGCCATTGTTATTAAATACAAACTCTTAATTGAAAAAACAAATGTAAATGACTCAATAGAATTTCATATTGATATATTGTCGCATATTTCAAAAACTATTTCGGAAATGTATAGGGAAATTAATTTATTAAAGATTAACTATTTATTGTCGCCTAATTCTGCATTGTAGTGAATATAAGAATCATAATTCAAACGATTGAAAAATACTTTGTAATGTCATTTGTTCCCTATAATAACAAAATGTATAATTTTGAAATGAAATTGAAATTAAATCACGCGTTTTTATCTTTTAATTTGTATTTTCTAAAGTCTATTGACATCATTTTTTTCATCTTTTGCTTGTTTGTCCTTCGCCATTTTTATTTGCACCATCTCCCTCCCGTTTTACTCTGCTGACGTTTTCAACAATTTTTAATTTATTTTACACAATTTGTGGCAAAGAGAAATGAAAAAAATGTAAACAATTTCATTTAACAGCCGTTGAAAGGGAGGAGATGTGGAGCATGATTTTATAGTATTTTTTCTGCATATAAACAAATAAAAAATAATTCTATTTGATGATGATTTTGTACAATTGAAATAAATTACTTTTTAGAGCAAATATCTTATTGTCAATGGTTAGTGGAAATAAATAAATATAAATTAAATGAATGAAAAATATATATATTTTTTAAACAATTAAAATTGAAATATTTTTATTTTTAGCATTTATTTATTTCATACAAAATTTACAATTGCAATTTCTTTAAAATAGAGATTTGTATTTAGAAAATATTTTTTTTCTAATTAGAAAATTTAAGTTGACATAAATTTTGTTACATTCTTGTAATTTCTTTACAATTAAACAAAATTTAATTTGTAATTAAAAGTTAGTTTTTTATTCAAATTGAATCCTGTAGACCGACATGAAATTGTGAAAATATCTGATTATATTTTCTTTATATTTTATAATGTTTTAGCGAAAATTCCTTCTGCTCTTTCCTTCTAAATTAAAGCAGTGATGTTTTCATAAAGTTTCATTTCTAAAGTGAACATTCAATTTTATTATATTCATAATTTAACTTTTATTTTTATCTTATCCATCTGAAATTTTAGGCTTCTACGTTGAAAAGAAATACAAAAATTTGCTAAATCACTTGAGCATGAAGGTTATTTGCTAAGATTTCTAACAAATAACATCATAATTAACTTCACTTCTTTTTTTTTAGTGAATTAACATTTACAAGCAATTTAACTTTAAACAAATAAATCATAATTCAATGATTATAAATTCTAAACAAACAAAAACAAAATCAAGGCCTAAAACTTTTTTTATTTATTTTCAACGTTTTCTCTTCGTTGTTTTGCTTTTCTCAAAAGCCTATTAGAATAACCACATCACAAGTGGTGAATTATGTTAGTGATTTCGAGGGTAACAGAGTGTTTTTTAAGTTCAAGAAAAAAATTGAGATCTGCTGGTTTCTAACACCTACGAAAAAAAAAAAAAAACAAATTGAGGGTCAATTAAAATCGTTCAGATGGTTTGTCCTTAAACTCCGCTTATCGCTCCAGCAAACTAGTCTGGTAGCAATAGTAAAAGTGTTACTTAGGAATGATTTAAGAAACATATTTAAGACCTTTTTTACTTCCAAAAGAAGGATTGTAACTCGATTAATTTCTCTCGCATTGCTTTTTTACTCTCGGCAAATCACAAATTATCATTAATTCTTGCTGATAACTGCAGCAATCTGTTACAGTTGGTGAAATAATTTTTTAACTCTCAATTAAATTCTCTCAGATTGTTGAGAGTTTTTCTCCCTTTATCCCACCTTTGAATCAATAAAATTGATACAGTAGAAATGGAGTTAATAGAACTACTTCCGGTAAACGATTAAGTCAAGAAATTCATGGGGTATATGACATTAAGGACAAACATACCACAACGTTTTCAGAACTGCCATAAGATTTCGAATATTGATTCGTTTCACATATAAACGGATTTATTAGGAATTTTTGTAAAGACTTCAGAATAGGAATAATTCTTGGTGGTGGCAGCGTTGTGTAATGAGTTATGAATTTCAGGAAAAAATTTTCAATGTGTTTCTTACATTATAAATGTCCTCTTGAAGTTTAAGAAAGGCGAAGAATTCCTTCGGTCATCTTGACTTGGTGACGAACTTGAAGTCAATAATAAAATATTGAATAGATGGGCAGTTAGTCCTGTTTTAATGGGGTATAAGAGGATTGCAAAGTTAAAATTATATAACACATAGAGGGCGCTGTTGTAAACAATGATAGATAGAAAATTGCATTATCCCAGCAGACCAAGGTGGAATAGAGAGATTATAGAAACAAAAGAATGCTCAACACCAACAGCAAGATCTGTTAAGGACTGTTGGAACAACGGGTAATGAAACCTTTCGCTTTTCTTTTTGAAACTATTATGGTTTTATTTTTATTGGAGAGAAGAGTATTCAAACTTTGTCATATCTTAATTATAATTTTATTTAATTATGACATGACATTAATTGTAAAGTTCTTTTATTAAGAAATAATATTAATTTTAATTAAAATTCTCTTGCAACAATGTTGCCAAATTTACAAACTTTTTTTCTCTCTCATTCTTGTTACCACATCTTTTGTTTATCATTTTTTTTGTAGTGTCAATTACAATTTTTGTAATTTATTCTCATTTCTTTACTTCAGTTTTAAATTTGCATTTTTATGTAAATTTTTATTATTATTTTTTAATAAAAAACAAACCACAAAACCGTAACTTAAATGAGGTTTTATACTGAGAAGAATATGGTGATGAAAGAAAGGAAAAAAAGGTGTAAAAATATGTTAATGATGTAAAATAATGTATTTTTTTATTTATTTAGTTGCCTTGTCATCTGAGATTTTATTACAAATGGAAATATTGTTATTTATATTTTTCTTTGTTAAATTATTTTAAATTCTTTAAATTGTTGAGTTTTTTTTGAAATGAAATAATAAATAAACACGAGTTTTGTTTTTTATATATTGTTCAGGTATAAATCTTTTTCAATTCTTTTTCATTTTGATTCCAATTTTTTTTAAGAAATTTATCAGGGATTATATGGCAACTCTGTTAGAAAAGATATACCACACTTACGATAAATCTTTATTTGTGTTCTTGAATTCTCTTTTAAATAGAATCCAATATCTCTCCACTGACCTTAGCTGCGGAGAGTTTAGAGGATTTGACTTTTCTTGGTACAAACAACACATTATTGCTCTTCTACCACTCAAAGGTCTTTTGTTCCAAGTTCCAGTATGTCAAGTCATGCTTTTTTTGTCAATTTATAGAGCCTGTTGCTGCAATTGGTTGGCTTCTTTTGCCGCAACTGCATATTGCTTGCAACGCCAATAACACTTTGGAAAATTTTTACTTCTTTTAAGTCCAAAACTTCTCTTCAAAATTCCTTTGGGCTTCAGAAACATAAACAGAAATCTGCGAAATATACTTTTCGTCATTCATTATGCAGCAAAAATATTTTTAGAAAACTTGACTTCATTTTTTCGTGACTGTTTTTGGCCTCTAAATTATTAGCTAATTTACTGCCAGGAACTATTTGAGTTTGTATGTCTTTTAAACTGCATTATTTTTAAATTTTTGTACCAAATAGTTCAAGCTCTAAACTAAGCGGAGCTCTTTAGAAAATGCTTTCATTCCTCCCACTTGAACCTGATTTTCTATGAACGGATAAGTTCTCCCGAAACTGTTTAAAATTATTGAAAAAAGTTTGATTGTTTGGCCAACTTTTTGTAGGACCAAGTTGGATTTTGTTGAGTCCAGGTTGCCATTCATTAAAAAAACTGAAACTATATTAATAGAGATTTAAAGGGTCTCTTTAAATATGTTTCAATTAATATCAATTGCCTAAAATTTGTGAATGAATTTTAATGTTTTCAAAATTTTCTAAAATATATCGTTTCTCTTGCTAAACAATTAATTAATTGTTTTCTGATTTTTGCAATTTATTTTAGTTTTATTGTTATTTTTGTTCTGTTTTTGGCTCTTTGCCATAATTTCAAAATTTGACAATTAATTTGTTGTTTCATAAGAAAAAAAATAATAATAAAAATAAACAAAATTAAAACAAAGAAATATTTTATAAAATATTCTAAAAATGTTTTGCTTGTAATCAGCACAAAACAATAAGAAAAAATAATTGAAAATTTTATAAAATATATAATTAACAATAATTTTTGTTATTTTTTAATTAAACGAACGAAATTTTGTTAGGTTAAGCCGAAAATTGTATATCCTTCATCACTGACAATACAATTATATGTATGGAAATAGTATCAGTATGCTCCAAAAATATAAGAAGAGTTAAAGGATTTCATTAGATTTTTGGCATTTCATCTTTATATATTTAAAACTATCTAAACATTGCGATATATAAAACTCTTCAATTCGGTACAAATGTATCTTGTGACCTTTTGAACTACACTGACATAATAGATCTTGAGATGTTGGAGTCATTAATTTCTCAATAACATAGACTTAATTCTCCGTTGTTCCCACATAGTGGTCATAGATCTCCAAAGTATGCTGACGGTTTTTCATTCTTAACCTTTAGTTTCAGTTTCTTTTGTCATTTTTATTCCAACTAAGTAGACGGATTGTTTGCGAATGCCTTCAAGTATTTTTTGGCCGCTCTTCTTGAAAATTAGGGATTCCACTCAAGTGCCATTCTGGTGTTTTCTGATTTTATGGTCGATTCATCTCCATTTTCTATGTTTTATTTGTATTATTATGGCTTCCTTGTTTGTAATGTTCCAGGAATTTGTGTTGTTGATGTTATTAGACCAGAATATTCTGCTATAATTCAGAAGCAATTGTAGATAAAAACCGGTAGTTTTTCAGTGATGGTGTTACATACATGAATTGAATATTCTAAGCTTTCTTTGTCTGGATATTTGTGAGCATCTCCATAGTGATTGTACTCAACCAAATGGTGTCCTCGCTTTATTGGGCATTTTATTCAAGTGTGCATCTGCACTACCCTTTTAAGTTTTTATATTACCGAAATATCTGAAGCTGATCTATAATTGGCCGTGCAGCATAATGTTACCCGTACTTGAGTTGTTGACTCTCATTGCTTTGGTCTTCTTGGTATTTATCTCAAGAACATCATTGCACGCCAGTCAGATCAGATAGAGATCATTCACATAACCCAAATCCTATAGTCGACGTAATAGGATTTCTCTTCTCTCTGTAGAAACTTTGCTCAGTATTATATCATCCATCACGATGTTTTACACTGGTCGGATTCGTAACTGACTTAAAATATTTGTTGTGCGTTTGTATTTCTACTGAATCAATTATTCTGCTTAATAATGTAGAGCTGAGTAGTTCATCAATTTGGTCATATTTGATTTATTCATTCGGTTGGGCATGAGCGTGCCATGAAACAAGTGCCTGAAGTTATCCAGAACTTTATATATTTCAAGACTTTATAATGATATTTTTCTTTCCCCTCCTCAAATTTTAAAATTATGAATAAATCTGAAAAGCATTTCCGGTTTAATTTCAAACCATTTATTTCATCTTCCATTTAATTTACTTAATTAAGGTGTTTTCTCTTCAAAAAAAAACCCATAATTTTCTTCTTAATTCCATTGGTATTCTGAAAAGTCATTAAAGTTATTTGTTATTAACAAACTTTGTAGTTAATTTCATTTTTTTCTTTCAGCAGACAATTTCAATTTAAGCTTTATTTGTTGCGGTTAAAGCTGAAAAAAGCAATAAAATTAAATTATTTGTTTTGAGTTGCTTTTGGGTACATAATTTTATTTATTATCATTTTTTATTTTATTTCTGCTGAGTTGTTAATTGATGGATGACTGAAGTTTTTTTTCTGTATTCATTTGAACAATTTATATATTTTTTTCTCTCCAATATTTTATGATCGTTTTTAATGCTGAGTTCATGGTCACAAATAAATATAAATAAAGAAAAAAATTTTGCAAAGAATGAGGCGAACGGAAAAAATGATAAAGTACTTGACACAAAAAAATGAGAGAAAATTTGTATAAATTATAAAGTTTTTAAATAAAAAAATAATTATTGATTTGTTTTGCTTAATTAGTATAAATAGAAACAAAGAAAAAGATAAATAAAAATGAAGTAATAAAATTTTAAAAGAAAAAATAAGTAAATGTCTCCTTTATGTCATAAAAAATAGCGTTTTTTTTTTGCTATTAGATAATTCCATTCATATGTTCCAGAGTGAAATTGTAAATTAATTTAAACAGCAGATGGATTGGATATGTCCCGACAATAATCATGTAAATAGCAAGAATTTTTTTAAAATGAGCTTGTAACCTTGTAACCAATTTACAATATCTTCGTTGGATCTTCCTTTTCTAAATTCTCGCATCTTCATCTTCAATCTCATCCATGAAATAACACAATTAAGCCACTTTCTCTCTATATTGTCCATGATTTCCCAAATATATTCGTTTGATTCTCCTTTTAAAGATTCTTCGAAATAACAACAAAAATGAGCGACATTTAGTCTTTTTCATATTTGGAAAATCATTTTATACCATTGAGCTTTCATCTACAATTGCTACGTTATCTCCAACAGTTGATAAAGAACTACGTTATTGCATCAGTTGTATAAAATTCAGAATTTATAAAATCTTCTTTGTAGAGATGCATTTTTTCGCTATGACGCACAAGGAGTTCGTCAAAGCCATTCATGATGAATCCACTTCATATTCAGCGAAAATAAAAATTTTAAATCAATATTTTGCTAACGAATGTGAAGGGATTCGAGTATATTTATATCTCAAAATGGGTATGAGTCCATTAGAGATCTTTACAAAATGGCAAACTACAGAAAGTTCGAAAATGAAACATAATATGATTGATAATTATCTTATTGAAAATTTTCCTCATCATGCCTCAAAATTGGTTTCCATCCCCCACAGCGATGCATGTTGTTTATTGCGGTTTTAAGAATCCGACATATATAATTAAGAGCTTTTTTTTCATGAGTTGTTTTAGTTAAGGTGGTGTTTAACTGAGCTGTCATTATTCTGCAATAGTGGGTTAATAACATTTGACTTTCACACTGTTTTAATATGATTTTCATATTGTAAATTTGTTGGTCGTAGTTGCTCAATGAAGGAACGTGGTGCCTTTCAATATTTTTAAAATATGTAAGTGATTAGTGAGTAATAAATTTTGTTGTAATATTTATTAGTTAGTGCTACGCTATGATATCAAAGGAATGTCTATTAATGAATGAAAAAATAGTGTAAAAATCTTTAATTAGACTCCTGTTCTATATCCAAAGAAGATTGTTCCATTTCCAAAAAATTTGTTAAAAATTTCATATAAAGCTTTTCTTTTATTTGCTTAGAGATTTATCTAATTCCACTCTCTCTCTCCTCTCTCTCTCTTTCTCTCACTTTGCTATTACTAGATTAAAATCAGTATTAAATTACAGTTTAACTAATTCTAATAAATACTTTTAATTAATTACTTTTTCACACACACACACAAAAAAAGTGTACGTAAATCTTTATTTATCCTTCATTATTGAATAATGTTCAAAAAGGGAATTGGGTTAATGTTAGTGTTAACACAAAACCAACCTTAAAGTACGCATTAAGGCACCACCTTGAATAGTTCAAAACGTTTTTTTTTATATTTAATAGCTTTTTTGTTTTTTTGCTTTGGCTGCCATTACAACACAATTTGTTGTAATTTCAAAATTACGTGTTTTCTAAGGCTTAAAATGGAAATGTAAAATAAAAAAAGAAAAACATTTTGAAATTCCAACGTGTCATGAGGTAAACGGTAAAATATATTTTTATTTTTTTAAGTTTTATTAGAATTTGTAAAAAAAAGTTAACTAACATACTCTGATGTAATATAAAACGTTATGAAATAATGAAAAAATATTTCAAATTGTTGTTTTTGTAGTTTTTTTTTGTTTCTATTATAGACACCAAACACTTTTTCAACGCCCACTTGAAATATCAAAAAAATATATATAAATATTTCTTAAGTACCCTTTTCTCCCCACTCTTGGAATACATTTTATAGTTTTATTCATATGTTCCCCACATACCCCACACTATATATTTTTGATACGACACAAAATAAATGTAGGTGGGAGATTTTTTTTGTTTTTACACTGGTGTACAGCTGCCCTACAGTTTTGTAGGCGGCAATAGACTCTGAAAAAGATAATAGAATTTCTTTTGGATACTATCAGATTGCGCATATCAGCACGTTCCTCATCTCTATCGCTATCAAATGTATTGTAGGGATACAGATATATAATATGCGTGTGTGTGATACTCTTTATAGGAACCAAATACTTCAAAGGGAGGCAGTGTTGACTTTATGTGTGCAAACAATCATTTCTCTCGATTACAAAATAGGTTACAAACTCTTCCCATAGCCACAAGTTAATTTTAGAAGCCAGTAAGTGTGCTTAAGTGTTGCTATAGTATATCGTAAAGATTCTTGACTTAAAAAAAACTTAAAAAAGTGGAAAGTAATGTCCACTTTTAGATTATCTTCTAAAAGACTTGTGGGTGTCTCCACTATATATACTTTTGTTACTTCGTCGCCACCAAGACGTGTACCACATCATTATCACAAGTTATGTCATTTGCGAAATAGTATGTGCTCTCAAGTGCCGCTATTGTGTTTCGTAAAGGCATTCCTTAGAAAATGCGAGGAACTTGGTAGTGATTAAACTGTTGTATACGTTCAACCACTCTATCCCCTCAAGGAGTGTCGTAGGGAGACAGTAAATGCCCTTATTGTGTATTGCTTTTATTGCTAGCAAGTATATCGTTAGAAGAATGTAAAGACCTGTGTGTGCAAACGATCGTTCCTCACAAATTAGTGATAAACAAACTTCACAGTCACAATGTGCACACAAGTGAATATATTAGAAATAGGAGACAAAAGGAGGTACCTTATAGAAAGCACATGACAGATAGAGACTTAGTAAAGTGAGTGGTAGTGTCCCTTTTTAGACTGTCGCATTAGTAGTTCGGGCAAGTTACCAAAAACTCCTGAATAAAGGAACAATCACAGTATAATGCCACAATGTTTATAGTAGAGAGACAGTAAGTGATAGTATTGTGTAACGTGAATAGACTACAGAAGAGAAAATTGGTTCGCTTAAAAGAAAGTCCATGTTAAGTTGATCAGTCAAGAGCTTAGTAAAATGGCCATGGGAAAACTTGTTGGAAATATTTACTAAAAACTGCTGGGTAATTTGTAAGAGAGAAGAAAGCCAGAGAGACGTGTGGAGGTTTATTTCAATGTGTGTTTAATATGCAGTTTTATTGCAGCACTGCATTTTGGTTGTTGTCGATTTTTTTGTTTGTTTTTATTTGGTGAAAAATAAAACAAAAACAATTTCTACTAAAAAGTTAATGAATATTTGTATATTTATCTTTTGTATAAATGTGGGTATTTTGTACAAGAAATAAAATGAAATGAAAAAAAAAATGAGTCATTGTACTCATTTTTATTTTGACTCGATGTGTTAGGCTTTCAGTCAGTTGGTCTGTTTGGATTTTCTTCTGATATGTTTTTTTTTGTTGCTTTTTAAGACTCTTTTAAACAAAACTGCATTAAATCAATATATTTGTGATGTTGTTGGTTGGTTGGTTGGTTGATTGTGCAAAACGCAAAAGGGGGTCAAAAGAAACATTTAATTTAAAACATAAAAACAAAACAATAAGTAATGGATAAACAGCTGTACAGTGGAGAAAAGAGGAAGAGTGATTATTTTTATTATTAAAATGTACATGAACGGAAAGAGGTTTGGGGAATGGGGAACCATTAAAATTAAAATTATTACAACGCTAAAAATAAAATAAAGAAAAAAACTTTAGTTCAAGATCCATACGGAAGTGACAATGACGATAATATTTGTTTTATTTTATTTTATTTTTTTCTCGCTCTGTGTATATTTCGCATTTTTTGTTGTTGTATTAATGCAATCACTTGTGATTGCTTATTTTATTTGTTATTATTGTTTATATTTATATATAATTTTGTTTTTTTGTTTATTTACTTAACGATATTAATGTTTACATTTTTATATCTCCTCTCTACTGTAAAACAAGAAATGTAAATATTTACAATACATTTTTTTATTATTATTTGTATTAAATGAAAAATGCATGTAAAAATGCCTAAAACAATAAAGTTATAACGTAGTTTTAACTTTTTTTGTCTTTTAATTTTTGATTGTTGTTAAACAAATGAAAAATAATTAAAACGTAAAATAATAAAATCAATAAAAACGAATTTAGTTCAGTGTAAACTAGATTTATTTTTATAAAAAGTAAAATTAAACCAGATTTTCTTTTGTAAATTATTTAAGTAAATTGAAATGAATTGTATGAGAAAATATTTAAAAAAATATTTCATAGAGTCAACCCCTGATTCTATCGAAAATGGTACAAACTTATATATTCATTATATGAATAAGAACTTAGGAACCTCAATACAAAGCTTCCTTGTTTGTGTTTGATTGTTATTTTTTTAATTTCGTATCTATTGTTGCCTAGAACTGCTGCCTCTATGTGTGATATTTATATTCCCAAGAGTTGTAATGACTTCCCTTCCTCTGGTGTTTCCCCGTAATCATCTAAAGTCGGCTTATCCAGAGCGTTTTTTACTTTAATGTCTGTTTAGTAGAGACAAATCTCTTTTCTGTCTAAGTTCTAGGACAATGAAGTTCGTATTTAAGGTTATCTACAACAACGGCCTCCATGTGGTATTTTTATAAGCTATTAATGGGAAGCTAAATGGTCTTCATCTGGTCTTTTTTGTTGATATTCTCTGTATCAATACTAAGACGGGTTGGCCAGGGTTCTTCATTATCCGTTAAGACTATCTATCGTTGCTCCTATGCGTGATGTTTATATTCATAAGAGGTATAATGCAACCACTAACGAACTCTGTTGTTACCTTTTATATTTGTCCGCATTCATCCAAATTTGAATTGGACAGGAGGCTTCTGCGTTGCTTAATAATGTTAAAAATTTTTAGACGAGATCGGAATTGAAACTCTATACCATGTCGCCAACAGATCTAGAGATATATGGCAAAAAAGTCTATATATTGAAAGTTTCCCACATACTTTTCAAATGAAACGTTTCAATAGAATCGATTTCAATTTTGCAAAATGTTGTGATTACTTCAGACATCGATCTATAACCTTTAAGTATAAAAAACGTTTATTTGAAGCAAATAATAGTCAAGAGTTCAAAGGTCAGGCAGTCCATGACTTTCAACATGAGCCTTGATGAAAGATTACAACCTCATGCGTGTTTCCCTTCATTGATTGACCCTAAAAAAGTGAATTCCCTTCCGTACCGACCTGTTTTGATTAACTGTTACAGTTTCAACATTATGGATACAATGGCACCATATTTGCCTTTGAATGTATACTCATACTCCTCAATACACAATTAAGGTTTGTTGATTATAGCGCAATGATAGTGGAGGATTTTTATTCTTTGGAATAATCATCGTCGAGCAATACGACAAAGCAGATCACTGCTTATCCTCTGAATCGATATAATTATTTTTTAAAAGGGAGATTGTGGCCATGGTTACATAATCTTTGTGATTATTTTCTATATTCATATTTTATGGCGGAATAGTTCCGCCGAATTTGCTCTTAGTATTTTTCTATTTCTCTCCCTCTCTATCTCTCTCTCTCTCCATTAATATAAATATTAATCCTTATTTACTTTTTATTTTATTATTAATATCACTCATTATCATTATCTCCTTCGATTTCAAACTTTTTATACTGACATGCATTTTATTAGATCTCATTTAATTTAAATTAATGCATTTAATTTAATTAATACCATTAACTTTAATCCTTAATGAAATCAAATAACTTAAATTCCATTAAAATAAATTAACTAAAATCAAATCAATAGAAAACTAATTAAATTTCTTGACAAATAACAGAAAAAAATATAAATAAACTAAATTAAATAATTAAAATAACAAAGAAATTGGAGCAAAGAAACATTTTTCAATTCAAATTTAATTAAAAAAAACCTTTAACAATTAAATTTGAAATAATTTCGAAAGAGAGAAATCTGATAAAAATTTAATCAAGATTAATGTGAAGATAAAAAAATTGGAGGAAAAGAAATCTAAACTATTTTATTAATTAAAATAAGAGCAATTTGTTATAATTATATTATTGCAATGGGGAAGATATTAGATTTTCTCTTGAGCACAAAGTTGCGAACTAGAATGAATTTGCAATCGTGGTCAACACTTGAACGTGAAATCAAAATTCTCAAAAGAAGGCTTCGTACTTTCTTTCAACGAAGAGATAAATGGAGGAACATAAGAGCGTTTTTATGTGCTAAGTGATTAAAACGGGCTTTAAAGGATCGCTTATGATTAAAATGGAGCAGCCTGATTGTGTGTTAATGCCATAATAAGTTTGACAGACGAGATGGTGTGGTATTTAAGTCGGTTTAGCATTTCAAGCACAACCAAAGTGAGAACTAGTGCTACAACTCCATCTTTAAAATAAAAAACATGGGAGAATTTCCTGTCAAAGCCGACTTTAGGTCAACAAAGTACTTCAATCGAGTAACACCAGCGGATGGTGAATTTGTGCCGCTATCCCAACTTCTGGGAAAATAGTGTGAATAGGAATTTAGTGAATTTCTCTACCACTACATTACAAATAGAGGGCGTTGATAAATATGAAAATATGAAGCCAAATCCCTTGGACCTTCTTAAAACTCTTAAATTGTTAAAATGACCGAGTTGCTGCTTTAAGTGAACTATTTGGAATGATTAATTTCATATTTTCCGTCTGGGTAATTTCGATGTTGGCAGTAAACCGCATTAAGGAAGACAATAAATTTTTGAAAGGTGGAATGGGATGCATGAATGAAAGAAAATGATCAGGAAAAATTGGCTTCGGAGTTAGGAACTTTAATTTTTAGGTGATTTGATGTGTGGTAATTATTTCATAAGGTGTATTCTGTAAGAGATTTTTTAACACAAGGAAATTGGATGTGTCGAGTTTATTTTACAGTTAAGACCTATAAAAATCAGTTGTTATGTGTGTGAAGAGGATTCATAATGAAGACCCGAAAACATCATGTCAATATTTCTCGCTCATCCATTGACAAGTGATGGCTTGTGTTGGGACATTGTTGAGAAGTAGAAAACTGATATTCCTTATGATTTCAAATTAATAGAACTTGACGAGATAAGAAACTGATATAGTGGATTATGACGGAAATCTTCTTTGACATTTCTAAGCATACAAAACATATTTTATAGGACAAGGTAGAAGTTATTTAGCCTAAGTTGTAATAGGAATAGTTGTGGGTAAAAGCTTTAAAATCTTGAAAAAGTGATCTCAACCAAACTTCTTAAAGCCGCATCTTTCATTCCAAAGCCTTAACGCTCACGTTGCAAAGATATTACTTTAATACAATCGATAGTACATGCCCTAATGTATAAGTTCAAATGATCTCAAAAATAGTCTTATTTATTGAAAGCTTGTGGCAGAGGAATTCATCATTTGACACTTATTTGTTATTTCGCTCTCGACTTAAAAATCTGGAAAGACTATTTTGCTTCCTTAAGGTTTAGAACTAGTAGTTTGTTTTCTTGACAATTTGCCTCTTAAAAGGTCTGGCCGTATTCTTATTATGTCATTCACTTTATTGTACAAAAGATAAAGAGAGATAAATCTCTCCGCTAATAACTTCTGTAGAATTAAAATTATTTTTATTTTTTCACATCTAAATTATTTTATTATTTTAAATTGCTTTTTATTGTTATAAATTTCCTTAGGGCATTATAATATTTCAAAAAATAAATCCTAATCTATTTTTAATCTCTTAAATAATTGTTTAAACTGTAATTAATGTTTTTCTCTCTCTCTCTTTTTCTCTTCTATTTGCAGGTAAGCAAAATGATATATTATTTTGTGATTGTAATAAAAACAATTACATAATTTAAATTTTAAATGACATAAAAAAGGTATTTAGAAAATATTTATTATTATTTCTCACTTATTATACACCTGACTGAATCGTATAAATGAATTTAATTATAGAGAATAATAATTTTCTAACATAAATTAAAAAAAATTTAACAATGATTTTAGATTTTTATACCCTCCACCATTACAAGTGATGAAGAAGTTATATTAACTTTGTCATTCCCTGTGTAACGCTAAGTAGAAATTATTTCAGATTTCATAACGATTTACCTATGACCATCTGTCACATCCACAATAATTGAACAGAGATTAATGAAATTTGACCGGAGTATTTATTATAGTTCTGAGAAGTTTCCTATTTTAAACCAGCAAAATCGGTTTAGAGTATTAAAAGATATAGACCGATATAAGAGGTAACCTCTAAGTTCAAGCGAATAACTATTGTAAAATTGTAATGTATTTACTTCTCACGCAGTTGTGGTGGAGGGTAATGAAGATTCATCATAGACGAATATAACATTTTTACTTGTTTAACGTTAAAATAATTAAAATAATAATTTTTTTAGATCTCTGTTTCCTTTTTTCTCCTATTTTTATTAATTTATATATTTTTTATTATTTTTATTATTTATTTCCCTTAACAATTATTAATTATTGCCACTCTATTTAATAATTATTTGCAAAATATATTTTATATATTTTTTTTATTTTTGTTTGGCAAATTATTCCCCCAGCAATTAACCTAAATTTTAATTTATAATTATAAATATTGTTTAATTGAAGAGTGGAAATAACTTCAATTATATATTTAATTCACGCAAGTTTGTTGTTGTTTTCTTTCTGCTACTACTCTCCCATTATTAGTTAATAATTTATATTATATAATATTAGAGAAATTAAATAATAAATTAATAGGAAAATATTGCAAATTGCAAATCAGGTGCGTGTTAAACGCACTCAATAATAATTATAACATTCGAGATTTTTTTTCTGTTGCCAACACGCATTTATTGTTAAATGAATCCTTCATAATTGAGAGCAGAATTTACATAAAAGTAATAAATACATTATAGAAAATTTAACTAAAGAAGTAAATATGTTAATTTTGATACTCTAGAGATGACGCCAATCCATTTTAAATTATGCCAGATCTCACTAGTAAATTGATATTATATATACTTCCTATTGTTCCTATAAGGAACAGTGGACCTTAAAAAACCACATGTAGTGCTTATAGTTTAGATTTTGCTGCTGTAGCTAAATTCTCGGTTAACTGCCTTATTATATCTATCGTTACCTACAACAACGCCCTCTATGTGTGGTGGAACTATGTAGAATTTTCCCTCTATTTCCCCAGGTTGACGGGTGGTGGTTCTGATCATTCTCTGGTATTGATTTGTCAATACTCTGTATTCATTTAAAGTCGGTTCAGTCAGAGAATGTCATCCATAATTTAAATTTCGAAGAAGAGATGTATAAAATATGCTAGAAATTTTTGTCTACAGTCGTATTCGAAATGGGAATTCGAGAAATTCTCGTTTTATATGCAAACACATATGCCGTTTTAACCTCATTAAGTGGTCCAAAATCTGAAACATATAAATTTTGATATAACAAAATAGGTCAAGTCATTTGTACGCTTTGAAATTTTAAATTCAATTTGGGAGAAAAGTCTAGATCGTTAATCGTTTGCTCTGACGGAAACATCGGTAGAAGTTTAAATATGCCCCGCACCTAATAAATGTCCAAAAGTATATATCTTCGAATTGGCACTCATGTCCAGCAGTCGATTGCTTTTGTGACGTTGACGTATTATCCAAATCGGGCAAAAGAGTGTAGATTTTTTGGGCTTGGCACAAAGTTGTATTTTCAACCGGCTACGATCATGGCTAAGGATGAAGTCATGCCTGTGAATTGGCGCTCAGGTGTGTTCTACTGCACTTGGGCGTTGGTAGACGTGGTAGACATTTACTTAGTCCTTTCTGTGGTATATATTATGAGGACTAAGGATGATATTCAAGTACTGGTGAAAAAATTTTGTTAAACAATTGTTATTCACTTTATCTTGGTGAAAACGTAGACTGAAAACATTCTTGTTTAAGCTGCTTTGACGGTGTTGCCATGAACCTTTAAATCCTAACTGGACTTCCTCTAAAAGTGTTTCAAAAGCAAAGAACTTGTATTCTTTATGATTTCAAGTAAATATTTCATCACGATGTCATAGTTTCATCACGATTCTTGGTCTTGGTAATTTCGATGTTATCGATAAACCATATTAAGGAAGACTAGAAACCTTTGAATGGTAAATGGGGTGCTAATAAATATTTAAATGATTTCATGTGTGTAAATTATTTTATAAGATGTTCTGTAGTAGATTTTTAATTTTAATTCAATTGGAAATATCATGGTCACTGTGCAACGAAGACCTATGATATTCAGCGGAATAGAAAACAGTGTATGAAGAAGGCTAAAAGATTTCATCTCAATATTAAAAGTTTCTCCCTCATCCATTTCAAAGTGATTGCTTGTGTTGAAACACTGTTGGAAAGCAGAAGACTTAGAAACTATTTGAAATTAATAGAAGTTAACTTTTTAATTTATATAGTGGATTATGACCGAATCTTCTTTGGCGTTTGTAAAGGAAAAAGTTATGGGTAATACTGGAAGCATTAAGACCATGATCAAGTGATCACAACAAAACTATTTAAAGTCTTGCTTTACATTCCAAAGCCTTACCACTGACATTCCAAATATATTACTTAATTTCTTTCCATAATAATCTAACGGATCTGTTCAAAAGATCTCAAAAATAAACTTATTTAATGTTTTCATTCATTAAAAATAATACTTTTTTTCCTAAAAATGGAAAACCCTTTCGTCAATTCCTCTTTATACTTTAATCTAATCAGTTGTTCATATAATATACAACTAAATTTATAACATATTCATATAACTAAAATAATAATCTAAATAATTTTATTAATAAAAATGCAAATAAACATATAAAAAACGTCAACTTCACTCTCATTTCGAACAAAAATATCTAAACAAAATATCTCGCATAAAAAAGAAAAGAAATCATAATAAAGATAACACACATGATGTGTGATTTATGACAAGTGCCAAAACATATATAACATCCTTTCCCTTCCTAACCTCCCATACTCACTTCAAATCCGTTCAAATTATCTAAAACCCCCTTAAAAAAATAACTAGGGCAATACCAATGTTATTAATACACTAACAATGAAATGGTTATAACATAAATTTATGTTATTTACTCCCAATTTTTCTACTCCCACCTCCATTACTATTCCCATTCCAGATTTATTGCTGTTGTATGTAAAAAAAAGAGAATAAAAAATACATATGGCGCCATTTGCATTAGTTTCCAGTTAATGAACATTGTATGTAGCAAAAATGTGGAAAGTGTAGAGAGAGAGAGAGAGAGAGAGTGTGTAAGGGAATGTATTTAAATTTTCTCTGTTACCAACGTCAAAATGTTGAAAATAATTTGCAAGTTTAATGATGATTTATTTTTCTTATATAAAAAAAATTGCAAAGATTCTTGGAATTGGATGTAATGAAGTAAAATTAATCATCTTTAAAAGATGGCACATGTGGGGGAGGAACAGGGTGGATAGAGGAGAGAGAAAGGAAATTTTTTGCAGAAGAAATTAAAATTCGAGTTTTATTATGAAACTGATTATATTGAAATAAATTACATATTAATTGGTAAAGAAACTATAAAGAGAGTTTCAATCAGAAGTAAATTTCGAAAAAAATTTCCCCTAAAGGTATAAACATCATCTATGGAAGATTATAGTGAGGGAGTGATAGTCTCCTAAAGTTATTGAAATTTCGAAAAGAATTATTTATTATTTATCTGGATTCAAAGATTCGAACATATTTTCTTTCTGTGTAAAAAATCAGAATCCCTGCTAGTTGTCACGACATCGACTGGAGAATTGGCGCAATGTTAATGTTAGTATTACACATTAATCAATCAAATAAGATTCAATTGATTTGGAAAAATTAGGCCGAAAGTTATAATGACACTGCGAGACCGTACACTTTAAATAGGGGGTATATCACATTTTCAGTCAGCATTTTATTCATATCCATTGAATTAGCCGTTCATAGGAACACAATCCTATAAAACATTTCTATTACCCGAATTCTTTCATTTCAAATGTAACGACAGTCTTTAGCAGACTGTAGTTACGTTTGAAATGAAATCTTAGAGAGAAGTAGTTCAAACTTAAGGTACTTTGTGTTCCATTGTGAACCATTCCACTTCGAAAGCGTTTTGGGTTTTCTTAAATATTAATATGGAGTATAAAGAAAGACAGAAATTTAAGATTCGCACTAAAAATCGGAAAGATTGTTCTAAAGGTAGGAATTGTACAGGCAAATATGCTGAAGTTGATTTCGAAATAAATTGAAAACGATTAGATATATAAAAGCTTCTTGTTTGTCCTTTTTAAGAGAGCGTCATGGTTCGAGTTAAACATATTAGAGCATCTCAAATTTGAATCCTGTTGGAGGTCAAAATAAGAAAAATTCTCCATCATAATTTTTCAAATTCTAAATTATGTCTCCAATACAATCCATCTAAGAAACCACAACAACAAACATTTTGAGAATGACAGATAACCTAATCCAGCAGACTATTAAACTGCCTATTAGGAATGCAAACTTACTACAGAATCTGAAAATAAACAAATAATAATCAGAAAGATGCAAAGCAGCTACAGCAAATCATATATCATGGGGATGCTTGAACAAAAAATATTTAATTTAAACGCAGACAAAATTGTTCCACGTAATATTTGGAATAATGAAAATGTGAGTTGCTTCATCTTTTCTCCAAAATAAGAAAAAAAACATCGAGAACATCACAAAAAATTCCAGACAATGGACAATTATTGCATATATCTCATCATTTTCTGGGAAAATAGAGAATTTAGCAAAGTTCTCCACCACTATATCACACTTAGAGGGCGTTGTTTAGAAAGCGATAGATACGAAACTCTATTATCCAAGAAATTAGCTGCAGCAGATGATTTTTTAGAAACAGGGATAAAAACTAATTATTATATCAAGTTTTTTAGCTCTGATCTTAGTAGGAACAGCGGGATAGTAAATTCCTTTTCCATCAATTTAAATTAATTATTATCACTTTAGAAATAATTTTACAAATCAGAAAAAAATCTCACATTAAATTTTTTTTTCTGTTTTTTTGATTATTGATTAAATCATGCCATCAAGTAAACAATTTTTTAATCAATTTTAATTAAATTATATTCATTAACAAACAAGCAATTAAATCTGAGAAAAAAATTACTAAGAAAAATATTATTAATCATCAAGATAAATTTAGTTTTGGTCATAAATTAAATATTTAAACTGAAAATAACAAAAAAAAATTAAATAAAAAATGAAATATGACCGGTTTGAACCGCATTTATTAAATTTGAAAAAAAAAAATACAAAAAAACAACTAAAATATCAATCAACCAAACAGGTTTTGAATTTCAGAATAAATATCAGATGAGAAATAATAAAGTGAAATAAAAATAAATTAAAAAAAATCATCAACAACAAAAAAAATAAGTAAGAATGCTATATTGGTCTATGACGAACCTTTAATATCCTACACTGCAAATGAGTGTAAAGTAAATACCTTGTGTTTCGTACATACAAACTCACAAATGTATACAATATATGAAAATTTTCTTTAATATAACTCGGAAAATTAGTTATATTTTTGGCTATAACTTTTTTCCTACTGAACCGATTTCGATAATTTTTGGGAATAATAATCAAGTACATATAGCTAATTGCTATGGTAAAATATCATTCTAAGATGTCGATTTATAGTAGATAATTTTACGAAAGCTTTTGTTTGAACTAAAAGGTTGCCTCAGATATCGATCTATATCTTTTAATCAACTAAACCAATTTTGCTGGTTTCAAATAGGAAACGTCTATGAACTTTAACAAACAAATTTCTTTGACTCTGTCAATTTTTATGGATGTGAGCGAGATTTCAGTTTAATGCAAGAATATATATAGACTGTGGTGATACCTTTTTAGCGTTACACATAGTATAATAAAGTTAATATACACTATTCACCACTTGTAGTGATGGAGGGTATAAAAAAAGGTGCAAAGTTAAACAACACTTGATATGAGCTGACAATTTTCATATTAAGTGTTATTAATGCTGATATTGTTGTTTTTTATTATTGTTATTGTTGATCTGGCTTAAGTTGTTGTATTTCCAGTTTAATTCACATTAAACTGATAGTTTTTTTGTTGTTGTATTTACCAAATCCAGTAAGTCAGGTTTTATATTCAATAGTTTACATTTTTTTACTTTGGTTGATTTTTTTATATAAAAAAATAAAACTTGAGTAGCCTCTTTATTGTTGTTATGATGTTGTTGTTGTTGGTGTGTACCACAACAAACATTTCACCGGTAGTTGGTAACAAGATCCAAAATGATTTAAACAACAACACACCAGTCACTGACAGCTAACAACCCAACATACTAAAAACATACACACTCGAGCAACAGCAGCAGCAGCAACAACAATAACAGCAATTCAGTCAGGCATGCCATTGCTTGGTTGCCAAACAACAAAAACAATAACAACAACAAGAATAATTATTAAAATTGACAACATTTTACCCTTCGTGTTTCGGGATATGTGATTATGTTGATGACGACGTTGTCTTGTAAAGGAGGCCACTATAACAACAACACCAACACCAACATTTAACACGCAAAACACAATTTTGATGTCTTTTGTTGTCATCAACATCATAAATTAAAAAAAAAATGTTTTTCTTGTTTGTTTCCATACACACCAGCATACTACCACCACCACCACTCTCACATTACAATGTGGTGATATTTCTTTTCCCCACTTTTTTGTTGCTCTTATGGTGTGTATTTCTTTTATCATACAGAGTTGCACTTGTTGTGTAGTGTTGCATGAAAAAGTTTAAGAAAAATGTGATTTTTTTCAGAGCCACATGAGATGTGATATTGTTCTTCTTCTTCTTTTTTTTAAAACAGATTATTGTTCTTTTCCCCTTCGTGCTATTGTTGTAAAAGTACTTGACACTTAAAACCAACTTTTAATGTTTAACAAAAATAATAAAAAACATCTTTTTAAAGATGATTTTCTTTCAGTTAAGTGAGATGTTAAGAGTTGTTGTTATGATCGTTTTGCAAAGGAAAAAAGTCCAAATGAAAGACTCACTTTAAAATGGAAAAGAAAGTTGGTTATGGAAGAATTTAAGGACACTTTTCTACGAGAAACAGTGCTCAATATTAAATTATTGACTTAAATAATTAAATGCTAGTTCTACTTTCCAAACTAGAAAGCCAATTTCATCGCAACAGGATTTAGCTAATAAGTATACAATTTAAATAATATTCGGGTGGACTTCCACAATTCCATTATTTATATATTAACTAATCAGAAAATCACTTACTAGAACTCGAAAGTCTTGTGCCAATTATATTATTTTAATCGTATCCCCACAAAGAATCATTGCAATTCCTTCAAAGCAGATATTGAAATAGGAATAGAAAATTTTTGCTTCAAGAATTCTTATAGCACAGACTTTGTATATATTTTTTATGTACTTCCATTTGTAAACGCATAAAAAGAGACTTTTTTAAAAAACCTCGAGTCAAATCAATGAATGCGACAGAAAATAAGTTTTCACAAAGTAATTCGTAACATACAAGGCGATGCTATGCTGAATATGGTATATGGTACTGCAAAGAAATTTGAAAAATAAAATAATTAAAAGATAATGTGATTATTTTGTCGTAGTTATTTGGGCATATGGACTCAAAAAAGCTACCTCTATATTTCTAGTAGTGGAGGCAATTCCTCTATATCCCCAGGGATGTAGGTGCTAACAGTTTATCCTTTGGTGTTTATTTCTTTACGTTTTCTCTCCATTCATCAAAAATCTGAAAGGTCAGGAAGCTTCGTCAAAGGATTTTTTGATGAGATGAAACAAGTGGGATAGAATTATGAGTACATTAAATACTTGAAGCTTATTAACTATTGTTGCATAGAAGAACGCAATGGAGATGTATCGTCCTGGAAATGCATAACACATTGGATGATTGTTGGAAGTCAATACCTCCATTCTCTAGTATTTCTTGATATTCTCTGAATTCATCCATAAACGGATCGGTTAGGGCTCTTCCGAAAAATCACGTCTGTTTTTTTCTTTTTGAAGGCAGGCTGAAGCAAGTGGAATCTATCATAAGATGCTTCAAATACTTGTCGATCTCTACAATAATACTCTGGTCCTATAGTAATTATCTAACCTGTGACCTAAAAAGAGAACAAAAACGGTACTCTAATTATTTTCTTATTCTGCAGCGAGATCTTCCAGGCATTTTAAAAAACACAACCATGAATCTGCTAATAATCTAAAAATAGATATATAGAAAAGCCTGGTAGGACCTTTTTACATCTAAAAGTAAGTGAATAATTCCTTCAAATGAATCTACAGCAGGGGCTCCCATTCACACTAGAAAATACATTAATTGAGTGCCCGCTCTCCTTAATTTGAAGAGAGATAAGAGAGCCGTTTATAGTAAGCAGAGTAAAAAAAGTCTGTATATATTGGGCACCTCTGATTTACGGATAAAGGAAGGCACTGCGTGTTCGGGAGGATATATACGAAAAGTTAGCTGTAGTTTTGAGGAATTTAAGATAATTGAATTATTTATGTGAACTCGAAATAGTTTTCATTTTCTTGTTTACCTTATTTTCAATCGCTGCCCTCTCCTCACAGTTGGAAAAATAAAACTATCTGCATAATTTCAACACTTCAGCATTGCTTATTAAATGTGCGCACACTTTTCATATTCAACATGACCCTCCAGATTTCTATGGAATTCTTTTAATTTATACACATGTTCTCATTGTGGTCCATGCTTTGTTTTATAGGGAAAAGTAAACATATGTTGTTGGTTTTTTTAGTGAAACGTTTTTTTTTTAGAATCACAACAAAGTATTTTATTTTTTCCAACGAAAGATAATAACAACAATTAAAATATGTTAGCAGCTAACAAAACAAATCTTTGTTTAAAAAACTAAAAAAATAAAAGAAACTGATGCGAAAAATAAATGTTGAATTTTTGCGGAATTTACTTAAAAGCATACAACAACATCTGGTTAAAATGTGTTACACAGAAAAAAAAAGAGTTATAAAAATTGGGATAAAACAGATTTCAATGTAATTTTTATACCCTACACCAACACAAGGGGATGAAGAGGGTTTATTAACTTTGTTATTCCGTGTATAATGCTAAGGGGAAATCATCTTAGACCCTATAATTTATATATATTCTTGCATCAAATCAAAATCTTAAGTGATTCAGCTATGTCCATCTGTTGGCTCGCTCACATCCACAATAATTAATAGAGCTCAATGAAAATTGGCCTAAGTAGTTGTTATAGTCCTGAGAAGTTTCCTATTTAAAACCAGCAAAATCAATTCAATATATTTAAAGATATAGACCGATATCTGAGGACATCTATAAGTTCAAGCGAAAAGATTTCGTGAAATTGTCAATTGAAAATCGAATGAAATTTTGTTAAAATATTGGTTACATGTACTTCATTACCGTTAAAAAAAATGTCAAAATCGGTTCAATGGAAAAAAGTTATAGTCAAAAATATAACTAATTATATGACTCATTAAGTGAGAAAAACTTCTATATATTGTATACTTTTGGGGTGTGTGTATGTACGAAACAAGATTGAAGATTCGACGTATCCGATTAGTGATTTCATACTTCTTTATACAGGATTTGGAATAGAACTTTTTCATATTCTATATCTTTTTAAAAGTAATTTCATCAATATTTCTTTTAATAAATTAAAATGTAAGTTTCTGCTGTCAAAATTTATTTTGACAGATTCGTGTTGCCATATTTTGATTTCTTTTTTAAATGGGGCATCATAATGAATTCAATTTTCTTTTAAATTTTAAATTTTATATAAAAATTTAAAAATTAATACAAAATCTTAATTCTCAGCTGGTTTACTAATAAATAAATTTAATGTTTATATAAAAATTTATATGAAAAAATAAATTTTCCTTATATATAGATTTAGTACATAAATCCTAGAAACAAATCCTCATGTCCTCCAAACAAAAATTTATTGAAAATTTTTTATATAATAAATTCTATTTTTGTTATTTACTTTCTCAACTCCCATTCTCCCCATTATATAAATGCAAATAGAATGAATGTTATATATAATAAACATATATACATTGTTTATATACATATATTAAATGAGCTCTGTGTTATATATGTTGCAGCCATCAGTGGCAGCAACCACAGACAGCAGTAAATGCTACAAAACAATGTCATAATCAACAAAAAAATAAAAATAAAAAAAATAAAACATGTATAAAATTAAATTAGTTCTGCTGGCTAGTTACGAATGAATGGTGTATATATGTATGTATGTATGTATGTATGTATGTATGTATGTATGTATGTATGTATTATATATAGTTTTTGTTATTATTTATTCGGTAAACCAAAGAAAATTATAAAATATGCAAATTAATCCCTACTTGTTAGAGAAATCAACCGCATATTGAAAATTTATATTCAATAATGAAAAAAGGAAATGTTGAAAATAATAAATATAAAATAATTTATGTAAACAAATAATAAAAACGAGTTGCCAATTGATAATTAGATTAACAAAGTTGCCAGTGCAATTAAAAGAGTTGTGATGAAAAGTTGTTATGATTTGAGTGAAGAGCCAAAAAGATCAGCAAGATGAAAGTTTTTGCAAGAATTTAGTTTTCTTGTATTCTTTTTCTATATAAACGTATCATTACTTCCTTGCTTCTTTGTTGTCTGTTTTACACTTTGCCAACCTAAATAAAGTGTTGTTAGAGTGTAATTAATTTGGAGCCTTATTTAAGTTGTTTATATAAGTGCCTTTTTCCTCCTTAAAGTACGAAAAAGATCTCGCAATCCTCATCTTTTGCAAATTGTTTTCGTGGGCAAAGTCATTTCATTTTTATCGACACTCCTTCATTTCAATTGAGAGCTGTCATGTGCTCCTCCATAAAATATTTTTTCCTCTTCGCTTATTTTTCTAGCTACAGAAGTTGACAACTTTAGTACTATTAACATATCACGAACTAACCTCCTTTTGGGCGCTAATAGACAGTGTCTAAGGAGAGACATGGGACGCTGGCCATGAAATGAGACTCTGACAATTCGGGTATTTGTAGGATGTGCGAGGATGAGAATGAGCTGGTGTCAATGAAACACTTACTTTGTAAATGTTCTCGAATCCAGCTGACTAGGATGAAGTGGCTAAGTCGGCAATTTCTGGATGGGCTAGAGGACTTAGCGGTCATAGAACTGACAACCCTCATAAAGCTCATCCTGAGGGTAAGCTGGCTACTGGAGCCAACGATGATACATGAATAGAATATGTTGAGCGACTATATCTATCTCTTTTCTTCTTCCCTCTCTTTCTCTTATTGCCTTTTTTTTCTTATTCGATTAACAGTTCCCACATTACATTTCCTATTCTTTCTTTCTTCACTATCTTTCTATCTTCAAAAATATCTATCTCTACGGGATTCCAACCCTGTCACTATGGATCATTCCATCTTACAGGGGCTTTAGAGAGGCACTATTTAAATATAAATGCATTATTTGCTTGCGATAAGTGGCTAGAAGTTTCTCACCCATCTCTTCCTTCGTTTTTCTCGCTTGTTGTAATCATAGGCAAGGGTATCGAAGACTTTCCGTTGAGCAATGTGGTAGCATTCACGCCGATCTCAAATTATTTCCATTTTGCTTGCCATTTCTTGCATACCTCTCTTTTGTTACTGTTTTCGGTTACTGCAGTTGCCAACTTCATTGGTGCCATTTTTTGTGTTGTCTAAGATTATATTTTATTTGGTAACCTTTACATCCATTATTTCTTTCGAGTTATGTACTTTCTAAGCCCAAGTTATAGCGAAAATACAAACGATCTTACAAAGAGAAGAATGAGCTCTAAGAACACAACGGCTGGATATTATATTTACCTCACTTAAAGCTTTCTTAAGGCTCTCTGATGCGGTGAATATAGCATTACAAATTTTTGTGGCAACTCAATTCGGATTAGATTTAATGCTCAATCTATTCTCATTTATTATTAAACTAGACTGCGGTTTATGATTAGCAACGGAAGCATCTTGGGACAATGCGAAATCTGTTTGGTTGTTTAAAGGAATGAAAAATTAGCAAAGTCCATCACACATAGAAGGCAATGTTCTTGATAATGATATAAACGAATATCATAGAGCCCTTTTGTGCTCCTTGTAACCTTCAAAGTCTGTTAGGTTTGGAAGTATCTTTGGGAGAAAACAAATTTCACCGCTACGTCACACATAGAGAGCGTTGTTCTGTACAAAGTTATATTAGAAATGCTCCTTGTTTACCTTGCCAAATTCCTATCTCTTAGGTTTGAAAACATTTTGCCAATTCAATAACCAGATTGGTTAGTTAATTAAATGACTAATTAGGAAAGTTCTCCACAACTACGTTACACTTAGAGGGCGTTGTTCTAGATAACGATAAATAAGAGAAAACTTTTACACCTTTTGGGAAGAAATTTTCTTTTATATTCTGTTCTCCAAATTGAAAATCATTAATTTGAAAATTATCTTAAAGATAATTTTAATATTTTAAATATTTAAAACTATCAAGACTTTATCATCTTTTAACGATTTCCTTTAACATTTAATGTTTATAATTTTTAACTCAAAAGCATAAGTTTTATTTCTCTCTCAAGAAAACTTTTCTTTATTATAATTCCTTTGGCTTTAAGTTGGAAAATATAATAAAATTCAAGGAAAAAAACTACATTTTCCTTTCTTCTTCTCTATACTTTTTACCCACATTTAATATAAAAAAAAAAAACTTTGAAAAACAAGAAAACTTTATATTTCTCTAACGAACTTTATTGTTTAGCATTCGATATATTGGGAAAAAGTTTTGAAATTGAAGAAATAGAGAGGGAGGGAGAGAGAGAGAGAAAAAATTAAGACTTGTAAACTAATTTCAACAATTTTCAACATATTTGACATTCTTGGCAGAATTTTTAAGTTGATTTTCTAACCAACTTTCCCAATTTAATATTGGAAATTTTTGTAATTTTTTTTCAGTTCTTCTTTATTTCTCTTTTTTTATGTTGCCTTGTACTTTTTAACTTTTTACTTTTTTTCTTTTTGATTTTGGTATTTAGTAGATCTTTTTATTATTTATTTAAATATATATTTTTGTACTTTAAGAAGCTTATGGTATTTTTGATTTATTTATTTCTATTTTGTATAAATTATAAAAGGACTAAAAGGCAAAAAAAAAAAAAGAAACGTATATAACAAATAAAAGGTATAAGAAGAAAATACAATTTAAATGAAGTGAAATTCCCAGGGCTTAATGTATTTTTATATACGTATTAAAGGATGTTATGTCAGTATATGTTTGAGTGTGTGTATGAGTGTTGCAAGAAAGACAACAGAAAAAAATCCTAAAGTATATAAAGGATTTTTTTATTATAATGCTATATAGTTTTATATATAAAATATGTATATAAGAAAAGCTTAAATACAATATAAAGTTATATATAGAAAGTTAAAACAACGTGGTTCCTTTCATTATATTCAGCTAATGGCAGGGAAGGATACCCAAAGTTTGAAGAGTTTGGAAACTGAGTTGATTTTAAAATTTTATTCTGGTTTCAAAAGCGATTTGTCGGAAAAACTTTGCGAAAATATCAGTATCGCTCTATTGATATTATTAGACGATCTTCCTTAGAAAATACAAGGATCCTTATCAATTTTCTTTTACTAATAATTCTTGAGAAATATATTGACTTTAAGCTTAGAGGATTGCAGGATATCCAAACAATCCTGATCTTTCTTTGCTAACGAACTTCTTTGTTCGTTACAAAATCTCACTATCTGGAATCCAAACTGATGTGATCAACACAATCTTTGTCATTTTGTCGAAGTAGCAATTCTTCTGCTACTATTTAGAGGTATACAAAGATCCTATATCTATTACTTCTCTAATATCTTGAGAAGATTGTTTCAAGATTAGAGTATCTGGGATCAAGTAGTCAGATATTGCTTACATATGTCACATCATTTAGTTGGAGATTCCTTTATCGAGACTTCCTTTAAGAATGGTTTCCTTACTAATGAAGTCTTGGCAGTGGATATGAATATTTGTTAACTTGTAATAAACTCCCTTGTCAAAAATTAGAGTATATGGAATCAAGTAATCAGATATCGGTTATAGATTATTTAGGAAGAATTGCACCAATAGTTCTGCCAAGAATCCTTTACAAAAAATTTGGAGTAGAATGTTGACATGATTATCAAACTTAAAGATCCAACGTCTATTATCGTACCTTGAGCCCTTAAAAAACTTTGATTAGATGTTGTCCTATTTGTAGTTTAAAGAAGCATGAACATATCGCTATTTTTAGGTCTCTTAGTTGCGCTACCCTCAATCCATAACTGCTTGCTAATTAAGCGATTAAGCTACATTTCGCTGTCTAATTTTGAATAGTGTTTTGAAAAGAGACAAGTGGTAATCTTCTACACGGCTCATCTTTATTTGTCGAGTTAAGGACTAAGATTGGGTAAGATTTAGTAGCTAGTGTGAGGCACTATATATTCTAAAATCAGTTTATTATAGATTTTATCTTCATCTTATCAGGATTCAATGATCTTGTTATCAATATCTTCTTTAATGCTCTTGCAAAATTTTTGAGTAACAAAGGTTTTTTAAAGCGATTTATTCCCATCAAATAATGATGAAAAAGTTTTATTTGCTGTGTAGAGACTGGGCTCGTATGAAGCTGTCATAAACATTTGAATTTGCAGAACTGAATACACTATTTATATTCGGAACTTGGGTTTTCTTTTCTCTCTTGAGCAGTTCTCTATTCGATAAACATAATTTAAAGTTGACTTTCCGAAATTATAAATATTCGAATTGACCACCATCGTGTGATTCTTCAAATTTTTAAAATGCGCTTGCATCTTCTTCCGTCCAAAATTTCGAAATATTGAAGAATTCTCTGGTCATCTCGAGTTTCAATAAATCTGGTCTATTAGTTCTACGGAAAAATATACGAAATGAAAAATTAGTAGAGTTTCCCTTCACTATATTACATATAGAGATCGTAGTTCTAGGTAACAATAGATACGAAACTGCATTATCCTAGAACTAAGCTATAGCAGACCAATTATCTAGAAACATATTAAAAACTAAGCTTTGGTAAGGACCCTTTGCTTCATGTAGGAAGTAAAAATCTTATCTTATTTATTATGAATTAAGTGGTTTTTGTGTATAATTTCCCGATGTTCCTTCAAGGAACTGCTTTCTGCTTTTCCTAAATATTTGTTTAATTCCTCCCGTAACCTGTACGATTTATATTTTCCTTCGCAATTAGAAATTTAACGATATTTTAAAAAGGCCATCCTTCTCCGAGTAGTGAGACATGCGCTCTTTACAAAATTCAATTACTCTCTAGTACAGGGATGGAAAATTTGCAGAAAACTTTTATTTAGAATAAATTTTTAGTAAAAAAATTAAATTTATTTTCTTCATTTTTTAATAAATTCAATAATTGTTTATCATCAAATGTAAAAATATAAACTTCCATCTCTGGTTTAAGCATAGTTTTTTCCTGTTCTTTCAGTTACTCTCTATTATTTCACCAGAACAAAAAAAAGAGGCTCAATACATATGTAATCCTACATACATTTGCTTGTTGTTTATCAAGAGCCATTCATATACATATGTATGTATGTAGAGAGGGAGATGACCTCTCCCTCTCTGTATGTGTGGGGTATAATAGCCTCCCTCCCACAAGCCGGTTTTATATATCATACAAAAACAATACATAAAACAGACATAGCAAATTCCCTATAGTTTGTTGTTGTTTTTTTCTTTTATTTTCAGTAATTTAAATAAAGAAGAGTAGAGGAGAGAACAAGAGGATTTTGATATATACAAATATAAGGAATAAACAAGGAGTGTATTTTCATTCTCTATATAGATTTTTTATATATACAAAAATATATATACTCATAGTATATACGATCTATATATACAATATTTTATATGTATTTATGTATAACAAAAATGTTGTTGTCTGTAACATGAATAATAAAATCATGGTATATATCTCCATTATGTCTGTCTTTGCCATATAATCATACAAATTTATATACATATTTACATATACAAATATATATTTGTATATATACAAACAAATATTATAGTATTCTATATGTATGTAGAGATATAATAATGTTGCTGTTGTTATTATTATTGTTGCTGCTGCTACTGATATTTAAAATGTCAGCAACAGCAATTTTCTCTGTTTTATATTTGTTTTTATCGATTTTTCTTCTTATTCTTTTTTCTTAATGCTCTTGTGTTGTTTATCCATATAAATGTAAATATATTTAGATTTTTTATTATTATTTTTTTATATAATGTGTATGTAAGTTTGTAGGAGAAGTTTTATAAATAGTTTTTGTTGTTGTTGTTGGTAGTTTGAATATAATGGGAAGTAGTTTTCTTCAGGCTTTATAGTTTTTTTCAATACTAGATTTTATTTAAATATTGTATTTTCTCATTTTTTATTTTAATTTTATTATTGGAATACTTTTGTTGTTGTATAGAATTTTCAGATCTTTAAAAAAATAGATAGATAGATAGATAGATAGATAGATAGATAGATAGATAGATAGATAGATAGATAGATAGATAGGTAGATAGATAGATAGATAGATAGATAGATAGATAGATAGATAGATAGATAGATAGGTAGATAGATAGATAGATAGATAGATAGATAGATAGATAGATAGATAGATAGATAGATAGATAGATAGATAGATAGATAGATAGATAGATAGATAGATAGATAGATAGATAGATAGATAGATAGATAGATAGATAGATAGATAGATAGATAGATAGATAGATAGATAGATAGATAGGCTTGATAGGCTTAATATTGGATATATTGGATGGTAGGTATAGATTCAATAATCTGACGAAATTGACAGGGTTTAATTAGAATAAGAAAAAAGTCAAAGGGACAAAAGCATATGTGCGGTAAAGACTTTAGACATTTAAGCAATGCCTTCAACAGTGTAGTGTGGAAACCCATATAAATCATCAGGTTTTAGATAACTTAAATCCAATATTCTTCGATTACTTCTAGAATATAACCTCTGGAATGATACGGAGACGGTTGACAGTGCTACAATATCTGTGCGAGGTTTTCTCTATACATTTTTTTGTATGTCAGACCACAGTGGATAAAGTAGTAATCTATATTAGACATGAGATAATGATTCTCCAAACTGTTTTACGTATTTAGAAGTAGATGATGATGTTAACCATCTGGAATTTATGTACTCCAAGTTTTGGAACTTAGAGGGCGATTATATGGGCTTCATTGCACAATTGTAGTTAAGAAAATGATTATCATGTTTTTTTTTTACGTACATGAGGGTCCAAAGTGAAATCTTTCTATTAAGATTTTTTTGGGAACAATAAAAATTCTATAAGATCTTTGGGGTAATTTTTCACAGCCAATAAAAGAAATTGGTTCCAAAGTGAAGGATATTTTTATATGGCATTATTTTCCGTTATTCCTACAAGGTGCATAGACCATCAACAAAACTCGTTATGCCGTTTTTTGTTCTTCATTATTCCTTAGTTCAGTTTCTTTAATCATATTTGCATTATATTTTTAGCTAAGTGGATGATCGCTCTTTTGTGACTATGTTCTAGGATGACCCAGTGTTGTATCTAACGCCCTCTTTGTGGGCTAATAAATAAAAATAGTATTGAGTTAAGATACAGTTTTTGATTTGAGTGTCTACTTAAGGAGCTTCTGGTTAATAGTGACGCACTATGCAAAGATGTAATTTCTGTTAAAAAAATACATATAATTCTTTTAAAGTTCTGCTCTTTAGATGACTAAAAAGACTCAATATCGTTTAAACAATTTATTTATTTTTCCACATACTCAAACTCTCAAACTCAACTCTTTTAAATGATATTTTTCTATATTAAATGACAGTCACATTGAATGACAGTTAATACTATTATTTATTATATGAATGAAGGTATAGAGTTACCAGATTAAATAGTTTTTTTAGAGAAGTAAAAAAAATTTTCTTAGAATTTATTTTTAATAATAAATTTTAATCTCAGTGAAATTTTTAAATTATTTTCTTTAGAATTTTATTAAGAAAATTATTTCCTTTCAATTTTGTCTTTACATTTCAGCAAATTATCTGGCATCTTTATTAATAACGGTGATTTTTTAAAATTTATTTAATTTATTGTATTATTTTAAAGATATTTAAATTTTTGGTAATTAAATATAAAATATATTAAATAGGATGTGTGTGTTTATGTAACGCATGGACTTCAAAACGCCTAGACCATTTTCAATGAAATGTATGTTCACAGAATGATTCCAATATATACCCAAAAGTAACATAGGCTATAACGAATTCCAATATGATCAGGGGAAGGGGTATAGCCCATATAAAGCTAATATTGATTATCGAATATCAAAAGAACTATAACAGCGAGAGTTCTTAAATTTGGTCCCAACTAATTTCTCAAGGAAATGTTTTACTGGACAAAACAGAGGATGGTTGGGACCTGTGGAGGGGGTACCCCATACAAAGCTAATTTTGATTATCGAATATCTAATGAAATATTACAGCGAGAGTTTTCAAATTTGGTACCAAATTCTTTTTTAATAAACTGTGTTTCTGGAACAGGGGAAGTGGTACCCTGGTACAAAGCAAATATTGATTATTGAATAAAAGAACTAAAGAAGTATAACAGCGAGAATATCTAAAGAACTATAACAGCGAGAATTCTCAAAGAACTGTACGAACATTGGACGGATAGGACCAGGATCAGTTGTGCCCCCAATAAATGCAACTGCTAACTATCCATTATCAGCGGAATTTTTATAGCAAAAGTTAAACTAATTTAGTTACACTTACTTTCTTTAAAAAATTCCAGTTGTGTAAAAAAATTTAGAACATATTGGTACCAATCATAAACTAGTTAGCATTCATAAATTTAGCCCCTGTAAAACAATTTTACATGAGAAAATGGATAGCAGATGTAGTCATACAAAGAGCCCAGCCTATAAATACCAACTATTAATTATCGAATTAATAATTGGTCCAAATTTTGTCACTTTCCTATGAAGCGGTTTTGTTGAAAAATTTTAAACGGATAACGATTTGGAGGATTTGGCAATTTTTTTTTTTAAACACGTCGTGATTTGTGAAATTTCTCTTGGGCTCTCTGCAAAGCGCACCGGGTAAAAGCTAGAAATGGGGGGAAATACATAATAATTTTTAATAAATCGTAATTAATTTTTTATTAATGAATGTGTATTTTTTTTTTTTGCTTGTGCAATAAAAATTCCCTGGAAATCATTATCTGTATCTTTTTTTGTCAAAAAGGGCATATTAAATAGTATTTATTATTTATGGGTCTTTATACATTATACGGAAGAAAAAAATTTCATTAAATATATAAAAATTTTTTATTTTATTATCATTTAACAAATAATAAAAATAAATTTTATTAGAAGGATGAACATTTTTATTTAAACTGATAACAAATTCATTCTGTTCTTTTGAAGTCATTTTTCTTTTTAGAAATTGCGTTTTAGAAAATTTAAATGCAGTTTTATTTATTTATTTTTATTTATTTATTTATTATTATTATTATTATTATTATTATTATTATTTTTTTTAATTTTATTGAGGTGGAATTTTGCTTTGCATTGAAGAAAAAAGAATATTTTTTATGTTTGAAAATATTTTTTACTCTTCTTTTAAAACCCACCACTACCACAAGTGGTGAAGAGAATATATTAACTTTCTTATTCCGTGTGTAACGCTAAGAAGGAATTCCATCAGACCCCCTAAATCTGAGTCGATTTAGTTATGTCTGTCCGTTTGTCTGTGTTCACATCCACAATAATTGACAGAGCTCAATGAAATTGGATCTGAGTATATGTTATAGACCTGAGAAGTTTACTATTTAAAACCAGCAAAATATTAAAAATAAAGACCGATATCTGAGGCAATCTCTAAGTTCACGTAAAGATGTTTAGTGAAATTGTCAATTGTAAATCTTCAAATTGGAACTTCTATACCATTCCAAAACCTATCAAAATCGGTACAGTAGAAAAAAAGTCACAGCCAAAATGTGACTAATGTTATGACTCAGTGTTGCAGTATTATATTTAAGAAAAACTTTTTTTATATTGTATACGTTTGTGGGTGTATGGGTGAGTATGTAACACGCATTTGTGATGAAGGGTATTCAAAAAAAAATAATTCTTATTTGTTTTGATAAAAAAAAGAATCTAATTTTCTAAATCTTAATCTTCTTTTACGAATTTTTCCAATTATTTTTTGTTGTAATCTTAAAATCTTTAACTCGTAATTGGCCTTAAGTTATTTTCCTAAATACTTATAATTATATATTCTTTTTACTTCTTATTTTTTGTTTCTGTTTTATTTTTCTCTAGTCCTTCTTATAATCCTATTTATTCTTAAATGTTTTAATTTTTGTTAGAAAACTCTAGAGCACAAGGCAAATTAGGATTTTTTAGCTTAAAAAGATTATAAGCATTTGTGTAGTGGCAACTTTATTGTATTCACAATTTCTTCTAAAAACCTGGCAACGCCTAACAATTACGTTAGCATTTAGACGTAAAAAGCAATAACGGAAATTATAAGAGTTGGTTACTAAACAAAAACGTCCTGGCCACGACTATAAACTTGACCGATATGGGCATCACAAAAAGTATTTAAGTCTTAAATCGTCTGTGCTCACATCATCGGGCTGATAAAATGGCTTTACAAAATTGTGTAACCAGTTCCACTTCAACTTAATGTCTCGCAAATACTTAAGGAGAATTTCGCAATTTTAATACGAATTTTTCTCTGAATTTTGGAACCCACTTTTTATGAAGGCAATTTGTAAATCTCTAGATATTCATTCCTTCATGTGCCATGTTCCGATTGGCCCTCTGTATAAATACTCGAGTTACTGGTCATTCCTGTCCAAATTGGTTTTTGTACGATGTTATACATTACGACTATTGGGCAGTTACATTTTCCAATTTAGGCATACTTATATCGTTTCCGCTTTCTGCAAAAATTGTTAGATACTGCAGAAAATGTGTCTCTCAATAGAGTTCAGAAAGTCTCGATAGATATGATGCCTTATCCCCAATCAATTTTAGCCAAATCATATTGAGTTGGTTCATTATTCCATTTGATTTTAAATAGTGGTGCAAACGGCACCCATATTGCCAGGTACTCCCACGATGATTCCGGTTACTTCATATCGCGACCTATATCTTCATATGGGAAGGGGAAGGATCCTTGAATTCTTTGTTAAATTTTTCTATGGTCTTCACCAGTTATAATACAGTTAAAAGCAATTACATAAGGCAAATGTGTGTAGAATCCCAGATAACGGTAAACGAATACCGCTATGTGACGCCTCAACATTAACCAATGCGTAAGAGCGAGACACAAAACCTCGAAGGGCAAGTAAACTAAGTACAGCTTGATCGCCTTTAAGAGATAACGATGATGACACGAGGTGTTTACTCGCTTAGAGCTCTGCTTTATGACTCGGTGTAAAGATGTGAATAATATTTCGTTGGGAACTTTTGTAGATGTTGACGATAAGGTTGCCAGATTGATTAAAAATTAAGATGACAGATAACTGAAGAGTGAAAATTTTATTATTCAGTTACAAAACTATTTAATTGTTATAGAATTTTAATTTTTAGGTCATTAATCTATGGATTACTATAAAAAAGCACATGACCTTTCTATGGTGATAAAATCATTCCCGCGACAGCCGGTTCTTCTTACCGAAATGACCCGAAATTCTTTGGCCAAGGACTGTCACCTCAGCAACGGAAGAGAGAAGTACGGAAGAGGGAATGATGATAAAATTTAATTTTGTCCAAAATGATATGAATAATGAAACGTTAACAAATAAAATGTAAAATTGCCAATATTGCCATCACACGTGTTTTAAATTGCTTTAATAAAAAATTCCCAAAAAAATTGCTAGAACAGTTCGAAAAATGCTTTCATAACAAAAAAATACATAAAATATTATATTTTTTATATAAAAAAATAAAACAAATTTTTATCACGTAGAAATTTCATACACTGCATTTTTTACTAAATTTTTTTCTCCTGGTTATTTTTCACAAAAAAAAAAATGAAAATGGAAAAATATGTGTATGTTATAAATTATGTTGAGTCAAGTAGAAATAGAAGGAAAAAGAAACAGAAAAAAAGAAAAGATTATAGTAGTAAAATTGTAACATGAATTACAATTTTGCAACAACAACTAAAAAAAGAAGAAGCTTAAATAAATGTAATGCTATGTTGCCAAATTTTATGTAATTTTATATATATATATATTACACACCTTTGGTAACTATTTTCCTTCCTTCCTTCCCATTTCAGGTTAAACTTTTAAACTTTGTGTGTCATAACAGTACAAAAAAAGTACAATAGAAAAAAACCTTAGAAAAAATGAACAAGAAAAAAATAGTACCAGCTGTGTAATAGAAGTAAAACACTTTCATCTTATTGTCTGTTTCCTTTTTTATTGCATTCCTTTTGGAATTCTTTTTTCTTTTATATATAATCTCACGTGAGGTTTATACACGAAAAGAAATATAGGAAAAATTACTGAAAAAATGGAAATAAAATTAGAAAGCTTGTTTTTTAATGAAACTGAAAGAAAATGGAGTTCAAAAATTAGTAAGAAAAATGACAGTTTGATTTTTCAATATAAAATTCATCGCTAAAATTTCAGCTTAATCAAGTTTATATCTTCAAAATATAATTTTCTAAGTATTCAATTCAATACGATTTATTAAAAATTTTGTTTTGAATTTTTAGTTTTTAGAGATCGTTCTGCTGGTTTTGAATGAATTGAAATGTATACTGGGAACACAGCTATACATTTTTTAAATCGGATTTTAGTGGTTGTCAGTTAAATTTTTAAATTTTGAAAGAAAAAGTCTTTCCCTTAGATTAAGACTTAATAACTTTCATATGACTCTTTAGACATATAACAGTTCCTCCAGTTCCAACTGTCAATTCACTTAGATCTTCGTGACATATAGTACAGAAGTCAAAGGTTATCCTTATTTTACATAAACTATATCATAAGCCCTTTCAATCCATTCAATCACCCTCAATTTTGTCTTACAATCCAGTCTCCTGCCATTTTCAACAAGAATAATCTTATTATCTTAGTAGGCCCAGGCAGCTCCATTTCTATTACAAAAACCATCTGCTATCAATTAACGTCGAAGTAGACAGAAGCCCAATGTAATCTATGTAAATAATCAAACCTAGAGAAACTAAAATCCTAGATTGTCCTCTCAAAATGCCTTCAATGCCTCATTACCAAGAAAACACTATACTCATTGGGTAGAATAAATATTTCCTTCAAATTTGCATCCAAATGCTTTTATCCTTTTTCAATACGTCTGTGCATTTAGCAGAGCCCCACAAAGATCCTTTCCATACACAACCAAAATTCTCATTCCGGTAGTTGAACACTAGAAAACTTTTCCGAAAAATGTTAAATTATGTTAACAGCCATTTTAGAAACACAACTTCACCAAATATAACAATATGACCCTATTGGAGTTCTTGGGTCATACAAAAATTATCAGAGCAGATCTAAATAAAAATAAGAATCTTTTAATAAAATAATTAAGAAATAATTATTTCCTTTTGCATGTAAGAGAAGAGAATGGATCGAATATGAATTCTGAGTAGTTACTAAACTCTAATTTCAAAAAAGGTGATCTTAAAAATCAGTATTTGGTACTAATGCGATTCTTTTAAGGAATTTATGTCTCAAACTCAAAATATTAACAAACATATCTGAAAGTCAGAGAAGGATCAAGTGACCATAAGTGCTTTCGAAGACAAGTCCTTTTAGAACACAATGAAACAGTAAAATAGTTTACAGAAGGCCTTGCGGTTCGATCTAACACTTGTTTAATAAATGAGGTATTGGACAAATTTGAATTCTCAATAGGATTATAACAAAAGCAAAAAAATTGTTTGCATTAGAGATTTCGGAGAGGAAGCAAAGCCATTTTGAAGAGTTAAAATGTCAAACTTCGCAATTGTTTTTATTTGAATTTCTTGTTTTTTTATTATAAAAATATTTAGATGATCTTTTATTCTGTTGATCTTAGTGATGACAAAGAATTTAAAGTTCACTTTTTATCCTCATAGTTACTTATAACCTGGTCGAGCACGTATAGAACTTATAAATAAGGTTTACTTTAGAATAATCAGGAAAAAAGAAAGTCTGAGCAGAAATTAGGATGAATTTGAATAGAACGGATAAACATTCATATTTTTCTAATGTTCAAGAGTTCAGAATGAACCTAAACGATGTCTTTGGTAGATGGACAACTAAGTCCTTTAAATCCCTCTCAAAATGAACGGATATTTCAAAGGCACATAATTCTAACATTCTTTATTCCCAAAATTTCCTAATTTGGCTCCCTCTCAATCCATAATTTGATAAATTTTTAATTCTAATCGATTTTTATTATGTTAATAAAAAAATAATCTTTAATTATTATTTTATTAACAAGAAAAAAAAGAAACTTTCCAAGTTCTATACTTAATAACTTAACAAGAAATTATAATTTATGATTGTTGTTGTTATATAAGTTTAATTATAAGACTCTTTAATGAGAATCAATTTGAGTGGTGAGAAAGGGGGGAGAGGGAGATTATATTTAGGTGTTTATAAAAGATTACGGTTACTTATAAAATTAATGAGTATAGAAGTTCGTGTGTATGTGTATCTGAGTTAAATTAATTTTATACTGTTATTTTATTTGTTTAATGATAACGTCATGTTTTTTAAATGACATTTGTCATCAACGTATTTAATAATATACATGATTTTGTTGTTGTTATTATTTTTATGTACATGTAGAAATTGTTCTAGTTTTTTGTTTTTTATTAAAAAAAAAAAAAAAAAACGTTGTTATTTATTAAATTTTTTATATGATTTTTTATTTATCAGTTGTTGGCATTTATAGGTTGATGGGGTTTGTCGTCGTTGTTGAATTTTTTTTATAATTATTTTATAGTTGTTTTTATTTGAATTGGCTCACATGTTTTTTATTTTATTTATTTTTTCATAAAAGTTTATTTTTATATATTTTTATTCATGAATTATAATTAAATATTTTTGTCTTCTTTTTTTCTTTTCAGGTAAGACATTAACATTTGGCTGATTAATCATATAAATTATACTAGGAAGATTTTAAGGACTGACAAGGGTTTGTTTGTTAAATTAAAATTAAGTAAGAAATTTTTAATTAAAGTTATAAAAATTATTGATTTATTTATAAAATGAGTAAATAAAATATTGTTATTGTGCAAGTCAAAAAGTAATGAGATTGAAAAGTGTCTAACATACATATATGTTAATAAAAACGGAATCAATGTTTTAATTTCGTTCTATATGATTGAAGTTTTAATCACATGACATGAAACACTTCCATTAACGTTTTTGTAGTGCTTTTTGTCAGTTTACTCGAAAAGGTAGGTTATATCCCTTCAATTTTCTCTCTTTTCTATTAACAAGATCCCGCTCAGTGGCTCTGTCCTTAGCTCCAAATACCATATTATTGTTCTTGTACCACTAAAGGGCTTGTTTACCATAGTGGCAGGATGCCAAGTTAGGCTAAAAATAAGTGGACACATAAAGTCTTATGGATGAAAACAGCCTTTTTTATATATTCCTTCATGTAGTTTTTGGTATTTATACTGCCTGTTCTAACAACTTCATATTGCTCACCATATCAAGAACTTTTTAGGATATTTTTACTGCTTTTCGTTTTAAAAGTTCTTTTCAACATTCCCTTGTCATGCGAAATATTAGCCAGAACATATTTTTCATCATGCATTATCCAACAAGAATATTTTTTTATAGTTCGAGCCTGGCAGTTATCCTGCCGTATGTGTTGGGAGCTCTTTTGAAAATGTTTTCTATTTTCCGTCCACCTGAACCAGGTTTCATATCAACAGACAAGTACTGTTTAATAACATTGAAAGCAATTGGAAGGCAGCCATTTCAATGCTTGGATAACTTTTTGTAGTATTAAGTTTGGTTTTGTTCAAAATATTTAATAATTTTAGTATGAAATTTAGTATGATTTATTTGAATAATTAAGTGGAAAAATTATCTTGTTTTAGAAAAATCATCCCTTTATTTCTCAAAAAATAAAAATGTCCTCTATCTTACGTCACTGTAGCCCTAATGTACATTCAGAGTATCATTAGAACTCAAAACAAGGTCACTTACCTGTAGGTTACCAATAATTGCAACACCTTTTTGAAAACTGGATTTGCTAGTAAAGAGAAGGAATATTATCATCCGAAGTTGCTTGAAGTGTAATCTGCATGTTTACTAAAGGGCAAAACATATTTCAAGAAGAAAGAGAAATTGCATAATATTTAAAACAGACATTTTATTTTTGATATTCGGAAGGTTTGCGGCAATATTTCTGTAATAAAATCCAGTTAGTCGTTGTAAGATCTATATTTCCCCGTCTACGTTTTCCGATGCGATATTTAGATCTATAGGACTATAGCGTTAACAAAATTCTCGCTACTCCTCCAGTTGTCAGTTCTTATTGCTTCATGATTTGGAACAGATATGATTGTGCTTTACCATTATCTGTGCCGTAATCTTAATGGGTTGAAGTTATTAAAATTATTTACAAAGTGTGCAAAGAGGACACACTTCTATTATCTCTAAAACCTAGTGTTAATTTTGCTTACACCTCATGTGCACCTAATTCCAGAAAAATGATCGTGATGTTTTTTCTTTCTGGAAGAATAAAGGTTTAAACGTTACATTAGTTCGAAAAATCTTATAAAGTATCATTACCATTTCCGTTATTTATTACACGATCACTAGATTTTGCGATATGATATCATTTTGAAATATTTTTCTACTTGTTTTTTGGGCCCATGCACTTCAAGATTAATGACCGAATTGTGATCACTCTTGCGCCAAATCATTCAAATAATTTTTGAATCCAATTAAGCTTTCTCAATCATGTGTAAATCCATTAGTCCCATTTACACTCACTAACAGCAGTCCCATTCCGTATTGAACTTAATTGTCACATTAATACTTGAATCAAATTAATTTCTATTAAAAAGCAAAGACATGAAATTTGTCAACGTCGCCTACTGTTTCCCACAGCAATTAAAGTTCATATTATACATTTTTTTCAAACATAAATAACAAACATAAAAAAGTAAACGTAATATTTTACTTGTTTATACTTTTATATTGTTATTAATGTTATATTATTGTAGTTTCTATTATTCTTCCTCTTATTTTTAGCTGTTATTATTACTTGCAACAAAAAAAGAGAGAAAAAAGTTATAAGACCAGAAAAACAGACACAAACAATTCAATATAAACTGAAGAAAGATAAAAGAAAATAAACTTTCTGCAATGTTGCCAAATTTTCTTCTTACACACACACTACTCACTATAGAAAAAATAATAACAACAACGACAGCAGACCATTAAAGCTTTAACTCAACAAACGAGTAAAAGTATACACGACAAACACAAACAGCAACAACAACAAAAAACTACTATCAGCATCTTAACTACAACAACAGCAAGAACTATTAAAGAAAAAAACAACAAAAACAATTGTAAAGTCAAAACAATCATAACAATAACAGCAACAACAATAAAAACGTCAAGTAGAACAAGAAGAAGAATAAGTGTTTTGTTTTGCAAAAATATATAAAATATCTGTGTGTGTGATATGCTCTCCTTTATACAAACTATTCTACATACTTACATACATTAATCATTTTAGTACTACAGCTTTTTTCCTTGTTCTCTTTTTCTTTTCGTTTGTTTAGTTTTGACTGCTACTATGGATTTTTTGTTTTTGTAAAATTTTTTTATACATTTAAATTTGTTATTGTTTTCATTTTGATAATGTGCAGAATAATGCAAAAAGAAAATATCCATGTGTTTTTTTGTAAAAAAGTTTGCCCTCTATTAAATGTCTACTATGTATTTGTTTGTAAGTGTGTGTATTCTTTTGATTTTTTAAAATAAACATCAACCGTATAATAAACAAATACTGTTTTCGTCTGTCATTAATAAAATAGTGAGTCATTAAAGAAAAAATAATGAAAAATAAAAAATAATAAGTGAGAAAGTTAAACATTTAGCCTTAATGAAAGACGACAAGTGATTTAGTAGTGATTAAATTTTACAAAAAAAAATTAAATGATCTCAAGTAAAATTATTAAATTTTTGACAAGAGATGCCACATATTTGGGAGTATTAGAAAAGGAAAGTATTTTTAATAAAGAAGGTAATCAAGTATAACTATAAAATTATAGGTTATGATTTTATATCTACATATGTGAAATAGTTTAGTGTATAAATTAGAGAAAAGTATGGACTCCAAAAGGGGGCGCCAATAAGATTTAAAATTAGGTATACTAATTTCTAAGGAACTGTTTTACTGATAACAATGTAGAAGGGATAGGCACGCCTCATACAAAGCCAAGTTTAATTTTTGTATATCTAAATAACTATTACAACGAGAGTTCTCTAATTCAGTCCCAACCATTATTTTTAATTTCATATAAATCGACAACAGCAGTCGAAAATCCTGCCACATTCTGCAAAAACAGGAATTTGACTTGGCAGCTCTATATTTATTTTTATACCCTCCACCACCACAAGTGATGAAAAGGTTATATTCGTTCCTACGACAATTAGATTTCCGTTTCGGAACGACACGAATTACTCTCGGCCGAAGATTGTCAACCCAGCGACAGCTGTATCAAACGAAAATATTTTCCCCAAGAAAGAACTATCGGTTACAGCCGAATTGTTACAACAACAAGGGGGTATATAAACTTTGCCATTCTGTGTATAACGCTAAATACCAACCCATAACGTTCTGGTGTCCGTTCATCTGTCTGTCTGTTGTTGGCATGCTCACATCCACAAACAATAACTGGTTAGTGCTCAATGAAATTTGAGCTTTGTATTTGTTATAGTCATGAGATGCTTCTTATGTAAAATTAACAAAATGGGTTTAGCATACTAAAAGATATAGATCGATATATGAGGCAAACTCTAAGATCAATTAAAGGACTTCTTTATCATAAATCGGAAATTTAGAATAAAATTTGGTCATAACATTAAGTGCGTACGAAACTTAATGTACCAGTCACTTGTGTGACTGGTACCGAAGATTCGATATAACCGAATAAAGTATTCTTACTTTATTTTGTTTCTTGTTTAAATTTAATGGGATTTTTTCAAATTCCTCCTCCATTTTTATAGGTTTAGCCTTCTCTTGCTCCGTATTTGAAAAAACATCTGCTAAAGAAAGGTAAATAAATTCTTTAACAAGACGTTTAATTTATATATATTTTTTGTTTCTTCCATTTCTCCCTAGTATGTTTGTTAATAACTTAAAAAGTTTCCATTTGGTATTTTAATGAATTTTTTTAGAATTTGCTTTTTTATTTTTTACATAGATTTTGCTTTTTGCCAAGAATAAATGTTTTCTTCTTCTTCTGGTGCTTAAAGTTGAATATTTACTTAAGATTTTTTCTGTATTATTTCATTGTTTCGTTTCTTCGAGAACTTTACAACACATACACACTTTGTTGAATGGGTCTTCTTAGACTAACCCATTTAAAATCAAGTGTGTGCTTAGAATTTTGTATAAGAGTTTTAAAATGTGTGCGTCTGTGTGTGTATATATCTTACAATCAAATAGTCATGATTCCAGGAATCTTAAACCAACGTCATTCACCTTCTCCTCCTACTTACCTACCTAATAATGTTTTCAGCTGAGATACGAAGTTTGTGGTAGAAGAAAATCATCTCATTTTATTATTTCTTCCTTTTTACGTTCTTCTCTCTGCACTTTCCCGACAAATTTATTTTTCATGAATGTGATTTTTTTTCTTGCTTTATTTAAGCAGGATTTTTTCTTTTGCGCAACGTCGCAATAGTTTTTTTGTATATTGATGTTCTCATTTCTTTTTCTGGAACTTTTGTAATAATTTTTTCCCTTGTTCTTACTTTTTTCTTGTTATATTTTTTTACCAAATTTATGTTATTTTCTTTTCATATATTTTTTTACTGTTCACTAACTTTATGAGTTGATGTCGTGCCCAGGGTCGTAAATTTTGGGCGTATTTCATTGTATTGTATGACGTTTTCGTGCTGTTGTTGTTATTATTGCTTCTGATGTTCTTTTTTTACTACGTTTTTTTTCTTAAATTTTTTTGTTGTAAATTATTGAGCAAAATTTTAAGGTCTTTTAAGTTTGTTTTTTTTTGTTGTTAAAATGTTTTTTCTTTTTTAATTTTAAAGTAAATTTTTAATTTAAATTTAGGAATTAATAGAGTTTTAAATAAATAAATTAAATTAATTAATAAAGTTTTAATATAATCAAAATTTTTAATTTCAGTCAATTTGGTGTTGTGTATTACACTTTCTAGTAGTTCTTGAGATAATAAATTAGAGTTTTAATCAAAAGTGATGAAATTCTGAACCTTTTCGGATTCCTTCCATTAAGATGTCCAAATCCGTTTAAAATCTACCACTCTTTCGGACACCTTTTTTGTGCTCTTCAATTCTCTTAACAAGAGCACAATATATTTTTCCCTTAGCCTCGGACAGTTTGGCGGATTTGCCTCTCTTGGTGCAAATACCATATTATTCTTGTACTTTGGGACATTTTGATTGCTTGGCTCTTAAAGTATTCTTCAACATTCCTCTGCCTTTGGCCTACAAATTTTAAGCTTTAGTTTTATTGCTTTAATAACATCATCAGGACCATTCCAGGTTTTCTATCAATGTTGTAGAAAACCTGGAATATAGTCCAGCTGAATGCTGGACATTATTTGTGTAAGACCAACTTGGGTTTCCCGAAAATATTTAATAATTTTATTAGTACGCTTTTTTCTGGTCACTCATTATTTTCATAACTGATATGTTTTACAAAAGTAACTTGATTTTATAAATATCGTAAGAATTCATTCTTTAATTTGGAGTGTCATCGATTTTTGTCCTGATCAATTTGATGTATGTACTAATCCAAATCAATTCAAAAATATCTCAGCTAAAATCAACTATTTGTTTAGGACAATTATTATGGTTCAACTGTTTCAGAATTATTAAAAATCGGAACCAAAAAGCTTCGAATTTTTAAAAATTAATCTCTACAATAGATCCATATCTTTTGGATTAAGTGGGATTGAAATGGATATCAGAAGATAGCTTGAGGTACATCCTACAAGTGAACGAATATAAAAACCTTTATATCGACATCTTTTTGAGAAATTGATACATAAAAAAGTCATAGCAAAAAATTATAAAAATTGATCTTATCTCTTAATGGGTTAAGAATATTAAATTTACTATGTATCATTGAAAATGGCCTCTTTAAAACCTTTTAAATGATACCCATGTAGTTACCATACATTAACTTTGAAACAATGAAAAACTGATCAGTATATCAAATTCAGGTCTCTAATTTTCGAGAACTTTCAGTGAGCAGAAGAACGTTTTAACCTTATTTTATTATAATGCTTTCGAATTCTTGAAAAATCATGATATCTGATAAAACAAAATAACTGCTGAATATTTTTTAACTTGTGATCTAAAATCCCCAAAATATTCCAATTGGAATTATGTAATAAAAATTAAATAAAATTTCAAAAAAGTTTGAAAGTATATGAAACTACAAATTGTGAAGAAATTAATTGATAAAAAAGAAAGAAAGAGATTTGAAATTGTTTCTTATGCAAAATGCCAATTTAAGGAAAAAATTTTTTCATTTAAATTTAAACTTTAAAATCGTCAAACCTGCGCTCTATGCTGCAAATCTGTATCATACCAAAACCGGACTAGCACTCGACATCAAACTAACAACACAACCCCTAAGATGTTTAACAACATGTTTTAAAACCTTAACATATAGCCGTACAACATGTTTGTTTTAAAAATTCCACCACACTAAAATATCTTAGCAAACAACATCAAACTTGTTGCTTTACAAACCGTTTCACAAAAAGCAGCCATCATGGATTTTACTAACACTAACAAAATCCTATACACGAAACTGAAAGAGAAAACCCGAGTAAAATTTATAGAAACTAATGTTTTCCCTTTCATTCTAATGGAATGTAAAGGCAAAAGCAAAAAACAATAACATTCGGCAGCCATTATGAATTTTTATAATGAAACGGTTAAAAATGACAGTTATCCTACTGATCTCTTTTACTCTTGCGTTTATGTAATGTAAATGGCAAAATTCACCTCTTTGAGGTGAAAGAGAAAACAGTATAACTAATTGTGTTTTTCTTTTTAATGAATACATTCTCTCTGTGTGTAATAACAAAAAACACTAAATTTAGTTGCAAAAAACTAACAAACGTGGAAGGGCTAGAAATTAAAAAAATATTTTGATTGAATATATATAAAAAAATAGAAATTTGAAGAGAAAAATATAAACAAAAAGAAGAATTTATTGATTAAATTGTAAGAGTTTCAAAAATGCAATAATTTTTTATTTAAATATAATAAAAGCGCCTTTTTTTATTGCAATAACAAGACTGTATGGTTATGGTATAGAGCTGTCAAAACGAGAAAAATATTGGAAATTTCATTAAATGTGGAAAAAGAGAAAAAATTACTGATTTTTAGAGAAAAACATCAGTTTATCTTAAAATTAATAAATTTTTATTAGAAAAGGAATAAGTTAAAGAACTTCGGATGAAATTTTATGTTCTTTAACTAAGAACCGAAATAATGGTTTTCAAACTGTAAATTTCAGTGTTATCATTCACAGTTGATTTAAAAGATTTAAAAAGAAGAAGCATTGTTTACATGTTGGAATTTTAGAAACTCACCAAACAGTTGTTCATTCTTCTTTATTCCTCGTGGATACAAAACAAACAAAACTATACAAATGTTAACTGCTCCTGAAATTTCCTCCCACTCGGGATCGTCCAATATGCAGACCTCCGACAGGCGTTGTGAAAATCCTGATTGTAATGTCAGTAAATTAATTTCTATGGTACCCAAGCGCAAAATAACACAATTTGTATCTGATCCTGTGGTCATAGAGAAACCTATGTTGGTTAATGGTTTTACGGCTGTTTTTCAAGTTGATGGCAGTTCAGCACGTTTATTGGATATAAAAAATCCAAACGGTGATCCACAAACAAAACCCATTTATCGTATTATACCCAATTCTCATGTTCATGTTGTCAACTATGTGGTAGTGGATACGGATGAAACCTATTTAAAGAAAATTAACGAAAACGATCCAGTAACCATGCAAAAGCTTTTAACATCACAAAAAGAAAGTGCCGATCAAATGCTTAAGAAAATAATGTCAGGGCAAGGTTCATCGGCTACGGCTGCCATGACCACTGTAGTATCTACTATAAATAATAACAATAATGTAACAACACAGCCTGTCCCGATTCCTCAGTCTAATGTGAATAATCCTACGACAGCCGCAGCAACAATGGCCACAACTAATGCTACTCAAAAGAATACCATAAAATTACCTGTAAGAATGCATCCCAACTTAAAAATAACAGCAGTAGCAAGTGGTGAGGCAGTTAATACTCCTAGCTTGGCCACAAACGTTGTTGCTTCAAAAAGCACGGCAGTTGCAGCACCAGCTCCATATATACAACCAGTTCCCCTAACTAATTTACAATCACCAACAACAGCGCTTCACGCAAATGTACCATCTGCACCATCAACTTCTTCCAACTTGGGAACTGTAGACAAGTAATAACTAATTTGAATATATTTATTTAAGAATTAAATTCATTTTAAATTTTGTTTCTTTTCAAAAGGCCTACGTATGATAAAATGCAAGCGGAAATTAATGATTTAAGACGTACAGTTGCTATGCTGGCAGAGGCTCAAGCTAAAAATCAGAAAAACCAACAACAGCAGTCAACTAATTCTAAATCCGCGTCTAAACGTGCCCGAATATCTTTACCAAAATGTGTTTGAATTTGGTTTATTTTTTATAGATTCTAAGATTTTTAAGAATTCTATAACGTATTCTTTTGGATTTATTTTTGTTATATAAAATTGCATAATTGTCATTTTTATTATAAAAAATAACAATTTGTTTTAAATTTATTTAAAATTAAATATATTCATTTTATTGTATTTTGAAAACTGAAATAATTTTTTTTATTTTATTATAAGATATTTTGTATTATTTCGGTAAATGAAGTTGTACTTGTATTATTTAGCACATTATATGTCATTTGCTTAAAGTTCTAAATATAAGGACTGGCCAAAGATTTACCCTTTTTAGTAAATTTGGCTCATTCAACTGTTAATATATAAACAGTTCATACTCCGGTAGTCGAACTTTTAGGCAACCCAACTCTCACCGCAGGCATTGAATATAATCCATCGAGGTTTAGAGTAGTTCTAACAAAAACAAGATCAGGATGGAACAATTGCCTCAATGGCTTTTGGTCTCGTATTGACCCTGCCATCACAAATCCTTGTCTATCATGACTCATGACGTTTGTTTAACTGTTAAGCCAATCCTGCAACTTTTAGTCCAGAAGAACTATTGACATTATTTCAAAAACTCTTTACTATTTCAAAACTCTTTTTGTTGTTATCACAAGAACCAACTTTGGAGTTCTTAGTGAGTCTCATGGATCAACTTAGAACTTGTGCTTCTTCAAAACAAAAAAGTGAGATCGAAAAATTCTTAACATACCAATATCTTACACTCTTAGCTTCGGACAGTATGGAGGATTTATCTTTTTTGAAACAAATACCACATTATTTTTCTTGTACCACTTAAGGGCCACTCAAGGACTATTTGGGTTAAAAGTTTTAACCAAAAGTGTGTGTTAATTTTTCGATCTCACCCTGTGTTCGTAGATCTAAATGTTATAAAATTATTAAAATGATACATTAGTGTGATGATTATTCGTGTAGATGAAAAAATTAAATTTTCTAATAATAAAACCTATTTTCTGAAAGTTTAACATATTTCAGCATTTTTATCAATAATATGAAAGTTTTAAATTCTATATATTTTTAATATATTGTAAATAGATTTTAATCGCCATTAATATATTTTATATCTACCATTTAGTACTATAAAATGCAACTCTTCAAAATTAAGCGGCAAATTTTTGACATTTGCTACCAACACACCTGAAGTCATTTTACTTGATACTGAAATTAATACAACAAAAGTAGACTAAATATATTCGTGTAAATATATTTTATATTAAGAATAAAATTATTTGTTTAAAATTTTTGTTTAATTAACAATAAAACTAAATAATATAAAATTTTAAAAACTATTTGTAACTAATCATAAATTATAAGAAACAAAAACCGATTACTATCAAATCCAACAACACTAGAAAATAAAACAAACTCAACACACAAACAATTTTTAGCAAACAGTGTTTGTATTTTATTGCGGTATTTGAAAGAAAAAAGAAGAACAAACAGTAAATTTCATTAAAAGTAATTACGATTTATATATTTTTCTAATAATTTAAAGAAAAAATAAACAAAAACAACATAATTTTCTTTATCAATTTGTTTACATAAAAAATCTAATAATCGGCTGTTATTCTTCATTTTTTGATTTTACAGGCCTGTTGCCGATACAACGTCATCGTATACGAAGGGAATTACTGGTGGCCTGGGGCCACCACATCCACAAATTTTACAACAACAGCAGCAACAAATGCATGCCCAACAAATGCAACATCACCATCACCAACAACAGTTGCACCAGCAACATCAACAGCAGCAGCAACAACAACAGCATCATCAGCAGCAGCAACAACAACATCAACAGCAGCAGCAACAACAGCATCATCAGCAGCAGCAACAGCAACAACAACAACAACATCATCATCAACAACAGCAGCAGCAACAACAACAACAATCGTCACGTTCGGCAGCTAGTCCTCTATCTCCACCACGACCCGGTCCTGGTTCACAAGCTGCTGCAAATGTTTATGCTAAATTTACCGATGTTAATGCTGTACGCGAAGCGCCACAACGTTTCATATTACAGAATACCTATGGTATACCAGGACCAGGGGCTCAGTATCGTGAAAATCCATATACAAGAATACAACCGGCGGTACAGGATTATCATAGAGTGGCTGCTGCTTTGGCAGCTGCTGTACCACCTCCTGGTACAGCGGGTGTGGTGCAAGGACCTCCACCTCCCTCCAGTGTTAGCATTAGTGCTCCACATGGTTTGGATTCTCTGCATTTCGCCCATCCACCTGCCACACATCAAACCGTATCAACGGGTTCAACGCAATTGCTTAGCAATGCACCAAATCCCGCAACGGGAGCGAATACGGGAAGTGGCATGCCAGGCACAAGTTCCCCGCATAATGCCAATAACGCAGTCCCTTCACCAACGCAGGGTAGTGGCAAACGTATACTTTTGCCACCTGCACATCGCCAACAACCACAACAGCAACCACAATATTTGAATGAGTATCTGACAAGTGCTACGGCAGCGGCGGTGGCTGCAGCATCTTTAAACCGACATGGGCCTCCACAGGGACCTCCAGATCCGGGTGGGCAACAGCCCTATAAAAAGATACGACTGAGTGATGCAAACAATGTTGTCACCAATTCCTCAAGCACTACCAATCACCTGCCTACAACACATCAACTACAAAATGTCCAACCACCTCCGCCTAGTCAGCAGCAACAACAACATCAGCATCAACAACAACAACATCATCAGCAGCAACAGCAACAGCAACAACAACAACGTCAACCTTCACCGGCTGTAGGTTTAACACAGGCACAAGCAAATGTCTTGAGAGCAAATGCTGCTGCTGTAGCAGCTGTCCATGGTCACACATCATTGCCTCCACACACGCATTTAACGGTCCTGCCACCCACTCATTTACCCCCGCAACATCAGCCACAACAACAGCCACCACCAACAATGCAGCAGCAACCACCTCCTACACACACTCAACCGCAACCAGTGACAATGCATCAACTGAAAGTTGAAACGCAACAATTACCGCCACCACCAAATGCCAATACACCGCCTGTAAATCGTGCAACACCCACTTCATTGGCTGGTGTCAATACAACACTAAATGTCATAACAAATTCGTCTTCAAGTGCGGGTATTAAGGCAGCCAATTCCTCTACATTGCCCCCTGTGGCAATGAATACCTCAGTTACCTCTTCCTCCATTTCAATGACATCAACTACAGCAACATTGTCAAATACACCATCTGCGACGACGTCATCGTCCACAGAAGCCTATCATCCTCAGGTGGAGGCTATATCGCCCACGCTGCCCGCAGACAATGCCGAAGATCGAGGTCCCACTGCCAAAGAGAAGCTGTCAAAGCAAATCGAAGAAGTGGACGCAGAAATCACTGCAGCTGATAGTGCTTTAACCGCACTTCGTAAAAAAGAGAAGAGCCTTTTGGATGTGGCTGCCGCAGCAAAACAGCAAAAGGAACAAGCCGAAGCGGCACGTTTAAAGGCTGAAGCTGATGCAGAGGAAGATGCTGCCAATTCGTGGCGTTCTAAAACGCTGGCTCAGAAAATATACTTGGCGAACCGTAAAACGGCCGCCTCACAACATTCCATATTAGACAGCTGTGGTGAACGCTATTTGCTGCCGTTGTACAATCAACCTCTAGATGTAGAACATCTAACCACACTAATACAACGTCATCAAGCCATTATTAAAGGTCCGCTACTTGAACATATACGTAAAATTAAACGCGATCGTTGGCAACATCACACCAGGGTGGTGGAGACGTATGCTCAAATGTCCGCGGAATGGCAAAAACGTGTCGATAAGTCTGAAGCGAGCGCCAAGCGCCGAGCACGTGAAGCTAAAAATCGTGAGTTCTTTGAGAAAGTCTTTACCGAATTACGTAAGCAACGCGAAGATAAAGAACGTTTTAATCGTGTGGGATCTCGCATTAAGTCCGAAGCGGACTATGAAGAAATCATGGACGGTTTACAAGAACAGGCCATGGAGGTGAGAAAAATGCGCTCGTATGCCATTATACCACCACTAATGTATGATGCCTATCAACGAAAATGTGTATATCACAATGAAAATGGACTGGTCGAGGATATGGTGGCTGTCCACAAGGAAAAAGCCAAACTGAACGTTTGGACAGCAGGAGAGAAAGAAATTTTCAAAGAGAAATTCCTGCAACATCCCAAGAATTTCGGAGCCATAGCGGCCAGTTTAGATCGCAAATCAGCACAGGATTGTGTACGTTACTACTACCTCAGCAAGAAGACAGAGAACTACAAACAGTTATTGCGAAAATCACGCCAGCGGACAAGAGCCTCGAAAACACTGCAAAAGTCACAGCAACAGCAGACTCAGTGTATTATAGACTCGCTGACTACAGGTGTTACGACACGTTTGCAAAGAGAGCAACAACAGAAGTCGGGAGGAAGATCGGCAGCAGCCGAAAGAGAGCGTGAGAGGGCAGAACGAGAAAAGGCAGCAGAGAAAGCTGCAGCAGAAGCAGCCAAAGCGGCAGCTAATGCAAAATCTCATAAAGCAGCTGCTGCGGCTGCCGCAGCCGAAACTGCAGCAAATGCGGCCACAGCTGATAACACCGCTGATACCACCTCAGGAGATACAACTAAATCTACGTCTCATACAAGTGGTAGCAAATCATCTTCAACGACTACCACTACATCTGCCACTTCGAACACAGCCACCGCTACCACATCAACAACGTCAAGTAAAGCACATGGTGACAAAAGCGCTAATACAACAACAAGCACTGATGCTGCCTCCACAGGAACAGCAGCTAAAACGAAAGCGGGTGAGTTTGTTAGCAAACAGGACGACTCCAAAGGAGATGATTCCAAAGAGGTCAATAAGAAAAAATCCAACGATCCTAATAATTCAACGACAACAACGACAAGTGATAAAACAACAACTGGTGGCAATAAATCCGAAGCCGCAACAACAAGTAGTAACAGTAACACAAGTAGTAATAGCAGTAGTTTTACAAAAGAGGAAGATCCTTTGGCTATATCAACAACCTCACTAACATCCACAACTGCAACAATTACTACAACGTCTTCATCAGCATCTTCAACAATATCCTCAACTCTAGTAACAAATACAACAAGTACACATCCGCCCTTAACAACAACTACAACGCCAAATGGCATTAAATCATCATATGCAGCTGCTATGGCACAACAAGCAGCTGCTGCCGCGGCTGCATCTAATAATAACGCTTCAACCGCAGCAGTCACAGATAATGTTAAATCACCAGCCAACAACAACAGTAGCAATGAAAAATTATTGGCCACCAATAACACGTCGTCCACAAATGCTACTAAGGACACTACCACCACAACCAACACTAGCAGCACAAATAGCAGCACTATCAGTAGCATCAGTGGCACGACAAAGCAATCGGCGGTCAATAATAACAATAGTAATGTTACAACGCCGACTACCTCAACAACGGCTGGCAATTTCTTGGGTCAAAAACTTAAAGTGGCCCAAGTTGAAAGCCTTATGGGGGCAAATAACAATAATAATACAGACTGTAACTCAGATGTTAGGTTAGTTTTTGTATTTCTTACTTTTTGCTAACAAATGTTTGATATTTTGAAAATGTTCTTCTTTCTTTTAGTGATCCCAAAAAGAAACGTCTTATTGATATGGACAATTCAAATAATTTAGTAAATCCCAATAGTAACAACAATAACAATTCTATCAGCACCACCACAAATGCAACACAACAACCTCCTAATAATGCAAATAATCTTAATAAAACTTCAACAACATCATCATCAGCAACCACAATTATAACAAGTAGCAATCCTGCCAATTTAAATAGCAACAATAATTTAAATACAAATGATATTGTTGCTTCAGCAGCTACTAGTGGTGGCATTGGTGGTGGTGGTCTACTTACAAGTAACACTAGTTCTATAACAACAAAACCAACCGCTATTTCAAGTGGTGGTCATATTACCAATGTGACAACCATAACATCAACCAGTTCTTCATCAGTGTCCTCTAATACCACTTTAACTTCAGCTATAACAAATGCGGCAACAACAACACCAACAACTTCTTCAACAAGCGATCAAAATGCAATCGATGGTAAAGGTAAGTTTGCAAAAGATTTTAATTTGAACTTATTTAAGAATTTTTTGATTGAGAGAGATAAAAACTGTATAAACATTTATATATTATTAGCAGATGATTCTGTTTCACTATTATTTTAATTTTTGTTGAAATTTCAATTCTTTTAGAAATTGATAATTTTATCTATAGAGGATTTTTTAGTTATTTGTTATGTAAATCTAAATGTAATTCCTTTAAATCTCATAGAAATGTTAGTACCATAATAATTTGTCGAACTCTTAAGGCGAAAAATGAAATAATGCGAGGGCATTTCATAGTCTAGTTTGTTCTAAGAAGAATTATATTGTAAAACTTATAAAATATTTTATAATAATTAAATTGATCGACCCTCTTCAAATAATGTGTAGAAGAGAAAAAGAACTATAATTATCAAATGGTTTTGCAGCTCTGAGGCACTAAATTATTATTTGTAATTAATCATTTATTAAAAACTAAACAATTCTTCTTTGTTCATGTTATTATGATTTGGTATTTAGATGGCTTTTAGAGTAAGATTATTTTATTGTCTTTTGTCATTATTTTGGTAACAATAATATTGCGATTCTTCACTCTGAATTTTAGGACTAACTTTTGAAATTCTTAATGAAGTTTGGATTAAACTGCCATTAACAATTTTCTTTGTTGGCTTCATGTAAATCTTGTGGGCTAATAGATTTAGCCATTTGTTGATGAAATGATAGAGAAACATTTTGTAAAGAACGATTTGATTTATCAGATTATACCCCAAAGTTCCAAAACCAGCTAACCTTTATGATTATTTTTGAAACAGAAGGTTCATATATATGGCCAAAAGTAGATTTTTAGATGTTTTCAAAACGTTCGATTACAAGTTTATTGTCCTTTGAAGTATTTACTTGAGATGCTGATTATGAGCCTTTGTCATTTGTAAACCTTTCTCCTTTCCAATAACAAGATTATCACGTTGTTGTTTTAGTGACTTTCCAAAAGAAATTTTATATTTTTATTAATTTCTTTAAATATAATTTTTATATTTGAGTTTCTAACACAACCTTAGTTTCTGAATTATAATCTATACATACTTTCACATCTTCATTCCCTTTATCATGGATATTGCGATGGCTTTGGTAATTTTGATTATTTAGTGATGGTTTATCAATTTTATTAGATTTTTTTGGAAATTATTATAATAATTAAAAAATATTTTTTATAGTTTTAATCACTGGTGATGAAATTTTGACACTTTTAAATCAGATTGACAATGTATATATTTGCTTGACATTAAACATAATAACTGACTTGTTTTACGAAAGTAACCTGAACAACTGGACAATCAAATAACACTCTATATAATCATCTTAATCTTTTATGGAATCTTCATTTGAAGCCGTTTTAGATTTTGTTTCCGTTAGAGCTGTAGTTAAGCCAGTGTTTGGATATTTTGGGTTAAAGGTCTAGATTTAGTGGCAAAAAAAATAAAATTTCTTAATTGTGGTTTACTGGCTTTGGATCGTATTTGAAGGCTTAAGAGAATAGAATGATTATTTGTGACATAAGCTAAAAATTACTATAAAATTTTTAAATAACTCTTTTTTATGCATATTTAACTTCATTGTGTGATATAAATTTTTATCTAAATTATTTTAAATTAATTTAAAATCGTCCATATAAATACAAACACTTAATATCAGTGTCAATTGTCATTATATTTTATAGAAAATATTAAATGCGAAAAAAGACAATCTGTAAAATTTAATTAATCAAATTTCCCACAAAAAAGTGATTTTATCATTATTGTATACGTATATGGATGGTTTGACATATTAAATTAAATTCTTTAAAACAAAAGCAACAACAACAACCATAACAGTATTAATATAATAATTTCATTTAAAAAATTAACTTTTTATAGGAAAGAAAAAAGCAACAACCAACAAAAACTCTGCAGTTAAATATAAATATGATTTTTTTTTGAGGACAAAAACGAATTATTAAATGAGCTAATTAATAGAGATTTTAAAGATGAAATGAAAATCGAGGTTCTTATAATAAAAAGCCTGTACTTTTGAATTAAAATATTGTATTTTGAATAGGGAGGGGATTTTCAAAATGTTATACTTTTTTTGGAAGACATTTGAAGGAAACATCATTTTTAACTTTTTAAATCTAAGAAAGCACTTAAGATAAAACTGTAGCTTTAGCTTTTGCAACTTTGAGCATATTTGCTGCCGTTGTACAATGAACCTCTAGATGTTGATGTTGTACATCTTGATTGAACAAAACTAATCGAACGTCATCAAGTCATTATTTCAGATATCAAATGTCCACGGAAGGGCAAAAACGTGTCGATAAGTCTTAAACAAGCACCGGATCGAAAATTTAAAAATCGTGAGTTTTTTCAGAAATTCGTTATGCAATTGCGTGGGCAACACAAAGATTTGAAGTTGAAGTTATGAAAGCATTTGCAAATTTCATAAGATATCATTAGAAAGGTTTTAATATAAAAAGGAGGATAACAAATTTAATTTCGTTATAAAAATGAGACTTTTAATAATACCATATTCGAATTGTTTTTTATTAAAGATCTCTTTTTAAAATTCCCTCAGTTACCAATCAAATGTATAACCATAACATTTGCAGGATATTGTGTTGCATCCACAATTTGTTGTTTGGTGAATTGTTTATTTTATATTTTTATAAATTAAAAAATCATAACAAAATCAGCAAAATATATATAAATAAAAAACACACATATAGTCCATAGAGAGCACAGAGCACTATAGAAAAAAATAAGTGTAAAAAATAACATCAACTAAATGACAGACATCTACAATAACTACAACAAAACAACCGCTGGCAGGCAACAAAAAATTAATTTAATTGAGTTTAATTAACTCACAGGGGATACAAATGAGTGAATGAATGAATTTATATGCGGATTGTAATGCATACAAAAAATAACAGAAACACACAAATCAAATTTAACAAAAAAAATTATATATATATAAAAAAGTAACAACGCATTGCAGCACATTGAGTCCACAAAATCCCCCTCTTTTGCACTTAATTGTACTTGTTAAAGTAAAATGGAATGAAAAAATAAAAAATAAACCAAACACAATTTAAAAAGAGTTAAAATGTACATTAAAAAGAACGCAGGCTACTCATCTTGTTGCAAACAACACAAAAATGAGGAAAAGATGCGAAAAAAGTAAAGTATAGCTTTTAGGGGTTCACATTTCTCTTCATTTTTAAAGCATGAAGCATGTTGGCGTTGTTGTTATTCTGATGATTCCTCTTGTTTTTTTGTGCTTCTTTTTTAAGCATTAATTATTCATTGAGACATTCAAAAAGATGACAGAATATTACATACACGACGGGTCAAACCAACCCCCAACTTGGTCAACTCTAGCAAACCCCAACAATCAACCAACCATCCGTTAAAAAGGAAAAAGCAAAAGACAAAAACAAAAAATGATTCCTTTTTTTGTCAATAAATATCAACCCAAAAAATTACATTAAATAATAAATATAGTCTTTTGCATATGGATTTCACCAGCTTCCGCCAATGTTGCAAAATATATAAATTTATTCCTTCAAAATAAAAAAAACGAAACAGCAGCAGCAATTGCATTTTCCTATTTAATTTTTTAACTTGTCCCATTCATGTTCTTCTTTTTTCCTTTTTTTGTTTATTTCTGACTGCATAATATCAATTTTTATTTTAAATATATCTTTTTATTTAATATGTACATTTGTTAATGGCCAAAAGAAGTCACTCTCTATCTTGCTGAAAATCTGTTGCATAATTTAAAATATTTTAATATTAATTCTTTTTGCTTTTTTTTGTCAGTACATTTTTTTTTGCTTTAACTTTTACAGCCCCTGTGGCTATTTAACGCTTCTTTTTTAATGAAAATTTCATTTATTAAGATAATTGCTTATGTTTTTTGTTGTTGTTGTTTTAGTGCTGCTACTTTGAATAATTTTTTTTTGAAAAAAGTATATTTAGTTTAAGTGTTTCCACATGGTAGAATTTTAAAAAAGAATTTCGTTTTTTTTCGCTCTATAGAAATTTTCTTTGTGATCAAGCCAAATATTTTTTTGTAATAAAGTTTTTTTCTAAATACTTAAAGATAAAGGAAATTTTCTTAAAGTAGAAAGATTTGGAAGTCTTTAAACTTATAGAAAATTTAATGAATTTAAAAAATCACTTTAATTAATTATTTAAGAAAATAAAACGTATTTGAAGAATCATAAAAAGTATCATAAACTTTTGATGGAGAATTGATTGCTTGGTAAGGAGGATTTCTTAAAAAACTCCCCATATTTAGTTCAGGATATTTATTCTTTAAGACATTAGTCTATAGTCAATATTTTAGAGATTCTGTTGGCATCTTTTATTCTAATCCAAAAATGATTCTTCGGGTTTCTTTTCAAATAATATGAATATAATCAAAGTCTATGTTAATTTTATTTTTCACATAGCTTTAAATACCACCTTTCCTAACTTGCATAACGTGCATTCTATACGAAGTGAAATAAACTCATAAAAATTTTATAGACGGATTGTTTTGGAGGGAGTTCTTAAGACTATTTAATATTTATTTCATGACATTGGTCTTGAAGTTAAACCACATTGGTTATTGTTGTAAAGATTGAGATCGAAAAAGTCTTGATATACATATATCTTAATAAAAACTAGACCACTAAACTTGCAGTTTTAAAATTGATATTTGATTTAAATTAAAAAAAAAAAAAAAAAACATTTTTATTGTTTTAATCTCGCTAGTAATGAACCTTTTTCGAAAACCCTTGCATTAACGTCACTGTCATTTTGTCACATTGCTCGAAAAAGCAGACCATCTCCATTTAAAATCTACAAAACGTTTGCTCTTCTTTTAACAAAAGCCCAATATATCTTTATTGACTTTAGCTCCAGACAGTTTGAATGATTTGCCTTTCTTGATAGAAATAACACATTATTGATCTTGTATCACCCAAAAGATTTCTTTACCATAGTGACAGTATGACAAGTCAGGCCAAAAATAAGTAGACACATTATGAAGTCTTATGCATGGAAACAGTCTGTTTTGTTAACATTTCTTGGTGTTATTTTCAGCATTTATAGAACTCTTTTTGATACAACTGCATATTACTTGCCATAGCAAGTTTTTGGGAAATTTTCGCTGCTTTTCGGTCCTAAACTTTTCTTCAACATTCCCTCGATCATCAGCAACATAAAACTTTTGACCAAGTAGTAGCGAAAATTCCGATAGAACATACATTTAGTCATACATTATTAATCAAGAATATATTGTTAGAAAATTTGACTTTAATTTTCATGCTCTCTTTTTTGACCTCTAAATATTTGTTTGCGTTACCGTCAGGAAGTTTTTGATTTTTTGTGTTTTTAATTCTGTATAAGCTTTTTCTTTTGTATCTATCAAATAGTCTGAGCACTCAACTAATCGGGTTTATTCCTACTGGGTGTGTTAGAAGGGAACTTTTTTGAAAATATTTTCTATTTTTTGGCATATTATGTCTTCCATTCCTTTTCCTTTCCGAATCAGTCTTTTTAATCAATGGACAAGTTCTGTTATATAAGAATTCCAATCAAAGTAATCTTGCACATATCTGAGTATGCTCTATTTATATATTCGAAGATCCTTTCTGACATGCTTTGGAGTTATTTTGAACTTTAGATGACGTATCCGAAGACATCCAAGACGGAACTTCTTATTGAGGACATTTCATTATGTTCCTAGATGTTGTATTGAGGACATTTTTATACAGCCTGTTACGGTTTATAAGGTTGCATTTGAACAACTTTAAATATTTCCTCCTTGCGTGTCACTTAACGAAAGAGTAGCATAATTTATCACTGATCGGCGTATTTTTTTAAAAGTAGCTAATAAGGTTACATTATTTATAACCAACTACTGGCGGCGTAAGCTTTGAGAACCTTATTTCTACTTCGCAGTTAGTATGCGTGAGCTGAAGAGGTAAATAGGATATCAAATGTGATCCATCGACTATGATGTCTAGATCTGTGTTTACTTCTTTAGTTCAGGTGGTGAAGAGTGTGGCAAAGACATTGCTTTTGATAGTTATTGTTCTATTCAATTGTTCGAAAATTGTTTATTTATAAAATCTGAAAATTATTTCATATTTGTTTTTGTTTTTTAATTTTTCTGATTCGTTAAAGATTTTTTTTACCAAGAATTCGCGTATGAATATTTGCTTAATATGACTTTATTTTCAAAAAGGTTATTTTTTAATTATATGAAACAAGATTTTTTTAATTTTTAAATTGTATTTTTAAATTTATTTTTTTATTTTTTAATATTTTTTTGTTAAACATAAAATAAATTCGTGCATTTCTTAATAATAATGATAATTAAATTTTAATTTTGATTTCAACATTAAATGCTAAAAAGCTCGATATGTTTTTTCTTGCAAAAGTTTCAAAAAATTCGTTTCAATTACTTAATCACTATTTTGTGAATTTAAACATTCCTCTGCATTATTACCAGCAGAATTAGCAACACTATTTTCAATCGTATTCGATTGTTGAGCCTCTTCTTCGGCATGACACATTTTACGATGTTTGTGTACAAAATAATAACTGGGAAATTTACAGCCACAAGTTTTACAGGGATAATATTGAACATTCATATCTAGAGGTCTAACTTCACGTCTTAAATAATCTGAAGTTGTAGAACCACCACCAGCAGCAGCAGCTGAAGAGGAAGAGGATGTTGCTGATGTAGAATTAGAATGATGTGGAACAGATGAAGTATTTGCCAATGATGTAGACGATGATACAGCTGTTGCTCCTGAATTCAAATAATGTGTAGAAGAAGAATTACGATTATAAAATGGTCTTGATGTTGAGGCATTGATATTTTGATGTTTTGTTATTTGTAATTCACCATTAATCGCAATAGACTCTTCTTTGTTGATTTTATTAGCATCTGGTACACAGGTAGCTTGTAGGGTTAAAGGATTTAAATGTCTTTTGGCATGTTTTTGATAACAATATTGTGATTTGAAGGTATGTTTACAATATACACAAACAAATACTTCACTCTGAATTTTACGACTACCACTAGCCTTCTCTGAAGTTCTCAATGAAGTGTGACCCAAACTGCCATTAGAAGTTTCACTATTTTCAGATTCTTCTGCTTGATGTAATTGTTGTTGTTGGCTAATAGTTTTAGCCATTTGTTGGTGAAATGATATTGAAACACTTTGTAAAGAACGTTCGGGTATAATTGCTCCTGCAGTACCTAACCCAACATGGTTATTTCCCGCAACAGAAGATTCAGGTTTGTGGCCATAAGCGGTATTTAAAATTCTCTTAAAACGCACGGGACCATCACAACTAGCTACATCGATAATAACTTTATTAGCCTCTGAGGTATCTAGTTGAGATGCTGGTATAGGAGCCTTTGCCACTTGTAAACCGGATGAACCCTTTCTTCGCCTTTCCGATTTGCTATGATGTGTATGTTTCCTGTGATACGATTTATCATGATGTTTTGTTTTACTTTCTTTTTCCAGAAGAGATTTTTTATTTTCCATTAATTTCTTAAAAGATAATTTTTGTATTTGTGTTTCTACCACAACTTCAGTTTCCGAATTAGAATCTATAAATACTTCCACATCTTCATCCTCATCATCATGAATGTTATGAAGAGGCTGATGATTCGGTTGATGGTTTTCATTGTTTAAAGATTGTTTATCAATTTCATCGACTTCTATGTCATCGTCTTCATCTTTCTGGGAATCTTCTACTAAAGCTGTTTGAGATTTAGTTTCTGTTGCAGATGTTGAGGAAGTAGTTAAGGCTGTTGTTGTAGGTGTTAGCGGATTTAGAGCTAAAGGTCCATGATTTATTGGCAAAAATCCAAAATTTGTTAATTGTGGTTTACTGGCTATGGGTCGTATAATTTTACCAGTTGCTGTTGAAGGCGCAGGGAGAGCAGGGTGATTATTTGTAACGGAAGCTAAATTAGAGTTATTGGGTCCAAAGTAACCCTCTGTTTGAGCACGTGCTAAATAGGATCTGTAAGGAGAAATGAGGGGAATATTTAAAAAATGTGGTATTTGGAGTTGTTTGCTTTTTAACTGAAACGGCTTTAAAAACAAGATGGAGTTTGAAAATTTCAGGGAGAAAAAGAGTTAATGAAAATTTATGGAACAATTTAATTTCAATTTTGCGAATTCAGCTCTGGCATAAACAAATTTTAATATATTGAAAGTATTATGACAGTTTCTGGAACATGATTGTAACTACTCATTATTACTGCTTCATATTAATTAAAACTGTTATATTTTCTGTTACAACTATTTTTGGAAAGGAACTAATTTGTTTCAGGAAATTTAATATAAAGTTGTTAATAAAAGACTGTTATAAAATTATTTTGATATATTTGAGTATATTTCAACTGTTATATAATTTTAATAATATTGCTGTATAACAGTAAAATTAAATTCTGAAAAAATATTCATTGTACTTCTTCCTATATTTTTGCTTTTATCTGTATATATTTCAACTGTTATACAATTATAAAACTGTTATACAATTATTATTCAATTGATTTTATTAGAGATCTTAAAAAATAAAGTTAAAAATGTTAATATAACAGTTGTATGATAAAATATACTTGGTACAACAATTTCTAGTACAAAAATGAAAATTATTTAAAAACATTTTTTTTTCATTTAACTCTTAAGCGAAACGGGTTTAAAACTATTTTCCAAGTGTTATAAACTGTTATACTGTATTTAAATTTTACATTAAAGTCGAAATTTAAAATGCCATTCGATTTTTTATTTTAATTGAAATGAAATTTGAAAAAAAAAAATTGTAAATGATTTTTGTTTAATATTTTCATAGTATTTGTTGTGTAAAAACTGTTATAAACTTTTCTATTTGAATTAGAATTAAATCCTGAATGAAGCTTTATTCCTTTTTTCCTTTAGGTTAATTTTAATTAATTTTTTATTTGATTTATAATTTTGTCTCGTAATAGAAACTTTTATAATCCTATTTAAAGGACTTTCATTTTATTGTCCTGAATAAATTTCTCCGAATCAATTTTAATCGAAAAATTTTTAAATAAAAGAAAATCACTTTACACCCACCTACAAATTTCCAAAGCTCTGGGCATATGTAAAACATGTGTTGCCAATAAAACACCGAAAATATTCTCCACATTTAAATCCAAATACCCTGTATACATATACGTTAATAATGGGGCAAATTGTTCCGCCGTGACATTGGTCAAATAAACTATGATATCAGCAGAGCCACTACCACCACCACCGCCACGTTCATCTAAACGTATAGCTGAACGTAAATAACCACTGTGCATACCCAATACTAAACCGTGGGCCATAAAACGTACCGTAGGGGGGCTTGGTCCCACTTCCAATACAATATCCGGAGGTGAAGACATAATATTTGAATTTAAATTTGTTAAATTATGACTATTTAAAAAAGAAACGTTTGCAGCATTTGCAGATAAATTATTAGACTCTGAAAGACGTGAAGAAGAGGCAGAGGTTGTGGCAGATGTATTGGCGGAGTTGGACGAAGTAGAGGAATTTGTTAGACCCGTAGTTCCCGTTAACCAATTTGTGAACATATTTTAAATGAGTTTTGTTTTTTTGAATTCGTTTTATTTATTTTGAAAATTCTATTAATTTTTATTTATTTTCATTAAAAATTATCTTTTATTTTTTTTAAATTTTTATAAAATCACTTTATTTTTATTATATTCTTCATTCGTTTTTTTTAATTAAATTAAATTTCTCTTTAATTAATGTTATCTCCTTGATAATTCGTTTATAACTGTTAGTCGTCCATCATTTTTATTGTCTATTTATACTTTGAAATATTGCTTCCTTTCGAACAACGAACCATTCAACCAGCCAGCAGGACCTTTTTATAACATTTCAGTTTCAATTAAAAACGACCAAAGTTTTTGAAACAAACGACGAAGTTTTTTTCCCTTCCTGTGATTTTTATTTTGGCGGTTGTAAATGTGCATAACTAATTGTGACAATAACAGTACATTTTGCTCTCTTCTTTTTTTTAAGGAACTCTCTCTTAAATGTTACACTCTAAAGGGAGAAAATGAAATGGAATGGAATTGAAAATTAAATATTTATTTCAAAGGATTTTAGATGAAAAATCCTTTTAAAAATTAACTAATTATAACAGTTGTTTTAACTTCAAAATATTAATTTTTGAGCTTAAAAAAAACTGTTATAAAAGATTACATTTTTATAGAACTGTTATAAAATTACTTTTGTGCCAAAATAAATTAAGTATAATACTTTTCTTATCTTTGGTTGTATTTGGCTCAATTTTAATATTTTGTAATTATTTTATAATGGTTATTCAATAATTAAACATGTATAACAATTTTTTAAACTATATTCCAGAAATATTGCTCAGAAAATATTGCTCAAAATATAATTTTTGAAAAAAATATATATTCAAAATTTTATAAAATTTTTTAAACTTTTATAAAAAGTTAACTTTACCAAAACTGTTATTAAATTATTAGTTTTTTTCTTAATAAAATAAAACAAACTATATTCTTTATATTGGGATTGTCATGTTCAATATTTGAAAGGGTATAACATTTTTTAAAACTGTTATACCATGAAAAAATGTTTCTTTAAATCATATTTCACTAAGCAAAAATAATTTACACTATTTTCAATTTAATTGGCTTTATTTAAATCTGTTATACCATAACTAAAAATATGTACATTTCTTTAAACTGTTATACAACGAAATTATTTAATCGATATTGCATTTTGTTGTTGAAAATTTAAATAGATATGGAAATGTTTGACTTTTTTAACAAGAAATAACTGTAAACTGTTATATAACTTTCTTGATAGTTTATTATTGAAGCAGTAATGTAATAAAATTTTGTAACTGTTATAACCTTTGCAAGTGTAAAATTTAAATAAAAGTGTTGTAAGATTAAAAGTATATAAGACTAATAAATTTGTTATATACTTACTATTTATTTAAATTTATTTATTTAAATTAGTAGCAAACTTAAAAAAGTCTTTATAACTGTAATACAATAAAATCTTGTGAGGTGTATAACAGTTATAAAAAATAATTTATATAAATAACTGTTATACAATGCAATATAGTTATTGAAGTAAACAAATTGGTCTCAAAACCTTAGTTTGTATGTTATGTTAATCTTTTATAAAATAAAAATTTTTCAAAACAACTAAAATCATTTAACTGTTATACAAAGAAATAATGCAATATAGTACAATATTTTGTTTTTCAAATATTCAAATTGATTTTACTACTTAAAGTTTTATGTTTTTGATTCAATCCACGTTTATTGGGAGCTGTTATTAAACTGTTACAAATTGTCATACTATTGTTTCATTTTTAATTTTTTTGTTGTTTTTAAAGACATTTAAATAAATTTAAAACTGTTATAAACTGTTATACTGTTGCAGAATTAAACAAAAAATAAAAAATTTTTTATTAGTAATAATATAATAATTATTTTTATAACCTCGTCGATTAATTTTTATTTCTTAAATTCACAATTGTTTTTTATTTTATTGTTTTATTTCAAATATTAGTATTTTAAAATGATATTACAAATTATTACTCTTTACTTTGATTTATATTCCATTTCATTTCAATTACTCTTATATTTTCTTTTTTCCCTTCTTTCTCTTTTTCTTTTGAAAAAAGCACGTGCTTTTAGTTTTTAATATTGCTCATACCACCCTTAGCGCTTATTACAGAAGAAAATGGTTTTTACCATTATAACAGTAAATTAACTCACGCTCTCTCTCTTTTCTTGTCTCATACACTCTCTGTTTATTTGTGTGTGTTTTATTTCATTCATATTGTTTACATTTGAGTTTATTTATTGTGGTTGGTGTATTCTTCCATACACTCCACTCTTACATACAAACAAATAACTGTGTTTTTATTCTTTGAATATTTTTTAAATAAAAAAATACATGTTTTATGTTGTTGTTGTCATTTGTCAAAAGAAATCAACCTCTAGAGTCAATTTTATTGTGCCTTTGATTTGTTGATTGTTATTTTGACACAATAATTGTCCAGATTATTTATAAAGAAAATAAACAAGACAAAATACAGAAACTGAAAAAGTAAGGGAGAAATCGTCTAAAAGGAATTATGATTGAAAAATATAGATAATTAGCTAAAGATAATCATTTTTTAAAAATAGAAAATTTAATTTCATAGAAATTAAATTAAATATTTAGAATTTTAAATTATTTATTTTTTGTTATCCTTTTTATTGCATTCGTTTTCTTTTCATTTTAATTGTTTTATATTTAATTGATAACCTTTGGCTTTGAGGTTTTTTGTTTTATGTCCTCTTTTTGTTTTATTTCACTTTATTGCCACAAAATCCATTATCATTAAAATGGAAAAGAAAAATCCTTTAAAAAAATTGTTAAGTTAATCCAAATTGTTTATCCTTTTTTCTCTCTCTCTCTGTCCATTTTCACATTACTTTAAGCAAATAAAATGCACAATTTGTATTATACAAAGTGAAAATAAAAGCTCCAACAACAACAACAACAACAAAAATAACCTGACAAAGGATTATGTTTGCGTTGGTGTAAAGTGTTTTTAATTGTATGTTATCGTTTCATTACTAGCATTTGATACAAAACAGACTAAATCAGTAGTTGATACACAAAAGGACAATTTCTATATTTTTTAACCCTCCGCCATCACAAGTGTTGAACGGAGTCTGTTGCTATCATGTACATTCCATAAAAATTGAAAGAACTCAATGAAATTTGGCCTAAGTATTTCTTATTGGTATTTTGGTTCAGTATATTAAAAGATATAGACCGATAACTGAGGCAACCTCTAAGTGCAAGTGAAGAACTTTTGTTAAATTGTGAATTATAAATTTTGTCATGATGAAGTGTTTCGTTTTATATAAAAGAAAAACTTTAAAATATTGTAGACATCTGTGAGTGTATGTACGAAACATAATGCAAAGCCGAATAAAACATACTTATTTTTTTTGTGTGACAATCTTTTTATTTAAAACTCTCGTGCTCCTAATGAAGAACCCTTTATTTTCCAACACACCAAAGATCACACACTCAAACTTACTAGTGTTTTTTTAAGTTAACGGTATATAATTCTCACAATAAAAAATGGTTTAAAACACAAAATAAAGAGAAAAAAATTGGATTTTCATATGCAATTTTATTTGAGTGTGGTTGTGTATAAAATAATAAAACAAAAAATGTACAAAAAAAATCAAGGGATAAAACAAATTACAGCTTTTAACACAATTGAAATATAATTGACAAATAAGTAACAAAAACAAAAAAGGTGGACAATAAAAAAAGAGTTAAAAGTATGAAACATGTGTAAGTAAACTGTAATAATAAATCCCAATAAAGATGACAGGAAATATTTAAATAAGGAAGAGAGAAAGAGAAGACGCGAGTGAATGGAATTTTATAAATGATCCTTTAGAAAGCGATACATGGGCTTAAATGGAAAATGTTATGAAAGACTTTTTATACGGATAATAGAAAAAATAGAAAATTTCTTGCACTTTTTAATAGTTTTAGAGAAATTTCGGCATCCACACATGGGCAAAAGTAAGCGTCATCAATGCTTCTTGCGAAAAATCTGCCAGAACATACGTTTCTATATCCATTATGCAATAGGAATATTTTTGGAAGACTTTTCTTTAATTTCCGTTTTCTATTTTTAGCCTCTAGTTTTAAGCAGTGTTCTTGTCAGAAACTTTTTGAGCCTTGTATGTTTTTAAAACTGCATCAGCTTTAACTTTTCGTACCAAATAGTCCAAGCACCAAGCAGATGAGTCGGGAGCTCTTTTTAAAGTACTTTCTATTTTTTTTTGTTTAAGAAATATCATGTGGATCATAGTCGGTTGTCAATGCCATATTTTTGAACAGTTCACCAATAAATACTAGTGCCCTAATCCCAGCTACCGACATACGATCCCACTCCACATGACACCAGCACAACCATTTTTAAAAGTCCCCTCCTTTTTTCATGTCGAATCACGTCCGCCTGATTATATATGGAAATTTTGCATTCTTTAGAGAATATTAAATTTATCCAAAAGTATATTTCTTTATTGATGTGCTCTTTTGCGAAAAATGGGGTTTTATTTTGTTTTATCCGACAGCAGCAATTTCGGATAGTAAAGTCTGAGGCTCTTTTTTAATTTTATTATTTCCCGCTTTTCCCAAATGAAACTCGTCCACTTATTGACTAAGAGTCATGTGTTGCGTCGTTATTAAATGGTTTTATAACGTTGAGGTTCTTCAAACATACATAAATGCCAATGACGGTGGCTTTATCCTTTTGTGTAAATCCTTAACCCATAAATTATCAAAAATGTAAGTCTTCGAAGAAAAAATAAAATTTAAAAATTCTAATATTCCTTGAAAGGTTCCTTAATTTTTAATTTTCCTCCTCGTTAACTTAATTAACTTTAAACGAATTTCTTATGGCAACTAAATTAGTTAATTATTATTAACCCAAAATTCATCAATAATATTAAATAAACGATGTTATTTGCTTTTCTGATTTTGAATCAAAAAAAAAAAAAAAATCATTTAAAATAAATTGTTATTTTCATATTTATTAATTCTTTTTGATGCTTTTTCCCTCACATTACCACCACTAAAGGATAATAATGAAATTTGTTTGTTTCTCATACAAATAAAATAACTCTTTTACTCGATTGATTTCTCCCTTAAATATTCCCATTTAAGTTCTTCTCTTCTACTGTGTTCTACGGTGTATTAAACTTTTAATTTTAAAAAATTCTTCCTGAAGCAATTAGACAAAATTACAAACAATCAACGCAGAGTTTAATATGTCCATCACACACACACACACACACACACACATACCCAATAAAATCAACTACAAAAAAGTCGTGGGTAAATACCGTTAAAAGCGCGTGGTATATTTTCACCGCTCTCTTCACCCTTTCTCTGATGTTTTTGCAAAAAAAAAAAAAGCAGATTTTCTTTTCCAACAACAAATTGTTGATGACACCAAAAAACGATTTTTTTTGCGCTGCTGCTGTTGTTGTTATTGTATTATAGTAACTCTTAACTTGTTAAGTGATTGAAATATCAAAGGTATTAGTAACAAAAATACCAACAAAAATAACAACATACAATTTTACAGGTTTTTCTAAAAAAAAAAAACGTTTAAAAATACCTTATTGTTTTTGCAAAACTTTAGTGAGTAAAAGAGAGTGTTTTGTTGTTGTTGTTGTTGCTACTGTGTTTGTTGAATGCTTTACGCGAAAAATATGGCCACAATAATGGTGGCAGGTTTATTGTTATAATACAATAAAAACAATTGTTTCATGTTTTTTGTTTGTAGAGGAACAATTTGTGAAAATTGCATAAAATACCACTAATCTCACACACTACTCACTTATACAGACTCACATCACATACACTCCCTCTCTTCCATTCATTAAATCTCGCTAGTAATAGAACTAGGGTTTTTGGTTATATTTTCATTGAAAAAAGTTCAGTCTAAATTTATGTATAACTTTAGACCACAAATTTTAACATAAAGTTATAGCATAATTAAGACTGAAGCTTATTCTACATTGCAGTAGAAGTTATTTGACCTCTTCGAAATCTTTTCATTAAGCTTCAGCTTTGTAATTTAACTTATCCGTTACATTTTTTACTTTCCAGGACCTCAGATTTAACTAATTTTTTTACTGTCTTCATACTTTCTGCTTTTTTTCAACTGGCTTCAGATTTTTCCATTGACTCTACGTTCCAGAAAATTTTAAATTTCGGTTTTATTTGAAGATGAGTTTTAACAATCATGTGGCGTTCGAAATTTAACATCAGCACGTCTAACTCAGATTTATACGTTACCATTTTAAAATTTCCGTTGTTGTTTACATTTTGCAGCATTTTAAACTTTAATTTATTTATCTTTAATTGACGATGATTTTCTGAAACTTCATCTGAAATAAGGGCTTTATGGAATGAAAATAGTCAAGGATTTCCCTTGACTATCTTTTCTGAGGTCTTTTTTAAATTCTGCTTTCTAATGTTTATATTCTAATTTAACTGATCATACAATCATTTCTGCTGCTCTCTTTTTGAGTTATTGAATCTAAGAACTACTTTTTAAGATCGGATATTGATCTCTGCTGCAGCAGCTTCTCGATGTATTGATCTCTCATAGTCAAGCTAAACTTGCATCATTTAACTTATATTGGGAGATTTTTGTTTTATTTTCTACTCGGTGGTTTTGAGATCTCTCTGTCACACAGTAAAACGCAATCTTCCTCACTTCTGCCGTTACTTCTAAATATTATACCAACTTTCTGGAAGAGTTTTCATCTTTAGTATCTGAATCTGAATCTATATTTCGTCTTACTTTATCCTCTGGTTCTAAAATCTCCATTCAATAAATATTATATCAAGAGGTTAGCAATAATAATAATAATAATAATAATAATAATAATAATAATAATAATAATAATAATAATAATAATAATAATAATAATAAAACACCCCAATCCAACTTTCATAATTCACACATGCTTATATAATTTGTAGTTTTTGGCTCTATGAGTTCAGCTTTTCAAACTGATTTAAAAATTATCAAAGTAATTTTGGTCCTTCGAGATATTTTTGAGCTTATTTTTGCCCTTCCAAATGAAAGTGTTCGAACAGCTACATCTTTACTGTGTTTTTTCTTGAAGTTGTAGCATAATTGTTTAGGTCTTCAACATACTTTTAATATTCCTTGGATCCTTGCCTAACGGAAAACCCCTAAATCTATTCATTCCTTCCACCATTATCATCATTATAATTGGTGTTGTTTTAAGTCGAGAGTGTGTTTTTGTAATTTCATAAAATTTTTAACAAAATTCAAATTACACTAATTGTTCGCCATCAACTTCCTCCCTCCTCTCCAAAACATTTGTACCTTTGCAATATTAATTTAGCATGTGTGTTGAAGAGAGCGAGTAGTAGAAGTTTTAGCAGTCAGCATCACAGTATTATTGGTCAAAATGAAATGAAGTAATAATTCCCTTTTTATAAATGGAAATAATGGTGAAACATATTTTTCACTTATATTCCGTTCTGTAACATTTCCAAATAATAAACCTCATAAGTGGAATTATGTTATTTTAGATGGACAAAAATTGAAAACAATTATTTCCTCTAGGGAATTGATTCTAATACGAAAAGGAAAATTTTATAATAAAATTTAATTGAAATAAATTTTCGAAAATTGTTTTAATAAATTAAAATTTTAGGAAAGGGGGGAAAGATTACAAAAGGGCTGGGAGAGTTGGAGGAATTTCTGTTTTTTATTAATTTTTTTTGATTGATTTTTTTATCAGTATTTTATTCAATTACTATAATTTATTAAACTGCTGATAACCACACAAACTTCTATACCCACCATGGTGTATTAACTTTTTTATTCTGTATGTAACGCTAAGAAGGAATCATCTCAGACCCATAAAGTATATATATATATATATTCTTGCATCAAATAAAAATCTGAGACGATTTAGGTATGTTCGTGTTTCTGTGTTATATATAAGAAAAATGTTTATGTATAACACATAACGTATATACTTCACACCCATTTGTAGTGGAGGGTAAAAAAGTTTCGGCATAATCGAGTGTACCATTCTTACTTGTTTTAATTTAATTATTCTGTTATTATTCGATTATCTTTTGAATTAAATGTTTGTAAGTTGTTTTTTTTTTTTGTTTATTATTTAATAGAGTAATTTATAAAGGGATTTTTTGTAGTTGTTGTAATCCATCAAAAATGCTCAAACGTATTTAAATGTAAAATCGAAAATATGTTTTTTTTTGTTTGTCTCTCTACCTTTTGACCAGTAATTAAAATCAACTCAAGCTGATAAAAATCTCCATACAAAGAGAGGAACTGGTTGGACACACAGACATAAGGACATATAGCTTGACATGTAGACAAAGAAGTAAAAAAACTAAAATAAATAAAATGCTTAAACAAAACCGCATAAATAAGGTTTTTTTTATAGAAATTTTTTATTGAAATTGTCAAAAGAATATAAATTCGACAAAGAAATTCAATAAATTTTCTTAATTTAAATAATTGAGTTTATATTTAGCTTTAATCAAAATTTTTTAGGTTATAAAATGTATTGCCAACTATGAGGCGTAAAAGCCAACAGTTGGCAACTCTCTTTTCCAAATACATCTTATTTTAATTACGTTGCCATTTAAGTTTCTTAACGCTCAATTATTTAATTACATCTTATCTTAATCTTTATCAAAACTAATTTATTAAATATTTATTTTTCTATATTTAAATTAAACTTTATTGTATTTGTTTTCCAAATTTTTCACAAAACATTAATTTATTCCTACAGTTTCTTATGCTCAATATCATTTGAGAAATTATTTAAATTTTCTTTCTCTTTTTTGCATTTATGTTAAATAGAGTTATAGAAAAAAATATTTTGTTATAGAAAACATAACCTCTTAACATTTATTTGTTTTATCAAGTCCTCCCTGCTTTTGCTCTCTTCTCTTAATTTACCTTTGTAGCAGAAAGCTCCTGCCTCTTCAACTACACAAATGTTTATCTAAAAATTATCACTAAAATATTTATTATGTTTATGCTTTTCTCTTCACTCTCTTGTTCATGCTACAAACTATATTTACTCGATAAACTAAGCTAAAATATGGTTAATAAATGATATTAATGTTATAGTATTTCTACAGTTCCAGAGCTTCTGGTAGTAGTGAAAATTTTTGTTTTCAACCCAAAAAAGAATGTATGTAAAGTCATATGTATAAACTCTAAAACATTTAACTAATTATAAAATGGATTTTTTTACTGTTGTTATTGTCCGTGTGTCATAATTTCTACTAAATTTAAGATACAGGAACTTAAAAGAGTATTCTTTGCATATGATTTAAAAGAATGACATTAAAAGGTCTTAATTTTATTATCTTCCTAAGGATGATCAGATTTGATCTATTCCAAATTATTTCGTAAAATGGTATAAAATTTCTGCTTGATTTAACGCTCCAATTATAATTTTTATATATAGAGTAAAATGATCTTGTTCGCATTCTTTTTCTTAAGAGAGAAAGGGAGAGATACACAGACAGAAAATCCTGATTATTTCGAATTATTTGATAGAAAGAATTTTTTAAAATTTATTTCTAGAGAGTAAAAGATGTAATATTTCTAAATCTTACTAAAGTGATATACGTTTCTATCCCAAACATTAGATTTGAATAGTTTTTTTAAATCGGTTGCAATTCCATTAACTTCTTTAGAACCTTCAATCTAATTACTACAATAACTACAGTCTCAAGTCCAAGAAAATGCACAAAACTCTAACATCACTAATGGCAGGAATTTATTATAGTTAAATCTCGTATAGATCAGATATTGTAAAGATCAAATATTGTAGAGAAATTATCCTTTTGCTCTATGAAAACTAAGTGGATAACAGCTCTCATATATATTTTGAGTTCAAAATGACATTCAGGGATCAGCGATTTTGTAAGATAAATTCATATTTTAATTTTAATCTGAGAAGAATGTGTTAATCCTTTCAAATAACTTTAGAGTTTATAGATGTCTATATATTCCCCTTCCCCCCATGTATTGTGTGTAAGATTGTTTAAACATTGTGCTAATATTTCAGCCTTATAGAATTTGCAACTCATATTCATACATACATACATTCTACATGTACTCGCTACAAAACAATCAAACAAAACATCATGCATTTAGAAAATCCATTTCAAAGTTATACATTCGCTAACTAACTCCTGCTGCTGTCTCTGTGCTGCTGCCACTACTTCCTTCTATTATGGCTTTTTATAGTATGATGATATCTGTCTGGTTTATCCTTATGTGTTTACTTTTCTACTATGAAATAATGTTGTAGATATGAATGATGATGGTAGTAGTACAACTCTTACTGCTGTATTAAATGTCTGTTTCTCTATGTGTTTTCTCAGAAAAAATATATATTTTGTGCTGTCTATAGCAGAAACTATGAACATGATATAAATTCACTTCTCTAATTCTCGCTTTATTCTTGTGTAAAAGTTTTTTTTTGGATTTTCAATACTCTGCATATTTAGAAGATGTGAACAAGGATTTATTAACTTTATTGGTACGAGTGTAACACCTAGAAAAGTATAAGTAAAGATGTCATATCTTCGGATTAAAGTTAGATCTAAATCAGCCCATTTATTGGTACCCTCACTTAGAAATTCAATGCGTTTTTGCAACTCGTATATATAGAACGATATTCGCAAAAATACTTATAGATCGATATCTGTAGAGATACCCCGGAGAGGTGAAGCAAAAAGAGAAGCTATTAATAATTTGATTTATATAAAGTATCGTTCTGTCCACCTATTTCTGAAGTCTGTAGTGATGTAGCGCATTTAAGGATTCGTTTTTGCCGATTAGATTATTCTTATTTGTTTTTTCTTTGTTGTTTTTGCTAATGTTGTTGTATTGAGTTTTGCTTACATTTGTAATTAAATTGTTACCAATTAAAATTGCACACTCTTTTGATTATCACAAAAATAACAACAACAGGAACAAAGCTATAGAAACAGCATCAATTTGGCAGCAAATCGGTTGTAGCAACAAACTGCTATGTCTTGTATAAACATTTGTTTTTAGCAATTATCCTGATAACTTTATTGCTGCCAGTATTATAATTTCATTTTTTTTTTGGTTAATAAATGATAATTTTTGTTTAATAGAATGAATTTCTTGGTTTAATCATTCTCTTTTTTATTTTTAATTTTTTAATTTCTTCTTGATGAAAAATCAACACCATTTTCTAAATTAAATAATATTCTCTAAACACTTTTTACTTCTGGTGTGTTGTGTTTAGGGAGATTTTTCTCTGTCTTCCTCTTTACTACATCTTGTATTTATTTTTTCTTTATATTACTTTTTTTTTCATTTAAACATTTGGAGCAAAGATATTTTGCTTACTATTTTTTTCTTTTGGAATTTCCCCAAGGTACTAATTAGCATACGTAGTTTTCTTATTTCATTTTAAGATCAGCTGTTGCAGTAAAATGTAAACAAAGCTCAGAGTTGTTTAAATATGTAGTTAATTTATGTATTACTTTTACTTGGTTGATTATTTTCTTTCTTTCCTTATTACTCTAGTGTATAGGATTTTTTGCGTATTTTTTTTCTATAAAACTTTTGTTGACTTTGACATTTTAGTTGGTCGGTTTTTAAAATATTTTTTTTTAATATATATCTTTTATATTTATTTGTTATATGTGTTTCTACTCTGTTTGCTATTTGGTAATATTTGTTTTATAGCAAAACTTTTTCCTTAAGTAGTTTTCGTTTTATATATTTTTTTTCAATGATTTGTTTTTTAATTTTATTAAAAAATATCTTTATTTTTTCTTGAAATACAATTTTTTTGGGAGATTTTCTTTGGCTCATTTTTTGTTTTGATATTTACTTTCTCTTTGTTCTTGTAAAAGAAATTTATAGCTAATGGAATTATTTAATAATTTCTTTTTCAATCATCTTCAACAAGCTGCTGCCGCGTTTCTTTTTCTTACATCTTTGGGGGTATTTTGAGGTTTACTTTTAAATATAAGAAAGGGGAGTTGGGTTAAAATTTCGAGAATGCTGGAGGGGTCAAACTAAAGTGGGCAAAAAGTCTGTTGTAAAAGCTTAAGAATATAGTCTAAACTTTAGTATTAAGTATAGTTGGAACTATGGTCTTAACTATCATGTAAACTATAGTTTGAGCTGTTATCTAGACCATGCTCTAAGCTATTGCCTAAGCCATAGTCTAAACTATTTTGTGAACTATACTATAGTCTATACAAAGTCTAAACTATACAGACAAATCCAATGGAATATACAGATATAAGTTTAAATTATATTTTTTCAAATTAATTTCTTTTATTGGTTGGTCCTTCTGGACTTGTTTCCACAAGGCTGGCAAAAAATCAAAGTTAGCTATTGAAAAAAAATCTTTTGATTTTCTGTTTTGTGGTTGTTCCTAGATGGTGATTTAATAAGCCTTCATCCCCCAGTAAACAACCGAAAAAATCAAATAAATTTTCTTGATTGAATTATTAAAAAACAAAAATAAAACAAATAAAAATAAAAATAAACAGATATAAAATAGAAAAATGATAAAGTATCAAAAAAGGCACATAGAAAAAGCAATACATTTTTAGAGACATTGAAAAACACCAAATTAAAAGAAATTTATTAAAATGATAAAAAATTATTTAAAAAGCGTAATAAAATTAAAGTAAAAATTTGCTAACAAAAAATACAACTCTGTATTTTGTTTACCAACAAATGGTTAGTAATTAGTTTGACAATTAACAACAAAAAAAATGAGTTGATTAATCAGCATCAAAATGAAGGAGAGAGTGAATAATGAATTGTTTATGCTTATATTTTTAAATGTGGTTAATTAATTAATTTTTTTATTTCAACATTTCTTTTTTTTATTAAATAAATACAATTTTAAAAGCTTTTTTTTAATATTTTTTCACTTGAATTATTTTTTTAAATTAAGTTTTGTTTACATTTTTTTTGAGTGTTTTATTCTCTGTTTGTTTACTTTCTCGCTCTAGGTTTGTGTGTATAAATTTCACTTAATTTAATTTGGTTAATTTCGTAAACGCGTTTTTAAATTTTTAATGAGTTTCACCCTGTAGTGAGGAAAAAGGGTTCATTATAAAAATTTTATGGAGAAAAAGTACTTTAATATTTTTCATTTTCATCATTAAAGAATTTATCATCATCATCATTGTCAGTATCACAAGAGCATAATATTCCTCCTCATTTCATTTTAGTTGTTTTTGTTTACATTATTTTATTTTTTCTCAGTTTCCTTTTTTATTTATTAAAATTTTTTATAATGAAAATTACTTCATTTTAATTAATTATAATAAAAATATATTAATATTTATTTTATATTAGCTTTTACCCGGTGCGCTTTGTTGTACAAAAATTCCTCTCAGTAAAGAAAAATTCATGCAAAGTAGTAGAATCGTTCATAGGAAAGTGACAAAATTTGGAAGCTCTAGATGAAATAGTTCTTTAGATATCCGATAATTATTAATTGGTATAAATAGGGTTGGCTCTTTTTTTTTGCTTTGTATGGCCACATCTACCATACATTTTCTTATGTTAAAACTGTTTCACTGAAAAATTATTGGGGCTAAATTTATGTATTCTAGCTGCAAAAATACCATGATCCTATCTGTTCTCTATTTCTTCATCACAGCAATTTTTTCTTTTCATTTTGTCCACTAAAACAGTTCTAAGAGAATGTAATTAAGACAAAATCTTTAGTTCTTTCACATCAATAGTTCTTTAGATATTCGATGATAAATATTTGATTTGTATCGGGGTACCCCTCCCCCAGGTCCTATTCGTCCTTCGTTTTGTCCAGTAAATAGTCCTTGAGAAAATAGTTCCCATGATATTTAAGAACTCTCGCTGTTATAGTTTTTAAGTTCCTATGGAGAATTTTTATAGCCAGACGTTTTTGGAGTCCATACGTTACATACATTCACACATCCTATTTTATGTATTGATTTTATTTTTGCTTGTTTTGTTTTCCTTTAAATAACTGTTTTTTGTTTTCCTTAATTTAATATTAAATTTGATTATTTGTGATTATTTATGGGAGAGAAAGCAAAAAAAACTTTATAATTTTTTATTTTTATTTATTATTATTATTTTTTTTGAAATATTTATAATTAAATCAATTTAAAATTAAATTAAAAATAAATATATTTATTATGAATTTCTATGTATATATTGTTATTATCATTGTATTGTTTACAAATAATAATAACAATTTATAATTATATAAATTTGCAATTACAATTAGATTTTACATATTTATATGTTAAATATTAGTGGGGTAAACAAGAGATTATTTGTTTTTCACCATTACATGTTCTCTCTCTCTATCTCTCTTCACACTCCTTTAAACTCATACCCTTGACAAATGTTATACAAATGTTGCAGGTTTGCAATAACAAAATACAATTTAAGCGACGCGTTTTTTTTAATAAAAAGTATTAATTAATTTGTATAATTTAAGGAGTTTTCTCAAATTTTTAATAAAAATTATAAAATTTAATATTTTGGACATGAGATTTTTATGAAAATTAAAATTTTAATTTGTAACAAATTTTTAAAAACAAGTAAAATGATACATTCGGCAATGTCGAGACTTTAACAACCTCTACACACAAATGCGTGTGAAGTAAATACGTTACACACACTCTCACAAACGTTGACAATATATAAATGTTTTGAGTCATAAAATTAGTTAAATTTTTAGCTTAAAATATCTACAGAGCCGATTTTTGGAATGGTAATGAACTGTAATTCTAATTTTTCGATTTTTTAATGACAATTTTACGAAAGTTTTCTACTTGAACTATTATACTAAATCGATTTTGCTGGTTTTAAAAAGGATACTTCTCAGGACTTTAAAAAATACTCAGGCAAAAATTTAGTAATTCCTGTTAATAATTATGGATGTGAGCTTGCCAACAATAGATAAACGGACATAACTAAATCGACTCATATTTTGATTTTATGCAAGAATATATATACAATATGGAGTCTGAAATGATTTCTACTTAGAGTCACACACGGAATTACAAAGTAAATATAACCCCTTTACACAACTTTACTTGTGGTTATGGAGGGTATAAAAATAGAAATATATAATTTTTGTTAAATTTTAAATATATAAATTGTTGGGAGAAAATTATTATAAAATATTAATATGTATATATGTATGTCGTTATATGTATATATCTGTTTGTATTTAATATCAAATTAAAATGTAATTCATCAATAAAACAAATAACAATACAATGTAATCAGCAGATTGAAGATACAAAATTGAATTAAACGTTATGAATTTATATAGGCAAACATATACATACAAACATATATAGATATATGTATATATAAAAAGGAACTTATATATGGTGTTTATCTATCCATCACACAGTGGTTGCAAAGCCATTTTTTCGCCAATAATTCTTTAACTTTCGAACTGTTGTAATTATTTCAATAAAATTTCACATGATTAAAGTTGAAATGATTCGATTTCGATGAAATGGAACAGTACAGGCCACTAACTGGACAGGGACTATAGTTAATGTCTCTCCAAATTTGGTCCTTTTCGAAACACTGTGTACACTTTATTACCATAAAAAACACAAGAATTGACAATGAATGACGTTCTGATGATGATGTTGACAAAAAAATATTAATTTTCACAGTGAATGGTCAACGAGTAGTTTTTTTATTTAATTTAATGGAAATAATAAAGGTCAGTTATTATAATATATGAAAAATTAATTAATTATAATCATAACATTTATTTAATTGTTCAACTGTTGTTTTTTCTCTTTTTCAAAGGCTTGATAAAAAAGCAATTTAAAATTAATAATATTAATAAATCATACGAAATTAAAGTTTTTTTCCGAAACAAAAAAGTTCGACATTAAACGGAGATTTTTTTTAATTTTTAATTAAATAAAATAAAAATACTTGAATGAATCTGTCAAATGAAAGTCTGTTCTTATAAATGACATTTAAATTCTCCAATAAACCCGTTTGAAGAAAAGTGACAAAATTTGGAAATTCTATAAGAAATAGTTTTTTTAGATATTGGATATTTACTATTTGGTCTATATAAGAGACAGTTCCCTTTTTTCTTTATATGAGAATTAGTTTTTCCCCAACATCAATTTTCTCAAGTAAAACTATTTTACAGGGAAATGATTGGCACTTAATTTTAACGTAAAATTTCTTTAGATAGCCGCCAATTAATATTTGCCTTGTATGGAGTGTACCTTACTTCATGATCCTGTTTACCTAAAATTTATATAAATTTCTTAAAAATTATTTAAGAAATTGTATAACCTCAAAACCCCAAGTGGTCATTGTCATTCCATGTATAACGCTAAGAAGAAATCATCTCAGACCCCATAGTGTATATATTTTTGCATCAAATCAAAATCTGAGTCGATTAAGCTATGTCCGTCGTCTGTGAGTGTATTCGTGAGTTTGTATAACGTATTTATTTCACACGCATTTGTGGTGGAGGGTATTTAAAATTCGGCATAGTCGAATATAGTATTCTTACTTGTTTTTAATTATTTTTTATATTTCTTTCTCATATTATTTTTAAAATACTATTATTTTTTATTTATTTGCTAATATTTATTTTTAAATCAATTTATTACAACTATTTTGCCTAAACTATAAATTTAATTAAAAAAATATATATTTTTATGGTCATTTATAGTTTTGACACAAAATAAATATTATTTTAATGCAAATAAAATTCTACCAACAAAACGACGATGACAATGTTTAGGATATTTATTCCCCCCCAAAAAAATTGAAACAAATATTTTTTATTAAAAAAAATCAATTTTAAATAAAAATTTCGAAAAAAATAAAAATAATTCTTTAATCTTACCTTTAAAAGAAAGAGAGATTTTTTCAATTCCATAACCTCTTCCATATTTCCAAAACACTTGCTCTTTTACTCTTTTAGCAAAATTTCTCTTTTTCTCTTTTGTACTCTTTTTTATATTGTTTATTGTTTATGTATATGTATGCTGTTAAATATTGCTGATATTGACAATATTTATATCATTTGTTGTTGTTATTATTGTTATTATATCTTTTATGAGTTTATAAATGTCCATCAATTTGTCAGGTGGTTTAACAGAAAAAATATGAATAAAATGGAGGGGTGGAAGGATATTTTTTCTCTATATAACACACATTCACTGATGGATTTAAAATACATAATATAAAAAAGAAGAAGAATTGAAAAAATCATTTATGTGTAAATAATGTGTATTAATGGAAAATCGTGTTAATTAAATGATATTTAAAATGACAACCACAGCAAAAATATAATAAAAAAAATATGAAATATAAATTGGTTAAGGGAAAAATGAAAATTTAAGAAATAAATTTCAAATATTAAAAAAACAAGGAAGGCAGAATTTGGTTATGCCGAATCTTCAATACCCTACACCACAAATGGGTGTGAAGTATATACGTTATGTTTTGTCCATACACACTTATTTTTGGCTGTAATTTTTCTCACCCTAATTTGTCTATTCTTTATTTACGAAAGTTCTTCGCTTGAGCTAAGTGGCTGCTTCAGATATCGGTCTATATCTTTTAATACACTGAACCGATTGGCTGTTTTTTTATAGGAAACTTCTTAAGACTATAACAAATACTTAGGCCAAAATCAATTGATCTCTGTCAATTATTGTGCGTGTGAGCGCGCCAACAACAGACAGACTAAATCGGCTCAGATTTTGATTTGACAAAAATATATACAATATGTGGATTGAAATGATTCTTTCTTACCGTTACACGGGGAATGACAAAGTTAAAATTCGATAAATTTTATTTACGAAAATGAGTGTACGACCCTCGTATAATATCATTTAGTAATTTATGCTTTAGTAGTACATAATTGTAACGCTTACATATATTTTAAAATTATGCGTTTTAAAAATAATTTTTAGAGAGTAGATTTAAACCAAAGTGATATTTGGAAATGGGGTGTGTGGGACCTATAAGAAATAATGGACCATATTCGTATTTGTTAAATTGTTTTAAAATAACATACATCGTTTTATATTTAGTACCTTTGTGAGCTTAAAACCCTATTGCGGAATGAAAATTTTATGGGGGTCTTGATGAAATAATGGATCGATCTACCATCATCAATTTCAGTAGGCACTGTCATTATGTAAAAAAAACGCATTTGAATAAGTTTACAAAGATATCTCTTAAATTAGGACTTGCAATTTGTTCACAAGTTTTAAATAGACAACTATTTGGGAAAATATTGACTCATTGTGAGGAAATCATTTTTCTCCTACCTCTTTAATTTTATGCTTTATTATTTTCCAATCAAAAATAATTGAAAATTATGTTTTTTTTAATAAACTACAACAAAAATTAAAAAAAATAATATTTACACAATTTTTACCCCACCTACACGAAGTATTTTTTCTGTTATTAAACTGTTAATTAATTACAATTTACTCATTTTTATTTTCCTTTAAGTATTTTCCTCTCTCTCTCTCTCTCTGTTCCTACAACAATTTTCATAATTTATTACATATTCTTTTTTTACGATTATTATTATTATTATTTTTTTTGTATACAAATTCTTTTTTACTCTTTTTTTTTGGAAAGGGAGAAGGGGGAGAGTTTGGGTTCTGTTATATTTTTTTCCTGTTAATCAATTTTTATATTGGCAGTTTATATGACAGTTGAGTAAATAATAATGAAAAATAACAAAAGCAATAAGAACAGTTTTTTACAAGAGAAATTTATATGTTCATAAGTATGTGAAGTATAGTTTTACTTGAAAACAGTAGAGTCCAGTTATATTTACATTTTTTTGTTATGTTTTTTTTTTTGTCCTGCTGTCTTTTGGCTTCAGATTAAAACACATGTATAGTTGTTTGTTTATGTCATGTTAATGTCAACTCAATTTGTATATTTGTCCATTTGTCAAGAGATTTTAATCATCATCATATTTAAGATTGGTTTACATTTAATAAAAAATAAAAATATAATGTAATATTTTTAAGGCTATGCCGAATCTTTAATTCCCTCCTCCATAAAGGCATATGAAGTAAATACGTTAGGTTTCGTACATATATACTAACACATACTTTCACAAACTTATACAATATATAAACATCATTCTTAAATATAATAAAAGAACACTTAATTGGTTATAAATTTAGTTATATTTTTTACTATATCTATTTTCTACTGTACCGATTTTTTAAAATATTTGGTATGGTAATAAAGTAAACATAATATTAGGGTAAATTCTTTCTAATTTGTTCTTTGCTTGAGCTTAAAGGCTGTCTCAAATATCGGTCTATATCTTTTAATATACTGAACCGATTTCGCTGGTTTTAAATACGAAAATTCTTAGGACTTTAAGAAATACTCAGGCCAAATTTTAATTGATCTCTGTCAATTACTGTCGATGTGAGCATGCCAACAACAGACAGACAGACAAGTAGATAGATGGACAAACGGGCATATCTAAAATCGACTAAGATTTTGATTTATGCAATAAGATATATGCATTATGGCGTCTGAAATGATTTCTTCTTAGCGTTACACACGGAATGACATAGTTGTTGATATACCCACTTCACCATTTGTGGTGTTGGAGGGTATAAAAATGTACACGTTTGTTTAAATGTTGTATACAAATGTTATTAAATTACATGACACTTTCTGTATTATAAGAAAAAGTTGATAAGGGGTGTTAATGTTAATGTTATTGATGGAAAAGATTTATCAATATATAATAATCACAAATTAAATAAATTTATATAATTGATTATGGAAATTAAGGCTTTTTAGAAAGGTTATTATTAAAACAAATTCTTCTATCAGTTCATATTTCCTCCTTTCATCTTTATTAGCTTTTTCTCATTATAATGTTATTCCTTCATTTTTAATTTTCTTTTCCATTAGCACTTAACGGTATTGTGTTTACTTATTTCTTTATTTTTTTGCCCACAGAATTCTCTTTTTTGTGTATTTCTTCTTGTCTCTTCATGTTTTTATTTGAATATCATTAAAATTTTAATAAATACTGTGATTTCAATGAGAATTAAAAAAAATTCTGTAAAGTTTTTACCACCACAATGTCTTGCATATTTTTGTTGCTGTTGTTGTTCAAAAAAGAGCATGAGAGTGAGTGGTGGTGGGGGTGGTAATTTTGTTAGTGGTTTTAATTTTTGCTGTTAAGTAAACTGTTGCGTATGTTGAATATTTTTTTGTTTACATTTCTCAAGTGGGGAGAAATGTTTTCAAGCTTGAAAAAGCACATGGTTGATTTTTTTTTTTTTTTTTTGGATTTAATTAAAAAAGTAAAATATTTTTTTTAATAATAAAATAAATATAAGGCAATTAATATTACAAAAAAATATAGAGAATTTGTAATATTAGAATAAAGATTAACAACGAATCTAAGGAGTGAGATCTAAAAATTCCTAATATTATTAATAAAGACGAAACCATTTTATTTACAATTCGTAGGATTTGCCTTTCATGGTACAAATACTACATTAATGATATTGTACAACACAAGGGCTTGTTTACCATAGTGACCGGAATGCCAAGTGTCACTATGGTAAGCAATGCCGTGAATGGAAGCAGCCTTTTGTAATCATTTCTTGATGTACATTTCGATAATTATTGCCGCTACTGGGAAATTTTGACTTTAATGTCCGTGTCCTCTTTTTTGCCTCTAAATTTTTAGCAGTGTTCCTGTCAGAAACTTTTTGAGACTTGTATGTTTTTAAACTTACATTAGCATTACATTTTCGTACCAAATGGTTCGACCACTTAGTAAATAGGTATTCTTTCATCTCTTTTTAAAATGCTTTCTATTTTTGACTTTATAAACATGGTCCACATAAGCATTATTTCTATTTAAATCATGTTTTCTCATAACAGATAAGTTTTCCCGATTGGAAACTTTTTGACGACATACCTTTGATTTGTTCACCAACTTTATGTGAAATCAAGTTAGACTTTATTGAAAATATTTAATAATTTTGGTACGCACTTTTTTCTGAACTCTCATTTTAATCAGATTAGCAATTTTTTGACATTAAACATAATAACTGACATGTTTTTTAAAGGTAGTTTGATCAAATATGAGATTAATTAAAATTAATACTTTTTAATAAAATTTATCAAGGAAATTCTTTGATTTATTTTCCAATTCCTCTTGGAGAAGCTCATGTTCCAAGTGTGTAATGGGTGGGAGGAGGGCCTTGATTAAGATGAAACATTCGTTACTTTCAAAGCAATTTGTAAACTCCTAAAAAGTTCCCTTGTTTAATTTAACTGAAAAATATTCAGTGGATCACAAGTTAAAGAATTATCAAAAAATGTCACCACTGTTATGTTTTTTCCCCTTTGTGAACAAAATGTTCCATAAAACACAACTGAACTTGTGCTTTCCTCCCTGGCCATTCAGAGTCTTTTTCTATTTTATCCGAGTACATATATTTGTATTTTTATTCTCCTCATCCTCTATTACAGTTTAATTTTTAATAAACCACTCACAATTATTTGCAATTTTCATTTTGAATTGTTGGCCATAACTTGAGGAGAGAGAAAGGGAGCGACAGACACACATAAAACAAACGGACATATATTTTTCATAAAAATACTTATATTTTAAATATGCAGGACCTTTATTTTAATGGTATTCCTTTTTCTAAATAAAAACGCCCTCTTCCTCCTTCTCCCCAACTAAACGCTTGACTTCTTAATAAAAACATTTAACGATTTTGATTGAGTCCATTTTATATTTTGTTTTAATTTTTTTTTTAGAAAATAAACATATTTAAAAATTCATTTTATTTTAATGCATTTTATTTTAATTAATTTAAGTTCTGAAATTTTTTCTTTTGAAAACAAATTTAATTTGGAAAAAATATAAAATTTTTTATATGCTCCACCACCACAAGTAAAGAGGAGGGTATATTAACTTTGTCATTCTATGTGTAACTATAAAAAGGAATCATCTCAGTCCCCAGTCATGTATATATATTATCGTATCAAATCAAAATCTGTGTAGATTTGGTTATGTCCGTTTGTCGGTTCGCCTGTCTCTACGTCTATTGTTGACACTCTCACATCAATAATAATTGACAGAGCTTAATGTAATTTGAATTCAGTATTTGCTATAGTTCTGAGAGGTTTTCTATTTAAAACCAGCAAAAAGAGATCAGTATATTAAGAGATATATACCGATATCTGTGTCAACCTCTAAGTTCAAACAGGGTACTCTAGTAAAATTGTCAATTAATATTAAGTTATGTGTACTTCATTATAATTCCAAAAATATAAACATGATCCATTAAGTGTTCCTAAGTTTTATATTTACTTCGCTCACATTTATGGTGGATGGTATTAAAGATTCGACATAACCTAATATAGCATTCATATTTGTTTTTGTTTAAGATTTAAACAAACGTTTTCTTCAAAGACTTTATTTTGTCCAAACCAAAGAGATCAAAGTCTAAAAAAATGAAGAAATAAAATCTCTAAGGAGAAAAAATAATAACTATAAAGAAATTGTAATGGAACCTTTAATAATTTTGTTCTATTTGTACTTCTTACTCCTTAACAAAAGATTTTTGAAATACAAAGTTAAATTCCCCAGTTATTTTTTGATGGTTGAGGCTAATAAAATAGTTAACTAAATGAAATTGTTTATGAAGAAATAAAAAAAGAGAGAAATAATTTTTAATTTTATTAATTTATATTTTTTTATTTTTTTTCTTTTCAGATAAACTTGCCACCTGTTTTGTTTGTAAAGCGGAAAATTGTCCCCGTACTCGTCCTCTGAAAAAGGGTCGTGGTCAACAATATGGCATACCCGATGATACTATACCGGCTGGTGCTAGAGTTTGTAATACATGTCAATGTAAATCAGTACGTACACGTTATCCCAATTGTCCTCTACCCACTTGTCCCAATCCCAAAGATCGTAATAAACGTTTGCGTAATATACCCTCACGTCTATATGAACTGGCGCCGGAAGTGCGTGATCCGATTATGCAAGAATTTCAAATACCTGCCCAAGCCACACGCTGTTGTTCGGCTTGTCTTATGCGTATACGAAGAAAATTGGATCCTCATATCAATCCAACGGATGAAGAACGTCGCACCGATGGTGATGAATCGGATGTAAGTACCTCATCGTGTGATGAACGTGAACCGGGTGGAAGTGATACGGCTTCGGTGGAAAGTCCGGAAAGTCAACGTCACAATTCTCTAACAAAAGATCTCGTACAAAAGCCCACTGCTGTACAATTGGCCACAAATAAAGGCATGGAAATAAATAGTTCAACAGCACCTGATACCACCTCATCAGCTGCTGGTAGACAAGCCACCTCGGCGGTTACTTCTGGTTCAGCAACAGGAACAACTAGTAGCGGTATTAATTCATCTAATAATTCGTTAACCATAACAAAGGCCGATGAACGTTTATTGCCTCCTTTGGGTCATGCACCCAAAAAACAAAAAACTTCGGAGGAATATGATTCCTCGGCTACAGAAACCGCCGATGAAGAGAATGAGAATTCTCCTGCTAATCGTCAGAGTCCCAAAGTCATATTGAATAGTGCGAATAGTGGGTTGAATGTAGCTGGTAATTTAAGTGTTGGCAGTTCTGTTGTAGTATCGGCTGCCTCAGGTTTACGACCACCTCCTCCAACATCATCCGTCAATGGTCCCATGCCAACCTCATCTTCTTCAGCGGCACCGAGTGGACCAGATGTTAAACAAGACTTACAAAATTATCTTTACAAGATAATAGAACATTCGGTTAAACAAAAAGGTCCACCACCTTCCAAACCGACCCAGCCTCCCAGTCTGGCGAATCAACTTGCCAATCAACATTACGTTAATATGAGTAAACCACCCATACAATTGAATTTAGATCCCTCGCCTAACAATGCAGGAAGTGGCAGTCAGAATAATAGACGCAATGATGTGATAAGCAGTAGCTCCAGCTCTTCGAATACAAACAGTGGCATTGGGGGTGGTAATAATAATAGCAGTAACAATAATTCCAATAATGATGTAACCATTGTTCGGGAATATCGCAATGATGGTTCCATTAAACATCAACCTCAGGCCCATGGTCAACCGATAATAGTTAGTGGTTCTTCATCGGCAGCAAACAGCGTACAAAATCTCAATGTACGACAATCACAACAACAGTCTGCCCAACCTCCTCCCGGTTCGGCTCCTGGAGGACATCCTGAAAATCTGGCCACTTTATCAGTGGTGAATTCGTATATACCAGGACAACACTTACCTCCACCACCTACACATGGTTTGTTGCATCATCAACAACATGATATTAAGGCTACCATTACGCCAGTCTCTAAAGTGGGCAAAACTACGACTCCTCCTCATGTGGTGGTACCCTCTCCTGATGCCATGTTATATGCTTCATCACGTAACAACGAACCGGAACCTCAGACATTAGATTTGTCTATTAAGAAACCTTCACGAGATGGTCCCTCACCACACAATACATCGAGTACCTCTTCCTCGTCTGGAACTTCTGGAATTGGTAGTGATAGTGGTAGACACCAACAATCTGGTGTATCCTCATCCGGTGTTAAACATGTGGGTAATGCTCCCACAATGTATCGCGGTTCAGAGCCAAGTCCTCTTATAGCAGCTCCACCCAATCATGGTTATCTTTATCATCCTCATCCAGCCAGTGTGGGAGTGGGTAAAGTACCACCACCAGGATCGCTTTATGTGTCACAAGTACCTGTTCCCATGTCTATAACTCAGCCAACCGGAGGACCGCCAGTGGGTAGTTCATCGCAGCGTGGACAATCTTCACAGCCTCAACCACCCACCCAGCCTCCACCCTCGCACATGCAAATGTCAGGACAACATGGCAAATCGGGGGGTGTTAATAAAATGCCTCCGAAATTGAGTCCTCAATTGATACATCCACCACCACCACATTCACATCAGGCACCCTCACCTTCACAACAACAGCAGCAACAACAACAGCAACTAATGGTGGGTCCCAAGGGTTCCATTACACACGGTACCCCGGTTAATAATGCCCAACAGATTATTGTGCACCCGTCCCCGGCTGGAGCGACACTTAGCCCAAAATTTGATAATATTTTAAGACAAACGCCGCCCTCAGGTGCATCGGTGGCAGAAAGTAATAAATTGGGTTCAATTACCCAAGGCACACCCATTCATTTGCCCAGTCACATGGATAGCAAACGGGCGTATGAATATGCCTATAAGACATCACAACGCCAGAGTCCAGCTCAAATGCAACATCATCCACCACCGCCACAACAATCGTCACCTCAAGGTCCTCCACAAAATGCTTACACAGTGGGACCATATGCAAGAACTCCTTACGGGGTAGAACAATCGCCTGTATTGAGTACTAGACAAATTGTAATGCACGACTACATAACTTCCCAGCAAATGCAGGGTCAACAACAAAGAAGTGTACCACGTAGTGGCAGTGCAAATTCGGCCGGCACTCCAGCTTCAGGCAAAGAATCACCCTCTCCGCGTAATTCAGCCAGTGGTTTAGTGTATTATGATAAAGATAGAGGACGTACGGAATACTCTAGCCGAGCCTCACCAGCTGAACATGCCAACAGGTAAGTTTATTTAAATTTCTTATGACATTTATAGAGATTGAGATGTAATTATTTATATTTCTTCATATAAAGTACTCCCAGTCCTCATCGTACACCGCCGCCTCCACGGCAAGGTGTTATACAGCGCCATAATACGGGTTCCAAACCACCATCACCTGCTGCGCCACCCACAAATCGTATGCATGTAGTGTTGCCGCACAATTATCCGCCAGGTAAGCAAGCCGGAGAACAATTTGAAAGAGAGACAGCTGGTCGTTGGAATGCTCATTTGGATCCTTTTCTTTCTTTAGCTGGTCACGATGCCTTCACATCATTTGTTGATGTAGCCGTGCAGCAACCCCAATTGCCAGTGCCCTCCCAAAAAGATGAAAAATCATCCGCTCCACCTGGAGGACCAGGTAGTTCTACAGGACCACCACCATCAAATGCTGGTCAACCACAACAGCCACCACCGCCATCCTCCCATCATGATCCCATACGTTACCAAATGAATCGTGATCATATGGCTGCGCTACAAATGCAACATCACCATCAACAGGCTGCCGCTGCCGTTGCACAGCAACAACATCAAGCTGCTGTTGCTGCCCAACAACATCAATACCGACAACAGCATGCAGATATGCAAAGACGTTTGGAACAAGCTAAACGTGATCAACGTATGCATAATGCTGCTTTGGAAAGAGATCGTGACATACAGAAACGCCAGGAGAGAGATCGTATCGAACGCATGCATGCCGAACGCTTGGATCGTGAAAGAGAACAACGTGATCGAGATCGTGAACGCGATCGTGAAAGAGATCGCGAGCGCCGGGAACAAGAAAGAGCGGCAGAGGAGAGAGAACGTGATGGCAGACGTATGGAACGTTTGTATGCAAATAATGCTGCAGCAGCTGCGGCCGCTGCAGGACAACCACATTATATACGTGGACCACCACCTCCCGAAACGGGACCACCACGTACAATACCCGATCGTGAGAGAGATCCGTAAGTATTTCTTTTTTAATTTTTTATTTGCATTTGCTCTTTCTCATTTGTTTTTATTTGATACATTTGTTTTGTTTGAATTGTTTGCTACTTTCTGTCTTTGTGATCGTTGTGTGGACCTTAATTCATATTTTTCTGTTTGTATTTGTATTTTCTTTTGCTTAAACTAATTATTCACAGCTATCATAGGCCACATCCTGGACAACCTTTGACAGCACAGAATCTAATCGATGCTATTATTAAGCATCAAATAACTCAAACCAGCACTGAGCCCACAGCTATGAGTGTCAACAGAGATTTATCAAGATCAGCATATGTAAGTGAATTTTTAACTGGATTTAAAATTATTTCACGTTCTCGTTTTGGAAACCGTAATAAATGTCAATTTAATTTTTAATTATAGTATAATTCCCGTGATATTGGACCACCTCGACATCCTTCAAATGCTACAATATCCTCATTGCAGGCAGCCGAAAATAATGGCAAATCCTCTTCTCCCAATGTTATAAATATTGATTTAGACAATGATCGTAGTACGGTCGCATCTTCGTCGTCTTCGTCCAGCACAAGTGGCCATCATGAGCCACCATCAGCTCGCGGTAATTCACGTGGTGGACCCGGTGGTATGCCAACATCTTCGCAATCCTCTGCGGCACCACCTCCACCCTCACAATCATCACAAATGCGTACGAAAAATATAACATTCGGTGAATTGACCGATAAAATTATAACAAATGATTATCATAATCCACCCATACATATACGCGCCCCACCATCACATACCACCAATTTTATGCCCTATATGCAAGATCCCATCATGGCAACGGATGTTTGGAAGATGAGTAGACGAGTTCAAAAAGATGCTGAAGCAGCGGCTGCAGCAGCAGCGAAAGGTGGTCCTCCTCCTTCGTCTCAACAACAGGGTGTAAATTCAAATTCTAATCCTGGCACGCCCACCAATCAAGGAGGTCGATCGTCGACCCCAGGTGATGAGCGCAATATCATACGTATGCCTCAAGCCCATAGTCCACGCAAATACATGCCGGAATTTATGATGCAGGAGTATCATTATCAACAGCAGCAACAACAACAGCATCAACAACAGGCAGGAGGTTCTATAATGCGAGGAAGTTCGGCGTATGATTCAAATCCGGGTGGTCCAGGAAGTTCATCTAGTTCGCAGGGTGGAGGACCACCAGTAGTACCAAATCATACTTTCGATACCATGAAATATGTACAAAATCGTATTGTTGAAGTCATGCGAACAGAGGATGATCATCGTGTTGCCTCCGGAGCCTCAAATGATCATCATGATCACCATAATGATCATCGCATGAAAGATCCTCATGAACCTCGCAAGACACCTAATCAATATGATGACCGTGATGGTGGACGTCGTTCAGCCAGTTCGGATTCTTCACATTCACATCCCTCCAGTATGGGTGGTGCTGGTGGTGGCGGCTCTTATCAGCCCACTGCTGTAACAACATTTGCCCCTACCACGTATGCTTATCCCTATAGCGCATTAAATGTACCCAGTTCTGTGGCTGGATTACCGCCACCACCACAAATGAGTCTTAATGTTGCCGCCCACCAAATGCCACCCACATCGGGTTCATCATCAGCCCATAAACAATCAACGCATGTAATGCATGGTGGTGTAGGAGGAGGCAGTAGTGGTGGTGGTGGACATCATGATGGAAATCCAAACTCGGTGGTAAGTACCACATCAGGAGGTGGTCCTGGTGGACAAAATATAACAGCTACAGAACCTAAACCTTTGTTGTCGGCTCAATATGAAGCATTAAGTGATGAAGATTAGTTGTGACTTCAGGCGTCTGGGATGCAGCAGCATAAGTATCAAACAACAACCCAGACGCATTCGATACTAACACAACAGCAACCGCAACAACAACAACATACACAAATGGAACAACAGTATCACCAAGTTGCTGTTAATCGTTTAGCTGCAGGCGAAGAACAACAAACAACACCACGTACAATACGAAGTTTTAAACACTCTAATTCTCAACAACAGCAACAACACTATCAAATTAATCAGCCACAAACACAACAACAGCATGTTAATCTACAACCACAACAGCAACAACAATATAATTATGCACGTAATGTTTATAAAACTCACGATTTAACAATAGAACATCCAACAACAACACAAAATCAACATTATCATCACCCTCAACAGCAGGCGTCATCTCAACCACAAAACTCTATGCACCTACAACAACAACGCCAACAACATCAACAACAACTCTCATTTAATGGTAATATTAAAAATAATAACAACAACCTCAATACAAACAATAATAACAATCGTTATTTTTAAGAAAAGAAAATAAGTAAATTATACTTCTATATCCTCCTAAACTCTAATTTCAACTCTCCTTCTCTTTATCCTCTTGGAAAAAATAGCGAGCATTTATTTTTTAAAGTTAAAATGGAGGAAGAATATCTTTTTTTTTTTGATTTAAAGAGAGGAGAGTTACTTTTTTTAATATTCTCTCACTATTTCTCTCCCATTATTATTATTATACACTTAGACAAACAAAATGAAAAATGTAAAATAAAATTTTGAAATGAAAATTAATTAATTAATTAATTATAATAAATATAAAAACATATAAAATAAAATAATTTATAAAATAAAAAAATAATTATAAACAAAACACACAAACAAACAATTTATAAAACAAGAAAAAATTATCATCATGTTTTTTAAAGCTCTTAACACTTTTTGTCTTTCTATATTAAAAAAAACTCTTGGACTCATGTTAAAAAAATCATATTAAAATGACACACAAACATATATTTGGAATAATTATATATATTATTTTTTTATAATTTTTTAAAATTTATTTGAAAATTTTTTCAATTTTTTTAAATATAAAAAGTTTGAAAGTTTTTGATGAAGGAATTAATTTTGTTTAATAATTTTTAAAAATTTTAGAATTGAAAATTTTGTAACGTATGGAAAATTAATTCCAAAATATTTAAATTTCAGATTTTTAAGAAAAAGAATTATTATATATGTTTAAATGAGTCCAAAAGATCTCTTGATCACTAGATTTAAATTTGACTTACATTTTTTTAATTAATTGAACTGATAAAAGTTTAGACTATACGATAGTTTATAGAGCCTTTAGAACAGTTTATAGACGAGGTATATAGTAAGTTATTAAATTAATTGAACAGACTATGGATGAGTTTATGGTCGATAATAAAGATTATTTTTGTCGATACTTTATATTGATTTAAAGTGAGACTAAAGATTAGACTTTTGTAACAGTTTTAATCTAAATAGAAAGAAAGTTAAATTGATTTCCGATTAAAATTTATTCAATGATTTTTATATGTTCAATAGACCATTAAACAGATGACACTATGTATGAGTTTTTAGACGACACTAAAGATTACTTTAATGGAGACTAAAGATTAGTTTATAGTTCAGACTTTTGAAACAATTTTTACTTAAATAGAAGGAAAGTTAAATAAAGAAGCGAATTTTGGTTTTTTTAATGATTTCAAAACGTTCTATAGATCGATGACCAGAGAACCATAGGTCGATGTCTAATCTAGAGATTAGTTTATAGTCAAGACTTTTGAAACAGCTTTAATCTAAATATGAAGAAAGGTAATGAATGATTCGATTTCCAGTTTAAATTAATTCAATGATGAAGAGTTTATAGGCAAGACTATAGAGTTTTTATTATTTTATAGTCGAAACTTTATATTAGTTTATAGTCAAATCTAATGAAATAGTTGCCCTTTCAGAAAATTATTAAACGAAGAGAATTCCGGTCAAAAACGTTTCAGTGTTTTTTAGTTCCTTTATTATTTTTTCATTTCGTCTAAAAACAAATTTAACAAAAATTTTAACAAAAAAGATTTTTTTAATACTTTCTATTTGTGTTGTTTTATTGGAAAACAATTGATATTTTTTGTGGTTAAAGAAATACTAAAAAATATATAAATATTAAATGTATTAACAACTGTTGGCTGTTTTCTATAATTAAATCTATTTATATGACATTAAAGATAGACATATAATAAAACTTAACAAGGAAAAGGAAAACAAATATTTAAGATTAAAAAAACTCAAAATTAGATAAAAAAAATCTTACCAAAACTAATTTTATAAAAAAATAAATTATTTATATAAAAATAAATAATAAAAAACAAAACTTTAAGACTTAAACAAAATATTACAAGATTTAAATAAACAAAAAACAAATTAATGAAAAACGAAAAAAAGAAGATGCTGATAATGATGAGGACATTAAAATTTTAAAGAATTTCTTTATAAAAAGATTACAACAAATATTTAAGCTATTTAATTACAACAAACAAAATAAAATAAACTGATTTAATTATAAAAAATTTTCATTATTCTATAAACAAAATATAAAAAATGTATAAATATGGTAAAAAAACATAAGACGTTTATATATAAAAAATTAAAAACGTTTTTTATTAAACAAGAAATAAAATAGATTATGTTTTTTTTAATAATAACAAAAACACATACACTTTTTTAAGTTTCTTTTTATTATTATTATTTTTTAAATACTAGTTAATAATTTCTTTATTAAAAAATAAAAAATAATTATTTAAAAAATATACAAAAAACATACAAAAAAATTATATATAAATAAAAACATAAATAGTTGGTAATTTTGCCTTAAGTTCTAAGCTTAAATATAAAAAATAATAAAACTTTAATTTAATATAAAATTAAAAAAAGAAAAAATACAAAAAAAATCTATATATTATAAATTAGTTATAACTAAATATTAATATTAATCATTGTAAAATAATATACCTTATAAAAATAATAATAAACACAAAAAAAAAACGGAAAAGTAGTTATTTAGTTTATAAATATTATTAAAAAAATAAATAAAAATCAATGAAAAAGAAATAAAACTTTTAGCTTAATATAATTTTTATTTTAAATATTATTTCTTTAACTTTAAATAATAATTATTTTTAAAAATAAAATTATAACCTTACAAAAAAAAAAAAACAATAACTTTTTTGTAATAAATACCACAACACAAACAACAGCAAACAAATCTATAAATATTTAATATTAAACTAAAATATAAAAAAATAAATATAAAAAATAAATAAACAATTTTGTAATTATATTATTAACACACTCCTCCCTAAAAACCCTAAACAAAATATAAATATTTAATTAATTATAATTATAAAATAAAAAAAATAAAATTAATATTAAACGTTTCTTTATTTTTGTTTTATAATTTTCCCATTTTTTATATATAAAGAAATTAAATTTAAAAATTTTCTTATTCATTTTCTGTTTGATTCTCTTAATTTTTTTATAAATAATTATAGAAAACAAATTTAAAACTATAAATATAAAATTAATGGTAATCCCTTCCCCCTTTTTACTTTTAATTAAAAAACAATTGTTATTTTTCTTAAGTTTTTTCCTAATAAATAAATTAATAAAACAAAACAAATATTCTCTAAAAAAAAATATCTTTTTTTATTTTTTATCATTTTCTATTCATTATTTATAAAAAATAATAATAAAAATCATTATTAATTAAAAAACTTAATAATTATTATTAAAAAACAACAACAACCTTCACAAATTACACTTATTACCATTATAAACAAAATTTATTGGTAACAAAAAAATTAAAACCTACAAATCATCTCTATACAAAAAAAAAAAAAAATACATAATAAATTATATAAATTTAAATAAATAAAAAATATAATAATAATGGTTATAAAATAAATATAAAATAAAAACTCCCCCATTCAATATGAAGACGAATAAGAAGAAGAAATTAACATTAAACATAAAAATCTGCATAAAAAATAATAATAAAAAAGATGAAAAAAAATTATTAGAAAATAAATTCAAAATGAAAAATATTAAAAAAATACAAAAAAGAAATGTGTTTTTATTTCCAAAAACTTATCAAACGATCAGAAGAATCCTTTCAAGACACAAAATACGTTCCTACCGAGAAACACTTTAGAAATAATTAATAATAATCAAAAGGACACACAGGCGGACATAACCAAATCTACTGAGAATTCGTTCTCATCGAGAAACAAGACAAGAGGAGGTTATATCAAGTAAGAATAGTAAATACGAATAGTAAATACTTTGTGTTCGTACAAACACACTCACACAAACGTTTACAGATATATACAATATGTAATAATTTTCCTTAAATATAACAAAGGAACTCGTAATGAATCATAAAATTGATTATATTTTTTGTCTACAACATTTTTTGCTATTAAACCGATTTTGATCAGTTTTGGAATGGTAATAAAGCATATATTAGGTATCGGTCTATATATCTTTTAATATACTGAAACGATTTTGCTGGTTTTAAATAAACCTTCTCTGGACTATAAGAAATACTCAGGCAAAATTTCATTGAGCTTTGCCAATTATTGTGGATGTAATCTCGCCAACAACATACAGGCATACAGACGTACCGATGGACATCGCTAAATCGACTCTGAAAGTTATTTTGAACAGATCAAAATACTTAAAAGTTTTTATAAAAATATTTTGTGTCGGTTAAAAACTTCTATAGCATAAAATGAAGAAGAATCCTTTACCATCAGGAAACTAAACAACTTTTGAAATTAGAGCATGATTATATATTTTATTAGAAAAGAACTTATTAGACTTTAAGACTTATTTAATTAAGGTTACACTTGTAAAAACAAGTTAGTTAATTGTTATGATTTCTGATTTAACTCAAGGCCAATAAATTATGTCACCTCTATAGGAAGAGTTCATAGAACTTCGGGGCTAACAATGTAAGATTGGGATTGGAGTTAAAAAGTAACTTGTAAGATGTGGCCATATGTCTCACATATGTTAGGGACGCTACTACGAGACCAGCGATAGGCTCAATGCCTGCTGCTTCATGATCTTAGTTATGCTCTAGAACTTAGGAGTAAGATCTACTTTTTATTAAAGTTACTTTTATAAAACATGTCAGTTTTCATAATTAATGTCAAACGAATGACGTGAATTGTTAATCTGATTAATATGAGTGACTAGAAAAAGACTTCACAATGTGTCCAGCCTGTAAAAAAGGCCTTTGGTGGTACATAGATTTAAAACGGAGATGGACCATCAAAGTGACAGAATGCACTATAAAAACGTTAATGCTAGAGTTTCCACAAAAGATTCCAAATACAATTGTTTTAATACTCTTCTTATATTAACATAATATTAATCTTAAAAAAAAAAAAAAAATTCACCTCAAAATTTACCTCCTCACTTTGCTTTGTTTACTTTTTAGTTAACGATTAATTTTGAAACAGTTCAGTTGTGATTTTGTGAGTGTCCTAGTTAAATATAAGTTAAATTATTAAAAATTTAACTTAATTGAAATAATTTTGCATAAATATATTAATTACGATCTGCTGAATCCAAATATGTAAAAATATTTATGAAAAGTTAAGTTTAAATTATAAAAAATTTTGTTTAAACATTTGCAAAAAAGCCGGCTGCGCAGTTCAGTTCATAACAAGTGTTAGTTGTTTTTGTTTTACTGCTGTAAAAAGTTTGTTTGTGTTAGACAAATGTTTATGTAAATATTTTGTTTTTGCTTTTTAGTTTAATCGGTATTTTCTTCGAGTTCGCTTGTGTTTTCGTTTAGTGTTCTAGTAAAACTTAAATTTAAAAGTTGAAAAATCAAGTTTAATAAAATATTTTTGCAGAAAAATATTAATTGTTACTGAATCGAAATATGTAAAAATATTTGTAAAAAGTTAAGTAGAAAATAGTGAAATATTTGTTTGAATATTAAACAAACTAGGAGCCAGTCGCTCATTTTCTTTTGTTCGGGCCATTCGTTTGTAAATACAAATCTATTCGCGCCGGTCGTTGTTTCTCCTTCACCTGGCCATTCGTATGCTCCTTTATATAAATAAATGTGCAACAAGTTGTGCGCTTAATGTTGTAAGTTAACTTTGAATAAGAGGAAGGGAAGTGTTGAATGGTTACAAAATTCTCAGGTGTGTTGAGCATTTCCTTTTATTCAGATCGTTCGTTTGTGCATATAAGAAGGAGTGTCCGTTGTTGGTTTCTACGTTTCCGCTTACACTTGGTCATTCGTATATTCTACAAATGTAAGTGTGCAATTGTGTGTTAGTTTTTAATAATTCGTTTGCAACCTTTTCATTTTTGTTATTGTAAGTAAGCTACAAATATAAAGGAGCAAAGACAGATGATAGGAACGGGAATGTGCTTCTTGCCATGATAAAATTTCTGTAGTGTTTGTATAACACTTGCGACCATTTGTGTTCTTGTTGTTGTAAGTTAACTATTTGGTAGTTGATAGGAACAGGAATATAGAAGGTTTTGTTGTTTCCACATTGATTTATAAAAATATTGCTGGTATGTATGTGGTTCGAACGTGCTTTAGTGTACTGTTCTAGAAAATTTTAAATTTAGTAAATAATAATTTAAATTATTGTGATTTTCTATATGTTTAAAATATGACATTTATTAACAGATTCTCCTTCATGTCATTATAAAGATAACAAGCTCTATTCATGAAGTAAGACAAAAAACAATAACAAATTCAACACACATTTACTTTCTCTCTTTACATTTTATTACATTTTAGTTAACGAGTAATTTTCAAACAGTTCATTTGTGATTTTGTGAGTGTCCTAGTTAAAGATAAATTAAATTATTTAAATTTTTAAATAATTAAAATATTTTTACATAAATATATTAATTACTATTCGCTGAATCCAAATATGTAAAAATATTTTTGAAAAGTTAAGTTTAAATTGCAAAAAACTTTGTTTTAATATTTGCAAAAAAGCCGGCTGCGCAGTTCAGTTATTAACAAGTGTTAGTTGTTTTTGTTTTACTGCTGCAAAATGTTTGTTTGTGTTAGACAAATGTTATGTACATATTTTGTTTTTGCTTTTTAGTTTAATCGGTATTTTCTTAGAGTTCGCTTGTGTTTTCGTTTACTGTCCTAGTAAAACTTAAATTTAAAAGTTTAAAAATCAAGTTTAATAAAATATTTTTGCAGAAAAGTATAAATTAAATGTCGCTGAATCGAAATATGTAAAAATATTTGTAAAAAGTTAAGTAGAAAATAGTAAAATATTTGTTTGAATATTAAACGAATTAAGAGCCGGTCGCGCATTTTCTTTTGTTCGGGCCATTCGTTTGTAAATACAAGTGTAAAAGGTGTTGTTGTTTTTGCATATCATAACAAATATATTCGCGCCGGTCGTTGTTTCTCCTTCACCTGGCCATTCGTATGTTCCTTTATATAAATAATTATGCAACAAGTTGTGCGCTTAATGTTGAAAGTTTACTTTGAATAAGAGGAAGATGGATAGTTGAGCATTTCCTTTTATTCAAATCGTTCGTTTGTACAAATAAGAAGAAATGTCTGTTGTTGGTTTCTACGTTTCCGTTTGCAATGTTAAAGTATATACAAGAGAGTTTGCTGTTCGTGTCACTTTTTTGTTCATACAAGTAGAAAAGTATTTGATGTAGTTTTTTGCTTGTTTTAGTAAATTCACCATTCCATTGGATTGTAGTTCGCTCGTTAGTTTGTTACAGTTCAGTTGTGGTTTCGTGAAATGTCATAGTTAATTATAAATTAATTAATAAAAACTTAAGATTTTTCAAATATTTTAGCAGAATATTCAAATTTAATTAAAGTGTTTAAAATTTTTCTGCAAAAATAAATAAAAAACTTGTGAAAAAAGTGTTTTAATATTCCAAATCTATTCGCGCCAGTTGTTGTTTCTTCTTTACCTGGTCATTCGTGTGTTCTACAAATATAAGTGCAATTGTATGTTAGTTGTTTATAAAACATTTGTAATCTTTTGTGTTTGTTGTTGTAAGTTAGCTACAAATGTGATGGGGCAAAGATGGATGATAGGAACAGGAATGTGTATAAAATGGTATTGGAATTTTTTGGCATGTGTGTAGGTGTGCTGTTGTTGCTGCAACAATGTTTTTGTTAGTGTTTGTAAAATTCTTGCAACATTTTTTGTTATAGGTGTTGCAAGTTAAGATTAAAACATTTAATATGTAGATGACATTTACTTGAGCAACAAATTTAGAACATTTCTAAAAAATAATTTTTAATAAAATTAATATAAATAAAACAAAAAAAATAGTTTTAGTTTTTATTTTATTTTAAATTCCATTTTCTTAAATACTCTATTCATGTTATAACATTAAAAAACAACAAATTTATGAGTCCAAACATATGAACATATTTATAAAAAGTTAAGTTTAAATAATCACAAACATTGTTTAAACATTTGTAAAAAATAATCATAATAATATTTTAAGATTCCTTCCGAAAAAAAGTTCAGAGACATAAGATTTTTTTGGTCTCATTTTTAGACAGAAAAAATTGATAAAATTTATGTGAATAAGAATATACTGAAGGATTGAATTTTTATATATATTTGTTGAATTAAAATATATAATGTAACAAATAATAATTTAAAATGATTTAGAAATCCAAAATCAATACCATTACTATAATTATAACAATAACCCATTTTATTGCAGCGTATTCATTTACATCCAAATCGCCATTTTCTTAAATACTCCTCTTATATTAGCATAATCTTCTTAATATTATTTCTCACATAATAATCTCTATTAATCTTTAAACACAAACGAAAATAATAACAAAAATTCACCACACAATTACTTGCTCTCTTTGCATTTTATTACATTTTGTGAGTGTCCTAGTTAAACATAAATTAAATTATTAAAAATTTAAGTTAATTAAAATATTTTTCATAAATATATTAATTACCATTCGCTGAATCTAAATATGTAAAAATATTTATAAAAAGTTAAGTTTAAATTACAAAGAACTTTATTTAAACATTTGCAAAAAAGCCGGCTGCGCAGTTCAGTTCATAACAAGTGTTAGTTGTTTTTGTTTTACTGCTGTAAAAAGTTTGTTTGTGTTTTATGTTTATATACATTTTTGTTTTTGCTTTTTAGTTTAATCGGTATTTTCTTCGAGTTCGCTTGTGTTTTCGTTTACTGTCCTAGTAAAACTTAAATTTAAAAGTTAAAAAATCAAGTTTAATAAAATATTTTTGCAGAAAAATATAAATTAACTGTTGCTGAATCGAAATATGTAAAAATATTTGTGAAAAGTAAAGTGGAAATAAGTGAAAAAATGTTTCAATATTAGAAATCTATTTGCGCCGGTCGTTGTTTCTTCTTCACCTGGCCATTCGTATGTTTTTTATAGGAATTTTAAATTAAATTTCCGCTGGCAGTATTGAATTGTGTATATATAAAAGTATTTCCTTTTGTTTGTGTTGTTCATACAATTAGTCAAGTGTTTGTAGTAGTTTTTTTTATTGGTTTAGTTAATTCACCATTCTATTCGATTTTAGTTCGCTCGTTAGTTTCTTAAAGTTCGGTTGTGTTTCCGTGAAGTGTCATAGTTTATTATAAATTATTTAATAACAAATAAAGATTCTTCAAATATTTTTGCAGAATATTCAAATTTAATTGTTATTTATTTAAAGTATTTAAAAATGTTTGCAAAAATACAATTAAAAACTTGTGAAAAAAGCGTTTTTATATTATAAATCTATTCGCGCCGGTCGTTGTTTCTTCTTCACCTGGCCATTCGTATGTTCTACATATGTAAATGTACAATTGTATGTTAGTTATCGCAACAAAGTTTTGGTTGTGTGTGTAAAGTGTTAGCAAGAGATTGAGAATTTGATTTAATGAGTGACATATGCGTAGGGGGGAATAGTAGATGATAAGAACAGAAATGTAGAAGAAATGATGTTGTAAGTTTTAAAACATTTCCTTTTTTTCGTTCGTACTAGTGCTAAAGTGTTTGATATTGGTTTCGCATTTGTTTATTTGGGCCATTTGTTTTTGTTGTGTAAGGGTTTTTTGTTTTTGTTTTTCATTATTTAAAGATTGATTATATGTGTGTGAGGATACGTTTTCAGTCAGTTGGTAATTTGGTTGCAAAGCGCTTTGGTAGACAATCATAAAATCGTAAATAAATACGTTAATAAAAAACACACACAAAGTTATAAAAGATCAAGTGGGGTGTAGGAAATTTTAGAAAATTCTCGAGATTTCCTTTTGTTAATGCTGATCTTTTTGTGTGTTATTGGTTCTTTTAGTTAAAGCTTTTAGCATTAAATCAAACATTTTTTAATTAAATTGATAAAAATAAAATAAAATAGTTTTTAAAATATAATCGCATTCTAAAAAATTATTAAATAAAAACAAAACATTTTATTTCAATTGTCATTTTCTTAATGCTCTCCTGGAATTAACATATTTTTCTTCGTGCTGTTATTCGCATAATAAGCTCTGTTAATAAAAAATAAACAAATTTAACATGCACTGACTTGCTCTTCTCTCTGCTATTTATTACATTTTAATTAATAAGTAATTTAAACAGTTCAGTTGCGATTTCGTAAGTGTTTTAGTTAAACGTAAATAAAATTATTAAAAATATAAATTAATTAAAATATTTTCCAATTAATTAATTAGTTAATATCTTCTGAATTTAAATATCTAAAAAAATATTTATAAAAAGTTAAGTTTAAATTGGTAAAAACTTTGTTTAAACATTTGCAGAAAAGCCAGCTGCACAATTTCTCTTATTCATGTCAGTGCATAACAAGTGTTAGTTGTATTTGTTTTTGTTTTATTGCAGTTAAAAGTTTATTGGTGTTAGACAAATGTTTATATTTTGTTTTGCTTTTTAGTTAAATCGGTGTTTTCTGAAAGTTCCCCTTTATTTTCGTTGAGTGTCCTCGTAAATTTTGCTGAATCGAAATTTATAAAAATATTTGTAAAAAGTTGAGTGAAAAATAGTAAAATATTTCTTTGAATATTATACAAATTTAGAACCTGTCGCGCATTTTCTTTTGTTCGGGCCATTCATTTGTCTTTAAATGTAATTATAAAGGGTTTTATTATTGTTTTTTCTTTGCTTTATTAAAAATTTGATAGTTAGTGTGTGAGTTGATGCTTTTGCTTAACGCGGATTTTTTCTCAGTTCGCTTGTGTTTAAAAGAGTGTTTTAGTGAATCAGAAATTTAGTTAATTAAAAAGCAAGTTAAGTAAAATATTTTGGCAATAAAATATAACTTAAATGTTGTTGAATTGCAGTGTGGAAAAGTATTTCGATGTTAAGTGGGAAATAGAAAAATCATTGCATAAATATTTATAAAATTGCCTTGTCTATCGCTCATTTTCTTTTGTTCAAGTCGTTTTATCAAACAGGTTGCATAGTGATAGTTGTTGTTTTTACATTATTTTATTAAAAGCAAAATATTAGAATAATTTTATTTGTGTTTCTTTACTGTATATAAAGTTTTCTAACTGGTGATGTGTTATTTTCTCTTTGCTGAGTTCGTTCGTTCATACAATTAAAAATGTTGGAGGTTCCTTTTATTTCATACAGCAATATGAAGAATGTACGTTTTGCATCAAATTCATTTGCATATTGGTTCCCACTTAATTTTCTTACAGTTCGGTAGATTTCGTGGAGTATTTGATCAAATTGTTAAAAATTAAGTTTCTCAAAATATCTTTAACAAAAAATATAATTTTATTTTAATTTAAACGAAATATAAAAATTTTTTTCGTAACAAGTTAATTAAAATTAAGTGAAAAAACTGTTTCAATATTACAAATCTATTTGCGCCGGTCGTTGTTTCTTCTTCACCTGGTCATTCGTATGTTTCGCAACAATAAGTTGTGTATTTCAGTGTATGTTGTTGCAACAAAGTTTCTGTTAGTGTTAGCAACAAGTTGTGCTCTTAATGTTGTATTTTAACTTTATGTAAAAGGAAATGGAATATTGTAAAGTTTGTTGCACTTCATGTTGATTCGTTTATATGTTTATGTGTTTGATGTAGTTTTTTCTTGGTTTAGTGAAAATAGTTCGCGTTTCAGTATTATAAATCTATTCCAGCCGGTCACTGGTTCCTCTTTACCTGACCATTCTCATGTTTCGCAAATGTGTGTAGTTGAGATCATGTTGCTGCAACAAAGTTTCTGTTAGTTTTAGCAACAAGTTGTGCTTTTATTGTTGTAGGTTAATTTTTTATGTAAGAGAAAATAATAGAAGAGTAACAAGATTTCGAGCTTGTTGAGCTGGTCGTTCGTTTGTTCATACATATTACGAAGTGTTTGATAATTTGTGCATTTGTATATTTGTTGTTGAAAATAATTAGTCTATGCGATAGTATGGATATGAGTTATTTTTATTTATTTTGAATAATTTGTAAATATTTTTAATTATTTTCATGAATATAAAAATTTAATTAATTAATTTTTTATAAATTTAATTTGCGTTGAGAGTTTGATGTTGATTATGAGTTATTTCAATTCAAATCTGTAATATTGAAGAAAAGCTTTTGAATTTTATTTATTTCGATCAAAAATTAAATTTATTTTGTAATTTCTAACACAAACACAAAATTGAATTTCTGAATGATTTAAAATGTACATAAAGAGACATTCAGAATTATTAGGAATTTTAGAGCTTGTGATTGAAATTATGTAAGAATGAATGAATTTATTAATGTGTGAATTTATAAATGAATGTATGAAATTATGAATGTATGAATTTTTGAAATTTTGTGTGAATGATTGTATGATTTTATAAGAGTATGAATGCAAAAATTTAGAAAGTGTGAATTAATGAAAGCATTAATGAATGATTTGTTATATGTATGAATTTAATAAATTGTGATGTTAAGAATGCTTCTCTTTATGAATATGTGAAGTTATGAATGTATAAAACTTACATTTTTGATCGAAATAAACACAAACAATAAGGAAGTGTTTTTTTATATAAATTCAAATTTCAAATCATGATTCTCATTTGCTAATAATTAAAACTTTTTATTTTTTCTTCTCTTTAAGTTTATTTCAACATTAAATACTCTCTGTTTATGTTATTTAAAATGAAAACAAAAAATCAAACTCACCATACTGTTGCATTTACTGTTTTTGCATTTTAATTTGCTCGTAATATTCATCATACGCACCAGTTGCTGTTTCTTCTTTACCTAGTCATTCGTTTGTTCGATGGTATATGTTGTGTGATGTTGTGAGTTGTGAGTTTGATGTTGGCACTGACTTTTTGTTTGAGTGTTACTGAAATGTTGTTAATTGGTTGTTTTAATATTGCAAGTTAATTATAGATGGCGCTAATTGTTGTTTATTTCCTTCAGTTTTCATGTTTGAATTTAGTGTAAGAGGAAATTGTAGGAATTTGTGAAAGAGAGAAAAGCTTAAAAATAAATTTAAAAAATAATAACAAATTACAAAATTTTCCGGGCGCGTAAAAATAAATTAATTAAAAATAAAATAAAAATATGAAAAAATAGAGAATAAATTTAAATAAATATAAAAGAAGCCATAAAAATGTAATTAGAAAAATAAAAATAGGCTCAATATGGTCATTTATCAAAAAAGTGAAGTGAAATAATAAAATTAATGAAAAATTCAATTTAAAGAAAAAGTGAAAAAGGCGGTAAAATATAATTTAATTAAATATAAAAGAAGCCACTCAATAAAATCAAATGAAAAAAAGGCTCAAAAATATGAAGTGAATGAAATTTTAAGAAAAATGTGAAAAATATGAGAAAATGAAGCCATAAAAAATTAAGGCTCAAATATGGTCATTTGTTAAATATAAAAAGTGAAATTTATAGAAAAAGGTGAAAAATATCAGAAAAATATAAAAGAAGCCATAAATAAATAAAAAAGGCTCAAATATGATCATTTATCTAGTCATTTTTGAAGTGAAGTGAAATTTTAAGGAAACAGTGAAAAATATATATAAAAAAATTAATCTAAAAGAAAATAATCCCATAATATTTTAAATTGTATCGGATTTTATCATCAATCCACCTTCAACTTGCAATCAAAAGGTAATTAAAATTTATTTTCTTCAAACTCTATTTTAAAATTTTACAAAATTGGAATTGAAAATTTTTTCATTGATAGAGATTTCAATAATTTAAAATTGAATAACATGAGATTTAATTTTAATTATTATTTAATTATATTTTTAACTTTACTTTCACTATTTTACAAATTATTTTAAAAAATCTAAAGAAGTTGGTTTTAAAATTGTCTTTGTTTTGGAACATACAGTAGTTGATTTTTTTTTAATTTTATCTGTAATTTTTGAACAGCTGAATGGATTTACATGGAGTTTGAACCCCATAGAAGCTTCATAGATGGAGTTATAGGTGTGAAAAATTGGATACCTCTGACATTAAATTTTTTTCAACCTCAAGTTTTTTCTCTGTATTTCAAAAATCCACCAACTCAAAGCCACTGAAAAGCTTAAAAACATTATTATATATCTCTTATAGTTTTCGAGCTTTTTGTATTTGAATTTCAAACTGTCGAAATTATTCGAGCTCTTGAGAAAGTTTATATAGCCCCGATCAAATGAAAAAAGATTGTGATGGAAACTTAAAGAAATTAATTTTTTTTGGCCGAAAACGTGTCTCTACTCATGTTATATAATTTTTCTTGAAGACATATTTACATAGAAAGTAATAATCTTAAACTTTACTGCAAGAACCCTATAGGAACAATTTCCAACCCTCTCGAATTTTACTTTTTTATAATTAATTATTTTGACTTCAACGTATATATTCTTAAATCCTAAAGCCTGAATCTTAAAACAGAATACATTTTTGAAAACCCACGTTGTTTTCCAGACCTGCATAAATATAGATTTTATAGACCAACAAATTCTAAAATATGCCAATTTTGAAATTTCTCTTCACATTTTATAAAAATTATTTTTTCACGAGGAAATCATTTTTCACGTCAATAATTCTTTTCAGGATTTTAATTTAGATATACTACATAATGAAAATCTTAGAATAATATTTTTATTAATAAATACAAACATTTCGATAATTTCTAAATAGCGGAAACAATTTTATATATTTATTTAAAACAAATTTTGGGTAATAGCAGACATATTTCTGGATTATTCACAAAAATAATCAAGTCAATACCATTCAAATCATCGGAAGAACATTTACTTAAAGTTCAGTATTTTTTTGTTCATGTGTACTTATTTTGTAAAGTTTAGTGCTACGTATTTCTGAATATTTGCAAGGTACTGACTTAAGTAAAAATGTTAAATTTATTATTTATTTAGAAATAAAAGATAAATAAATCATGTAATTTTAGAAGGTTTATATCAGGTGTTAAAAGATTATGGAAATTTTATAATAGAATAAGAAACAAATATTTGGCACCCCCAAAGCTTCGCCCTTTAATTCCTATGGGGTTCAAATTCCCATAGTTCTAAGGCTACACACCCCTGCAATTATTGTGGCTAATTTTTGTTTTATATTTATACAGCCGATTAAAAGTAACGCATTTATTTCCAAAAAATCGATTTTGCCCCATTATTAGTTGTTGAGTATATGAAACAAGATTTTTTATAAAACTTCTGCAAAAATCAGTATTTAGAAAAATGTTACTAAAAGAAGTTGCAAAAGTATGGCTGTAAGATTTCCTTAGACATCTTGTAATAAATATAAGTTTTTAAGGGGATAATTCTCCTTCTCCTCCCTTTTTTACCTATGCGTCCAATGTTTTTTTGACAAAAAAGTTCATATGAATTTTGAAAAAAAATGGTGATATTTTACTAAATAACGTATAAATAAAATTTCGCTCATGGATCTCTGATGGGGTCCATACTACCAGAGTTATAACGCTACACTCCTCTGCTATCATTGTATCTAATTTTATTGCAAATTCATCTAGCCGACTCAAAAACTATAGATTTAAAAAGAATCAAAATCGATTCTGCCTTATTGTGAATTGTTGAGCACACGAAACAAGATTTTAGAGAAATTTTCTGCAAACATCAATTTTTAGAAAAAAAATGTCATTAAAACACCCACAAAAATTAAACAGTTGTTACATCTGACAACACTTTATTAGCTCTACATTTTATATTCATATATTTTAAGATTTCCTTAGATATCCTGTAATTAATAAATGCTTCACTTTTTGTCACCTATTCATCCTATTTTTTTCTGGCAAATTTGTGGAGAAAATGCTGAATTCTTTTACTACAGAACTTACGAATTACCATCTTTAAAATTTGTTTTAGTTAATTTATTTAATTTTAATTAAGGTTACATAAACAACATAAAATTAATTTTTAATACAATATTCTCGTTTTCTCTTCACATTTCCTTTTTTAAAAAGTAATTTAAATATGATTTAATTTCCGTTTTCTTTTTAATCACTTTTCCTTTAAGGGAGTTTATTACAAAAAATGTAGCTAAGATAAAAAGGAAATACACTTCTTATCTTAATTAATTTAGGTCATAAACATAACGGAAAAGACAAATAAACTTAGTTCCTTGTAAATAAAATCTCATTCTAATAATATTTTTATTTCCTTTTAAAATTAATTTTTTATTAAAGTATCTTAAAATGTCATATCCGTTTTGTCTAATATTAAAGACATTTACCATTATTAGTAAAATAACTACAAAAACCATTTAGTGAAGGCAACAACCATCAGTAAAACTCAAACTGGCAATACTCTCAATGTAGGGAGAGAGAGCATGTGTTTGAAATTGCCATCATAAGTTTTGTTGAAAAAAGTACAAAAATGTCTACTACTCTTCTCACACAACTGTGTTGAACAAGACCTGCACACAAATTTTTGCATATTCCAGTGAAAACAAAATAAGAAAAATAGCAAAAAAAGAATTGTTTTTTATAAAAATAAACAAATATATTAAAATGGAAACTGTGTTATTAACAAATATTAAAAAATTATATGATAATGAATTATACAGTAGTGTTATAACAGCCGTAAGTAAAGTGTGAAAGGAGAATCAGCAGAAACTAAAAGTTTTTCTCGATTTAGGCAAGTTTACTCAATACCCTGTTTCAAAATGATCGCTCTTTGGCTACACCAGAATTGGAATATCAAGTTTTACTGTTCCATGCCAATGCCTGCTACCAGGAGCGTCAATTGCGAATGGCCATTAAACAATTAAATGCTGCTCTATTGATGCGCAAATTTATGTGCCGCTATAAAAGTTCTCACTTGTCGGCTATTGAGTCGGCTTACGAGCATTTCAATGAAACTGAGATCCGTTATCGTTTGGCTAAATGTCATCAGGATTTAGCTGAAACCTCACAAGCAATTACTGTTCTACAGGCTTTGCCGCCCAAAGCAAGAACACCAAAAATAAATTTATTTTTAGCCAAATTAATACAAATATTTGGTGGCACAAACGGTGCAGAAGCCATTTTAAATTACAAAGAAGTTCTACGTGAGTGTCCCCTGGCTCTGGAAGCCATTGATGCTCTCTTAGAAATGGGAGTAGATGGCATAGAAGTTAATTCTTTGGTGGTAAATGGTAAGAGGAACAACAAACTTTCTTTCCAACGTAAGTTTTGTGAATAAATTTTCTCATAAATCCTTTCAGCCAGTTCTGTACCCAAAAATATTGAATGGCTTAGCACCTGGATTAAAGGTCATGCCCAAATGTATAGTCGCAAACATTTAGAAGCCTCCAAAACATTCCAAAGTATTAATGAGAAAACTAAATTCCATCAAAATGAACATCTGATCACTCTAATTGGCAAATGTTTCTATTACTATGGCAATTCTACACAAGCACAACATTATTTAGAGACAGCATATATGTTAAATCCCTATAATTGGGATGCCATTATGCCTCTCTCGGTAGTTTTTGAATACAATCAGAAATTACAAGAACTAGATAAACTAACAGCTCAATTAACCAATATTCATGAGTTTACTTCAGCTCATTGGTTTGTTTTGGCACAAAATTTCTATGCTAATGGTAAATTGGAAAAGGCCTCTTCATTTGCTAATAAAGCCATTTCCGTGAATCCTCGTAATGTTGAGGCCCAACTTTTAAGGGGTAAAATATGTTTACAAATTAAACGTCACAGTGATGCCATTAAATACTTTAGAACTGCTCAATGTATTGCTAATTATCGTTTTGAAGTTTACAAGGGTTTGTTCCATTGTTATGTGGGTACCAAGAGAGCTAAGGAGGCTCAGACTATGTGTGCCATGGCAGTGCGTTTCTTTAGAGAATCTCCTAGGAGTTTGGTGGTAAGTTGAAATTGGAGAAATGGGACGAAGAAAGTTCTTTTTTTAATTATATTTGGAGAGTTATAGAAGTTTTAAAAAGGAATGAAATGTATTAATGCAATTTAATGGGAATGTCTTTGAATATTTGATTTAGAAAATTTTGAAATGTAATGTTCATTTGTAAACAAGAAACTTCTAAGCCGTCTGCATGAAAGCTTTTCCAAACCAACCAGTATCTGAAAATATATTATAGGGATCACATTGTTCAACATTACAGATTGTAAATACGGAATTCCAAATTCTCTAAATTCCAGACTATGAAAGAGTAGTTGAAAACTGTCTCTTTTTCTAGTTTTGCGACAGAATCTATTGTGGGAAAGATTAAAATTAAAAAAAATTCTCTAAAATAGAATTCCTTTTCAGAAGCATTTAAGAACTTTTACATTCCGAATTCTTTAAAAAATTTCTTGTAGTGCTATTTTTCATTCTTTATTAAAACCCTTTAATGTCTCCCAGATGTTCGCTCGTACTCTCATCCATTCCACACATCCGACCGTTAAGAAAGGTGCCAAAAAGGTTGTTAGCAAAGCTTTAGAAATCGATGAGCATTATGCACCCGCCGTAGCTCTTATGGCCGAACTTTGTCACTCAGAAGGAGAAACTCAAGAAGCCATAGCCTTGTTAAAGAAACAAGTAGTTAATTATCCCCATTTCAAATTATTTACAATGTTGGGTGATATTTTAGCTGCAGAAAAAGATCTTAATGGTGCCTTGGAATATTATACTATTGCTTTGAGTATGGAGCCAACATATCAACGGGCGTTAGATGGTGTTAACGCCCTGGGTAAAGCCAATTGGGCAAGTAATAAAAATGAACAGGATACATCGATGGCATCGTCAGCAAATCAAGACGAGGAATGGCCCATTGAATGTGATGAACCTTCTATAGAGGCTGTGGAATTTTCATCGCCAGCTGTGGCAAATGATGATAATGAATCGGATACATTTTCGGATCCATTTTGGCAGGATGTTGATGCTGAATTGACTAATTAATTTAAGAATGAATTTTATATTTCAATATTTATTCATGGAATCACATTTTTGATTTATTGGATTTTCATTTTATCATTTCATTGATTATTAGGAAGATATTTTACAAACCTCTTGCACCACATTTTATACTCATTTCATAATTCGAATTTTATTGTAGTTTTAGGTTCTAAATTTTTTTTTATTTTTAAGTAGTAATGAAGGAAAAAGAAAATATTTAATAAATTATGAAATAAAAAATTTAGTATTCGTTTGAGAAATGTGAAATTGATATTTTTCTAAGAATTAGAAATTCAAATTTGGAAAATAATATCTAGATTATCTCGGATTTTGAGATATGAAAACAATATCTTCAAAAGAATTTCTTAAAAAACTTCTTTTTATTATTTTCAAACTAAAAAAAATCAAAATTAAACAAACAAAAAAATAATAAATACAGCTTCTGTTCCATCAACACTCTACGTGGTCTCCATTTCTGCATCTTTTTCTTTCTCTCCATTCTCGGTGGCACTGGTATCCTTTTTACTTTTTTCCTTTTTGTCTTTCACCACTTTACGATACGCTTCTAAATCTTTTGTCAGAGGCTCCACAAAACTTTCAAATTCCAGCTGCTTCAAAGCATCCAAAATGTTTGTTGCCGTTATAGTTTTATGATTTTGTTTACGGGCCAACGCCGTAGATGTGGAGGTAAGAAATATCACAAAAACAGAAGCTGCTCGGGCTATAGCAGCTCTAGCCTCTTTGGAAACATTTGCACTATCGGGTAGACCCTCTTTAATCAAACGTGTGATAACAGCGTTGGGTAAATTTAAATCTTCAATGCGTTCCACCATTGTATTTATTTACGAATGTAATTTTATTTTAAAGAATTAACAATTCAATTTATAATTTCCAACCACTCGGTTTGACTGTTGAATTTATTTTGTTTGAAAAGCTTTGCAACACAAAAATTCTGCAATTGTTTTTGGCGCATTTGAAAGACTCAAAAGTTGTTTACAGATTGAGGAATGAAATGGAAACAAAACATAAACTGATAATACAGGGTTGTATTTACAGTAATGTCATACAGGCAGGGTTGTAGTTTTTGCATTGTAATGGGGAAAAATACAGTTTTGTATAAAAATTACAAAAAAAAGAGAAAATAGTAAATGAAAATTTAAAAAAATGTTAAGTTACTGATAACTTCGTAAAAAAACTAAGTTTGTTTGGCAAATTGTGAAAACTTTAAGAACAATTTTGGATAAAAATAAGTGTTTTGTTGTAATCACTTCCATGTCTCCGCCACTTGGTAACCTTTGCAATACATCATTGTGATCAATGCAGGAATTCCTTGGAATTTATATAACGAATTAAGCTTAATTCGTGAACACCATTTCAAACCATAATTTCAATTTTTTTAAATCGCTATAACTGGGGTTTTCAATGAAAGTAAGCTAAATTTGTGATGACTTCCAATTCATATTAAAATATCCGCCATTTTATATGAACATTTCGTAAAAAATATTTAATCGTTCTTAACTTCATTTTTTAAGAAGATATGCTTAATTTGTGATCATTTTCAATTTGTGATCACTGTTAATTTAAATAAAAATTAAATTTTGTATAAGAAATTTGGAATAATATAACATATATCATCTATAACTTCGTAAATACAGCTTTTTACACCCTATACCACCATTGGTGGTGGTTGGGTTATTTTGCGTTTGTGCAGAATATTTCTACAACCACTTTTAAGTATATTGTTTGATTCAGAATTACTTTCAAAGTCGATTTAACGTCTGGTTGTACATAAAAACCTTGTAAACAAAATGCAGGTCGCAATTTTAAACGTATCATGACGAAACTTGACACTTATCATTATTTTAGGCTCAAGAATGATGCCTATTGAAATTGGTGATGATGGGTTTATTATGTTCCACCCGAAATGTTATTTTAAGGTCTTAAAATTACAAAGTATAAAGCGATTTTAACAAAATTTGGCACAAATACTTCTTATAAAATGATTTGCCAAATTATACGAGGATATAATGTACGAAATTTTGCGAGGGTCGACTCATAACTAGCTCCAGCTCTTGTATATTCCCATCCAAAAAAGCTGTTTTAAAGGCATAAATTTTACATGAATGTTAGTATTATAATAAAATACTACATTTTAAGCATAAGTTGGAAAATAAATTTAATTTAGTCGTTTGTTAATTTTTGGTCATTGTAATTGTTTTTGAACAAATAAAGTTTAGTTTGTGATCACCATCAAAACCAAAAATTGTTATTTCTTTTTTAATCAATTTTAATAAAAATTTTGCTGAAAAACATTGATCGTTGATAATGTGGTAATGTTATGATCACTTATTATAACCACTTCCAACACAATTGATGAAGAGGGTATATTAACTTTGTCATTTCGTATGTAATGATAAGAAGGAATCATTTCAGACCCCATAATTTTTATTTATTTATGTCAAATCAATATCCGAATCGATTTAGCTATGTCCATTATCTATCCGTCTGTCTGTTGTTGGAATGCTTACATCCACAACAATTGACAGGGCTCATTGAAATTTGGCCTGAGTGTTGTCATATGTTTTGTTAAAATATATAGACCGATATCTAAGTTAACCTTTAAGTTCAAGCGAAAAACTTTTTTAAAATTGTCAATTATAAATCGGAAAATTAGAATGAAATTTTATCATAACATTAAGTTATATTTATTCCATTTCCATTCTAACAAATTTTCAAAATCGGTTTAGTAAAAAAGCCATAGTCAATCAATATTGTGTTTTAGAGAAAATAATCCTAATTTGTGATCACTTACATACCTATTATTTGTATGAGGATATATTGTTGCCAAAGTGTTAGTGAGTGTTAGTAAGTGTAATCGTATGAATGTGTTTTTATTTTGTTGTAACAACAAATGACTTCATGATCATTTAACATTTTGGCCTTTTAGTGGTCAAAAATGTGATTTTCTTGATTCGTTTCGTTTGTTTGTTTGTTTGTTTTTTTTTGGTGTAAAAAGACATAAAACGTTTTCAATAAAAATTAATTGAAAACATTTTGATTAATCTGATTAAACGGATTGTTGTTGTTATTGTTTTTATTGTAATTTGAGATGCAAAGGTATTGTTAGGTTTTTACTATTGTTGTTGTTGTTTTATTATTATTGCTGTTGGTGGTTGTCATTTGTTGCTTTATAAGGACAACAACAACAAACAACTACAAATAGGTGGTTAAATGTTGCAATCAACAAATGTTGTTTAGTGGACAGCTACAGTTGGTTTGTATGTTGTTTTGTTTGTCTGTTTATTTTTTGTTGTTATTATTGTTGTTGTGACTATTGCCTTTATTGCTGTTTGTTTTTATTTTCTTGTGTACTGTTGTTGTTGTTTGGTAGTTAAACTGATCGTATCCGTGTTGAATTGTCGCTACAAATTGTCATGATTGTTGTTGACTGTTGACTACACTTTTTTGTTGTTGTTGTTATTTTTTTTGTTGTGCCCACAAACACTCTTACACTCATATAAACTATATATTTTGATTCAATGTTTTAAACAAATTAAATTTAAACATTTACAAGAAAATATTCGCAAAAAAATCGAAGAAAAAACCCAAATAAGAAGTTTTTTTTTTAAGTAGTTGACAGTAAGTAAAGTTTAAACCGCAAATCGCTCCCGGCAAACCGAAAACAAAAACAACCAGTCAAAAGTTACAGACATTGTCAGTTAACTGCAACAACAATATCAACCACTTCAACTCACCTCATCTCACACAAAAAGTCGTTTAAGTCAAAGTTAAATGTTGGGAGGAGAGGAGACATAAAAAAATCTAACGAACGACCGACAACGACCTCCACATCACGACTTTTGTTGTTGTTTTTTGTTATTTAAAATTCTGTTGGTTGGTGTTTGTCTTTTTTTTTTGAATAAGACTGTCATTTGTCCCTCTGTCTGTTGGACCGTCGTTCCTTCACTTTGACTGTATGTAAAACTAAAATTAGTTTTTTATATCCTCCACCACCACAAGTGGTGAAGAGGTTATATTAACTTTGTCATTCTGTGTGTAACACTAAGAAAGAATTATCTCAGATCACGCTATGAATATATTTTAGCATCAAATCAAAATTTGAGTCGTTTTTGTTAAGGCCGCCTGCAAATTTACAAACACATTAATTGAATGAGCATGAGTATTTGTTATAGTTCTGAGAAGTTTCCTATTTAAATCCAGCAAAATCGACGAAAAGATATAGGCCAATAGCTGGGGCAACCTCTAAGTTCAAGTGAAGTATTAAGTATTTGTACTTCATTATCATTTCAATAATTATTAAAATCAGTTCAGTGAAAAAAAATATATATTAAGATTTCTTGTGTTATATTTAAGATAAACCGTTATATAATGTATACGTCTATAAGTGTGTATGTACGCATTTGCGGTGAAGGGTATTGAAGATTCGGCATATCCGAATAAAGCATTTTACTTATTTTTAGTTAATTTTGATGATTTTTTGGTTTTTTTTGTAATAAAATAGTGGTGTTTCGATTTTTGATGTATTTTAACTTTTTGCACTTCATTTTGGGATATTAATTTTATATAATGTTGGTAGCAGTTAACGAAGATATCTTTCAGAATAAGATGAAATTGGTGAGATTACTTTTTTAAAAAATAAACCATAATTTCACAATTATTGCGAATTTTAGACAAAAATGGTTTAAATAGAAAATTGCAAAAAAAGCTTAATTGAATTTGAACAAAATTTTGTGATTATATATCCTACCGCAATTATTAGATTTCTTTACAATTATTGCGTTTTGTTTTGGCAAAAGTGCGTTAATTTGGAATCATTCATATTTCTTTCCAGAAATCTATCGGAAAGTTTTTTTCAGGAAAAAATGGCTTAACTCGTGATATTTCATTGCTGAAATTAATTTTTAATGAAAATTTTGAAAAAATCCTTAAATCATCCATAACTTTAGAAGTAAATTTTATTTGTAATAATTTATATGTTCTGAAATATCCTCCACCAAAAAAAGAATTAATAATAAGTTCATCAACTTAAACAATAGAAATAGTTTCAATATGGTTCAAGGTTAAGTCTTAAAGGGTTAAAGTTTTTTTTCAGTGAAGCAGAATTAAATGGAGGCTTTAGCAAAATATAGACCGATATTCGCCAAGATAGCAATACATGTTCAAGACTGGTAGAAATTAGTCGTGACGATTTTAAATAAAATGGGTTTATAATCATATAAGAGTATTATAAGTTTAAGTTCATTTTCATTTTCGGGAAGGGACCTTATATGGAAGCTATAACAAAATATGGACCGATATTGGTCAAATTAAGAATATGTATCTTTATTATATAACAAATATTCAAAATAGTTAGAAAAATAATTGTTTCTAATTTCATTAGAATTGGACTTTATTTACTTGTTTCACAAGCTCAAAACTTTTTTCCGGGTAGTGGCCTCATATGGGAGCCATAGCAATATAGGGACCGACATTGGTCAAATTAAATATGTATCTTTATTATATATTGGATAAATAATTGTGACGAATTTTCAAAGAATTTGTTTCTGGTGCATCAAAGTATTTAGGCCTATAGCTTTTTCCCCATTGATCCGATTTTCATGATTTTTTGTACGATGATGAAGTATATATAGTTGAATGATATAGTTTAATTTTTGTTAACATCTAGTCAGTCTATGTTGAAAAAAAATTAAAAAGTTCTTTTCCGGAATTTTGAAAATGTTACAGATATCGATCTATAACTTTTTTACTAATTAACTGATATAGTTGGTTTTAAATAGAAAACTGTTTAGGACAACAAACAAAAAATGTGAACAAATTTCGTTGAATTCAAACAATGCGTGAGAATGTTTTAAGCAGACAGACAGACGGACATAGATAAATCGACTCAGATTTTAATTTGAGAATTTATATACTTTATGGGTTCTGGGATGATTCCTTTTTGGCGTTATACATGGAATAATAAAATTAAAATACTCTCATAACCACTTATAACAATTTCTATGAAAACCTGCCAAAAAGCTCAAAGCCTCCATAACTGCGTGTGGACTTTATAATTACTGATCCCAAGAAATCGAGTTTTATTTTTAATTTAAAATATGCTTAAATCAACCTTTATCTTGAAAATATTATGTTTTTGCAAAGAAATAACCTTAATTTGTGATCACTTATATTTAATAACAAAAAAATATTTTTTTTTAAACTTTAATCGTTCATAATATTGCAAATTTTTATTTCATACTGCATATTGAGATCGATCTTGCTGGTTAAAAAATGTATAAACGTCCTTTTTTTAACTCCCAAAAAATCGTACTAAGTGAATTTAAACACCAACAACAAAAAGGATTAACAATCTATACTTCAGGAAAAAATGGAGCACGTGACATGTAGTCCACTTTATTTTTCTTGTTTTTTAAAACACGGATCCCCGTTTTGTTGTACTTATTTGTCATTTTTGCTTAAAATCAATTGAAGATTTTTGCAAAAAAAATCTGATTCATTCGTTTTGCAAATAATTGTTTTTTTGGAGGTGCTACAGAAAAGTGTACATTAATTTGAGAGAAAACCAAAAAAGAAGTAATTTATTTGCTGATTATTTATTTCTTCGTTTGGTGTTGATTTTGTTGCATTAAATTACTGGATCGTGGTATCATGATTTTATGTTGAAAAAAGAAGAATTGGAGTGAAATTGGAATAAACCCTTAAGAAATTGCCATCTATCGATCATGTTCTGTGTATTTAATTTTCTTTTGGGAAAATTTTCAGTTTATTTAACTTTGTCCCCCTTGTGAGAAGGCATTGATTTTTCTTTCAATACAAATTTGATTTAATTTTTTATAATTTCAAAAAAAAAAAAAAAAAAAGACTTAAAATTTGTGAAGCAAAATATCTAGAATTTTAGAATTAAGTGAAATTGTGAAAATAATTATATTCTTGACGATTTCATTTCAATAGCATTGGGATCATGTTTTATGTTTCCCAAGAACAAGAGAATTTTACATCTCCGAATATTGGTAAGAGAATGATGTTAAATGAATAAAATGTATAACTGTTATACGTAAGTGTTATACGTTTGTGCAAATATGGAACGTAGATTAGAGATAATTTAAGAACCACCCTTTTAAGTACTCATAAAATTTGTGATTCGATTATTGATGACTGTCATTCCATTTTATTGGTTCGGTCGGCATACAAGATTCAGCTATATTGATACAAATAAATCTCCTATTATTTATATGTATAAGAAATTTCCTCTACACAGAGGGACAGAAACAATTTTTTCGGAAATAAATCTGTAATTCTTGATGGGCCGTGATCGGAAAGCAGAAAATTGGGAGTTTTTTATCCATCTACCAAATTCTTGTTTCTTATTTAATTTGGAAGAAATCCATCATATTATATCCCCTAATAATACCTTTAAAAATGAAGGCTTCTTTGTATTATATAACATTTACAGTTTTCGAGTTATTTGCATTTGAATTTTTAACTTTTAATATTTTTCAAGTTCTTGAGTCAGTTTTTTGAATATATATCCAGATGTATTGCTCCGATCTTATTCAAATTTTTTCACTTTATTTAATTATAGAATAGAAATAGAATTAAATAATTTGAAAATTAAAAACATAGAGATCAAAAATATTGACTCGATATCTTTACTCCCAAAAATTTTCATTCGAAATTTTAAATCATTACGAATTTTTACATCTAAAATATTTTTTGTTAAAAACATCTAGAGTTTATATTGTTCTGAAATGTTTTTTTTCATAGAAAGTTGCATTATAAAATCCATGTCCAAGGCTAAGGTCCAGACCCTCTCGAATTTTCGAAATTTTGAGTTAAACCTTTAATGTGTTCTAAAATCGCAAAGCTCAATAAATATAGACGTTACACACCAAAATCCAAAAATTCCCGATTTTGGAATTTTGGGATCTAAACGATATTACAAATATTATATAGTTCCACAGTTCCATAGAAAATTGTAATTGTGGTTATCCCTTTTTACACTTTTTTTGATTATTGTCCTGAAACTCAAATTGAAGAATTAGATGTCAAGAATGATATTAATGGATCTAATAGATCTTTATCTCCATCGAAAGACTACAAACAAGTTGTCCATATCAAAAGCTTTATTAATGGGCAATTAAGATAAGTTTCCATAGCTTTACAAGACATAAGGAAATAGAAACGCCTTTCATAACATCTCAAGTGTGCCAGGACACCAAAGTATTATTTGTTGAATTAAATTTTAATCGTGCCAAGCGTTGGATGTCAAGTAGAATTTTTAATATATGTCAAAGGATCATTAATATGTCGCAGTCAATGAATTCGCTTCTTGAAACGGAGTTATAGTGTTTAAGAAACTAATGGGTCGATTAAGTGTGGCAACCACAATCAACCTGCCTGTGGACAACGTAACTGAGATAAAAAAAAAAACGTATTATGTGTGGCAACTGTTGTCAGTTACCATTTTGACAGTTCGGCAACCAAAATGAGAAAAATATAGTATAATTCTTAAAATAAATTAAAATCCTACGTTTTAAATTGAAAATAAGTCCGTAAAATATACAAAGCAGCCAGAAAAACACAGTTGCCGAAAGATTTACCATTTGGCAACTGAAATTGACATCTTTAGTTGTCAGTTGCCATCTATAATAAATTTTGGAACTGACAACGCAGCTGAAGTTCGGTTGCCATACGTAATCGACCCATAAGTTTTTAAAATTATAAATATGGACCTTTCGAATATGTAGAGATTGAAGCCATTTTAAAGTGATTTTTAAAAGCTTTGTAACTATTTGATTTAAAGTGGTATATTTTCCTTTAAACTGAAAAACTAACACCGTTTTTATTTCATAAAAATAATAATTATATTTGAAAATAACTTCGTTTATTTATTATGATTGTTACATTTGTAATGTCAACCATAAAATGGGACTAAATGGTTGGAAATTGTTGATACTCAAAAAAAAAAAGGACAATACAAATGTTGTTTGTTGTTAAATGATATCGGTAACCTTTTGTTGTTGTTTTTTTAAAGTGGTGTTGAGGTTGTTGTTATTGCTGCAGTTGCCTTTTTACTATTGCATTTTTATAATCGAATTAATTACACACTTGCATAACAATAAATTACAATTACGTATGAACATGTAACGTCATTATTGAAAGAATTATTTTCCTTCGTTTTGTGCAACATTTCGTTTCATTTCAGCACTAAATAAGTTTGCAATATCACTCTGTGAATTAGTGTGTGTTTGTGTATGTGTATGTGTTTTTATTATCGTTTTTCGGTGTGACAGTAAACTATTAGCCCGACCAGGCGAGGCAGGCAACCAGCCCAAGTCATGCAGGCAGGCAGTCAGGCTGGAAGTAAAGGCAGGCGAAGCAGTCAGGCTAACTGACAAAAGCTTTAAGTTTGCGGTCTTGTTATCCGCGTTGTAAAATCAGTACAACCAGCAATAACAACAACAACAAGTAGCAACAATTTAATATAGCAACAACTAAGATGATAATGATGATGGCGACGACGACTACGATGAGTGCCCGTTAACACAGGAGTATCGAGTTACAAAAGCAACCAACAAATAGTCAGCAGTAAATAGATGCAGCAACAGCAGCGGCAATATTCCAACAAACAGTTGTACATTTTAATTAACATCATTACCTTTACGACGACAACAATAACAACAGCAACAACAACAGCAGTGAATTTTTAATTGGTTGTTGCTGCTTTTGCTTGATTATTTCTCTTTCGTTTTATAACTCGGTTTATTTTACTTCTCGCTAAAGCCTGTGCGCTTCCTTTCCATCTCACTTTTAGTCTCTGGTGTGACCACGAGAATACTAAAATGTCTTAATTTGTAAACGTCAACGAGTGGAACAGATGAATACTGGCCGCCAAACATAAAGATCCATTTGCGAAAATGAAATACCACCACAAAGTCATCAATATCAGTAGTCATACTGCACTGTAAATGTGTGGAAAAGATTGTGATCAAAAGGCACAATAAACGTTTATAGGAGATATATACAAAAAATAGGAAATATGTAATTTGTACCAGATCATTTAAATGAGCCTGCAAAGGAAGAGATGAATATGTGATGACAATTGAATGGTTTCAATATAATTGATTTGGGTTGTGGTTATGAGATGTTCAAATATTTTGATTTTAAAGGAGTCCTTATCTCTCGAGGGATGCATTTTCATTTCTCTTAAACTCTTTCCAATGTTTAGACTCGTGAGGGAGCATATAATATGTTCCAGTATTTTCTATAAGAAAATCTTCTCTCATAACACTTTAAAGGAACGCCATTTATGGGAAATCAGCGTGAATTATCTAGAAACAATGTCAATTATTTGAATTGTTTTAATGTGACACATTTGAACATAAATTGAGATCTCTATGCCGGCTGAAACATCGGTCATTTGTAGAAATGTACAGACCAACCAGACAGACTTGGTCGATTCAGAACAAAACATATTTTTAAAAGAATTATACCCCAAAGGTGGATCATATGTATATACGGAGATACACTGTCGAGAATTTAAACTAGAACTTGGACTATATAACTCCAGATTGGAATTTTGACAGGAATTTTAAAATTTTAATTAAATAATTGAAGATGAGAAATCTTCAGGTCAGAAAATTTCTTGGAAAGGTCGAACTTTTGTCTACAGTCAGGTGTCACTACTATTACCAAAGGATATATCGAAACTACAGCTGACATGGATGATACTTCCAAATCTGATATATCCAATGTAAGAGGTATAAATTTCACTTTCACTACAAAAGGCAAATTGTTCAATTGCGGGATTAAAATAACCCTTTTTCAAAGCGGGGTTATTTTAATCCCGGAAAGAGCTGAATAATTTTTACTAAAATGGAATAGAAAGAGCTATTTTTTTGGGATACTGCTTAACGACCTTTTATTATATCTAACATTTTCAGGATGACTTTACCTCAAAACAGATAGTGAGAGTAAAAAAGTTAACTCCCTTTTTGAGAGCCAAATCAAAATATGGATGATTTCCTTATGATGTATCTATGAGACTGATGAAGTTATGTAAACAACGTTGCTAGTGATGACCAAATATTCCAAAGTGTGGACGGAGAACGTATCAAGGAATCGAGGCATGTTGCCTCTAAATAGTATAGATTGATCACAGTCTAAATTGGTTTTTATATGTTATTTTCAAATCTCTTCTGTTCCTGGAATGCAACAAATTATAGGAAAGCATTTGGTGTAAAGGTCGGGGAATAATACCAATGAATTCTAGAGATAGACATATATGCTTTCATAGCAGCAAAGCTAGCATGAAAATGTTAGACACAATCTATGTTTTAAATGAAAGATTCTTTTGGGAAGATTTTTCAGCAATCAAATTGAATTTTCTCAGGTTCTGGAAAGAATAAAATCATACCGACTAAGCTTAGCCGGAATTAATTTATGCCACAAATGGAATATGGCACTGACTAAAATCTGGACTAAAATTTTCTGTAATTGGATTTTCGAAATAGTGAAAATCCCTTAATTGGATATTTAGTAAGATAACATTTTTTCTTAAAACCGCAACCAATTCTACGGAAAAAAGCCTCTAAGAGCCAACATAATTAAGAGTTCTAAAAGAAATTAAGCATAAACTTGTGATACATTAATTCTGATTTGCCCTCAAGAACATACAATTCTTTGTTGTCACATCCGTCTTAGGACTCATACAAAATTCATCATTGTAATAAATTCTATTTTATCACAGAACAATCGATCGTTTTGCTTTACTCTCTTGTTGTTGTTGTTGTTGTCGTTTGTAGTTGTTCATTTAATTAATGTTGCCGACATTTTATCATTAATGTTGATGTTATTGTACATATTCTTGTATTACTAATGCACTTTATGTTTGTAGCCTGTAGTTTTGATGATGTTGTTGATAATGTGGTAACATTAACAATAACAACTACTCTTTTAGTTGCAACATCAGTAGTAAAACTACTCATTTCAATGAACACTTTGTTGTCGTCATACCAAACAAAAATCATCATAATCATAAGCATCATCCTCATCAATACGAGTAGTTATTTTTTACTTACAGCAGCAACAAATACAACAGTCCATTAACATTGTTGCCAGTCAGTCTGACGGCAGGCAAGCAGGCAGCCAGGCAGGCATTGAGATAGCCAGCTAACTAGCCTTCATTTAAACATTGGTTGGTTGCAACTTGGTCAATGGTAATAAGAAAAATAGAAATAGAAAGAAAACAGATGAAGTAAATTAAAAGTCAAGGATTTACATGTAATTTTTGTTGAACTTGTGCTAATGCTTTGGCTACTTGGTTGCTGTTGATGAAGTCATCATCAATGTGAACTCCAGCATTTGTCATAATCAGCAACATCAGCACTAAACATTTTAACCATCCTCATCGTCATCATCAGCAACACAACCACTACCACCAGCATCCAACCTCAACACTGGCAGCAGTAGCAATAACAGCACCTTCAATATCAACATTTGTACATTTACATTTATGTCAGTCAGTTATTTGCTACATTGTTACAGTGGGGCGGAAAAAAATAGCAAAGCGATCGATTGCTCTGTGATAAAATAGAATATTTTACAATGATGCATTTTGTATGAGTCCTAATATGGATGTGACAACAAAGAATTGTATGTTCTTGAGGGCAAATCAGAATTAATGTATCACAAGTTTATGCTTAATTTCTTTTAGTTAAACATGAGAGAACTCGGTTCTTTGAGACTATTTTTCGGAGTAGTGGTTGCCGTTTTAAGAAAAAAGTTATATCGCTAAATATCCGGTTAAATGTATCGATTTCTTCGAAGATCTAATTATAGGAAATTTGGGTCCTGATATATTCAGTGGTAAAAACCAATTTCAGTTAAGACCAGTTGGTATGATGTTATGCCTTCCAGAACCTGTGATTGCTGAAGATATAGCGGGGATATCTTCAGATATTCAAGTCAGAGCCTCTATGGCGTCATTTTTGAACTGGCAGTGATTTCATTTACTTTCAAACTCAGACATTCAAGTTAGAGTTTCTTTTACCGAACAGAAGTCTCAAATGTAGATCCTAAAATTGTTTCGTCTCTGTCCCACTGTGCATTTTCAACAGCATTTTGTTTCGCTTGCAAATGTTTGTTGTCTCAAAACCAATTTGTTCATTTGCTGTCGGTTGTTGCTTTCGATTTCTTTGACTTTGATTGTGTTTTCTCTACTTCTTCTCTCTAAAACAAATTGGCGCCTTAATGTTCATTTAAATGGGCGTCATAACAATCTTTCGTAGGATACAATTTAGTGGGAGGTTTTATATTTTTTTGTTATTATTATTTTTGAATTTTATTATTTTTGCATTTTATTATTGCAATCCGTTGCATTTTTGCATTTTATTCGTTATTTGTAACGAATATCTTTTATAATTGTTATTGACACACTTAACAAACTATAAATTAATAATTATATGATTTTAATATCGTATTTATATAAATATTTAATTTATGGTATTAAAGTACAAATTATGAAACAAGTTTTAATTTTTATTTTTTTCATTGTTTTGCAAAAAACACCTTAATTTATTTGTTCATTCGTTATTTTTCGATTGTGATTTCAAATATCGGTCTTTTGTAGAAGAGAGAGAGAGAGTTATTTTTGATCTTTTGATTTGAGATTATTAATAAAAATAATTTATAACTGCAGAATATTTAATAATAATAATAATAATAATAATAATAATAATAATAATAATAATAATAATAATAATAATAATAATATTATTATTGTAATTATTATTATTTTATTTGCTTTTACTTATGTTGGAGATCAGGGTCAACGTTATGCCTTAATTGTATGAGATGACTGCAAAGGTTTCTGGATTCCAGGGAATAGTTTTCTGTTTAAATGAAAAAAAAGACACAAAAATTTATCTTAGGGTCTTGAATTGATAACCTCTAGATATGACACAGGTCTTAAGGGGGGAATTGGTTTTATTAACTTAAAATAATTGTTATTAAACCCAAGAAATACTTGCATCGCTATTTGAAACCATGGAATAAGACATGACTAAAAAATACGGGGGTGTATTAAGGTGTGAGAAATTCTTAACATACATATATGTCAATAAAATCGACAACATGTTTGAACACCTTTATTTGTGCTCCTCAATTCTTTTTAACAAAAGTCCAATATCTCTCCACTGACATTAATTACGGGCAGTTTTGAGAATTTGCCCAGAAACGACACCTATTGAAATTGGTTATGATCAGCCATTATTTTATATGGGTGCCCCCCCATAATAGGTTTTTGACCGATTAAATTCCCAAATTTTGGGAATATAAATCTTATGATATTTTAAACAGATGTGCATAATTATGCGAGATTCGGTCCATTGTTTCTCATGATTGACATAACAACCATCCTTCCTCGTGGGTAATGTATATAAGCTAAATATAATACGAGGGTTGGTCCACAATTTTTTCTACCTCCCATATAACCCTCTCGATTCCTTTTAAAACATAAAAATATTACATAAGTGTTAATGTCATCATAATCTATAGCGCACATAAAATAATAAAACCAAATATTTATACGAGGGTCGATCATAAATTTGTCATTTTGTAAGGGGTAAAACACAAAAAAAAATGCGGTGAAGGTTATTATAAAGTCAGACTGAACCGATTATAAAATTTTTCCTTATTTTGAAATTTGGTACACGCTGATATTGTCATTAGTGTTACAAACTATAAAATTTTCGGATAAGACACGAGAGAGTGGGTTTCTTTGAGGATTGATAACTCTCTTACATATGAAATTTTTAATATCTCGTATTTAAGAATATTTAATAAAATGTTGCGCATTTATGAAATAAAAAAGAAAAGTTTTATGTACTACTTAATTCTTAGATGATACCACTGTGCCCTATCGGAACTTTCAACGTGTTCTTACAATTATTTCTATATCACTTGTAGACACAAAATATTTGAAGAAATAACTGGAATTATGGTTAAAAATTTCCTTTCATTTTAAAATATTGGGAGCATATGATCGCCTAATATATCATGTCTCTATTTGTTTTGTAAACTGTTTTTTTTAATTATTTTATTTCAATTATTTTTATAAAATTTTATTCCATTTAAGTAAACTTTTTTCCTTCTTTTTATTTTTAGGTAAGTTGACCAGATTTTTTAATATATATTTCGCTTCTGAAAATACGTAAGTTAAAGATCTTTATATTATGATAAAAATTTTTATTGAAAAAATGAATTTTAAATCGGACCGATAGTGCAGCAAAATTGTTAAAATGTTAAAATAAATAACATTTTTTTATAAGAATGATTTGATATTTTTTTCAAATTTACAACTTTAATTTTTCATAAATACAATTACCTGTCGATTTCTAAAATTTCCGGGAATTCAAAAAATTTAAATTTCTTAATTTCGTATCATGTCAATTTTTAATAAATTTGTTAATCTTTTTAATCTCAATATAACTTAAGTGTGTGAGCTACTTGAACTGGATATAAAAGCTAAAAATCTCAATCAATTCTGAAGCGAGAAAAAAATAAATAAAATGAACATAAAAAATTTATATTAAAGGCGCATGCGCGCATGATCGAAGAAAACAAGAACTTGAAAACAACATAAATCGTATTTGTAACATAAATTCCACCTGTTGCGCACTTAAGCCCTTTTTGCTTTAAATTGAGAATTTATGGTTTAATAACATCTTCTTTGTTTTGGGTTATAAATCCCCCGAAAACAAGTTTTTTTAAGGTTACAATGCGTTAATAAGAAAGAAATCATATTTAAGTGTAAATTTGATTTATTACATAATTTTGTAAATTATACTCACTCTCGCTGCTCGTTACCATGCAAAAGTGTAATTTGTCATAACTCTATTTTATGGTTTATTAAGTTTTAATTTTTGTTCTTTTTCACATCTTGACCTTAACTTCAAATGTTTGGAATTTTATTATTTTTTTTTTTGGTTGTTAACATGTCATAACTCTTAATTGTTTGTTGTTAAAAGATTAAAATAAAAAAATCTGTTTTCATTATTGTTTTAATAACATGAATGGTCGGTCTATCAGACAGTGTAACCAAATCGGCGTTTTTTGGAAATAATTCTGAAATTTTTAAATTGTTAGAGATTTCATAATGAAATTTCTCATGGTTAGAGTTGAGGTATTTCTAAGTTACTTTGAAGGAGTACAAGCCCCTATATGAGCAGAAGCGTAATCGGTGACTCTCCAAAGTTGGCCATCTCGGTTATGATGATTTTTGAAAAATTCGCTAAAAATTGATTTATAAATTAAGGCTAAACGAATTTTATATATAAATTATCCATGGAAATTATAACGTTTGTTCCCTTATAGTTTCAGAGATTTTTAAGTCGATATAAAATGTAAACCTATTTTACGCATGCTTTTGTAGTCTTTTCAAGTTAACGGACTTAATATAGAAATATGCACCAGATTCTCTATAAAATTCTAATAAATGTTCGTTCAATAAGCATATAAATATATGAATCCGTTAAAAAGTTATATTAATCTGAAGTTGGAATTTTGAAACATAGAAAATCGAATAATGGGATTTTGTCCAAAAAAATTATTGATAATACAATTTTGTTGTTATGAGTGTTCTAGTTTTTTTATTGCTTTCTAAAGAAAACTTAATCGGAGAACTTTATTAGATTTTACTCCTCGTAGAACCTCCACAACTTGATATAAGCACAACCTCATTAAGGTCTGCTCCAAACGGCTACAGCCCTAGTAGCACGTATTCTGGGAAACAATTGGATATATATTATATAGTTTTGAGATCTACCCCTGTAGAGCTTTAAATCGATGTAACACAATCCCTCTCAGGTCTGTCCTAAATGCCTCTCCACACATTCTGTTTATATTACTTTCAATACAGTATGTATTTTAGTTCATTCCTCGTAGCATGATTCCTGAGTAACAGCTGGATACACCCTATATAGTTTTGAGATCTATCCCTCTAGAGTTTTAATTTCATGTATCACAACCCCATTCAGGTCTGCCAGAAAATGGCTTTTATGTAACTATACATGAGATTATGTCTCGAGAGAATTAACTTTTTTTGTATTTTACTCATCTAGAGCTTTAATTTCGTGTATCATAACCACACGCAGGTCTGACGTAAATGAAATATGTGATGTCGTTAATTTGAAAATATGTGATTTTCCCTTTACTTTGGACGTCTGTGTTATCTTTCCTAAGATGCTGAAGGATATTGATTTTCCACCGTCTAGTTCTTTTCCTTGAGATCTTCATTTGGTGTATAAAAGTCTATCTAAAAGATAAAATCAAACCTAAACTAAAATTTCTCTAGTCAAATTCTGATATTTTACATATATTTCTTTGGCAAATGTGTAAACAAAGTGAGCGACTAGAGCACCAAGTAGGGATTTGCTTCTAATCCTCTAAAGCAGCTTAAAACACTTCAGCACAAACATGAGAAATTTCAATAAGTCATTTTAATGACACAAAAGTTGTATATTTATTTAAAAAATTAATCCATTTTGACACACTGTGCCCCATTTGATTGGTCAGGCAGTCAATCGCCCGAACAGTCGTCTCTTTGTAAACTACTCAGTAATAAGATACCAAAAATTAAATTGTTAAATTGATCCAAACTGTCTGGGTGTTCGCCATTGTGGTTTCAACTTGATCAGTTAAGATCTGTGTAATAGATTTCTTTCTTTTTTTCTATTTGTAGTTAATTCAGTGATAAATAGATTCTTTAGTAGCAGCAGCAACCGACCCACTCATGTTCTTGCAAAATTATAAAATTATTTTATTTTAGAAAAAATAATATTAAAAATAATAAAAATAAAATAAAAAACAAAAATGTAAATAAGGAGATAAACAACCTTGTCAACTTGAATTAATCGCATTTATCAGTAAATTTCTTGAAAAAAAATGTGTTCTCTATTAGTTGGGTTTCAATTCATTTTCTATTAATTATGATTAAGTAATTAAGTAAGAAAAAATGTCGGGCTTTGGAATATCTTATATATATTTATATATAAATAAAAATTATTTATACATAAATGATTTTATTAAGTCCGATCGAATTGTAATTGTAAACTTGAGTTCTTAATTATTTATTTGTATGAGATTTAAAGTGATTAGCACATTACTAAGGCACAGTGATTCGGAAACGATTTTTTATACCCTCCATCACCACAAGTTCTATGGAAGATATAATAATTTCGTTATTTCGTGTGTAACGCCAAGAAGTTATCTTCTAAGACTCAACAAAGTATATAGTATATATTATTGCATCACATCAAAATCAGAGTCGATTTAGCTTTATCCGTCAATCTGTTGTTAACGTTCTTGCGCCTGGACTGATTATCTGAATTCAATGAAATTTGGCCGGATTTTCTGTCATTGATAAAGTAGTTTTCTATTTAAACCAAGCCTGTCCAATATTAAAGAAGTTTTATAGCGATATCTCATTCAACCTTTTCTAATTTATCGATAAAAAGTAATAGAAATTAGACATAATTTAACCGTAAAATCGGATTAATAGAAAAAAGTAACAACCTAAAAGTTGCAGACTTTTGATACACCTAAAAACAGTGTGTCACATAGGTTGCAATTTTAAAGTTAATTTTCCGAAATTTATTACAATCATTCATTTTGGTATGAAAATAAATCGCAGGGATTATGCCGGAACCATTATTGACCATCCTCCAATAGAAGACCCTTCCCCGAATTTGGTTTTTAGTTCATAAAATTATTAAATATTGACCAATTTATATTGAAATTAAACTGAAAATTTTTTAATATGTGTAACTAATTTTAAGTATGTAGGTCTAAAATTGGTTATAGCTCCCATTTTAGGCATCTTCCCGGAATAGAGTTTTAAGCTTATAAAACTCATAATACGAGCAATTTTATTTAAAATCGGCACAATTATTTTTCCAACTTTTTTAAAGCGTAAGTAAATTGTCAGATATCAGTCCATATTTGATTTAAGGTTCCATATGTTATATGAATCAAGAGTGTTGAAATTAGGCACAATTACTTACTTTACTTTGCTTGATAAACGTGACCAATTGGACGAATATCGTTCCATATATGGTTATAGATTTTATATTTGCCACATTCCCAGGTTTGTATGTATAAATCTCTAAACTTGTAGGTTATCTCTTAGTTTTAGAGATATTCAAGTCAAAATTAAATTTAAACACTTTATTAGCGTTATTATTTCCTACACCACCTTGTTATAACCTACAGAAGTATTATGCGTTTGTTCTGATGTTTGTGACAAGCAAACAAAAATATTCTATATAAAAATAAAGTATTCCGATAAATTCTGAAACAATTTCTGAGTCGATTAAACGGTGTCCGCTCGGATGGCTTTCCATGCAAATGTTGCATTTAGTTCATTTTACAACCTCAACTGCGGCAAAGTTTTAAACCCCATTTTTACTGTATAGTTTGCTATCTAAACTGCTGTGTAGTTTACAATCACAATTAATTTTTTTATTTAAGTTTTTATATTTTTTCAAACTATAGTTTAGATTTAACTCTAAACTGTAACGTACTTGAAGTCTAAACTATATTCTAGTCCACAAACTAAATTATAGTATAATTAACAACATAACCTACAGTCCACCGTATAATCTTAACTACAGTCTAATAAACAACCAAAACCAATCCAGTCTATTTCAGAGCAGTTGAAAAACTAAGAAATAGTGAAGTTAACAACCTAAAGTATAGCCTTAACCAAAGTCTACCTTTTCAAGAAAACCTTTGCAACCTAGATTGTAATGTTGTAAACCAGACTATAAGGTTTACAACATTAATTATAGTCTGATTTACAACCTTTACAAAAATAGAGAGAAGTTTTACCCTTACAAGCAAAAAAATCCAGTCTGCGTAGTTTTAGCTATAGTTTATAAACTACTGACAAGTTAACAATCTAAAATATAGTCTAGTTTACAACCGTAGTAGTTTACAGCATAAACAACAGTTTAGATTACGCCCTAAACTACATATAATTTTTTATAGTCCAATCTACAATTTTTACTGTAGGCTTTGCTAAAATTCTTGGCCAAAGATTAATTTAATAAATATACTGTAGTCTAGTTTGCGACCAAAACTATCTAGTCTATTTCAGCGTAGCTTTAAACCCAAGCTATATTCTAGTTAACAACCTTTATTATAGTCTAATTTATGATATGAATTGGAATCATTAATTTTAATTGTAGTCTATTTTTCAATCTAGGTTGTAAGTCACACTATTAGGTTTATAACCCAAACTACAGTTTGGTTTACAACCTCAAATTTAGTTTAGTTTAGTTTCAGAATAAAAACACAGAATTTTTATGTTTTTTTTATTAATTTTTTTATTTAGTTTTAAATATTTTTGATTTTTTTTGTTGAAATTGTGTCGCACAATAGTTTTTGTTTATAAATTTAATCCTTTTAGACGAATAATAAACTGCTGTAAAGACAATAATAATAATTATTTGCGTTTGCTTAATAGTCGTTTTCAACTTTTTTTCTTGCTCCAACATTCTTTTCACTTTATCGCTTCATTAGCAGTAGTTACATAAGATAATTAATTAATAATGATAATTTAAGTTTAATTAATATATATTTTTTTGTTTTAAATGTATTTTTAATACATGATTTGCAAACATAAATTTATTTTGTTGTTTTAATTAATTTTTAATATTTAATTTACTTAATAACAAGGCAAAATAATAATTATAATTAAAATTAGAAAATAAAAAACATATTTTACAATAGTGTTTTATTGATTATAAAAAAAATAAAAATTTATTTATAAAAAATGCTTAAAAATTAAAAACAATTGTTTTGTTGTTGTTGTTGTTGTTTTTGATAATAATTCTTGTTGTTTTTTCTATTAATAACAATTAAATTGTTGATATATTTTTGTTTTTTTTGTTTCTCTTTTTAATTAATTTATTTTTTTACAATAATTAAGAGTTGCGTTTTTATTTATTTTGAAAATAAAGTTACACTTTTTTATTTATTTTAATTAATTATTTAGTTAATTTTTTTTAATTAAATTGCTTTAAAAAAATTATATATTTAAACAAATCATTTAGTTTTGTTTAATTAATTAATTAATTAATTTAATTATAATTCTTTTTGCTTCTTTTAATACCCTCCACCACCACAAGTGGTGGTGTCATTCCGTGTGAAACACTAAGAAAGAATCATCCCAGACAACATTTTGTATTAATATTCGTGCAGTAAATCAATATCCGAGTCGATTTAGCGATGTCCGTCTGTCTGTCTGTTTGTTATAGTCATGCTCACATCCACAAAAATTGACAGATTTCAACGAAATTTAGCCTCAGTATTTCTTATAGTCTTGAGAAGTTTCCTATTTAAAACCAGCAAAATCGTTTCAGTATTTTCATTATAATATTATAACTCATTTAGTGTTTATGTGTTTTATTTAAGAAAAAACTTTTATATGTTGTATACGTCTGTGAGTGTGTTTGTACGAACATAACGTATATACTTCACCCGCATTTGTGGCGGAGGGTATTGAAGGTTCGGCACAGCCGAATATAGAATTCATAATTGTTTTTCAATTTATTTTTGGCTTATGTAAGTGTTAAAAAGCTTTTTTATAATTTTTTATTTTAATATATTTTAATTATTTTATTTTCTTGTTAAAAAAAAATATTTTTAGTTTTATAAAAAATATGCTGAATTTCTTTTAAAATCAAGTTTTTATTCAAAAATTATTCAAGTTATTCATTTTAGGATTTTTTTTTTTTCAAAATTTCTTTATTATTAAAATTTCAGTTTTAATTTTTGAAATTCATTTTTTATTCTTTTCAGTTTTTATTCTTGTGATCTGTTAGAGTTACCTTTTTTAAAAGATTTTTGTTCCGATTTATATTGTGACAAGTTTTAATACAGTTTTTTTAAAAAGTTTTTTTTTATTTTTATTAAAAGTTTAAGTTTTTTTCACTAAATTTGAGTATAATTAGAGTATAAAGTGGAAAAAAGAGGTTATATGGGTTTATAGTTGTATAAGATTGAGTATATATTTTCTTTAAATTTTTTTATTATAAATTTTTTCTTCTTCTCTCTTACTTTATTTCTGCTTCGAATTGTATGATTTTTTTCATTTTTATTGTTAAATTGAGCACCAAATAAAACAGATATGATTTGAGGTTAAGAAAAATATCTTCATAATTAGTTTGGAGTTAAAACTGGTAACTAATTTTAGGTTTAAACTACAGTCAAAAGTTTAAACTTTAGTTTGAATTAAAATTTTTAGCCTAAACTCAAGTTATATCATGATAATTAGTCTCATTTATAGTCAATAGGTTAATTTTTTGTATAAACAATAGTTTGTAGCTTAAACGTTAGTTTAATCTATAGTTTATAGATTAAACTGTAGATTACAGCTATAACTAAAAGTTTACTCTTTGCATTTAGCTTGAACTCTAGTTTGGACTTAAGTTTAAACTACAGTCGAGAATTATACTTTAGTTTAAACGATAGTTTATAGATTTTACATTAGTTTACAGCTTAAACTAGTACATTAAACACTGTATTTAGCTTAAACTAAAGTTTATAAACTAAAATCTCGGTCAAACCATAACCTATAGCTTAATTTTCATTTGAAATTCAATTAGCAGTAGTTTAAACTATGATCTATAACTCAAATTTTATTGCGGTAGAGTTTATAGAATAGAGAAAAGTTTAAGGTTTATTTATTATTTAAACTATATTTTCTACTTTAAACTACAGTTTAAACTAATAGCTATAAAGCTGTTGTCTAGTATTAGAGTTTTATTATTGTTTGTATTTTAGTCTGTAAATCTATACTTCAATCCTTTTCCTAAAGTGTAGTCTGAAGTTAAGTCAATAGTTTTTATAGTCATAGTTTAGTCAATCAGCTAAACTATAGTTTTCAGACTAAAAATTTAGTTCGTATAGTGTAAATTTAAATTAAGCTTTAGTCTATGATATACATTTTTTAAGTCTAAACTATAAAATAGTTTTTTATAGTGCAGTTTAAAATTTTAGCTATAGTTTACTCTAAAATCTCAAATAAAGTTTTGTTAACAATCTAAACTATAGTATAGAATATAAAATATATATTTCAATCTAAACTATAGTCTATTTGCAAATTACAGTTTACTTTGCAATTTAAACTACAATCTGGTTAACAAACTACACTACAGTCCAGTTTGAGAACTAAACTACGGTCTGATTTGAAATTCTATTTATAGTCCGGTTTTCAATATAAGCTACAGTCTAGTTTACAACCAAAATTATAGTTTTGTTTACAATCAAAAATATAAACCAGTTTTTTAAACAAAACTACAATCTAGTTTGTAACCTAATCTACAGCCGAGTTTTCAATCTAGACCACAGTTTAGTTTATAATTTAGTAATTTTAGTTGTTACTTAGTTTACAATCTAAATTACAGAACAATCTAAACAATAATCTTTTAAGAATCTTAATTTGTAACCTAAAATACCCTATAGTTTGTAATCGAAACTACAGTCTATTTACAACCTAAGCTGCAGCCTAGTTTGCAATGTAAACTATAGTTAGTTTGCAATCTTAAGCACAGACTAGTTTAAATCCTAAACTACAATTTACTCTACTATAGTCTAGTCAATAGCTTTTACTGTAGTCTTGTTAAAAGTCTTGGCTAAAGACCAGTTTACAACTTTAACTGTGGTACTGTTTACAATCTAAACTGCAGGAGGATCTAAAGTTCAAACTGTATTCTATTCAAGAACCTTATTAGTGATTTTTTAACAGTACTGTCCATGTTTTTCCTCCAATCTATATCAAAATTAATCCTCTTAACCCCAAATGTTGATCTGTAAATTATTTATTTAAACTAAATTTAGTTTTTTTCCTCATAACTTCCTAAAATTATATATAAAAAAAAACTTAAAAACTAATTTCTTTAAAATATATATAAAAAAATTATACTCGTATAAAAAAATATATAATAGAAATGTCTTGAGACAAGTGCTTAAAAAATAAGTGTCTTTATAAATCTTAAGATTTATTTGTTTTTCATTATTAGATTAACTAAAACAAGTGATACGGTTTTTGTTTCCAAAACATAATAACTAAAGGATATAATTTTTTTCCGTCTGGCTTCATTTTACTTTCATACATTTTAATTTTCTTAATCACAACCCTAACTAGATTTATATAAAAAAAGAAAATTTTATTTCTAAGAAAAAATATTAAAAAAGAAAGAAAACAAATTAAGAAAAAATATTTTTGAAATTTTCATTATCTTCTGAACATATTTTTTCATTTTGTTGCAACTAACATCAATATATGATTAATTTTACATCAACTAAAATATTTATTAACTAATTTTGCGATTAAATCCCTTTTTAAAAAATTATAAATCATTTAAAAAAAACATGTTACTTTAAAGCCCTTTTTGCATTCAGCATAAAATGATAGTCTTAATAAAGCAACCCTGTGTTTTCCAATCTTAAGGATTGGCAACACTTTTATTTCTACAGAGTTGCATTTCAATAAAAAGCCGCTAGTTTAAATTATTATATAAACAATTTTTGTTTCTTATATAATTTATCATTCATTATTTCTGTTTCTTTTTTAATTTCGTGCAAAAATACTTTTATTCTTCTTCTTTTTTTTTAATTACTACTTAATTTCCTAAGAAAATTTTTAAATTTGAGGGATTTTTTCTTGTGTTTTAAAAATTTCTAGAAAACTAGTTTTTTTATTCTCAATTTATATAAAATTTTCGCTTAAAATCCAAAAAAAGAATTGTGTTTTAAAATTTAATTTTCCTTTTTGAATTGTTTAGTAATTAATGGTGTTTTCTCTTTATAGGCATTTGTTTAATTTTTAAATGATTTTTATTTTCAAGTTCCTGATTTATTGTGGCTAAGTGGAAGGTTCTCTTTTTATCATCATCTTCTTCTTCTTCTGCTTTAACTTATCATCTAAATTGATTTCTATTATAAGAATTTTCATTGTAAATTCTTGTTTATAGGGGATTTTTCTTTATATAAGTGGAAAAGTGGGGAGTATAGGGGTTTTAGCATAATTTCTTTCTATAAATGTTTATAATATATATGTATGAAAAAAAATTTATATAATTTATTAATGTATTTGTTTCTATTATTCTTTTTCTTTATAAAAATTATGGCAGTCTCTCTAGGTTTTTCATTATTTTTCACTTAAATTTGTTATGATTCTTTTGCTAGAAATATTCGAGTAAAATCAATTATTTCCTTTTGGGGGAGAAGATCAGTTAGAGAAGCAAAAATATTATTATGTGAAGGGTTAAGTAAAGAAAGGAATGTCGGTTATAATGTCTCTCTTATATTAATTGACTTGTAGAAATTTTTGCAGTCTTTGTCCTAAATGGGGAACAACCAAAACTATAATCTCGCTCATAAAGTAAACTACAAAGTTATAGTTTAGTATACAATTTTAATTATAGTCTAGTCTTCAATGTAAACTATAGATTAAGTTTGAAACTAGGGACCTAAGCTAAAATCTAGTACACAACTTCAACTTTAGTTTAGCCAACAACTTAAATTAAAGTTAAGTTTACAACCTTAACTTTAGTCTAGTCTTCAACCTAACCTAGAGTCTAGTTACTATCAAAACAACTTAGTTTAAAGTCTAGTTTGAAGATGACGTGATCAATTTCACTTGGAATTAGATGGTCTTCATTGAAAGTAAAATAACTTTTTGAGTGAGAACAGAGTCAAATTCGTTTGGATCAGTAATTTTTATTTTGTCCAATATATGATATAATATTGCTTTGAATGCCTCTTTAAAAGCCTTCAAGATCCTTAAGTTCAATTATGAAATTGCAACATGTTTCAAGCGGTAAAGAATATTTTCGAAGTGATTGTGAACATTTTAAGAAAGTAAATTTGATGTGAAACCTTTTGGAAGTGATCAACACTATCATAGAGTTTCTATGATCGGTAAATTCAATTATGATCCTGCGATCTGTTTCAAACAGCAATGGAAATGTGTGTTTAAAGAAAATAAGTGTTAATAGAGAAATTTGAAGTGATCAATAGAGATGATGTTACTATAAGAAAAATCACCTTAGGAAGAAGGACCATCTAAGACGTTTCAAGGAGGACTTTCCATAACTTCTGTATTTGCTATAACAAATCGATGATTGTGCAATACGGGATCGTGGAATGCATAAAAGCTACAATGATACATTTCACTGGCTGATGACGAAATTTGCTCAAACTTTTTTAAATTAATGCCTAATTAAATCGAATGAACTTAAGTGAGTTTTGGAATATCAGAATCAGAATTTTAACGGAAATGGTCAATGATGTTATGACTCTCTTATGAAATATATTTTACTACTACAATCTCATATCTTTCAATCATGAAGGAAAGTGAAGTAGAACAGTTTGGCTTCCATTTAGAAAAGTTTGCAATATTGGATGAGAATCTTAAAGATCGCAATAAGGAGATAAAGATACTATATATACTGAAAATTCATGTATCACTATGGTAATTTGGAGAGATCTCATACCAAGAGAAACAGAAGATCGGAATGGATTAAAGAAAAGAGGAGCGAAGTACTTTAAGTCTGTTCTGTTGTCTGGTGGGAATAGAAATGCAATATTGGAAATGCAAGTTTCGCTGAAAAATGCTTTATTAAAAAAGTTTAATTTTTTAAGTCATGGTTTGTAATAAATTTTGTCACGGGAATGTAAGAAATTATTTTGATATGTTCAGTTAAATTTGAAATCCATATATGAACAAAACTTTAATACTAAGCAGGCTTCTCTAAATATGCTAAATAAGTGGTTTATGCTTGATCGATATTGAATTTGAAAATGTATTGAAATATGGATTGATCATGATCTTCAGTTTTCAAAATTATTCACCATAAACGACTGAATATTCTGAGAGCAGAGAGCAGAGTCCCTCTCCCTCTCTTTACTTAACCTTTGACATTATTTTAAATACTCGGATTCTTGCCTCTTTAAACTAACTTCTCCATTTAAACTATTTCCTTATAATTCTGATTTTAACTAAATTCTTTTTGTATCACTAATTAAATTTTTTAATCTAAAATCGTATTTACCAATTAAAATTGTTTAAACTGTCATGTATAAAAAATCATTCATACTTATCACTACTTATTTCCATTAATTATCAACCTTTTTCTATCGCAATCCTTCACTTCATTTTCCATAACGATTTCTAGGATGACGGGTGATACTGCTGAAAATGATGCTGCTATTGCTAATTAATTGCTTAAATGCTACGGTTTTCTAGGTAATCTTTGACATCCCACTATACGACGGATTTGAGGCGATACTCTTTGTTAGTAAAGTTCAGTATGTTGACGTACGGGAGCTGGAATCTTAGACATACCACGTTCACGTCTAGGTGATACGACTGTAGAAACATCTCCTTTCGATTGGGTACTGCCACATGAACTGGCTGCTGAACTACGTTTTGATAGGGACTTTGTGGGTGGTGAACAGCTAGAGGAACGTTCTAAATTACCATTACTATGCACCCAAGCGGTAGTGAAATCTTCATAATCAGGTTTCTTTTGTTGCTGTTGCTGTGAACGGGTTGGTGTAGCTGTTTGAACCTTATTATTGGATGTGGAATATTGCAAAAGAAGAGTTTTCATTTTCTCTAAAATTTGGGCATCATTTTTAGCACTAGAGGCTGCTTCCAACAGTTGTTGGGCCAAAGGAGAATTGGCATGATTTTTAGTAGGTGAAGTAGTTAAGGAAGCAGTGCATCCCTTAATACGTCTACCATTACTATCGTAAAGTATATGTGAAGATCTAGTCTTAGAATTGCGTTCAAATGGTGATGAACCATTAGTATTAGGGGTAAAGGTATCACTTGTTAGAGTGGGACGTTTACGGCCACCATTCATAACACTGCGACCACTCCAGGTATTGGTAACATCACGGCCAGGCTGACTGCCCACAGAAGGTGCTGGTGATTTACTTTTTCTAGACTCATTTGTTAAACCTATAGAAGTGGGAGGTTTCCTAACTGATCGATAAACGGGCTTAGCACGACTAAACACTGGCAAAGCGGTGCGTGAGTGTAAATCCTGTAAACTTCCGGTTGTATTGCAAGTGCTATTGTCAATGCTACGTCTGCGTTGGGGTGTAGCCATGGGTGAAAATGGTATTTTACTTTTATTGTTTGTTGGTGCTGTTGCAGCTTGTTGTTGTGTTGTGGTCATTTTTGTAGGTTTCTGTTGTTGTTGTTGTGGTTTCTTATTCGAATTTACAGTTGTTGACACTTTAGCCGCATCAATTACATCATCACCCTCATCATTAAGACCAAATATTTTATTGGAATATCCAGTTTTTCTTAAGCCAGTATTTGTGGCAATATCCACTGTTATTTCATCGTCTGTTATAAAAACACCTGATTGTTCAAATTTATTATTAGCCAAATGTTGTTGTTGCTGCTGTTGCATCTGTTGCTGTTGTTGTAAAGAGTTGGCGGCAATTGTGGCCACATTTAAAACTGCTGGCAATGATTGTGGCCCCATGTCATCAATGTGGTGATGATGATGTGTCATTAAGATGTCATCGTTTTGTGTATAAAGATTATTTTCCATATTTTCTGGTGTTTTTTGTGATGTTGTTGCATCTTCACTGGGTGAAAGTTGAGAATCACTTGATGTTTGATCATGACGCGCTAAAGATTTAAATTAAAAAGGAAATAAAGATAAATAAGCGTTATTATAGCAAATTTTGAGTAGTTAAAAATAAATTAGACTGGAATTTGAAATTTTTTTGCACATCAAAAATTAAATTTTGCAAAAGAAAAAAAGCTGTAAAAATAAAGCTTTGTGAGGAGCTTTACATTCAATGAAAAAAGAGCGAATTTTTTTTAAATTTAATAAATAAATGTAAAAGCTTTTAAAGCGTTTACGTACGACAGCAAATTGTAATTAAATCAAGAATTTTAAGGCTTTTAAAAGCTTTTACATTAGTTACATTATTATATTCAATAAATTTTATTGAAAGTTCAATTGTTTAGTAAATTATTGAAAGCTTTAAAACTCTTTAAATTTAATGAAAGCATAATGAATTTGGAAAATTATGTAGGTTTTGAAAGCTTTTTAAATAAGTTTAGTGATTCAGAAATATATTGAAATATTAAAATCTCTTCGGAAGCATTTAAATTTTCTTAAAGCTTAAAGCATTATATTATGTTATTTTTATCAAGCTTTTTGTACATTTGTAAATGCTTTCTAAGGCGTTTACATTAGATACACAAAATTGTTGTTATACCGAGTATTCTATTAATTTTATTGAAAGCTTAATCATTTAGTAAATTATTAAAAACTTTTAAAACTCTTTCAAATTTTATTGAAAGCTAAATACATTTGTAATATTATGTAGGTTTTAAAAACTTTTTAAGCTTAACGATTCGGAAATATATTTAAAGCTTTTAAATTTTCTAAAAAAAGTTGATTTTTAAAAAGCTTAAATCATTTCAAATATATAAGGTTTCAGAGAGAAATATTCTTTTTCTGATTTCACTTTATAAAAAAGATAAAAATTGCGATGAAAACTTTTTAAATGTTTTTTGTTAAATTTTAAAGTTCTTTAAATTTTTTAAACCTAAATAAATTTGTAAATTTAACATCGAAAGCTAAAAAAGTTATTTTATGTGTGTGTGTATTTTTTTCGTTAAAATAAATTTTTTGCTGCAAACTTTTAAGCTCAACATCAAATTGAAGTAATTTTTTCTTACATACTTTTATGAGTTTTTGTTTTGTTGCATTTGTGGAAAAGTTTTCATTTAAACTTTTCTTATTGAAAAAACAAAGTAATAAAAGGTTTTTGTTGTATTTTTGTAAGATTTATGAAAGCTTTAGGAAATGAGATGATCATAAATGTTTAGATAGAAAGTTGAAGAAAAAAACTACATTTTGGCAAACATTTTAAAAAGCTGAATTTTTAAATAATTTTACCAAAAATTTAAAGCTCTTGATAAAGCTTTATTGAACTTTGAAAATTTATTTTTAAAAAGAAAACTAAAATTTATGAAATATAGTTCTTTAAAAAGCTTTTTTTATTCAAGTAAAGCTTTATTGCGGAAAACTGTGAGTTTATTAAATTTTTCTTATTTATTTGTTTCTTGTTTACTTTAAGTTTAATTGAATTTAAAGAAAGTTCAAGAGGTCGATATAATTTTGTAAATTTTTGCAAAAAATAAAAATAAAAAAATAGTTTTTCATTTCTAAATCCATCTTACTTGCAAAAGGTTTTGTAAATTTAAGAACAAACTATTTAGACTGGAAAGTTTTCTTTGAACGTTACAATTTTTAAGAGGAAAGAGCTTTCGGTGTTTTATTGAAAGTTTTGCATTTTAAAAGCTATTTTTTATTTTTGTATTTTAAAGACATTTCTTAAGAAAGCTTTTAAGGACAATTGTTTTTTAAAGGCTTTTAAAAATATAAATAGTGTAGAATAAATAATTAAAAAATATGTTGGATTGATTTATTATTTTTATAAAAGCTTTAAATTCCCCTAAAACCTATTTCTGATCTATTTCCAATCATTTGTAATGGAAATTTTTGGATGGTCTGATTTCAATTCTTATCATGAAACATAAAACTCACCATTATTTTCAGCGTCATCTGTTGAGGCCTGACTGTGTAAGGATTCGCGCTTCTGGGCATTCGATTGTATAACACCCAAACTGCGATAACCCTCATCACTAATCTCACTGCCATTATCACTGATATTCTCAAATTTATTACTATTATTTCCAATTGTATCACCATTCTGGCCACCATGGCCGCCACCCAATGCTGACGACTGCTCATAATTATCATAACCAACACCATTCACAATTTCAGCAGTGATGGGCAAAGATTTTGGACCACTTGAATACGATTCCAACGAGGATTGCTTTTTACGCATATCAGTTAAACGTCTAGGACTAGGTGACATAGAACGTCTAGCCAAATTGGGTGATGTCAAAGAGTTAGGACTGGGATGTAATTTATCCATATTTAAATTGTGATCTGATTGATGATTGTTATTGTAACGACGTTGTGCTGTAGTAGGACTAGGACTGCGATTCTTATTGAGACCTCCATAGCCGGGCGATAAAAGAGAAGTGGTTGACGAAAAATGTGTAGTCGAAGCTAATGAGGTATTATTTGCATTGGTTGTGTTTGAATTAATCTGGGAAATCATTTTGCGTGTAGTGGGAGGTGATCTGGAAAAGAGAGAACGGAAAAGTTAATGATTTTTTGTTTTTTGTTTTTTTTTTTTTTCGCAGATTAATTCAAGTGTTAGATATTTTCATGTTTGATTTTGATGTCGTGTGAGTTTTAAAATTTGTTTACCATGTTGTTGTATTTCTATTAATCGCATTATTTACAATTCATTGAACACAATTAACTTAAGCTTTACTGGCTTTAAATTTCAAAGCCCTTTGACATTTTACGGTGGGAGGTGGGCTGATTGTGTTAAATGTTTAATTAATTTTAAAAAAATTAATTTTATTAGAATAACATTATGAATTAAATTACTTTCAATTTATTAATTTGTATCCGTAAAGTTGTCATTCTCCCATAAATTTACTCCCGACTTGATGCCATTGACAGGCTTTTATGTTAAGTTCAAAAAACAATATTACTACGTTTTAACTTGGCGCTTGTATTGTAATTGAAATTTAAATTAACGTTATTTTACATCGTCGGAGACAGTGACAACGCCATACAGGTTGACGTCTTGTCACCTTACAACTAATTACAGCCTGTCAAATTTAAATATGCATCTGGCTTTTGTTATTTACTTTTACAAACGAGATTAAATTACAAATTCTGTTCTTATTTATTACTTTTTTTTTGTAATTTGCAAATGAACAGTGGAGCGAAAGTGAACAAAAATTGCACTCTCATTAGAACTGATGACATCACCCATTACCAGGAAGTGATCGTTCCCACGATAATTGGATTTGCATTCCGGAACGAAAATAGTTACACTCGGCCAAAGATTGTCCACCCAATGGCAGCTGTACCAAATGAAAGTTTAATCCCCAAAGTGGAACAACTGCAACAAACAGGAAGTGATCCCAGCTTACAATCAAAATCCTTGAAGTGTCATTAACCATAATCTCTTCAATCGGTTTAAATCCATAAAATGCTTTAAGCGACTTTAATTTGTCAACATAATTCCAATTAAAAAAAAAACGCGAAAAATAAATATATTACCTGATAAATAACAATATTTATTTAAATATTTATCTTATCTATTAACAAATTATTTATTGTTTTTTTAATTCACATTTTATCTATTAATATTCTACCAATAATCTCATAAAACGACCACTCCCCTGTGATTTACAATTGTTGGCAAAAAATGTCCCGACTGCCATTTTTTCCTTTTCTACAAAAGATCTACGACTTCGATCACAAATGTTATGAAAAATTTATTTATATATGGATTTATAATAAAATTAATCACTTTTTAATTAAAATCATGATGATGTTGATGATAATAATTATAATTATTACGTTGTTGATCATAAAGATGATGACGACGATGTCTTTGTTAATAAATATAAATAATAAATGTTTATTATATCGATGTATGGTGCCGATTTAACCAACCCATTTGTCATATTCATTTAACTACCATAAAATTTGTAATACCGCGTAATCATTGGCATTAAAGATGCTAAATCAGTTGGTTAATGTTGTTTGCTGTGTTGCACAAAATCAATTTTACATATGTTGCAAGTTGTTGTAATAGCTGGGGATAAAGAACTGGCTACAACAATACCCAGCAATATGTGTAATTATAAGAAAGATAAAATGTAATTAGTCTGAATACAAGGCCAGATGTAGGCCCTTCTGTAAGCCAGACCGTATGTTAGGTCTTAAGCAAGATTGTAATTTTGTGTATAATCCGACTATATGGACTTTGGGAGAACGTTATAATTTTTAAATTATAACGTGGATGTAGAATCCTTGAAAGGTACCTTTTCGCTTATGTCGGACTTTTACTGACTGAAAATCACCTACATCGTTAAGAATTTCTTTGCGGGTCTAGTTAGCACTTAAGCTACATCCATAACTTGTCCACATTCTAGTGCATGTCTTACACGTTGAACAATTCGGGCAGTTGGCGTATTCTATTTTGCATAGGTTATTTTATATTACCCTCTATGTCCTGTAAGAAAGATACCGTCATGTGGTAATTTAACTCCTCATGTTATCGTTCCGTCCAAGCCTTTATATGCGGTATTAGACGATCAGTCCATCGCCACTTTTTGAAATTCTCCCATCTCTATTATAAATTTTTCCGCCCACGAGACATTTTTTCCCTTATTTTCACTAACAATTTGATATTTTATCTATATGTATATTCCGTATTTATCTTCTGTCACCAGATCCGAAGAAATCATTCCGGAGATTATGCAGTCATGAAAAATGTAATCTTGTCTGTAAGTTGTAAAAACTTACAGACTATTATCCAGATACAACTGTAAGCCACACTGTGGTCTCAAACTATAGTCTCATCTAAAAGACAGCCTATAGTTTAGACTAACTATAGTCTATAAAGTAGACAATAGTCTCGTTTGAAAATCAAGCTGTAGTCTCTTCTCTGAACAAGTCAATAGTAAATAAATGTACCCCAAACTTTTAGTTATAGTCCAAACAATATCAAGTTTAAAATCTAGTCTATATCGGAGATATTAGTTAAGTCTATAATCCAAACTCTATTAGACTATATTTGGGGTATAGTCCTGGATAAATACTCTAGACTTTAATATACTTCATGCTATATTCTAGTCATTTTCCGAAGATTCATTTTAAAGTACATCATTAATATTATTCCAGACTAAGTGTTCGATTAAAGTACCGAACATAGAGTAGTATTATAACGTGTCAAGACTATAAATTAGTGTAGGCTTATGTATGTGGTATAATCTTAATCAGAAACGCTACAGAATTCCAGACTACATTAAGCAATACATCAATATATATTCTATCCTATTCGCTAGACCACACTCCAGTCTTAATTGAGAAATAAAAACTGAATAATATTTCAAACCGGCAGCAGTCTTCACAAGGTTCTATACAAAAATTTTACTGGGATATAAAATGTTGCATGAACACAAGTAGATCTAAAACTGCATACACATATAAATACTTACCTTTCAAATATCACCTGTGCCTTGTGTAGTTCGATACCACCACCATTTGTTTGTTGATTGGCTCGCGGTATTAAACGTGCAGCCACCGATGAACGATGTTGAGCTTTACAACGACAAGGATCATGTTTATCCAAATAGTGAGAGAGTGTATCCCAGCCACCGCCAACACGCACCATGACGTGTGAACGTAAAATCTGCAATGAAATTGTAAATAGAAAATAATAAAAAAAAATAGTGAAGTGAACATCGTAGATGAAAAATTTGTTTTTAATAAATTTGTTTATACAAATTAATTTTAATCAAAATTGAATGATCACCCAGAGGAGATACGAGAAAGAGACTCTACATAGGAATTGAACATGTGCATTTATAGACAGATACTTTATTAAAATTTATATAAGAATGTTTATTATTTTTCTCCCTCTCTCTCTCTCTCTCTCTCTCTTTCTCTCTCTTTTGGTTTAATGTGTTAAAATGGATGGTTTAGTTGGTTGTTTGTTGTTATTGTTGCTGTTGCAAATTCATGAATTACAATTATAATTTATCTAAGATTTAGTATGTGGAAGTAATTATTTCTCTATAAATCATGTAAACATTTTATTATGGCATCGGGGTTGAGTGATGTAGAGCAAATTAATTAAAATTTTTCTTATTAAAAATGATATTTGAAGATAAATTCTTTAAAGGCGCGTGTGTATGGAGTGGCCATATGCAATCAACATAGAAGTTGCATGTTTAAAATTGTTTGTTTGATTGGAATTGAGAATTTTGATGAAAATGATTGACAGTTTTGAAAATGTTAGTTGAAAGAAGAATAAAAATATAACAAACTGTTATTTTTCTATAGAATAGATTGCGGATTGAAATTATTACTTTTAATAGGGGAAGGAAAAATGTTTAACCGTTATAAATGTCTGCCATTAAATGGTCTTTCGAACCTGGATCAAAATTGTTAACTTAAAGATTTTGTTTTATAAATAAATTAAACTTTTAATATTTTTAAATTAGACATTTCCTTATTACACAGAAAAAATATTTAACTTAAAATAAACATTTTAATATTTAATATTCTTAACCATATTTCGATTTTATTTAAAATTTGTTAATGTTATTTCTTCTTCGTGACAAGGCAAATCATCAATGTCTCCTTGCAATAACATCTTTATTGTTGAAAATCAATAAACACTAAAAATTACCAAATCAGAAACTTCCCTCTCAGCAATCAAGTACAAATAATTTATATGACGTGTTAATAAAATCTTAATATTTATGAAAACATTAACTGACATACATGGCTTATATTTTGTAAGCCAGTCTGGTGGATAGACGGTCGATCTGGTAATCTTACAAATATGAACATGACGACCCATTGCTTTTGGCCATAATTGGTAACACATTTTTAAGCTAAAATTGTGTCGGTATGCAAAATTACTTTAATAATTTTTTTATTTGGATTTAAACGACAATTGTTTTTGTTTTAATGAATAAAAATTCGTGAGGTGTTTACGCAAAAATATATTACAAAATCTTAATTATATCATTATATCTTTATTTTACTTCATAAACTTTAAAAAAATTATTTTTGAAAACAATTTGGGTGAGAAAAAATTATATATAAAATTAATTGATAAAGCATGTTCATAATAATACAAAGATTTCGAAAGCCATGGAAATTGAGGTAATGAACTGATATTGGAATTGAAACTAAGGCAGAGATAAATGGGATTTGAACTTGCTTTTAACTAAAAAGCAAGTTTGAACTAGAGCTGAACCAGAACAGAGCTAAAAGATAACTGGAAGAGAACTTATTGAAACTAGAATGGATAGTAGGGTCTAGGAAAGACCTAGAAGAGCACTAATAGGAAACCTGAACAGATATAATAGAAAACTCGTATGATATTAGAAAAGAAATAGTGATGAATTGCAACTTGACTAGAAGAAACTTAGAACAGAGCTAGAACAGAACTAAAACAGAGCTAGAACAGAATTATAACAGTGGTAGAACAGAAGTAGAACTGAACTAGAATAGATCCATACTACTTATAGAATAGATCTGGAACTGAACTAAAACTGAACTATAATCTAAAAAAGAATCTAAACTTCAATTGAACTGTAACTGAAATAGAATCTGAACTTGAATTGAAGTAGAGATAAGGTAAAATCTGGTTTAGACCTAAACTAGAATTTGAACTTGAATCTAAACCAGATTCTGAAGTGTAAACTGAACTAGAACTTAAACTGAAGTATAGCTAAGATAGAATCTGAACTAGAACTAAACTAGATTTCGAACTAGAATATGAACTATAATCTGAATTAGAACATAAACTTGAATTTGAAGTGGAGTCTGAACTAGAATCTGTACTAGAATCTAAAGTAGAATCTGAACTAGAGTTGAACTAGAACTTAAATAAAACTGAATTAGAACTGAACTTGAATCTCAACAAGAATCTGAAATGGAATCTGTACTAGATCTTATCTAAAACTGAACTAGAATGTTAACTTCAATCTGAGTTAAAATCGGAAATAGAATTTGAACTGGAATTTGAACCAGAGCTGAGACCAGAGCTGGTTCTGAACCTGGACTGAACTAAAATTCAAATAGAGGTGATGATATGATAGAAATGATCACTTTTAAACTTTATACTTACCCGAACAAATATTAAAACTTTGGTGTCACCGATACGGTATTTGCCTTCGGATACACGAACCATAGGAAATTGTGATGGACAAGTACACTTTTCCACCAAATCTCGGACCTGAAAACAGAGAAAAATATAAATATTTAATAAAAATCATCAAATGTTAACTTAATACTTTCTAAGTCATCATTTCAAGATCTCAAATTTCCCAAAACTGCTTAATTGAGCCCTGACCTATTTTTTTACTTTAAATCTCTTTCCCAAGAAGAAATTCAAAGAAAAATCTATGTCATATTAAAACAATAAATGAATATAATTTGTAAATTTTTGTTTATATTTGATAAAACCATAAATTCAATAAACATTAAAAAATATCTACATAAGACATAACTGCAAACAAAAGTATCTCAAACCAACAATCTAAAACAATATTAGATTGAAGTGAATTTTTGAGAGGCCCATGAAGTAGACGTAAGAAAAAAAAATCAAAGAAGAAAAATAGTAATAAGTAGAAGAAGCCAAAGGAGCATCTAAAAGAAATGAAGCATCGCCATCTAAGGAGCGATCACGCAAAACTATTAATTTTGCATGATTGTAAATGTCAGATTAGGCGAAAATTCATTCAACATTGTTGTTGGATAAATATTAATTTAACAAATCGGCAAAAGAATTACCACCATCAGCCAAAAAGAGCCAACCAGTCAACCAGCCAGTCAGCCAGTCAGCCAGAGAGTCAAAGATAAATAAATGAACTTCCTAGTAACTAAAGGAAAGACATTTAATGCAAACAAAATTTGCCATACGATTCATTTCATTTCTGCTTTAAACGAAAGTCAAATAAAAGGTCAGAACTTAATGTGTGTTTTTTGTGTTTTTTTCTTGTAAAGAAACTGAAAAAAACCTTTGAATTTAAGCAACGCCAGGAAAACCCTCCTCTTTGTTTACGATACGAATACTATAACCAACAACCACTACTTCTACTCCTTCGATCGACAACAAAGTCCTCAACAACAACATCAGCTGCAACATCTAACACAGAAGTCTTGTGTTGTTGAGGTTTATTAAAAGGAAAGAGAGAATCTACTTACATATCATCATGATCGTGTTTTAGGTAACGTACATGTGTACATAGAGTGCACTTTGTTTGGCGCTACCTTATTGTAACATTGTTGAACCTTTAAAGTGGCCCGTGTGTTTAAAGACAGACGAACAAACAGATAGACAGACAGACAGACAGACAGACAGACAGACAGACAGTTTTCCACTAAACAATAATAATAATACAAAACATCTAAAATAAAAACAATAAATGACATGGAAACTACCTAAATGCGAAACACCATTTCCAAAAGGGCAATATTTGGAAGTATCGGATGTCGAGGTGAAGATTGAATTAATGAAATCTTAAAAACTGTCTGTTCGCCTTAGAAAAACGTCTTAAAACGGAACTCTGGAAATAATTTGCATTGGAATGGAAGCAGAAATGATTTGGAATAGAAGAATAAAAACTAAGCGGAACTGGAGAAGAACGAAATCGGAACAATAAAAGATATAGACCAGAACTAAAAACGAAATACGACATAAGATAGAACGAGGAATATAACTGAATCGAAATAGAAGAAGAACTAGAAGATGAGCGACAAGAACGGAACAACAATAATTAGAACAAAACTAAACGTGAAATAGAGAAGAACTGTAAGGGTATAGAACGGATCTGGAGCGAACTAAAACGAAAATTTATGATAATTTCAAGAAAACTAGAACAGAACTTGAAGTAGAACGTAATTGGAAAATAATTTTAAGAGAACTTAAAGCGAGCTACAGCAAAATTACAACGAAAAATAGAACTGATGAACGAATAAAGCAGGACAAAAACATAGCGGAACGGTAGCAAAACGGGCACGGGACAAGAATAGAACTAGTGAAACGGTAGCAGAACGGGAACGGAATAAGAATAGGACTAAACAAGAATTAGAAAAAAACCAGAAGTGAAATACAACGAAACTAGAACGCAACTTGAAAATAAATTCAGAGAACTACAACGGAAATTGAAGGTAAAATCCAAGAGAATTAGATCAGAAGTAGAACGCAGATGGAAAATAATTTTAAGAGAGCTGACTAACATAACTAGAACTATTGCATAAATAGAATGGAACGATAAATTGGACTGAACTAGAACTAGTAGATGAAATATAACGGATCTAGAATATAATTAGAACATAATTTGAAGAGAAATAGAGAGCAGCAAGAAAAATAAGAAAAGTTATGAGAATTTTATTGGAAGTGGAATGGACTTGAATTTCAAACGATTTGTCCAAATTTCGATGTTAAAGATATATTTTCTGAGATATTTGTAAAGTCTCAAACCTCTGGAAATAGTGTAGAAGAAAAATATAACAGAAAAGTAGTTGTTGCGTATTGTACTCGATTACAGTGGAAGACCAATAACATACAATCACAACAACTACTTAAAGCCTGTTGTGTGGGGCCAGGCAACCAGGCAGACAATAATAGTAAACCCATCAACATGGGTATTGCATAAATTCACGCGCTCCAAACAGATCTCGCGTACATGTATCATTGTCTAAACAAATAATCAAACAAATAAGCTCAACAGTAACAACAGCAGCAGCCGATGCAGCAGCAACAATCGCTTACATGAATTCGTATCGAACAAACACAAAAAATACAAACAAACATTAACGGCTTCTTTATAGTCTGACCTCTGTGCTCCTGATAGTTTTTTTCCTATATTTTGTTGTTGTTGTTGTGATAACATTTTTTTGTTGGTTGGTAGTTTAATTTTATGTTGCTTGTGTTTTTGTGGTTGTTGTAAGTCCATCTGTTGGGTTGTATACATTTTTTGCTATATTAAAGTTTGTTTTTAGTTGTTGGTCGTTTTGGGGTCTTTAAATCACAGTTTTTATTATTATTATTGTTGTGAATGGAGTTCCTTTTTTTTGCGGCTTGTTACTGAACTCAGATATTAAATGGAGTTGGCCGCGGGCAGGATTATAAAGAAATGTAATGTTTAACAATTTATTTAGAATAGAAAAATGATGTTCGGAATTAAAGGTAAAGATTGCATTCAATTAAATCGCCTGTTTCTGGCGAGGAGGAATAAACTATAACAACAAACAATAATCGTGTTGTACTCATATGAAAAATAAACTAATACCTATTAATACCTTCTTCTAGTCCATCCATACTGTTCATGTAAGAGTAGGCGATTTTCTCAAAAATCATTATAAGGATTTTTTTCTATATATTATTGTATGACTATTTTCTAAATTATGTCATGTCCATATAACCACTATTAAGATCGTGTAGCATTTTAAGAGAAAAAACAAATTTGCTCGTTTAATTTTATAGAAAACGATTTTTTTCTATTAAGCGGAGAAGAAAAAAAAACGAAATTTCATTTTAATGTTAAATCGTGTTGATGCATAATTTTCTGAACGATATTTATTTTAGTTTTTTTGTTGTTTTCTTGTTGAAATCTGTTCGCTTTGTTTTAAGGTTTCATTTTGGTCATTGAAAACTTTTACAACTCACGCAATGTTCGTTTACAATTGATGGCAAGAAACCGCAAAATGATTAGTTTTATTGTTGCCTTTTAAGTCGGAAATTTGTAATGTGTTGTTGATATGTAAATTAGATGGAAAATTTGAGTTTATTAAAGGTTATATTATGGAAAAATGTATATATTTTTCTATAATTCCTTTGAAAAGTAGTTTTTAAGGAGTGTTAAGAATAATTTGTAATGTGGTGAGAGTGGAGGAATGATCTCATATGGATAGAATGGTTAATTTGAACTAAAATTCAAGGTACTCAAGGTACGTAACCTGAATCACCGGATGGAAAGTATGATACAACATTGAATAATATCAGGCTCGAAGGACCATATAGTTATTTGAAAAATATACCAAAAATTCCATTAATATACGGTGTGAATATGATGTGAATACATATGTAATGGCAGATTCTAAGTTAGAATTCAATAAATATATTGAAACTAAGTTTTTTAATTGGAAGAAATATCCGGTTTGAAAGACCATAATAAGTCAATTAAGTTAATTATACTTATTGCTAAGATTTGGCGAACTAAAACAAATGGAATGCTGAAATTCTATGCATATATTGACTATAGTTTGTATGTTGGAAGGAGGATGTAATAACATAGTTAAATGGCATCCAATTCGAAGGACCATAATAATATAATTAAGTTAATTGTACTTATTGTCCGAATTTGATATTTTAATAAAACAGCAGCAAAAATTCGGTTAATGTAACTTAAAACGAGTGAAAGATTTTTAGTTAAAATGAATACGGTATGCGCAACACGCTACTTTTCACATACTTATTAAAATTTGGTGGTTTCAAAACACAGATGACGGGAAATCGGGAAATCTCTTGAGATCTTTCTCAAATAGTGAGCTGTGTGAGTATAAGAAAATAAATTTTTTTTCATTGATAGGAAAAGTAAATATGTTTAGACCAACTAAGGGAGATCCATTTCATTCAATAGGTAAGCCTACTTGATCCTGATCTTAAAATTGTCTATTAAAGAGTTAGATCGAAAAATTCTTAACATACATATATGTTAATAAAATCGAAGCCACTAAATTTACAGTTTAAATTTTTTATTTGCTTTTTTTTGTAAACATTCCTTGATGTAAATTTCGGTTTCTATAGATCCCGTTGTAACATATGATTGGCTTCTTTTGCAGTAACTGTATATTGCTTGCTGCTTTTGAATCCTTAACTTTTCTTCAATATATTCTGGAACAGCAGTAACAAAATACTTGTAAACAGGAAGTTGGAAAAAATCTAGCAGTATATACGTTTCGTCATTCATTATGTAGTAAAAAAATTAAAAAAAAAACTTTACTTCAATTTCCATGCTCCGTCTTTGGACTTCTGTCTCGTAGTGAACCATTCCTTCAACCTGAACCAAGTTTTCTATCAACGGACAATGTTTCCCCGTGCTGGTCAATAACCGAAAACAGTTTGAACGCTTTTCCAACTTTTTGTAGGACAAAGTTGGGTTTTGTTGAATGATAAAAAAAATAAAAAATCGATCACTTTGTTGCTCCCATAATTCTCGTCTTATTGCCTCCCTTTCAATCACAAAAATCTTGCACGCTGTTAATTTTAAATTTATATCTAATTTAATCTCTAACTTTTTTTGACATGTTCCCATCACAATCTACTTTTTTACAATATAAAATTCTATAATTATTCGTTTATTCTCTGACTACTGTTGCTATTTGCTGTCATTTTGATTGCATTTAATTGTTGAAACAAAGGAACATTTTAACAAGCATGAATGTTATATACGGCTATGCCGAATTTTCAATACCCTCCATCACAAAAACCTAAGAAATAATTTCATTATGTTTCGTACATGTAGATTATACGCACTTGCACACTCACATATACACTCTCAAATACATGATTTATATATGAAATCATATATATTATATGTAACAAAGAAAGCTTTATGAGTCATAAAATTAGTTATATTTTTGGTCATAATTTTTTTCTACTGAACTGATTTTGATAATTTCTGGAATAATGAGTAACGAGATATATATTTTTATTATGATATGATATGATATGATATGATATGATATGATATGATAGAAAAAATTTATTCTAATTTGTCGATTTATAATTGATAATTTTACGAAAGTTGTTCGCTTTAATTTAGGGGATGTCTCAGATATCGCTCTATATCTTTTAACATACTGAACCGATTTTATAGGTTTTTAATAGGGAACTACTATATCAAATACTAAATTTCATTTAGATCTACCAATTATTGCGATTGTGAGTGAGCGATATACGGACATAACTAAATTGACGCTGATTTTGATTTGATGCAAGAATATATATATACATTATGGGGTCTTAGCGTTACACATGGAATGACAAAGTTAATATACCCTCTTCACCACTTGTGGTGATGGAGGGTATAAAAAAAATTAATAACAGTAATATTAAATCAAAAACAACAACAACATAAAGTGCAAAAAGCCAATCACACATTAAAATGACAATTAATTATAGTGTTTTAGCACAAAATCATTTAAGTTGTTTTTCTTTTTTTCATTATTATAATAATTGTGGTCATGGTTTGTCAAACTCATAAGTGAAGCATTAAAATGGAAGTGGGTTATGGCTTTCAAATGTATTGATGATTGAAGGTGCTGCTGCTGTTGCTGCTGATGTTGCCTGATATTTTTGCTGCTGCTATAGAAATGTTTAGTTACAAGCCAATGGCGATGGTGGTGTAACTATTCACATTAGCAAAAACTGAATAAAAATAAAAATTATTAATAAAAATAATCAACTTGATGTTGTAAAATTGATAATTGTGATTTATTGTTAATGTCACATCATTGCGGTTTTATAGAAAATAAATTTTGATAAATTAAGAAAAAAAATGTTGTATGAAAAAATATTTTGTTTTTTTATGATTTTTTCTTCTTTTATTTAAGAAAAAAACCTCTTTGTTATAAAAATTTTGCATTATCAATGTATATTTTTTTAAGCGATTTATTGTGAGAAGATATACACCGCAAAAATAAAATGGCAGTTAAGTAAAGTGAAAATTTGTTTATGGCATTTAAATGATCATTATTAAAAGACCATTCACTGATCGATTCGATAACGTTAAATCATTGTGTTTACGCGCATTTTAAAGATAGTTTTTTTCTTCGGTTTGATTCCTCCTTTGTAGACTTAATGGTGTGTGTTTTAAGGCGTTTTGTGTTTGAGGTTATTATTTCTGTTTTCCTTTTGTAAGATCAGTAAGTAGTAGATGAGATTTCAAAATATCCCTCCGACAAGAAAAAGAAATAAGTAAAATTTATAAGTATTTAAATATAATTTTTCACTATTATGTTTTTTTCTTCTTGTTTTGGGGTGTTTAAAATTGATAAGTATTACAAAATTATTTGATTAACTCTTTAAGGGAGCAATCATTGGAGTGAAGTTTCTCTTAGAGGAGAAAAGCGGTAATCAGTTGCATAAAGTCTAACTTGTTAAATTTATTATCCATAAGAATTAGTGAAAAATCACAATAGTTATGAGGATCATTATTTAGCTTAGATTTTCACTAAATTTCTTGAGTTCTCGCTAATGAAGTATTTTCTTTCAAAAAAGAGTGTTGTGAGAGTTTCTTTTGAAGACGGAACACAAGAATCAATTGCGTAAAGTCTTACTAGATTAATTATATTTTTAGCGCAAATTCTTAAGAATTGGTGGAAGATTTCGGTATGAGGACCTTAACTTAAATTAAACATTCACCAAATTAGCCAAGTTATCGTTAATGAGGTATTTTCTTTCATAAAAGAGTGTTGCGAGAATAATTTGGATTGAAAATTATTATGACAAAATGTTATTTTATGTTGGTGGAAGAAGATCATGATTTAGCTTAGACTTTCACAAAAATGTCAAGTTACCGTTAAAGGTGGTTATGATTTCAGAAAGAGCATTAGTAGTCGAAAAAATGTGAAATACATAAGTGAAAAAAGGAAAACAAAGCCTTAACAATGAGGCAAGAATTTTTAAAGGTAAATAGAATCTAAAAAAATGAATTTATATTGGTTGAAGTCCTGGCTAATGCTGTGTATATCACGAACAAACTTTTACAAACGTAGAGTGGCGATAAAAGTGTTTCATAAAAGTGAAAATAGGAAAATAATACCTGGAATTTTAGGCAAAAAATTCAAAAGTAAAGTGATTCTAAACTAACACAAATTTCCATTATGAAAACTAAAACCTATAGCTTTATGTTGGCATTTAAGAAATTAAGTTTTTTCACGCTGACATTTCCGAGATGATGGAAAATGGATCGATAACCAACCAAGTGGTGAAACGATGTAGATGTATCACAAAAATTCGGAATATTTTGAATTTTTACGCAGACATCTCTGAGATTATGGAAAATGGATTTTATTCAAACAAGGGTGAAGAGGTGAAGATGATCCCCTTGTAATGGATCATTTTCTTTCTAAGTGAAGAAGAATCAAAAACTTCAATGACAATAATGGGTTAATGTCATTCTTCATCTATTTTGAAATGTAGAAAAAAATCAAGGAAATGTTTTCATACTTTAAACACCATCTTTAAACTCTCATACTTATGCAAATGATTTTCTATGTATATAAAAATATGCAAGTATGTGTGTGTGTTTTTGTGTAATTTGATTAATAAATTTTCATTTTGTTAAAGATTTGTTTTGTTGGTCTTCTCGTTCAAACATTATTTTGGGTAATTCGTGTTGAAAGTTGATAGCAATTTGCCCAATGGCAAATTTAAGCAAATAAAAATCAAGAGAAAAAATATTTAAAAATCTAACTTAACTGTCGGTTTATTTGACTCAATCAAAAACCAAAAAAATCCAAAAAGAAACATAAAATATTCAACGCCAAAGATGGATGGATGGACGATGATTTCTTACAACTGCTGTTTGAAAATAAAAATAGCAACAACAAAAAATAATGATATTAAAGGCGGTGTTGTTATTCATCGAAACTGATCAAGAAATTCCATAAAATAAGGCTTAAAGTCACACAATCTTCAACCACATTTACAGCCACACATATCAGCAACATCCCCATGCGCCTAAACAGCCCAAAATAGCAACAGCAACAGCAACATCAATGGAAAATTGCTAAAAAAAAACAAACTAAAATTCAAAAATTATTTGTAATCGTTAATCAGCTTGGAAAATCCTTGTTTTTTCTATTCCTATTTTGTTATTATTTTTCTTTTTCTCCGACCTCCGACCCAACCAATGTTCGCACTTGGATTAAAGGTTTTTATTTTTCCATTTCCATTATTTTCTCGTATTTGTTTGTTGGTTGATTTTCTTATAGTTAACATCAGTTACAAGAGGAGGCTTTTAGACTGTATGGAATTGTAAACTATGTTTGGTTTATAACTTTTTTTTCGGATTTTGTTGCTGTTGTTGTTGGTATCAAGTACCCTTACCAATGCCAGAAGCCAATGTAAAATTGCTTTGTGTGTTTAGTTGTTTAATATTACATGCAAGAGAAGTGATCATATGCAACAGCAATAATAAAATATAGTGAACAATGAATTTACAATTGTTGCAGTTGCTGCTGTCCAATTGTAAATTCAAATTTAACACATAGATCAACAACATGAATCAAAAAATGGAAAACAGTAAAAAATTTGGAAGAGAAAAATGTTCATGGAGCAGGGTGGTCTAAATGTAAGAGAAGGGTTTACTTTGAAATCAGTTGAAAGTGTTCTCCACTGCAGTGGAATCCATTATGCACTAAATTTAAGGTGAATAAAGTTATAAGTAAAAGCCGTGGATTAAGAAAATTGTCCAGGAACTTTTATTGTCACAGAAAAATAAATTAATGCAGTTTAAACGCTGTTTATACTAATCTGTGGTAGATTCAAATCCATTCTTCTTGTTGAAAAGCACGAGTCTCAACAAGGAGAATCACATGTAAGTAGAAGTCGTGGATTTATATAACAAAGATGGAAACTCACCAGGTGTTATTGTTATAAAAGGAAGTCAGGATGTTAATACAACAAGAAGAAATTTTGAAAATTTTCCTCTTGACACGCAAATTTTGGAAATTTTATTTTCGTCAGATTCTATGTGACTGGGCGAAATTAACTGATGAAAGTATTGAAGGTCTCACGATCATAAAGAATATTTAAATTAGCTTGGTGTAAACGCTACTTCTATTGATCTGTGGTTGATTCAAGTGAATGTGCATTTTTTCGACAAAAAAATCTCAACAAAGAGAATCAAAATGGATTTTTTTGGGATCAAATGGGATTAATTTGGAAGTGAAGAATAAAACAGGTGACACGAACATGAGGAATATATAAATTAATTAAGTGTAAACGCTGTTTCTACTGATCTGTTATACAATAAAGTGAATGTGCATTTATCCGACAACTAATTTTGACAAAAAATTCCCAATAAAGAGAATCAAATAGTGACATATAGAAGGAAGTGGAGAATAGGACAGAGAGTGAGCAAATAAATTATAGCAAAAATTCTCATGCTTCGATCTTCATTTCGGAACGACCCTAATCATTCTCCACCAATGATCTCTGCTTAAAGGCAAACACAATGCGAGTAGAACCAAATTCAAAACTTCTCACATTATCTTTGATAGAAATTTTCTTTTGAATGACTTGAGGTTCGAGAAGAAACGGAAACCGATATTCTATTTATTTCTAAACAGATTAAACCATAACTTTGTCATTATTATATATTTAAAATTAATATTTGTGAAGGAAAATTTATGGATTCAAATAAACCGTATATAACTCATGCTACGTCTCTGTTATGCAAGTTAACTTTACCACTTTTAGATAAGTTAGCGGTGCATTTTTTTCTATTTGCCACAAACATTTATATCATTGTTCATATGTTGTTTGTTCAATGTCCGTCCAATGGGTCATAGAAAATACCATTTTTGGTAGAAATTCATCACCATCACCAAGACATCTCGCATATCATCTCATCGCCAATCACTAAAACAAAAACAACAACCATGAGACCAAACCGAACAAGCAACAGACTGGATGGAAGAAATACTCGACTTGCCAACTGCAACATATATGCAATCATTTTTTTTTTTGATAGCCTAGTGTAAGAGAGATTGCCAATTACTGATGAATAGTTTTAAAGTCAACTCTATTGTAAAGAGATGATGTTTTGATGGCGGAGATGGTGATGATGGTGGCGTTGGCGGTATATGGCGCTCGTTAGTAAGTTGGTTTGTGGCTCTTCGAATCGCGATAGATAAATGGAGATGAATGGTTGGTAGTATGGTTAGATGGTGTTTTTGGAAATTGTTTTTTGTTGTTGGTGTAAGTGGCGCTTTAACATTTTTCGCACAATCGTTTGGCATTTCTTTCTCGCCATTATGTTGCACATACTAAAAGAAGAAAAAACAATGCCACATAATCATGTATACATACAACACACATGCGCTGTAAATTTTTGCTGTATCATAAACTATGAAATTTATGCTGGATTTAGTTCGTGTGTGCTCTCGCTTAGCGATGATGATGATACCATCAAATAACAAAATTATCATGACGACGATGGTGACGGCGATGTGGATGATGATGATAACGACGAAAAGGAGAATAGTGATGACTATTATTATGAGGAGGACGTTGATGATGACGTTGTTTGATGGCTAGACAGCAATCAGTAAAACAGACATTGCAATGTTTCTTTTTTTGCACCCTTCAAAAGCACTTTTGGATTAATAGAGTTTGTCATTACATCTGTAACACGAAGGAGGGAGTATGAATTTTATATATCTTCATCAGAATCTTCATCAGTTAATAGTTGGCAACACCATAATCTGAATTATTTAAATAATTCGGAAAGGAAAACGATATAGAATGATATCTGAAACAACTTTCATAAGTTGAACATCAAGTTTCATAAATAAGACGCTTAATGAGTGTAAGAGACTAGAAGCGGCAATATATTTAGAAAGGGGAAATGAGATAATACACCTCCCCCCAAAAAAATTAACTTTCAATTATATAACTTTTGAAGAAAGATAAAGAAGAAAACGCATATTTCCAGAGAGTATAATTCTCATCAAGTGATTATTTCCAAGGTGTTACAAGAGAAGGGTATATAAGAGTCGTTACTGTCGCTATTCAACAATCTCACTTGTTTTGGTTTTGAACTTATGTTGCAGCTACATATTTTAGTTAACAACTATCGTTTTCATTATAAAGATCAATACAACGAAATATGTGTAATGTAATGAAATAAAATGCCATAAAACCGTTTCTGCCACATTTCTTTTCATTTTTATATTTTTTCTTCACATTTATAGCAAACTTAAGTCATACACACACACACTCACATATGTAGAAGAAAAATTATCAAACATACAAACATGAACGCGTTTAACCATAACTTTCGTTTTCATTTGAGTGTAAATGAGTAACAATATCTGTGAGTATGTGTGTGTGTGTGAGTGTGTCTGAAATTCGATTACACTTTTGAATGGTTTAGGAAAAACTGTCGCTGATGGCGTGAGGAAATGTTAAAAATGTTTTGATTGTTTCAAAGGCAAAAGGCGATGGATGGATGAATGGTTGTTGTTTGGTTGGATCATGATGATGACAATGATGATGACGATGATTACGTTATAATATAAGTATATTTTTGTTGCATGATTGGTTAGTTGGTTGGTTGGTTGGTAGGTTCGTTGCTTTTGATTGTGGTGCATATTATATATTTTTGTGTCTAGTGGTTTTTGATTACATATTCCGACATGAAGACAGACATAAATGATGGTAAGAGTGTTACACACTCTTTATTTAGATTTTTATTTCTTTTTCCCGTATGATTTTGTTATTGGGTTTGGTTTTATATCTTTTTTTCTGTCTTAAGCTTTTACCTTGGTTTGTATTATGCACCATATGTGCGATTTGATTTTAGTATGATTCATAGGATGGTTTTTCGAGAAGGATATGTTTTGTTTGTTACAGCATTTGAAGCTAATGAAAAGGAGTTTTTTTAAGTTTAACTCAATCGAAAGCAAATGTAATCGCATCTCCTGCTGCTTGTCCATTCATTAACCTCAAGGTTAGATAATTAACAAATGATGAAACATTTCAATTTCGAATTTGGTTGCTAAGTTGATATTACATAAAATAGAGTGGGTCAACAATTTAAAATAGCTTTGAAGGAATTAGAATAATCGTACATATGTGCTAAAATGATTTCAATGAATTTATGGATTTTGACATGAATAGAATTGTATCTCCTTCCCTGTAAAGTTTGAAGATATATTTCCAGAAGAGTATTTCTAGAAGTCTTAAGAATTTTAAATATCTTTAAGATGGAGATTCCAAGGATTCAATCTAAAAACTTTACTGATTTTTAAACGAATCATGCATCTTTTCGCTGATCGTAAAGCAAGTCCCGACGTTGAATTTAAGTGATCAAGGTACGGATGTTGTCAAGTGTATATGCGGTGGTGTTAGGAAAAAATAGAAAGCATTTTTAAAAGAGCTCTCAACACATCCGGTAGGAAATCAGCCCGTTTCTGCTCAGTGCTCGGACTATTTGCAACGAAAAATTGAAGCTAATGAGGTATAGAAACATACATAGCACAAGAGCCAGGAACGCTGCAAAAAATTAGTGAACAAAATCAGAGGAAGGCAATTATAGTGGAATTTACTAAAATAATATTCTTGCTGCTTAATAGATGACGAAACGTATGTACTATCAGATTTTTCGCAACTTCCTGGTCAATTTTTTTTTATTTTGCTAATGCTCGAGAGAATGTTGAAAAACTGTTTTAAACTCAAAGGGAGTCTAAATTTCCCAAAAAAGTTTTTAGTATGACAAGCAGTATGCAGTTGTGACGAAATAAGCCAATCATTTGTTACAAAGGGCTCTATAAATACCGAGATTTACATGAAATAATGAGTACTAAAATTACCGATTTCACTCACAAGACTTCCTGTCTTGGTATACTGCAACTATTGCAAACAAGACCTTTAAATACAAATCCTACAAACTGTTCGGAGCTAAGTTCAGTGGAGAGATATTGGGAATTGAATACCTGTTCAAGCCAAGTGACAGCAATCACTATAAATACACAAATGAAAGGTTTCAAAATTTCGCCACTAGTGATTTAAAGCTATAAAAATACTTATATTTTTTTGTAAATATTTGAAGTGATCTTCTGATTCGTTTTAAGTCCTTCAAAATGAATTAAATTTAATTTGACATTTCCAGTATTGGCGATTCCTCATTTTAATTTTTAGCTGTGTTGCCCCCCAACAGTTACTGTTGCAAATATATACAAGTTGTTATTGTTGCCACAATTTTTTCTGTGTTTTTGTATTTTTATCGTAAAGGCAGTCTGTCTAGTGTTATTGTTCACTCGTTGTCTTGACAACACATTGTCGCCACTAGGCATTTGGCGCTGAATGATGAATAGTTTTTCAATTTTTTTCTATAACTTAAACTTAAAGTTTTAATTTAATTTAAAATAAAATATCAAAAAAATAGGAAACCAAACTCGGAATAATGTTAAATTTTCCCCCTTAACACTGCATATAGAAAATTTTCACCATTTGAAGAAAAGAGAAAAATCAAAACAATAGTTAAGTTACATTTTTCCATAACCACCAATTATGAGGTAATGAGCTCCAAAGGTATACAATAACCAATCAGTCATTTATAAATTTTAACAGCTTTTTTTTGTTTTTAACGCAAACACCAACAACAGATGGTGAAATCGTGGGATCATTTTATATAGAAAAACATATAATATGTATTTATTTCAAAAAACAATACACATTATCTTCTTCTTAGGAATATGATTAAAATAATACACAATACTATTTACAATAAAAATTTTCTGATATTTTTCCTGAATGCAACAATTTTTTTAATTAAATTATGATTTAATAACATGTAAAGGGAAAATATCAGGGTCTGATTATATTATAAGAAAATATGAAAATTTATGTTTAAAATTGTTAAATGGAAATGAGTTGAAAAACCAAGATTTCATTTATTCAAGAAATGTAAATGTAACAAGTAAGAATGTAATATGTGTCTACACCGAATCTTAAATACCCTACCGAATCTTAAATACCCTACCCTATACAAAGTATATACGTTACGTTTCGTACCTACACACGTACACTCGCAGACGTATACAATTTGTAATAGTTTTTCATAAATTAAACTCAGGAACACTTAATGTGTCATAAAATTAATTATATTCAACCGATGTTGATCACTTTTGGAATGGTAATGGAGTATATTGTCTCAGATATCGGTCTATATTTTCTAACATACTGAACCGATTTGGTTGGTTTTAAATAATAAACTAAGGAAGTCTATAACAAACATACAGATAAAATTTCATTGAGCTCAGTCATTTTTTGTTGACAGACTGACAGATAGACATACATGGCTAATTCGACTCAGATTTCGATCAAATCGAAAGAATATATACGTTATGGGGTCTGAGATTATTCCTTTTTTACCCTCTTTACATTTTGTGGTGGCGGAGGGTTTTAAAAATGATTAATTAAGGAAAAAAGTTAATTTCACAATTATTGTGACTGAGAGATAGACATACATGGCTAAGTCGACTCAGATTTCGATCAAATCGAAAGAATATATACGTTATGGGGTCTGAGATTATTCCTTCTTACCCTCTTTACATCTTGTGGTGGTGGAGGGTTTTAAAAATGATTAATTAAGCAGAAAACTTGATTTCACAATCATTGTGAATTAAAATGAATTAAGTTCACCATTTCATGTTTATCACCAAAAAGGAGCCATACAAGAAGTCAAATATTACAATCTAACTTGTATTTCATTTACGTAATTAAAACTAAAATTTAACTTATTTCGTATAGAATAAAACATTTATACTTAAGCGATTTTATATCATTAATTAATTAAATTGTGATCATTATTACATAACAAATAATAAATAAATTTATAAAGTTGGCGTTTTCACTTTTATAGTTTAACTAATTAAATAAAACCAACCAACTTTTTGCAGTACAACAAATTTATACAACTTTTTATTTAATTAAAATTTTTGGATTTGTCAAGCTAATTTTTTCGGTTATGAAATTTCTGTAACGATTTCCATTAGATCATGAAAATGACAAGAGAGACTGAATGAAAAAAAGTAATAATCATCATGCACATTTGATCTGTCTGATTGTGAAACATTTAATGAGATTAAGTGAAATAAAAAAAATCAAGTTGGTTTATTTCATAATTTGCAATAAAGTATGGCAGAGGAAAATTTGGTTAACCAGTTACGCAAATTCAAAATGAGACAAACGACATGCGTTAAGCGACTAAAATAGGGAGAAAGATCAATTATAGTATTAAGTAAACTATAACGATCTTTTCTGTTAGATATGATCAGATTGAGGAGAAGTTTATATTTTACAGTATAGAGAAGTCTATAGAGAAGCTTAAGGCGAGATTACAAAGATGTCTGTTGGTGTGAGTATAGGGTCTATAGGCGAGATTATAGAGACTATAGAAAAATCTATAGGTGAGACTATAGAGAAATGTATTGGAGAGGCTATAGAGATGTCTATAGGAGAGACACGAAATTGTAAAGTAATTTAATGGCAAAGCTTTAAAGGCGAGACTATAGAGAATTACTTTTACGATGCTGTAGAGTCGTCTATAGACGACACTATACAGAATTTTTGAGAAGCCTAGAGAAGTCTATTGGTGAGACTATAGTGTCTATAGGTGTGACGAAGTAATCTATGGGCGAAACTGTAAAAGAACCTGTTGGCGAGACTATTAGAAAAAACTGTAGGCAAACAAAAGGGAAGTCTATTGGAGAAACTATGAGAATTCCTATGACGAGACTATAGAGAGGTCTATTGGTGAGACTATAGAGAAGTATATAAGATAATCAAGAGAAGCCTATAGGTGATCATATACCTAAGGTAAAACTTCAGAGATCCCGGAATTAAAAGAATTCTGTAGGCGATACTTAAAAGGACTGCTATTTCTATAGAAAAATCTATAAGCGGGATGTCTTTAAGTGAGACTGCATAGAAGGTTATAGCTTATTTTGGGATTATCGAGACTCCTATAAGACAGAGTATTAGTGTTAATAGGCGGAACTATAGAGGAAGAGACTTCAAATCAATCTATATTTAAAGTCCCCAAATCGTTTGTACGCTTGTAAACTCAATCAGAAATATCAGACTCCTTTAGTACCAGAATATAAGAGCCTCAATCTCAAATCATATTTTGCGAAATCCTTACAGTTTTGTGTCTTCTCGCTTAAATTGTAAATCTGCGATCACAGTTTCGAGATAACGGCAAAACAGTAGCGGGTATTTTTCTTCTCTTAAGGTTTTGTAAATTTGTTATTGTGACTGAGATCACCACTATATTTGTAGGTTTCTTCTTGTTGTTTTTTTGCTTTTCAAAACGAAGAAGTTGGGTGAAAAATCAGTTTAGGAAAATCGTGACATAAGGTCATATAAAAAAAGGAAAAAAATAGCAACAACAACAGCAAAAAATGAAAAACATTAACTCCAACAATAGTTGTAATAATTATAATTTATGCACTCACGTGTATTAAAATTTTTCTTATTGCACCGCTAAACTCTTCCTTAAACTCTATCGTTCCCTTTTACTTCCCTCTTCTACTTCTAAACTTTTATTATTGTTTACTATGTTTTCTGTTAGATTTTTCATAATTCTCATATAATTTTTTGTTTCGTTGTTTTGTTTTTTTTTTGCTGACTTTAAGCATAAGACGTGATAAGAATTTGTAACTTGAAATGGGGAAATTTGTTGTTTATTTGCGATATCGTGTGACTGTTGTATTGTCCCCCTAGAACTTTACCCCAGATGTCTGCTATTCTTTCTGGTCTTCCACCAAGAACATAAATATTTACCTTTTCATAGTGTTTATTAATGTTTTTCTGTACTTTTAGGTTCTTTTTTCCATTTGCTGCCTCTATTATTTATTCATGTTGTTGCTTCAGTTTGACATTTTCACCTTCTTATGCATTTATGCGTATTTTTTATTATTATTTCTATTTATTCTATTTTTGTCTTTATCGCATTCTTAATACTGAGACGTTTAAATGCAGAAAATAAACCTGAGAATTGTGTAAAACACGTATAAATTTGTTTGGTATTTAGGTAAATAATACTTTTGTACTCTCTTTATGTTGTTGTTATTGTTGTTGTTGTTTGATAATCTCTTATGAATTGGGGTCATTATTTCAAATGAGAGTTCAACTTGAAAGTATTAAATAGTGTCTGTTTGTTTGTTTGTCAGCCAGTCAGTCAGTCAGTATTTATGAAAGTATGTGAGTTTTAATAAAAATAAAGATGATGATGCCTCAGAAAGATTAAAGAGCTAATGCATCAATTGAAATGCAACCCAGTAGTAAAGATTCCTGTCTTAATGAGGGGTTTTATAGTTTATTATATTTCAAAGGCAAATGAAAAAACTGTGTTTCCAAGAAATAGGAAGTGTTTTGTGAGGTTAAGTGGAAGGAATTATAAATGTTTTGTAAGATGAAAGAAGATTTTGTATCTTTAGGTTTGTAGGTAATTTAAAGTAAAGTTTTTAGCACAATTTTGATACATTATGAAATTGTACTCAAAGTGGTCCTTCGAACTGCATTTAGAGAATTCTATAGCAGATACTAAAAAGCGAAGGGAAACTATGGAATATTTTTAAGGAGAGGCTATAAATTAATTTTCAGAAGGGCAATAGAAGATGAATCTATAGTAGAGATTATGAAGAAACTTTAGAGATTTCTATAGTATAGAGAAGACTTTTGGAGAGGCTATAGAGAAGTTAGCTAGACTGTAGAAAAATCTTAAGTGTGATAATGAAGAAGTCAATATGCGAGATTATGGGGACTTCTCTATAGCCGAGACTATAGAGAAGTCTGTATGCAAGATTATAGAGAAATCTTATAGAAAAATCTATAGGTGAGACTGTAGAGAAGTATTTATGCGAGATAATGAAGAAATCTATAGACGAGACAATATAGAAGTCTATAAGAGCGACTATAGGGAACTCTATATGTACGATTATGAAGAAGTCTAAAGATTGTAGAGGAGACTATTGGTGAGGCTGTAGAAAAGTCTATATGCGAAATTATGGAGAAGTCTATAGGCGAGACTGTAGGGAAGCGAACATATAGAGAAATCTATACGCGAGATTATAAAAGAGACTACAGAGAAGTCATTTCGCGAGGATATATAAAAATCTATAGAAACTATAGAAAATTCTATAGGCGTGAATCTAGTCTATTTGAGACTCGTTGTAAAGATGTCTATTTTTCTATAGGCGAGAGCGTTTTGTATGTCTCAACATAAAGAAGGCAATTTTTGAGTTTAAAAATAATTTTAAGTACGAGGCAATAAACGAAACTTTACGGTGAAAATAAGGCAATACTGTAGAGAAGTCTCTCTATTGAAGAGTCTATATGGATGTCTATTGGAGAGATTGTGAAGTTGTCTATTAGCCAGCCTACAGACGAGAAAGTTTTGTATGTCACAGCATAGAGAAAACAGTATATGAGTCTATGGAGGATTTAAAAGTACGAGACAATAAGCGAGACTTAAGGGCGAAATTCAGGGAAATTCTTGCTGATTGCATTGTTGAGTTAATTTAAGAACAAATTGTTTCATTGCGTTATAAATCCCTCCTGGATTCGCACCATTAGCAATTTGTAATTACCTTAATTATAATAATTTTTGTTTCAACTTTAAAACAAATTATATTTAAACTTTGTCATTATAATATTAATAAACATGACTAAACTTTATGATTATATCACACTTATTTTTAAACATATTGACATAAGTTGACTTAAGTTAATATCTAACTTTTTGAATTTGTCTTTTTGTTGTATTTTTTTTTTTTTTGCTATAAATTTTACAAAAGATCTCAGAAAATACTAAAAGAAAACATGAAACCAAAAACGACTTTAAAACAATTATGTTATTAAAGCATCGAAAAAGACTGTCGGCAGATCTTTTCATATATAGAAATGGAGTTTATAAGTTTGACTGTCAGTTGACCAGTATGTCATATCATAATATTACAACTGACAATCTTACAAAAGACACACACATACATATGTATCTCTTGACATCGCTATACATTATAATTATCAGCAAAATATATTTTCGTTTTTGAGTTAAAATGTTTATAAACAATCAATAATCGATCGATCGATCGTTTGATCGATTGTTTTGTTGTGGCGGATTGATCGCTTATTCTGTCTGTCTTTGGCTATCGCTATAGCTTTTTGGAGTGTTGAATATTGTTTAAAAGCAATTATTAAAATATTTTTATGTTTTAAAAAAAAGTTATTGTTTTGTTGTCTTTAACAAAATATCGCTTTAGGCAATTGTTTGTATTTGTTTTTATAAAATATTTTTTTTTGTTTGTTGTGAATAAGAAATTTGGTTGAAATGTATCTCCTCTAAGTGGGCCACCGTGTTTTTTCCCCATTTTTCAATTGACGTTATCAAACAATATGTAGTTTTTTTCTTGTTTTTGTTTTTGGTTTCTATTTTTGTTGTATGTTGTTATTGTTTTGTTATGACAATGTTTTGTGTTGCACATTTTGGTTGTTGCTGCTGCCGATGTTGTTGCTGTTGTTTCACTATATTGCTCATACATTCATCGATAATGTAATTCTATTTTTTTATTGATTTTAAGAAAAAATTTGTAAAATATTAATAGTGTTTGTAGGCACGCGCGCCCTAAACATAAAACGTGACTTTAATTCAATTTATTAAATGTTTTAAAGAAAAAAAAACAACTTTAAGAAAATTTATGAATTTAGTTCAATATTTTGATGTTGTTTGCGTTAAAATAGTAATGAAATTATTTGTTGTTTTATAGTTTTCCTAAAAAATGTCATAAGAAATATATTGGACCATAAGAAATTGTTTGTGAAGAAATATATTAGTGGTTTCGTTTTTTGGTGATTCTAGGGAAAAACAAAAGAAAATATGCAAAAGAATTTGGAGATTTCACTTTTGGATTTTAAAAATTTATATTCTAATCTATAAACTACTCCAAGGTCTATAGGTGAGACTGTAAAGAAGTCTATAGGTGAGACTAAACGATGTCTATAGGCGACAATATGAAGAAGTCTATAAGCATAAAAAAGTTTCTATGCGAATCTATAGAGAAGTCTATATGCGAGCCACTAGTCGAAATTTTGGAGTCGTTTTTGGGCGAACTTCGGGAGAAGTCTATGGCAAGATTATGGAGAAAGCAAGATAATAAAGAAGTCAGGTGAGACTATAGAGTAGTCTATATGTAAGACTATAAAGAAGTCTATTTGCGGGAATATAGAGAAGTCTATAGTTCATACTATAGAGACACTATAGAGAAGTTAATGAGAGAAATCAAAGGGATGTCTATAGGTGAGGCTATAGAGGAGTCTATAGGTGAGACTATAGAGCAATCTATAGGTAAGACTATAGAGAAATCTATAGGTGAGACTATAGAGAAATCTGTAGATGAGGCTATAGAGGAGTTTATAGATGAGGCTATAGAGGGGTTTATAGGTGAGGCTATAGATGAGCCTATAGGTGGGGCTATAGATGAGTCTATAGGTGAGGCTATAGATGAGTCTATAGGTGAGGCTATAGATGAGTCTATAGGTGAGGCTATAGATGAGTCTATAGGTGAGGCTATAGAGAAATCTATAGGTAAGACTATAAGAAATCTATAGATGAGGCTATAGATGAGTCTATAGGTGAGGCTATAGATGAGTCTATAGGTGAGGCTATAGAGAAATCTATAGGTAAGACTATAAGAAATCTATAGATGAGGCTATAGAGGAGTTTATAGGTGAGACTATAGAGGAGTCTATAGGTGAGACTATGTAGAAGTCTACAGTAATGATTATGTGGAAGTCTATATCATCTGCAGTCCATAGATTATTCTATAGATCTGCAATGTCATTTATAGACTAATATAGACTTATGGCCTATAGACTCGTTTATAGATATATTAATATATTCTTTATCTTTCGCCATTAGACCCATCTACATTCATGTTTATAGAATCACTTTTAGTCTTGTCAATAGATTCGTCTATAGTCGAATTTTTAGACGCATTTTATTATAGTTTGGTTTATAGAGTTATAACCTGGCCTTTATCTCACTAACAGGTCGGGCTATATATTCATCTATAATGTTTTTTTAGAGTTATATACAGAGTCATCTGTTATCTTAGAGATTTAACTATATTCTCTATGAGTCTATGGACTCATGCATGGCTTTATTTATTCAGTCGTCTATAATCTTTTCAATTTGTAATTTATCTTATTTTTGCAAAATTTCTCTTAAATTAATAATAATTTTATTCAGTTTTTATTCGCAATTTTTGAAAAATATTATGATTAATGACTCTTAATCATTGTTTTACAATAGTTGAATGTATAATTTAGCCCAAGACAATATCACATCAAGGTTAAGATGAAATACTAAATAAAAAATTTAGATATAATTAAATACTCTTGCCTAAAGCTAACAACAAACCAACTCTTTACTAGTTTTTGTTGTTATTTTTTTTAAATTTAAAATCAATATTTAATTAGTATACTATTACAAGACCTACTATTACCGAGTGTTTTTTTAATATCTATATTTAAATATTATTTATTTGTCTTTTAATATCGTCAACCCCTATAATCATAATTATTTTAAATCATTAACACAATGATAATTACCTTTTAACACCTAAGATGATATTTAATGCATTTATTTATTTTATTTATTATTTAAATTCATATTTTAAGTAAATGTAAATATTTAAATATTTATTTATTTATTTATTTTAAACTAAATATTAGAACAATAATAAAAATTTCAAAACTTACCATTTCATCTAAACTCTTTAAATCGTTAGTGATAATTTGTGGCTGTGGACCATACATAAGCATTGGACCTTGATCATCATCTTCATCATTTTCTGTATCGCTATCATCGAATATATCGGTTTCTGTGCTAATTGTTTCGGTACCAACACCAATATCAGTTTGTTCAATATTACCTTCAGTTTCGGTTTGTGTACCACAACCGATACCGTTAGCTTTATTATCAGCGGCTATTTCACGATCAATTTGTCGTTCCATTTGTACCAACATGGGAGCAAGCATACCTGACAGAGACATTTTAAAATAAATCGCAAATTAAATTAATTTGTAAGTTTCATTCTTTTAAGACAACATCATTACTGATCATCCCTTAGGGGAGGTAGTATTTTTCAGGAACTATTATCGATTTTAATATATTTCTCTCTGCACTAGTTTTAGCTCAATTCGTGTCATACTTTTTTATATTTTATCGATCTTGATTTAGAGATCGTTTTAATTTTTTCCCATTTTTTATTAGTTATTTAATTTGTATTTTTTACTCACCAAATTTAGCTCCTCTTCTGGCCACTTCTAAAAGGCATAAAATAACATGTTTTTCGTTTTTTCTCATAATGAGGTCGTCTGTTTCGAATAATAGGCACTCTATAATTTTAAGGCTTTTTCTGGAAAAATAATAATAAAACATAAAGAGATAAATATAAAAATTTATAAATTAATGAATTTATTAATGAAATTAGTTAACAGACAAATCAAAATTATAAAATTAAACCTTTGAGGTCTCAATTTAATACAAGTGTTGCGTCAAAGATATTCGAACGCTGTCAACAAAAAAATGATCCACTTTGAAAATTATAAAGTTAATTATTTGATATAGTCTAGCCGATATTCTTGTCTATACTCAAACCCATTTTTCGGTCTACAATGTACTCTATGTTATATAGTCTTTTCCATATTTTCGTCTGCTGCCTTTCTTATACACTCGTCTTTTGTTTTTATTTAAGTCAATAATCATTATTATTTTATTAAGAGCGAAATTATCTGTTTCGAAGGACCACAAAGATACATTACAGTTAATGGACTGTTTCAAAAATTTCGTTTTTCCTTTAGCTTGTAATGTGTACAAGTTTCATTTTGATTAGGTCCAAAGGACCTAGTATTAGTTACTCGTGATATTCTTCATATTTTAGTATTAAAAAATTAACATATATTTTAAGAATTTATGATCTTAAATATTTCATTATTGAAAAGAGGTCAAAAACAGGGCACAAAAATTTAAATCAGGTTTTCTAAAATAATATTCTTGCTCCATAATAAATGACGAAACGTATGTTCAGGCAGGTTTTAAGTAACTTCCTGTTAAAAAATTTATATTGTTGATGCTCGAGGGAACGTTGAAGAAAAGTTTGGAACGCGAAAGCAGTAAAAATTCCACAAAAAGTTTTAGGTATAAAAAGTAATACGCAGTTGCAGCAAAACAAGCAAATCATTTGTTTCAATGGGCTCTTTAAATACCATTCAAATTTACATCAAAATGTATAAGCTAAAGAAGTCAAAGGCTTGTCATAATGTCATAAGTACAATAATGTGATATTTGTAACAAGAGAGTGGCAAATCCTCCAAATTACCCAAAGCTGAGACTAGTGAAGGGATATTGGACTCTTGTTAAAAGAGAATTGAATAATTCAAAAAAAGCGTCCAAAAGTGTGGTAGATTTTAAATGTTCTATCTGTTCGAGCAAAGTGACAGAAATCACTATAAAACGTTAATGAAAGTGTTTCCGAATTTGGTAGTTAAAACTATAAAAATATATTTTTTGAAATTATAATAATGAAATTCACCAAATAAAGAAAAATTAACATATATGTATGTAAGTAATATTTCGATCTCACTTTTTAACTTCGCTTTTACATGTAAATTATTTAATAAAGTCTGTATATACTCCTGTCTTTGGTTTCGTCTCGCTATGGTTTAAAGTCTTTGGACTTTTCTATAGTTTCGTTTACACCCTTTCTTATACATTCGTCTATTGGTCTCGAACATAAGTGTTATTAAGAGCGAAATTATCTGATTCGAAGAACCACAAGCAAAAATTAAAGTTGATGGTCTGTTTTAAATATTTCGCTTCTACGTAGGATCTAAAATTATTTATTATCTCAATTTGGGTACTAACAAACCTATCTGGTTCGAAGGACCTCATATATATTACAGTTATTTTTATAATTTTGGAAGAAATGACCAAGACCAATGTTGTGACATTTAAGAGCTTGGCTCAGACTGAAACTGAAGCTATAGGTTTAATTTAACCGATTTGAAAGAGCATACATAAAATTCAGCGGTTCCAAAACCAACTTAAAGAATCTGTCACATTGATATTAATTTGTTTTATAATCCTCAATAGACATCTGGCTTGTAGGACCTTAAGAGATTAATTAGAGTTTAGTTAAATCAAAAGAAAAAAGCTGAACATGTTCATTAGTAGATTTTTTCAATTTAAATTGTATGAATATTCTTCTTTTTCTTGTAGCGATCTCTTTTTGAAGTATTTTTTTCTGATTAACCAACTAAATTAATTTGTTCAGCTTCTTTCCACTTGCATGCTCTCTTCCTCTCTGTCTCCCTCCATTAAATGTTGGATAATTTGATAGAAAATCTTTGAAACAAGAATTTTATCAAAGATTTTTTTCCATCATTTTAAAGATTATTAGTGTTTGGATTTGGATTTTTTTTGTAAAGTTTATTCTTATTATTCACAAAGTGCCATTTAGTATTTATTTTGAGGCATTCATGCATTCATTGCCTCATTATGGTCTGAACACTTCAAAGTATTTTCTTATTTTCAGCTCTTCACTTTAGTCAGAATTAAAGAAAACAATTCGTTTATAAATTTGAGTGAAAAAAAAGTGAAACGAAAATGATCGTGTAAAAGTGAATAAGATTGCAAGAGCTTTTTGTTTTTGTTTTGTTTTTTTATTTTGGTTTGTTTTAATTTGCTGTGAATGAATTTTACGCGGATACGGTTTAATTTTGTTGATCTAAATTTAATTGAAATTTCATTTCATTTTCACGCACATCAACATTATTTTTTATTATATTTTTTCTCTTCTAGTTGATCAGAATCAGAATCAAAAAAATAGAAGAGAAGAGAAATGTTCTTTTCTTTTAAAGGTTTTATTTGTGCCTGTTTTTGGTGTGATTTGATTATTGCCAAGAATTTTCTGTTCAATTTTTTTCCGTTCGTTCATTATTTCTTTCTATTTTCAAATTATTTGAGTAAAAAAGATTCTAGTTGAAAGTGCAATGATCGTTAGGAATGTATTTTGTGCATTTAATTTGCCCAAAATTAATGTTTGCTGCTGATCGAAAGTGAGCGTATAATAAAATCTGAATGTTTTAGACTCTAAAATATAGAATAGATATATCAACAGCTAAGTTATTGACACTTAAATTGAAATCACTAACTAGAGAATATTATTTTGTTAAGGTGTGATAAAATGTAAGAATCACCTAAAAAAGTTCATCAAATAAATTAATGAACTATCTGGTATCTATTTTTGGAGATCAATTTTAAATTAAGAAGGTGATTTAGCAAATTTGTTGGGGATATTATTAATGAAGAAAATAAAATTTTAGGGTCGTTCGAATCCGATGAATATTTGTTCATGGTGGTTTTATAAATATTTGAAAGGTTTATTTAAAGTTAGAATAAACTCTTAAGAGATATTATTAAAATCCTAAAGTTAAGATTCTGGTCCTTCGCACCCTTATTTAATCATTTTGATTTTTGAAGGTCCTTCGAATCCGGATTAAAGTGAAATATATATTATTAATTTACACTTCATTTAATTTTTGGTCCTTCAAACCGTATTATAAATTTAATGCATTTTTTATAAATATTTTTTATTTTGTTTGAACCCAGATTAAGTGTTAATATTTATTGACTTCAAACTAAAAAAAGTTTAAATTTTGTCTTAGCGAAATCTTTTATTTATAAAAATTTATAAAAAAATTTTGAAATTTTAGGTCCTTCGAACCTGATTTTAAATTATTATTTAAGTAAGATTTATACAAAATTTTTGACTCACCTGCACCAAGTTATGAAATTTGATACATTATCGCGAGCAAAAAATGTACCGCTTTTTGCTGCTGGCAAATAGTGTACATTGCCCATGGCCAATATGGGACCAGCTGAGCCGGAAGTTATTGAACGTGTCATTGATTTATTGCGGGCCTGACGTCTGGCCAAATAATCCTCAGCTGCTTGGCGTACATAATTAGCGTGCTAAAATTGAAAGAATAAAGTAAATCAATAATTATGATGGCATTTAAAAAAATGATTGAATATTATTTGAATTTGAATTTTTTAAATAAAAAATTAACAGGTTTCTTGAAAAAAATATTTAAATATGAAAGAAAATCGCTTTAAAAAAATATTAAAACAAATCACAATGATGTCATTATTATGTCATAACAATAAACAAAATCTATATATTTTATAACCCTGATAATTTTTCTATAATTTTTATCTTTTATCTCAATTATTCGATAATTTTCAATTGCTTGTAACCGCTCTTCCACTCTATTCAACGCTCTCATGGTTCCATTTATTTTTAGGCTTAAATTTCAATTAATAATTTTTGTTTTGCTATTTAACGACAATTAATCTATTGTCACGTTTTTTCATTAAATGATAAATTTTTGTATATTTTAAGATACAAAAACCTACCTGGTACTCACTCATATAACAGAGATATGATTTGTCATTATATATAGTCATGTAAAGTATTAAAAAATATATACATAAATAAAGTCATATTTATTTGCAAGACAATAATGTCGTCTTAGTTGTCGTATAATATTTATTTAAGAAAACAACAAAAAAGAAAGAATAAAAATAAACAATTCATTGTTATCTTTTTGCATAATTGTGACATAAACAATTAAAAATAATTATAAAAAAGTGGAAAATATTTTATTTACTAAATATCGCTAAAGATATAATAAATAAATATTTTTGCAAACAGTGAAACTTAAACTTTTTATGGTCCTTCGAAATGGATTAAAAGGAAATAATCTTTACATATAATTTGGAAATTAATTTGAAATGTCAATCTTGAAATCAGGCAAATGTTAAATAACGATTAAATGTTTTAAGGTCCTTCGAAGTGGATTATAAGGAAAGATTTGAGTTTAATAAAAACAATAATTTTAATCAATCACATATCATTTGGAGATTAATATGAAATGTCTATCTTAATGGTCCTTTGGAGGAGATAAACAAATCTGCGATCCTTCGAACCCAGAAAAATTCTGTAGATTTTGAACTCAAATGCCATAAATATTTTAAATGATTTATAATACAATAATAACAAACATAACATTTTCTAGTGTAATTATCTGTCATTATTATGACACATAAAAGTGTAACACGTATTTTGTGCCTTAAAAATACGTTTTGAGCAGAAGCCTGATGACTTTGTTTAGATGAAATAAAACAATTACGTACAGAACAGCTACTTATAGCAAAGCTATTGATAATTCATCCGTACGAATGAATTTGGGATCGTGATTCGAGAGAGGAATTGCTAAGTTTGAAGATGAGAAATTTAAGAATTAACTCGACAGAGCCATCAATAGCAAAAAGAATCAGCATTATCATTTTGAATCAAATAATAAGTCTTTTCGCTTTCGATTCGAATGATAAGGAGAGGAATCGTAAAGTTTGAGGAATTTAAAGTTTAACTCGCAAAGATTGCCGACAAAAGCAAAAAACTTGTATTACCATTTGTAGTCATACCATAAGCCATTTCGCTTTATTACATTCGAAAGCATTTTACATGAAAAGTGACTTGGAAGTGATCGCATAGTTACTTTTTGATGAAAAGAGGACACATGATGATAAAGTAAAGAACGGCCAACCTGTAATATCAAAAAGCATTATCATTTAGAGCTATTTCGCTATCTTTAAAATCACTAGGCAACATTCAAAAGCAAGGAAATTTGGTTCTTTATAATTTGAAAGACGAGATAAATTTTGCATCTAAGAAAAAAATGTATACCGAATATTCTGAGCGTCATGTCTGCATTTAAGGGTATTAGGAAAACGAATATGATGATCACATTTTATCTCTAGTGAAGAAATTTAATTTATTTGGGGAGAATAGTCAACGAAAAACTGTCTATATATTCAATAGTATACGAAGTCATAATTTTCCATCATGACAACGCTCAGCCAAATTTTGAAATGCTGGTTCAAAACTTTTTGAAAAGCAGTAACCACCCCTTACACTATCTTTACTACTTGTTTCGATTGATATAAATCCTCTTTTGTAGCCGGAAAGATGGAACATAAAACTGATGGCGATGGACAATGTTTTGAGTAAAATATAAATTTATTTTGTTATTACAGAAAACACATTCAACAAACAAAAATAAACATCCTTTAATCCGAGGTCCTTCAAATCCATATTATGATTTTCTTCACAACACTTCATTTTAGGTTCTTCGAATTTAAATACAAATTTAATATAAACTATATAAATGTAATTTTTAGTAACTTTGATCATTATTTGCGGGTTATGTTGTCCTTCGAACCTAATTTCTTTCTTCCATCGCAAGCTCAAGGTCCTATTGTGTATAATTCCTTGACCATTTCAATATTTAATTATATCCTTCTGTCTATTAATCTTCTATTTATGCAATTAATTTAAAATAAAATGATCCTTCGAATCTGATATATTTGGGAATTATCTGTGAATTCAGGTACTTCAGATATTTTAGAAACATATGTTATACTAAGGAATATAAATCATATTACAGAGAAATTTTAGCCATGTTTTCATGCGTACCAGCTCAAATGTTTCTGCATTCAAATATAAGTTGGTCCTTCACATCGGACAATTTTGTCATATTTACTAATTTTAAAAGATTTCTTTTATCATTTTAATTTTTTTTCGAAATTCTTGGTCTATTTATCATTTTCCAAATTTAAGAATCTCTGCAACATTCTTCTATTTTATTTATTTCTTTTTTGCCAATCAGCTCCATAAAGGGTTTGTAAGTGTAAACGTCTCACTCACACATATCATTTGTTGGTTTTGAGATAAAGTCGAAAAAATAAATATTAATTGCTTATTTTTACAACGCTTTTTTTGGTGGAATGTTCTTAATACTTTTGTCTCTTTAATTGTTTGTAGCTACATGGACGAAGTCGGTTGAATACTTTTATTATTTTTAAATTCAGATATACGTATACGTATGCAATGAGGCCAATTAAATGTCATGTCATTTTGGTTCTATTTCTATTTTTTCACTTCTTTGTATTTTTAACGCATTCACACAATGCGAGCGTTTAATTTATGCCTGGCCAAGTTGGACGAAAAAGAAAAAAAACTAGAGATATTTTCACACAAAGGCAATGAAAATAGACATATTTTACATATGACCAGTTCTAAGACCCAACAGATCTAAAGTATTGTTTGTTTGTTCTTATGTGGGGGAACTGTAGGTCCTTTTAAATATTTTTTATAAATTGGCTAAAATTATTTAAATATTCTACTTTTGGTGTTGAGAGAAATTGGAGCCTTTTTTAAAGACTTGATTTATGGCATTTCTGCTAAGTGGCGCCCTGCATAAATTTAAATATTTAAGGTTAATTAGAGATACAAGATATAGAAGTAAATTTGCATGACGTAAAAAATTGAAATTATTACATAATAAAAGTTTCCAAACCATCATAGAAAGGGAAAAAAATTCGCATGATTCCGATAAGATTATTGCCATGATTTCGTTAAGACAAAAAAAAACGTTTCTTTTTCTGGGTTCGAAGGACCACATGTAGAATGAGAATTAAATAATTACTGTGAATTAGAACAAAAATTATGTGAACAGGGATCAAATTCAAAATGTCTTTAATAAATTTGAAGTATCAAAAAAAAGATGACTTTAATTAAAATAGAATAAATTAATTAAATTTAATGACTTTAAACTTGAAATGATAATGTAATAATAACGAAAAAATAATACAATTTCTCCGATAGTATTATCAAAAATAAGCAAAAAATCCGCTTAGAAGGACCATTAACGTCAGGTTCTTTTAATAATTATTAAAATCTTTATTGGGGTTCGAAGGACCACAAGTGGAATAAGCATTAAATGAAAAATGAGGGATAATTAGGACAAAACTCAAGATGACTTTAAAAAATATGAAGTGTGAAAGTCCTGTGAATTAAGAGACGTTGGTCCTTCAAACTAGGATAAAATCTACGATTTAGAAAATTAAGATTTTAATTAATATATCTGGTTAAATGGCAACATAGATGATGTAATAAAAATGGTCCTTCTAACTAGAACAAAATTCAAGAAATATTTAATTTATATGTTTAATTGCTGGAGTAGTATTTGCCTGCGGGACCTTGATGTCCTTTTAACCATATTTTTTTAATTAAGAATTATTAAAACTGGATCTTTTAGAATTCATCAATTATGAGATTTTGCCCATTTTCTAATTTGAAACATTAATTTTTTTGATAAAATTTTATCTCCAATTTATTTTTAGGAATCCAATTTTTTTCTTTCAGAACATTTCTTTTAATTAAAATCCATTAAATATTATTTATGACTTTGTTTTCATCTTTTTTAATTATGTTGTTTTTATTTGAAAATATCTTTTTGAAATAGATTTCTCTAAATTTATGAATTATTGCTAAGGTATTGCTTTTTTGCACTTAGAAAAAAAGCTACACTCTTTAACATTTATCATAGATGGTGGCGCCAAATTAAAATACTTTATTTTTGGTATTCAAAACATAAGTATTTGTCACACATCAAGAGAGGAGCCATCGGTGTACACATAATTTTCATTATATTCAGCTGATGTGGTCCAAATGATTCATGGCAATAAAACACTATAAAAGAAAAAGTATTCAAAATAGAGGAAAAATTAAATGCGTTTGCAACATTCTAAATGTTCTTGTTATCTTGTTGCACTTATTTATGTCTTTTTATAAAAAAGAATTTAGATCCCTTGGCGAATATTTCAAATAGTTTTGAAAATTTATATATAAATTATCATAAATAAATGTTTTTTTTCTTTTTTAAGAAAGAATGTGTAAAGATTTAGAAATTTTTTCGAAAAAGACACGTTTTTGGGAAATCAAATTAACTTTATATTAAAAAAATATCAAATATTTGACATTTTTCTTAAAGATTTTACAAAATAATTTATAATTTGTTAGAAAATAAGAAAAACCATATCGTCATAATTCAAATTATATATTTTTAATTTAATTAGATATTAAAAATAGTTTATATTTTTCAAAATTATTAACCGATTTGGTCCTTGAAATTGGCACTAAAATTTACTTTAAACAAATTAAACTCCTCAAAAATCTGTTCCAATTTCTTAATTCAGATATATTTGAATTTGAAAGGAATTATCGGCCTTTCTATAATTAAATCTCAGAGATAAATGAATAATGGGTCCTTCGTACCGTTTGAATTTTCAATTCAATAGATATTAAATCAAATATTGCAAGTCAGATGAAAAACTTTTTTGAAAACAGAGCTCAGATCTTGTCCCATCTTGATCATTTGATCAATCAATATCTGAAATGGTTTAGTTTCTTTTTTATCGCATATCTAGAACAGAATTTTTCGCATGGAAACCAGAAGGTTGGGAGGAAGTAGTGGCTAACGAAGGATTTAATTATTTTGTATATTAAATTTAGATGTGGTTTGGAGCTGCCTTATGATAAGCACTACTTAAACTTGCTAGAACAGAGATCGATTTCTATTAACCACATATGACTTCGTCCTGTCGCATTCGTTTCCTAATATTACGCTTCCGACCAGTACTAGTGAATCTCCATGGTATTATAATTTTGTTGCCGAATACTGCCGGAAGATTATTCTACACTTTCGCAAATGTTAAGTGATCCATTCTCTTAGATTTCCCCTGGCCCAAGGATAGTTTCGGTCGAAGTATATGTTCTTTCGAACCTGTTGATATTTTGTCTAATGATTTTTTATCTAGTAGTTCTCCCCACTCGATAGTAGTGTTGGGTGTATTTAAGTCATTTTATTCAGATAGCTTATAGTGACTTTAACACCGTTTATAGATTCCTCCTTCTCGGTGGTCATGTCTTCTTCGCCTCTAAGCGAATAAGTTTTTCAGCATTTTTGAGCTGCTGAAACGAGGTGCTGTCAGCAGCTCGTTTGTCGAGGGTTTAACTGACAACTAACGTCCTTCCTCCTAATTATGGACTGAACTCATAGTGATATCTTTTTCCTCATCAGAAGCATGGAAAAGTTCGCATTATTGTCTACTTGGACAATAGTGTCGTTTACCAGATACAACAGTTCGTCCGTCTGTATTATTTCGCAGTATATTTCCTTGAAATGGTATTAAAATACTCTGTGTGATCTTTCCAACTCAGCACGAAACGGTACTGGTTGACGTTGGACGCCCTTATGCGGTCTCATTTGTCTATATTGTCACTTTGTTGGTAATTAAAATTTGTGTATACTTTGAGGAGAGCTGTTGGCATTTAAGCACTATCTAATCATTTATGTCCTTCGATCTGCTACCAACCACATTGTCATTAGACGTGCTCAATTGGCCCGCGGGAAGTTTGAAGACTTGCAGCAATAAGTGTTATACACAGATCACAGTCCGACTGATCTCCGGACAACAGAGTTAGCAAGTATGCTACCCTATAAGCTGGGCTTTTCAGACGGAATAAACTGCATATGAATTCTTATTTAATTTTACTTCTTATTTTACTTGAACAATAAATCTACTATTTTCTGGGTCCTGCGAGCTGGATTTAAATCTTTTCTTTATTACCAATCATGATATTGTTCATAAATGTGGTCAATATTTATTATTTATTTTAAAAACTTTTCTATTTAAATGCTGTCTTAAATTATTCCGAAACTTCAAATAAAAATCTGTAAATAATTTCCAAATTCAATTTTCATATTTACATGTTAAATCTGTCAAACAAATAATTTAATGTTGTTTACCAACATAACTAATTCCCCCTAATTTATGTCATTTTTGTATATAATTTCAATGATTTTAATGTTATTTTTAATAATTTATTTGAAAATTTGTCGGTAGTTTTTTTTTAATATATTTTTTTTTTTCAACTAAATAGTTTCTATAAATAAATATTGACTAAATGTCTTAGACAGAATATATTCAAATAATTTTATACCCTAGACCACCACGAGTTGTAAAGGGGGTATATTAACTTTTATCATTCCTTGTATAACACTTAGAAGGAATGAATTCATCCCATAATATTCTTGCATCAAATCAAAATCTGAGCCGATTAAGCTATGCTATGTTGTTGACACGCTCGCAGCCACAATAGTTGACAGAGCTCAATGAAATTTGGCCTGAATATGTGTTATAGTTCTGAGTAGTTTCCTTTTTAAAATTATCAAAATCGGTTCGGTATATTAAAAGATTTAGACCGATATTTGAGACAACCTCTAATTCTATGATTCATTAAATGTTTTATATTTAAGAAAAAACTTTTGTATAATGTCTGTGAGTGTATATGTGAGTATTTACTTCACACGCATTTGTGGTGGAGGGTATTGAAGATTCGACATAGCCGAATATAGTATTGCTACTTTTTTCCGTTTCTCCTAAAGTCAATTGAAAAATGCAGTTTTATGTTATTTTTCTTTTCATTTTCAATTTCAATTTAACTGACGTTACGCCTTTACGAACATTTGTTATTTGGTGTTTTTTTGTTTTTCGTTTTTCTTTTCTTTATTTTGTTTATTTGCGTTTGATTTTTTATGTATTTATGTCAATTGTTCAATGAAGTGTTGCTAAAAGCCATTAATACAAATAAATTGTTCAAATAGACAAAACACCAGAAGACCATTTTAAACAAATAGTCGTCAAAGAAGAAAACGCATAAATAAACATCAACAACAACGACATGAGGCCAAGTTAAAGTATTAGAGTTTTTACTTTTCTTTGTTGGTTTATGGAAAGATGGAAAAAAATCCTTTAAAAGCATTTTGTTGGTGGCCAAAGAAGGTGTTAGAAGTTGGATCAAAGAAAAGATAATGTGGTGTCATTGTAAAATTTTGTTTATAGTAAAGTGGTTAATGGTGTTACACTGCGGTGATGGCGTGATAGCTATTTGAGAGTAACCTAAAATGGATTAATGGAATGAAGGAGAATTTGAAATGATCTAGATTGAAAAGGAAGGAAAAGTGAAATCAGATTTAGATTTATCAGTAATGAATTTCAGATAATTTATCCAGTTCGCAGGACTATAAAATCCGCATTTATCTAGTGAATACTTAAGATGACAACAAGAGAGCAAACTCAAAAAGAATGCTGAAGATATATTTTTAAATCCGGTTCGCATGACCATCTAAATATTGTTTGAATTGGTTAATAAAGCTTTCTCTTTGGACAAATTTGCTAATAAATACCGGCATTATCTCTTCACACCTTTGTAGTGATAACAACTAAGCCATCAAAAGATTATTAACATTCCGGGTATACTTATTTTGACTGTTTTGAACATAAAATGGACAAATGATACAAAGGCGAATCAAGAAAAAACAAATTCTTATAAATCAGTGATAAAATCAAGGAAAAATCTGGTTCGGAGGACTATAAAGAATTTCTTCAATTATTCTATAATTAAATTAATAATTTATAAATAATTTGAAATTTTCTACTTTCAAAATTCGGTTTGAAGAACCATAAAAAATTGTTCAAAGTCCGGTTTTTTTCGTAGCTTTGGAAAAATATTTGAATAGAAAACTTAGAAAAACCTTTGATTGCTTTGAATCTAAAATAGAATTGTGATTTTTAACGTATAAAGTGATAGAGTTAGTTATGAACTTTGGTTCTGCGAACCGGAAAAAAAATTAAAAATGAATTATGTATTACTTCTAGAACTTCAACTTCTAAATTTTCATATTTCTATTAAAAAATCCGGTTTGCAGGACCTTAAAAAGTTTTTAGAATTTGCTAAAAAACCCGGGTCATTAATTTAAATGTGAAATAATTATTTCAAAATTAAACTCTAAGAAATTCTTATTTATATATTAAACAAGTTAATTGTTAGAATAATCCAGTTCGCAGGACCAATAAAAAGTCGTTAGGATTTGCAAAAAAGAACGAATTATCCCTTTAAACATGAAAACAGTTGTCCGATTGACGAAATCAAAACAATCTTTTTCAGATTCCAAAGAAATTCATTGTAAGAGATTAATAAGGAGTTTAGTCCTTCGAACCGGAAAAATCGTTAAAAATTAATTGATTATTTAATATAACTACTAAGGGAGAACAAGTATCCCCACTACAGTTATAGTGTGTTAAATATTCGTTACAGTCTCTTGTAAATTTTCTCATGTAGGTTTTCAACTATAAAAATCTAACACAAAGCGAAGGACGGGCGTATATTTTTCCACCATCACACAAAGATATTAAAATGCAATTTCAATATTAAAGTTTTATGCCAATCAAACCACCAAAGAAAAACAATTCGAACAAATGAATATTCGTTAGTGTGAAAACAGTGTTCTTTAGATTTGATTTTTATTATTCCCTCAGTTTGAAATGATATGAAAATTGTTCCCATATTAACACCCCCTCTTTCTTTCCCCTCCAGCAATATCCAAATGAAAATTTTAACTACTGTCATGTTTAGTTTTGTTTTTGTTTTTATTATTCTGTTCTGTCAGTTCCTGCAGTGTCGGCAAATTTTAACACTTTCAAACTAAAATTCAACTCCCTTACAATTTGTGGCCTCAAACCTAAAAGTTCATAGAGAATATGGTGATGATGTTGGTGGTGTGGATTTTTTCCTCCATTTGTGCGATATGAAGGTTTTCTTTCTGCTGCTTTTTGTTTTGTTGTTGACCATTAAACAAAAATGTTGTAAACTGAACATTTCATTTGATTTTGATTCAAATTTTAGTTTAGTTAAGGTTGAAAGCTTGAAATTTGTTTAAATAAAGAAAAATACCAACAACAACAACTACAACTACAACAGTTGTTTATTGTTGGCCGAATTTTACATATTTTTTTCGATTGTATTTATTTGTTGTTATTGTTTCCCAATACAATATCGCATGACAGGCGCTTGAGGCGTTAAGGCCACCACCAATGTTTGGGCAGATTTGTTTACTGTTGTTGTTGTTGTTGTTGTTGTAATAATCCAACAACAACATCAACAATCTTCAAGCTGTCCACTTTCTTAATTGTATTTGATGTAGGTACTAACTGACGATGTTGTTGGCTCATTTTTTGTTGCTTCTTGTAGTTGTTGTTATTGTTGGCATTTGTTGTTAAGTTGCAGCATGTGTGTGTTGGCTTTTGTGCTGTTTTTGTTGTTGTTTTTCTTATTTATTTGTTTGTACGAAAAAAAAAACAACAAAAAATTGTTTTATTTAGCTGCCACATTCTAGTCAGTTGCTGTTATTTTGTTGTTGTTGTTTTTGTAAACAACCACACACTTGGAAGTGAATTTACTTGTGGCAGTCAGTCAGTAGTAGTCACTTTTTTGTTCACATGCACTTAGAGAAATCCTTCGAAATAATTGCAAAAAAATGCAAAAAGGTGGCAACTTTATAATAAAGAAGATATATCTAAAATGAATTTTGGCGATACCTTAAATGAAAGCTACTTGGATGATTTTCAACCATAATATACGTTGGTTACAGCGATAAGTTAACGATTCTTTTTGGTCACGATAATAGTCTGAATATATTAACAATCGAGAGTTGGAGAACTGTTCAGGCTCGCTAAGTTTATTCTGTTAAAAATATTGTCATTGTTCCATATAGAAGACAGAAAACTCGCAAACTTCAAGTAATCGAATATCACTAATGCGATTTTTTCTTATAAAGATGTAAATTGATTTAAAAAGTAGTTATAATTTTAATTTTATCCAACAGAATACGATTCACAGTAGTGATTTCGATACGGAAGATATAGGATGGAATAGTCAATTGACAAACTTGAAAGTTTAGGATCATTAGGTAACGAAGACTGCTGCCAAATGGAGGAAATCAGGAAAAAAGTAATTCCCTACATTTAAAATCATAGAGATACTTTGAAACGCAGGGACATTAAACTGATGTTCAAAGATGAAACTGTAAGTCGGAAAGATTAATGTAATCTTTTATTCTCAATGCTTTAAAGCATACAAACAGCTTACGGTCCAGAGTAGTGATTTCGCTACAGAAGACATGAATATTGGAAATCATTGAAATGCAAAGATTTTTAATTGATACCAAGAGATCTTGAACGGTGAAGTTGCAAGTCGGAAGAACGTATAGAAAAACGTATATATTTCTATAATTTCAAAAGCAAAAACTATAAAGCCAGGCCAACCATTCAAATCGACGCCTAGATGGAATATAAATGATCCTACTGTAGTGGTCTGTATTTGGTGCAATCTAAAGTGTTGACATCGATCAAATGTAGAGAATCTGTCAATGAATATGAACCCTAAGGGGCCATAATCTTCTATCAACCCAACACTCGCTAACATGTTGCAAGGAAAGTCAAAACAACTTTGCCGCTAAAGAAACGCTCTACAATTGGTTGAATCAGATGGATGTTTTGTATTATGAGTTATTGAAATCGTGTCAAAAGATTACCGGAAAGCTGTTATGATGAAAATTGATTCGCTTAAAGAAAGCTAAATATCTGGCTTTATTAAGCCAGATATTTATAGCGCCATGGTAACGCCTTGTATTTAGACCAGAGGTGTCCTATCACACTATACAGTTGTCTTTGTTAAGTGCAGCATCAAAACATTATAGTGAATGGACACTGATGAGATAGCTCCAGTCATCTATAGTGTTTTGGGCTCCTTTGATTTAGACAAAGAATAAGAAGCATGTTTCCTATTAAGAGCTATAAGTCAGACGATCTCTTTAGAAGAACTTTTAGAAATTAGATGTTATGAACGGGAGATGTATCTAACATATTTATAACCCAAACCTTGACATCTTTGATTAGCGGAGAGTTCTTACTAGAATATGCTTCTCTCCAGAAGAGGCTATTTGAAATGGGATTGATTCATTTATTATCACAAAACTGAGCAGATTTTTTTTGGTATGGAGCAGAATGATAAGGAGGACAAGATTATAAAGTCTAACTTGGTAGATTTCCTTTAAAGGTGGCATCCTTTAGAAGGGATTTATGACAATCAAGAAAGTGTATGTTTTCGCTCCGTGTATTATTTCTTATCATTATTATTTTTATGTTTATAAACAAAAAGCTTAAACCATGAAATAAGCAAAAAAACATCATTTTCAAGATCTAAAAACAGGAAAAGAAAACTTCTTTACAAAAGAATACTTGAATGCCTTTTGGGCTGCTGTTTGCAAAATTTCAACTTTATTTCTTATTTTCTTCTGTCTTTTCAAAAGGAGTCAGATTATGAAAACAATTTTGTTCAACTCTTCATTGAAGTGTTTGCACAATTTAAGATGAGGCATTTAGGAATAAAACACACACACATACACTGGAATTATATAAACAATAATAAACTGAAAGTATTGTTTATCACTCTCAAATGAAACTTAAAATTAGCTAAAAATATTTTAACAACTTAAAGTTTTCGTCAACTTAAAAAAAAAAAATCACATAAAAGTGGTTGATAAACAAAAATTTATTAAAGAAATAAATTTTGGGAAAAATAATAAATTTCGAAGAATTTTGGGGAAGAAACGTAATGAATAATTAAAGGAAAGACATCTGGCGGAATTTGGAAAAAAGGCAAATACAATATTGAGTTTTTTAAACACTAAGTGGAACTCGGATTTTTAATTGTTTTAATTAAACTTGGTGGAGTAAAAATTTAATTGAAAAAGTAATTAATTTTTAGGACTGAGATTAAAAAATTCTTAACACACGTTTTTAATTAAAAATTTTAACCAAAGTGGAATTTGATATTTTTTGATCAGGTTACCTTTGTGGAACATGTCATTTATTATGTTTAATGTCAAAGAAATATTGTTAATCAGATTAAAATGAGGGACCAGAAAAAAGTGCAACAAAAACCAACTTTATCCTACAAAACAGTTGGCCAAGTATTTAATGTTATTAAACCGGAGGAACTTGTCTGTTGATAGAAAACCTGGTTCAGGTAAAAGGAATGGCTCACATGATGTTTTTAAACCAAATAAATAAATAAGTAAAATGTATTTTTAAAATAGCTCCCAACACATTCTATAGGAAAGCAGGTCGTTCGGTTCAATGGTCGACTATTTGGAAGGAAAAGTTACAGATAATGGCTTAAAAAGGTTCCTGACAGGATCGCTGCTAAAAACAAAAAAGTACCAAAAATTGATGTTATGTATTCTAAAAAAATATTCAATCTGCATTATAGATAACGCATGTTAAAGTTCCCAAAATATAGGTAAGACAAGCCAATTATTTGTTCCAACGGGCTCTATAAATACCGACGTTTACATCAAAAAATGTTTACAAAATGTCTGTTGCCATTTATAAGACTTCAGAATGTGACCACTTATGTTAAACAAGTCCTTGATTGGTCAATAATGTGGTATTTGTATCAAGAGAGTCCGGAGCTAAATATTGAGCTCTTCTTATAGAAGAATAAAAGATCACAAAAAGGTGCCGAAAAGTGTGGTAGATTTTTAACGAAGATGGACCACGAGTTCGAGAGACATAAATCACTATAATAACGTTAATCGAAAGGGTCTCCGAAAAGGGTTAAAAATATCATTATTAGTGATTAAAACTATAAAAATATTTTTTTTTGTAAATTTAAATAATAATTTCCTCCAAATTAATTATAAGTTTAATGGATTTGTTATGTATGTTAAGAATTTTTGAGCTCTATTAAATACAAAATTTATTTTTATTTTTTAATTTGAAAGATATTTTAATTAAGCTTTAATTGGGAATGAATACTACTTTACAATTGTTTTAATTAAACTTGAATAAACAATTAATTAAAGTCATAACCATTTTTTATTGCATAAATATATAAAATTTTGATTTTTTAACTGGTATTTAACGGTTATTACGCAATAAGTTTAATTGAATAGACTATTGTTTCAATAAAACTTGGTTAAACAAAAATTTAATTAAAGTCTTTATTTGTTTAAATTTTATGAGAATAAAATTTTTCGATTTTTTAATTGAAAAAACGATATTTTTATTAAATAATAGTGTTTATAATAAATTCTACTATGTAATTGTTTCAATTAAACTTAATTTAACAAACATTTAATTAAAGTCTGAAATACTTTTAATTTCATAAAAGTATAGGATTTTGAAATTAATTTTAATTTAAAATCTTTAATTTTAATTAAAAGATTCAAATTTTTGTTAAAAGAGTTATACAAATTTGAAAAAACCTACTGTGTAATTGTTTCTATTAAATTTGTTTAAACAATTTTTTAATTAAAGTCATGCTTCAGTTTAATTGCATTAACCCCAAAGGTTTTGAAATTCGCTTAAAATGGTGAACAATTAAAAAAATGCAAATAATTTCTATTAAAATTTTTTATTTAACATTTTAACCTTGACATCTTAAAACTTAATTTAAAATTTCCGTCTTAACAAAAACAATTTTGAAAAGAAATAGTTTTCATTAAGACATCAAATGCTTCAATAGAAGACAAACAAAAAAAGTAATACACACCCCCTCATCAACCATTTTTCTTTGAAAATGCCAAAAATTAATGAGTTTTTTCTTTAAAATTTACTTTCACATTGATGTTTACATTTTTTTCTCAAAATGTGTATTTTTGCCAATATTTTTTGTTTATTTTTTTTTCGTTTTTGTCTTTAATAATTGTAAAGTTTTGACAGGTGTTAAGTGTTGAGATAAATACAAACAAATCATAAGAAAATGAAATAAAACAGGAAATATTGCTATATTCGGCTATGTCGACTCTTAAATGCCCTTCACCACAAATTTGTGTGATGTAAATACGTTATGTTCGTTCAAACACACTCACACATAAAAATAATTACTTTTACTTTGTCGATTTAAAACTAACAAGTTTACGAAGTCCTTCACTTGAACCTTAAGGTTGACTCAAATATCGGTCTATATATTTTAATATATTGAACCGATTTTGCTGCTTTTAAATAGGAAACTTCTCTGTATTATAACAAATACTCCGGTCAAATTTCATTAAACACTGTTAATAATTGTGGATACCAACAACGATTTTGATTTGATGCAAGAATATATGTACATAATGGGGTCTTAGGTGATTTCTTCTTAGCGTTACACATGATATGACAAAGTTAATATAACTTTTAAACCACTTATGATGGTGAAGCGTATAAAAACTAAAATTATACAAGTTTTTTTTGTTAAATAAATATTTTATTATTAAATAAAACTGCAAATTTAAATCAAAATAAATTTTCAAATACAATTAAATCGTGCTGTTAAAATCAAGCCACATTTTGAGGGGAAACGGGGTCTTGGTTTGAAAAAATATCCCGCCAAATCAGATAAATTTATGCAAAAAATTTTTCTTATTCATACAACAAAAAAATGTAGTTTTTTATTTATTTATTTTTTCTTTAATAAATTAATTGAATAAATAAACAAATTTTGTGTTAATTTGCCAACAACTTGTAGGTTCAAGGGTATGAAAATAAATATTTAAATGTTAATATTTTTTGGGACAGTAAGACTTTGCTAAAATGCGAAAAAGTTAAGATATTTTATTATTTAAATATTAGAATTAATGTGGTGTTATTTAAACACATTTATATCTACATAAGTCCATAATAATCCAGTTCGCAAGACCTTTAAAAAGTATATCAGATTTGTGAAAAACAAATCAGATCATAACTTGAAAGGCCTACAATGTGACCAATGTCAAGTATATATAAATCAAAATTAAGAGATGTGGTTTAAGTGCAACAAATTCGGAATGATCCGGTTCACAGGACCTTTAAATTTTTTTCCGTTAAAGAGAAATTGAAAAAATAAAATCTTCATTTTAAAAAATTGAAATATAGTATTTTTGATATAAAAATTCGAAAATTGTTATACCACGTTCTAAAGACCAAATCTCTGTATAAAAATATCAATAACATTTTTTTATTTTATTCAGAAGAATCTCAGAAGAATAATTAAAGTAAATTTTCGACTTAAATTTTTTACCGTACTTTAGGTCTATTAAAAAGTTTAATTAAAATTCCTATGCGAAGGACCAACCAAACCAGCATTAAAACCGAATATTCGTGACACCAATGAGGTGGGATCAGGAGCTGTTGAAAGCGAGACAGGTAAAGGAAAAATAACCAGAATATTCTACCAAGATTTTCAGATTTCTATTAAAGAGTTAAATACTTTAATATAAGACTTATATTTGTGTGAGATTCATGCGTTTGTTTTTAACCTTTTTTCGGGGGTGTTGTACGTGACCATTGTATTGTATATGAAACAATGCACCGATCATAACCAATTGTTATGCTTTTTCCTGGGGCCAAAATATTACTACATGCCAAATTTCATTAAGATATTTTGAAAACTACTTTACATGGATATACAGCCGGACGCACATGGTTATATCGACTCATGAAGTGAATCTGAGTCGAACGCACAAACGCAGGAAATTGAAGGAAATTGCCTCTTATAATAATTTGTCTGCAGCGATATAGGAAATATTTTCTGAAATATGCTTGACTTTTCTAGGCATCAGGTTCGAAAGACCAAAATGTTGCATTAAATATTTAAGAGAAAGTCATGCCATTAAGGAATTAAACCGATTTTAAACGAACTGTAAATTCTAGTTTAATATTCTTTATCAGTTCTTTTCTTAGTTTCTGATTAGAAGGACCAAAAGTTTTAATAGAATATTTAAAAAGAAAAATATATTCTATTTTTATAATATCGATTCGGTAAGAAGCGTGTTCAAAATTGATCTCTTATGGTATCAGGTATGTATTGTATATATTACGATATCTAAGATTTGAAGCTTTCATGGTTTACACCATGACACATGAAGGAGTCAAGGTGTACACAAACCTTAACGATTTTTGCAACTTGACGTTTATTTTTAGATTTTAAATTCCTTAAATTAAATATTTCAAATTTCAAGAAATTATTATTAAATTATTTGTTTATATTTTTTTAATTAAATAATAAAAAACAAAATAACACGAATATAAGTGAAAAAACCACAGAGTGTGAAAACGTGACTTTGTCGAGGAATAATTTTATAAATTAACTACATTTTTTTGCAAAAAAAAATATTATTTTTTTTTAATACTTTAACTTATTGTTTTCTCATATTAGATCAAGTGAAGTGACATAATAATAAAAAAATATGATTTATTTGTTTATTTTTTATTATTTTTTGTGCGATAGAAATTGAAACAAAACGCCAAATAATTGCCAGCAATAAAAAAGGTTTTAAAAATTTTAAATTTTGTTGTGATCATAAAATTCAAATTATAGTTCAAGATCATCATAACCAAAAGCAATAAATAACTCAAAAGGTTTTTTTTTTGGAGGTACTTTGGGGGATTTGTTGTTTGTTGTGCAAAACTATTGATTGTTCTTTAATTAACACACATTTTGAATTCTATTGTCTTCTAAGAGATTGTATGTTTGAGGTGGCCTTTGAAAGTTAGAAATACACTAGAGCCGCGATTTGCGTCGTCTCGATTTGAGGGGCTTTTTAAGATATGAAAAAATTCGATTTGCGTCGTTACAATTTCAAGTTGCGATTTGCATCATTTTGACCCCGATTTGCATCGTTTTTAATTCGATTTGCGTCGCTAGAAACAGTTAAATTTTTTACTTCAGCATTTGGATTAACATTTTTATCGTCAATGACAACACTGTCAACTGTACGTTATGTTTTCAAATTGCGTGAAATTAGGGCAATTCACTTTTCCTTTTGTTATATAAGTGATTCTAAGAACAAATGTCTGGTTATTGTAAGAATACAGTGTGTGTGATTCGCCAAAGTACATTAAGGATATAAAGTAAGTGAAAGTGAAAAAATAATAAGTTTGAAATTAAAATTATACATAATTAAAAGTTTAAATCGAGAGAAAAGGCTGTTTAAATAGGAAGAGTTTCTGGAAACCACTCCAATCTGAACAATGCACAAAAGCAAGAAATCACTTATTAGTTAATATGGAGTCGCTCTTTAAATTTGGATCAGAATAAGTGAAGAAATCCACTGACCTTAAGAAAAGCACTGCATCTAATAGTAACGGAAATCCTGATGATTTCGAAGACAACAACATAAATAAAATTATAGTACATTTGATTTACGTCATTTCGATTTGCATCGCTTTTCTACGGTCCCCATTAACGAGGCAAGTCGGGGCTTTAGTGTAACTCAAACAGTTACAGAATGATATTTACGTATATGCCGAATCTTAAATATCCTACACCACAAACGCATACATACATACATACATACATACATACATACATACATACATACATACATACATACGTACGTACATATATTTGGATAATTTTTGGAATGGTAATGAAGTTCACATAACATTATATTGTGACAAAATTCATTCTAATTTGTCGATTTATAATTTTACGAAAATTTTTAACTTGAACTTAGAGATTACCTAAGATATCGGTCTATATCATTCAAAATTCAGAACCGATTTTGTTGGTTTTAAATAGGAGATTTTTCAGCACTTTTATAAATACTCAGACCAAATTTCATTGTGCTCTGCCAATTATTGTGAACGTGAGTGAGAGGCGGACGGTCGTAGCTAAATCGTTTCAGATTTTGATGTGATGCAAGAATATATATTTACATAATGGGATCTGAATACGAATATTTGTGACACCAAGACTCTGGGATCTGTTTTATAAGCTATTGAAAGCGGGATAGGTGAAGGTATAATACCATAAAAACCTTTCCGACTACAAATATATCCTTCAATATACTGAACCGATTTTGTTGGTTTTAAATAGGAGACTTCTGGGGACTATTACAAATTCTCAGGCCAAAATTCATTGAGCTCTGCCTGCTAACAACAGACAAATGGAAATTGATAAAACGACTCAGATTTTGATATGATGCAAGAATATATATTTACATTATGGGATATTTACATATGGGATCTAGCGTTACACACGGAATGACAAAGTTAATATACCCTCTTCAACACTTGTAGTGATGGAGGGTATAAAAAGGAGAAAAAAACTATTCATTTCATAAAAGTCTTCCTGTTTCATTATTTTTTCTTTCTTTAAAAAATAATTATTTTCATTGTGAAATAACTAAATCACCAACCTTAACATTTAAGTGTAAAAATTATGAAATTATGTGTAAATATTTACGCTTTTTTGTTATAAAGAAAAAATTTCCTTAAACAAAACTGAAAAAAATAACTTAAATTTTATTAACCATGTAAATGGTTTAATTATTTAATGTTTCTTTATTATTTATAGTTTGTCTGCCATTTTGCAAAATTAGGTCGCAATTACATTATATTACACAAACATTACGTTTTAGCTGTAAAATCTTATCAATTTTTAAAATCACTCCTCCTCCTCCTCCTCCTCCTTCAACAACTTTTTTTCTTTTTCTGCTTATTTTCGTTTATTTAATTAAATATTACGTTAAAATTCATGCGAATTTTGTATATGAGCAACTTTTTTTTTGTTTTGTTCCGCTTTTAATTTAATGTGTAACGAATTTTAGTTTATTTTTCGCAAAACCAATTTATTGATTTATTCGTTCTTAAGTATTTTTGTAATTTTCAAAGTAAACAACTTATTTTAGTCGTTATATGCATTTGTGAAATGCGTAAAACTTAAATAACAATTTTTGCGTTTCAGTACAAAAAGAAAAAAAATCAATGAAATTTTATGTTATTTTCCCCTCTAGTTACGCATATTATATGATACTAACCTCGTTTAACTGTAACTAATCGTAAATAAGAATTTTATTATTTAACATTTAAAAATAAATTAAAGTTAAGAGGAAATTTTTACTCATAAGAACATATTTGTATACCCTACATCATCTAGATGAATGGAGTATTATGAGTTTATGTTGTTATTTGTAATGGGAGGGAAATAAAATAGTTCTACCACTTTTAACTATAACATTTGATTTAGAATCACTTCTTGAGTCGATTTAAACACATCTGTTTGGCTGGCTGTTCATGAGAAGTTTGTTTGCAAAGTACAGCTCGCAGTTTTGAAGATATTCCAATGAAATTTGGCTCGAAATATTATTTTGGCACAAGGACGTTGGTATTGGTTATGATCGGTGCATTTTTCCATAAAGGCTCTATACAAATGTTTCCCCGGAATGAGATTTTTAGCCCATAAATATAACATATATATGTACTCCCACATAACACTTTAGATAAAACTTTTTGTTAATATGTTGGTATTAGTATATTTAAGCATATTAGGACCGTGTGAAATTGGACGAGCCGTTGGATAGTTACAGATTTATTTCCATTTCATTTTTCATTTGAAACACTGTGGACTGTTTATAAATTTTTCATAACAGTCATTTACAACCAGCAATGTAGCAATAGTGCTACCTATCTGGAGTATCATTTCCTAAGCCGATTTATTAAGTCCGCTGCTCCCTCTTTCTTCCTACTTATGTAAGTTTTTTATCAAAGTACAGGTTGCAGTTTTTAAGATATCGTAATGAAATTTAGTACAAAGTATTATTTTAGGCTGTAGCCTATTGAAATTGCTTAAGATCTGTACATTATTTCGTATAGGCCACATACAAATGACCTGGAATGATTACTTAAGGTAATAAGATTATCAAATATCTGAGCCAAATATAATGAAATAAGTTTTCAAATACTCCTTAACAACATGTCCAATTATGAGAACCGATCCACTATTTCCCAAAGCTACAACTTTCCAATATCACATAATCTCATATAATCGTTGGTATTTTACTTACATTTGGTTAAAGTTAGTTTATGATAAACAAGAATACATGTTAGAAGTTTTCACTTAGCACTTCCCTAAATCACACAAAAATGTTAATGTCGCATTAATGTATTTAATACTTTAGCAGAAATCCGAAAAAAAATTAAATTATACGAGAGTCATTCCATAATTTTTTGTAGGTTTCAATAATCACTATGTTTTTCTTCAAAATATTATAGATTTGGTTAACTCCATAAAGCTAATCTTGGTTTAATTAAACTTAGTTTGTGTAAACTTGATTTAGAAAAAAATCTTATTAAATAAAAGAGAAAAAATTATTAACATAAATAAACTGAATTTTGATAAACTTAGTTTAAACTCAGTTTATTGTTATAAGATTCATTCATTAATAAATGATTTTGTAATTAATGCTTTTTGAATTTACTGCAGTAGTTTAAACTGAGTTTTGCTAAGTTATAAAAAAGCACCAATAAGTTAAACTTAGTTTAGTTAAAATCGCTTTATTAGCATTACGCTTATTATAAATTGAAATTTGCTTTATTTAGATTTATTTGAAATGTTTGTAATTTTTGTAGTTTAAATACTTTTTTTTAAGTTCAACTTGATTTATTTAAACTTGATTTGAATTATCAAATTTGGCTATAGAAAATTAACAAAATAACATTTAAGTAAATGAAAAAGTATTTTAAATAGAATATTTCACTTCTGTTAAACTCTGTTAAAAAAAACTTAATTCAATTAAAATTAGCTTTTGATAACATGGTTTAATTTTTAATAAAACTTAGTTTTAATTTTTAGATAAACTTAGTTTAAACTCAGGTTATTGTTATTAGATTCATTCATTAATAAACGATTTGATAATTAATCCTTTTTTAATTTTAATTATTTCAAACACTGCAGTAGTTTAAACTGAGTTTTGCTAAGTTTTAGTTAAAATCACTTTTTTAGCATTACGTTTATTATAAATTGAAATTTTATTTGAAATTATTGTAGTTTAAATAATTTTTTTAAGTTCAACTTGAATTCGTAAACTTAGTTTACTTAAACTTGATTTAAATAATTAAATGTGGCTAAAGAAATTTTACAAAATAACATTTTAGTAAATGAAACTATTTTTTCAAAAATATTTAAGTTTGATTCGTTTGTATATTTTCTTGAAATTATAACAACGAAGTTTTATAAAACTTAGTTTAATTAAACTTAGTCCATTTAAATTAGAAGAAGTTTTAAAGTTAATTAAATAAAATTTTAAAATTTTAGTTTTATAAGAATACATCATTTGAAAAAACTCCATTTATTTAAACTTAGATTAGTTAACTTTGTTTTATATTTCCAAACAAAGTTTATGTAAACTTCAGTTAACTAATGAGGAAATTAAGAGGAATATTTTTGGAAATATTTATTAAAGAAAATATATTTAAGCTTAATCTATGATGAAAATATATTAAACTTGGTTTAAACTTTGTTTAATTAACTCATTGAAATGAATTTTTTATTTCTACCGTTATTTTTGTGTTAAAAAGATGTTAAGATTTTTTAAGGTCATTTCCAGCTCTTTATGATTTAATCAATTGAGAAGTTTATTTATTTATTTTTAATTTTTTTTGAAGGGGACCAACTAACTCATTCACTACACAACCACTTTTTTTCGTTAGTCATGGCAAATTAACAAAAAGAAAAAAACTATAAATTTCATTTTTATTTTAACTTTTGATTTGAGATTTTTTTTCGTTAAGTTTATTAAACAATTAATAAGATTTTTATCAACAATAGATAGACTTTTTTCAATATTGCCAATTTCATTGAAAAATTCAAATTCAATAACAGCAAATTGTTGTTAAACAATTCAACTGAAACTAAATTCAATTGTTTAACTAAAAAGAAAAAAATAATAATGCAAAGTTTTTTTTTGCTAATTTTATTAAAAATTTAATCAAATGAATTGAAGTAAAAATAATTGAAAACAAGTAAGAATAATATGTATTCGGCTATACCGAATCTTTAATACCCTCCACCATAAATTCCTGTAAAGTAAATACGTTATGTTCGTTCAAACACACTTACACATACACTCGTTAACTTTTTCAAAGTATAAAGGGTTTTCTTCAATGTAATACAGGAATAAAATTAATTATATTTTTGGCTAAATCTGAACTGATTTTGATAATTTTTGGAATGGTATGGAAGGACATGTAATTTCATATTATGGCAAAATTTCGATTTATAATTGACAATTTTACAAAAGTCCTTTTTTGCTGGAAATAGTAAACTTCCCAGGATTATAACAAATACTCAAGCCAAATTTCATTAATCGATTCAGATTTTGATTTGATGCAATAAGCATTACACATGGAATGATCAAGTTAATATACCCTCTTCACCATTTCTGGTGGTGGAGGGTACAAAAAAAAAAAGCAAATATTTAAACCAACTGTTGAAGTTATATTTATATGGCAAACTGGCTGGTTAGTTAACTAACTGACTAAAATAACTGACTGAATGAATGAATTGTCTGAGACTGAGTTACTCTGAGAATGTGGGTGAACTTGTTAAATCGATCGAGGCCATAACCGTTAAATGTTGATATTTATTTATAAAACTCTAAGTATAAAACTTTTTTTTTTAGAAATAAACAAGAAAAATAAGATAATAAAAATTTTATTAAACAAAAACTACAAATATGACAATAACAACTTTAATGCAATAAAAAAAAAAACAAAGTAAAACTCTTTAAAACTAGCAAATATTGGCAAAATGAGAAAAAAAAAAGATATAATTTTTCCTTTAGTGTTGATTTCAAGAAAACGATAAATAAAATAGAGCATGTTGTCTTTAAGCTTTAACAATATAAATTTCATTGTTATTTTTATTATTCGATTTCATTTCTTACGATTGTTGTAGTGCGTTTTCTAAAACCGAGAGAAAACCCCCAACAATATTCAGTTTTAAGACGTCTTGTTCTTAAGTCTTAACAGAATTTTAGGTAACAGAGTATACAAAAAATAGTCAAACACAAATATTTGTGTTTTTAAAGTATCAATTTTGAGCTTTGAAAAAATCATTGGCCAAACAAATTTCGGTTTTTAAAACCCACAACACCCGCACTACCATCACCACTGCTAAGAGCAGAGCAACAGTTCTTTTTTTGTCATAAAATAAAATTCAATAAAAAATATGTGCTAAAACCCTAAAACAGCATGTAGTTCATAAATAACGCCAAAATGTTCACAGAACAACGACATAACACGAACTACAAAGAGACAACATTTAACAGAATATTGCAAGCACTATGGGTAAAAAATCCGGATAATTCTCATGAAATAATAAAAAAGAAACCTTAAAATTTTGTTTTTGTTAGTTAAAAATTGTTAAACTCGCTTAAACCAAGTTTACTTAAACTTGGTTTAAGAGAAAATGTGAACTCAACAAAATTTTTCTATGAAATTGCTAACTTTTTTTATAATATTTATCATTCATTTATCATTTTTGATAATTAGAAATAATTAAACTTGCTTTAACCGAGTTTACTTAAACTTGATTTAAAAAAATTCTATGAAATTTCATTTTCGATAGTTCAAAATAGTTCAAGAAATGTTTTGCGTAACACAATCTTGTATGAAATTATAGATAAATTATTTAAATTTTAATTTTTTATAGGTAGAAATAGTTAAACTAGCTAAACCGGGTTTAACTAAAAAAAACTTTAAATAACAAAACATTTCAACTTTTATAGCACTTAAAAATAGTGAACTTTGCTTAAACTTGGGTCAATTAAACCAGATATAATAGAAACACTTAAAATTTTCATTTTCAACGGTTTTAGCTTGGTTTAGTTAAACTTAGTTTAACAAAAATTTGAAAGTCAATACAGGTTTTTTGAGTTCTTTTTTTTTGTTTAATCATTGACATTTTATGAATTATTTATTAAAACAGTTAAACTTACATAAACTTAGTTTAGTTAACCAGGTTTAAAAATGAACATACATTTTTGCTTATTTAATTCAGTAGAAGTTCTTCAAAATTAATTATTATATATAATTTAAGATTTTAAACTAAAAATTTGATAGTTAAACTAAGTTTAGTTGAACTCAGTTTAAATATTTATTACAAGCAACTTTATTTCTGATTTTACAACTTTTATATGGTTTGATTTTTTAATATAAATAATTAAAAATTTTAAGCTCAGTTAAGTGTCTTAAGATGAACTTGTGCTAAACTTGAACTGAACTAGAACTAAACTAAAACTGAACTAGAATTCAACTAAAACTAAACGAGAACTAAACCAGAACTGAACTAGAATTGAACTGGAACTGAACTAGAATTGAATTTAAAAAAAAACTAGAACTGAATTTTCAATTTTTTCATCCCATAGTGAATTTACCAATTCAAACAATAAATTGCATCAATATTTAAACCTAAAACAAATAAACAAGGCCTTTAACACAACAAGGTTCAAATACAATTGATAAAAAATAAAAGCAAAGGAGAAAAAATACTGAAAAATAAAATTCTAAAGTCAAGAGAGACAACAGTTTTGAAATCAACACCAAAAGTATTTGAAGAAATTTCAGAAAAAAAAAACAAATACAATGTCTGACAATGTTTTTCCTTTTTTTCTTTTTTGCCTTTAATGTAAGATGACAATCTTTTTAACCTTATTGAACACAAATTGTAAGAAATTGAATACGAAATTTTGTATATAAAATTTCCAAACATTTAAAGCAGAAAGAATAAAAGACCTTCATAAACATAAATTTTATTTGAATTTCACAAACTCAGTCGCAAGACATCGATGAAAGCAAAGAACATGGGGAAAGGAATCATAACATATTCCTCTCAACACCTTCGATCATTGGAGAAGCACTTAATTTTTATTTATTAAATTTTCTGTTCGAATGCTGCCAAATTGAAGAAAAAAAACGCAAAGAATTTTAATTAATATTGAGAAAATTCTTTTTTTTTTTATTTACCCCACAATTAACAATTTGTTTAAATAAATTTTTATTGTTTATTTATTTTTTTTAAGATTTTTTTAACTTTTGCAATTTTGAAATAAAAAATTATACTTAACTTAAAATTTATTGAGTTTTAAATAATTAATTGTTAGAGTCTTAAAATAAGTTGTTTGTAAATCTAAATTACAATTTGTTTATTAATTAATTATTTAACCAGAATATAATTAAGCAATTTTTGCAATTTCAACAAAAAAAAATCAAGTGTTGAAAAAATCTTTTAAAGATTTTACAAAAAATGTAAATAAATTTAAAATTTTTTTAAAAAGGCCGGTAAGACCAAAATAAATAATTCTAAATAAAAATTTCATATCGTATATTTAACTAAATAATTATATGGACCCTCCTGTCTTGGCTAACATAATCTAGAATTTAGAGAACATTGTAGGCTCGTCTATATTTCAAACTGTAGGGTGTACTATAGTGCTTACTATAGGCTTGACTACATGCTCGATTATAGAGCGAAGAACATGCTCGATTATAGAGCTAAGTAAAGGCTCAACTGGTCTATAGATGATAGTATAGGCTCGAATATAGACCTGACTATAGACTCGATTATAAAGATGACTAAAGGCTCAACTAAAGATCAGAAAAAAGCTCGACTTTAAAGCAGAATATAGGCTTCACTGTGGAACAGACTATAGGCTCAAATATAGAATTATAGAGCAGACTATAAGCTCAACTATAAAGTAGACTATGGACTCAATTACAGAGTTTATAGTTTTATGTACAGAATAGTTTATAGTCTTATTGTAGACTAGTTTGTAACCTCGTTTATAGACTTGTTTATAGTCTTGTCTATAGACTAGTTTATAGTCTCATCTATAGACTAGTTTATAGTCTCATCTATAGACTAGTTTATAGTCTCATCTATAGACTAGTTTATAGTCTCATCTATAGACTAGTTTATAGTCTCATCTATAGACTAGTTTATAGTCTCATCTATAGACTAGTTTATAGTTTCATCTATAGACTAGTTTATAGTCTCATCTATAGACTAGTTTATAGTCTCATCTATAGACTAGTTTATAGTCTCATCTATAGACTAGTTTATAGTCTCATCTATAGACTAGTTTATAGTCTCATCTCTAAACTAGTTTATAGTCTCATCTCTAAACTAGTTTATAGTCTCATCTATAGACTAGTTTATAGTCTCATCTATAGACTAGTTTATAGTCTCATCTATAGACTAGTTTATAGTCTCATCTCTAAATTAGTTTATAGTCTCATCTATAGACTAGTTTATAGTCTCATCCATAGACTAGTTAATAGTCTCATCCATAGACTAGTTAATAGTCTCATCTATAGACTTGTGTAGTCTCAAGTATAGAATATAGCCTGCAATGAGGCTTATATTATATCTTGTATTTATGGATATGATATTCATTAATTAATTAATTTTCTTTTCAGTTTAGCCACACCAATAATGTAATCTATTGTAAATCCCTTTTATTAGCAATTTAAAGTTCAAATCCCATTTAAAAGACTCTTCTTTCTCATTAGTTTTCCTTATTAATTTAATAGCTATTTTCCTATCCACACCTGTTAATAAATAGTATTTTCCAATCACATTTTCCTTAAACTTAAAGAAAATGAGTGAATAAATTTAAATAGTTTTTCCATCAAAAAGAAAAAAAATTAAATATTCATTTCACATAAAATTGTCTTACAAGATCCTCAACAAACCACGCTGAGAGCGAATAGACAAAAACAAATATTGCACAGATAGGCCAACTAATGGACGGACGGATCAATGGACGGACAGATAGACACATTTTGTTTTAAAGCTTTGACGGTAAAAATGACATTTGTCAAACAACGAAATGTCAACAGACGTGACTTTTAGTTGAGAAGAGAAGAAGCAAAAAAATAAAAAAAAAATCCATAAAATCGACAAAAACTTTCTTCATCATCACAAGAAATATCATCATCGTTTAATTTTTTTTTCATGGAATTAAGGAATGTTTTTTTTCCATTTCATTTCGTTCAACAATTCACTAAACGTTTTCTAAAGTGTGAGTGAGTGAATGAATGATCGAGCAGGCTTTCAGAGAGTTTCAATATTTCTGGGATTTTTGTTTTTGCTAAAACGTTTTAGCAAAAGTTTTATTTCTGTTTTTGTAAATAAATTAATATGCAAATAATAAAAATGAGGCATTTAACTAATAAATGATGAAAAATATTAACAGAAATTAAAAAACAAAAAAAGAAACGTTTTGTTTGCTTTTTAAGCGTGGGAAAGTTGTATAACTATTTTTACTAAATAATAATGACTAAAATATTATTATTGTGTGTTTAACAAATATTTTGCTATCATTTAGTTATTTATATTTAGTCAAACTATTTTTATAACCTCCACCACCACAAGTGGTAATTTTGTCATTCCGTGTGTAACGTTAAGAAAGAAACATTTTATTCTTGCATAAAATTGAAATCTGAATCGATTTAGCTTTGTCTGGTCTGTCCCTCTGTCTGTTGTTGGCACGCTCCCATCCGCAATAATTAACAATAATTGGCTCAATGAAATTGAATTCGCCCTAGTATTTGTTGTGGTCCTGAGAAGTTTGCTATTAAAAATCAGTGAAATCGGTTCGGTATAACAGAAGGTATAGAGATAATATATTCTTGCATCAAATCGATATCTGAGTCGATCTAGCTTTGTCCGGCCTGTTCCTCTGTCTGTTGTTGGCACGCTCACATCCGCAATAATTGACAGAGCTCAATGAAAATGAATTCGCCCTAGTATTTTTTGTGGTCCTGAGAAGTTTGCTATTTAAAATCAGTGAAATCGGTTCGGTATAACAGAAGATATAGAACAATATTTAAGTTAACTTTCATTATCATTCCAAAAATTATCAAAATCGCTTCAGTTAAAAAAGTTATAACTAATTTTATAACTCATAAAGTTTTCGTGTGTTGTAAGAGAAACGGTTATTTATTATATAGATTTGTGAGTGTATGTGACCAAATTAGATTAGTTTATGAATTAGACTATAAACTAATCTATAGATGAAATTAGATACTAGACTTGACTATATATCAGAATCTATAAATCAGATTTTAGACATGACTTTAGATTAGATTATAGAATATTCTATAGATCAGACTATTTATATATGGTCTAATCGAATAAAGTATGGACCATATATTATAGTTGAAACTAGTTTATGGATAAGACTTAAGTCTTATCCAAACATAACGTATTTACTTACACGCATTTGTGGTGGAGGGTATTAAAGATTCGGCATTGCCGAATACAGCATTCTTACATACTTTCATTTAATTTAACTTATGTTTTATTATTTTTTTTTTTTGCAAAATGTTGATTTAGTTTTTATTACCTTAATTGTGTATGAAAATTATATATGAACGTATTTGGTTTTAATAAAATCAAATCAAATAAAATATCACCTGTTTTAAGTTTCACGTTTTTCCATTTAATTCACTTTTAATTAAACATACCTGTAAATAGACAAGAGAGGAAGATAAATAGATGATTAATAGAGTATTTTAAATATAGTCTTTAAACGTATACTAATATTGTTTAATTAACACTAGTATAAGCGTTATATGGTGATATTAAAATTAAATATACGAAACTGTGAATTAAGTTATAAACTGGTTTATAATCTCCATTATAGGGAAGATATAACTCTAAAATCATGTTTATAGGTAACAATACATTCGTCAATAAACCAGAGAATAATCTCAGCTATAGACTAGAATCTAGACAGGTTTATGGAGAAAGATATAAAGAAGGAAAAACCATACTATTGACTGTAAAGCAGCCTATAGGATCCATTGTAATATAAATTATTGGCATGATAATAGAAATAGTCGTAAACTATGGAATATACAATAATGTTGACTATAAAGAATATAAAAACCTCGTCTATATAGCAGAATTTTGGACCGAATATAAGGCAGAATGGGTTCAATTATAAATCTTGTTATTAATTAGACTCAACGCTTAAACATCAAATATGAAGCAGACTTTAAGCTCATATATAGAACTGATTATAGGCTCAACTATAAATATACTACAGAGCGGACTAAAGGTTCGACTGTAAATCAAGCTGTAGACTCGGCTATAAAGCAGACTTGAAACTATAGAACATACTGTAAGAAAGACTGTTTAACAGACTATATGTTTGACTATCGACTCAACTGTAAACTAGAATATACATCCGTTTATAAACTAAACTATAGACCAAATTGGACTGTAAACTTAAATCTATTTCAGACTATATACACGTTTCTAGACTCATCTATCTAGTGAGAGCAGACTTATCTATAGATCAAACTTAAGAATTCTCTATAGAGCAGATTATAAACTCATCTATAGATGAGACTATAGACTTGTCTATACATCAGAATACTAATTAGTCTACAGATCATAATACAGATTAATAGATCAGTCTATATTTCAGAATATAAGCATGTCTATAAGTCAGACTATGCGCAAGGATTGATCAAAATATATTGAATCCATAGATCTAATTGTAGATTTGCCCAAAGATCATAATATAATTCAGACTAAAGTCTAATCAATAGACCTGATTTTGAAATAACTTATAGATCGTACTAAAGAATAGTTTATGGATTAGACTATAAACTAATCTATACAACAATATAGATACTAGACTTGACTATACATTAGAATATAAACAAATCGATACGTCAGACTATAAATTAACCTATAAATTAGATTATAGACTTGTCTGTAGAATAGAATATAGAATATTCTTTGTTCTAATCGATCAAACTATGGACTAAAACTACTATTTAAATCATAATAGAAATTAGTCTATGGAAAAGACTAAAGTCCAATTAAAAGATCGGTCTAGATTTTGGTCTATAGATTAAACTATCCAATGGATCAGACTATAGAATTCTAGATCATACTACTATATGATCTATATGTAGCCAATAGATTAGAGTCAATAGAACAAACCATTAACTAATCAGTAGATCAGCATATAGATAGGTTATAGGTTATAGATCAGGGTATTGACTTTACTATAGATCAGACTGTTAATTGATATATTAAAATAGAAACTTTTCTATATTTATCGATAGATCTGACTATAGATTAATCTTAGATCAGACTATAGAATTGTTTGTAGATTAAACTACAGAATATTCTATAGACCAAACTATATAGTAGAACACAGATCAGATGTTTTACTGGGCTTTAGATAAGATTTTTATACTATTTTATTATTAAAACCTAAATCTAGAAGTTATACTATAAACTAGTGTACTGAGCGGATCATAGACTATTCTATAGATCTGACTATAGCTAAGAGAACAGATCTTTAGTTTCTTTCTATTTTCAAAGAAATTTCTGTTATGTAAACATTTTGTTGTAAAATAAATATTTGTCAATCTTTCGAAGTAAAATAACATTTAACTAATTTTTTTTCTTCTTTCGGATTGTTCGAAAACAAAATGTCATTCAACGATTCAAAAAAAAAGACACTTCAAAAATGGTCCAATAATTTTATGATAATTTATTTTGAAAATATTACTCAATCCCTAAGTACTTGTAATAAGTATTCGAAAAGGTTTAAAGTTACACTTGAAAACAAACCCTAAAAAATAATAATAATAATAATCCCCCAGATATTTAAAATAACATTTTACAGATAATTAGATGCCATAACAAAAGCGAAAATGTTGTAATCTTTACTTCAAAAAATTTTTTTGTAATGGAAATCTTTTTTAAGAAATCTATATTTTTTAAAAAATTGAAAAAAAATTAAAAAGAGAAAAAAAAAAACGAAATGTGAAGTGTCAATTTCAAAATGCACTCGAGACCCTTTTTAAAATGCAGTTATGGATTTTTAATTGGGTTTTAATGCATAAATAATGGAAAGTAATAGATTTTGATTTGATTAGAGAATAATTATACTGAGATTTTAAGGAGTCTAGTTCACAAGTCAGATCTATGTTTGTTTGTGACTTATAGAGAGCTAAACTACTGGACCGATTTTGCATTTTGAATTTTCACAGCATCATCCCAATGTACCCAAAAGCCAAATACCCCATACAAAGCATATATTAGTGATCGGCTATCTAACAGCGAGAGCTTTCAAATTAAGTAACAATCACTTTCTAAAGCAATTGATAGGATCAGAGAGAAGGGTATTCCCCATGTAAAGCACATAATGATTATTGAATATCTAAAGAACTATAACAGCAGTTTTCTGAAATTTGGTCCCAATCACTTTCTAAAATAACTGTTTTAGTGGACAAAATGTATTACGGATAGGACCAGGGAGAGGGGTATCCCCCATATAAAGCACATAATGATTTTCGAATATCTATAAAACTATAACAGCGACAGTTCTCAAGTTTGGTTCCAATAACATTCTGAAGGAACTGTTTTAGTAAACAAAATTCAATACGAATAAGAAAAGGGTGAAGCAAATATTAATTAACATTTTTAGAACGGACAGAGTCAGGGGAATTTGTCAAAATGACCGGTGCATGAACTTTTTTTAAAACACTTTGTGTTTTGTGAAATTTCTTTCGAGATCTTGAACTTAAGGGAATTTTTGCACAACAAAGAGCACCTGGCAAAAGCTCGTTTTAAATAAAATTAAATTTGATAATTAAAATTTCATTTAGTTATAAAAATTTTAAGATTAAAATAATTTTTTAAATCTAAAACAGATTACAATATATATTTTTTCTTTCTTTTTTTCCGGTCTTTGCCCCATGGTGCTTCTATAGGTAAGTTAATAAGATCCTTATTTTCTTTAATCCATAACAACTCTTTGTAATTTAACATATTAAAATTAAGATTTTAAAATATTTTTTATTAAAATTTATGACAAAAATAATCTATTTTTATTTACAAAATAAAAACAAAATAAAATTTCAAGTTCATTGACATTTTCTAGGGTCTAGAAATGAGTCTAAAACACAAACGGGGAAAAAATACGTCTACAACTGTTTTAAATTATAACAAAAATTGTGATAATGAGAATGTTTTTAGGAGAAAAAATGCAACAAATGTCAACAACATTATTCCAAATAAAAATTAAGTATAAACAAAGTTACAGACCTCCTCTCACACTCTTTAGAATCTAAAGATTTTCAACACTTTAAAACTGAAGATCATGATGAAGTTCATCATGATCATTTTTCATATTTACATTTCAATAGAGATTTGTTTTTTTCATTCTCTATTTCTGAAATAAAAATAAACCACAAATGTTTTTTAATAAACATCACCGACATGTGCGAGATTCCTCTGAATGGGGTTGGAGAAAAAAAAAAGAAAAAGGAATTACGCTAGAAGACAAGTTCAATATCCCAAGAATATTCTATATGAATAATTTTAAATGGTATTTAAAATAGAAAAAAAAACATTTAAAGAAAATTCTTAAAAAAAAAGAAATAGGAATTTTGAAATTGAATTGAATGCCTACGGAAATTGTATAAGAGTTTTTGGATTGTATTATACTTTACTGAAATTTATTTTTTTTCTGTTTCAAAATTTAATTTTAATAAATAATCTGTCTCTAATTTAATTAAAGGATATATTATGTAAATATTTTCACAAAAGCCTTTTACGTGATGCACAGTTTGGTATTCAAGTCTTATATTCATTTTAAAGTCTTATGCTCCTCCAATTTTGTATATAGATATCAAATTTTTACTGAGAATTAGAGTGCTTCTGACACTGAAATATTAGATCAAAGATTAGAATTTTTAATTTTAGTAAAACTCTTATACTCCTTCTATTATCCTGATTAAAAAATTTTATTCGAAGAAAAGAATTTTTAAATTATAATACAATGTTTAAAGTTACATATAAAATATAAAACTCTGTGTTGCTTCAATCAATTATACTTATTATAAGGTCTTATACACATGTGAAGTAAGTTTACATGAAATATGCTTCCGTATACATGGAAAAAACTTATTCTACATAAACTATTTTGAAACTAACAACAATTCTAGATATAATATCAATGCAAGAGTCTTATACTCATACTAAAATATGAAAATTTTCATAATGTTACAATTTTGACATTTTAATAAAAAATATATGTTTAACTTCTAACTCTTATACCTTTTATAAAGTCTTATACTTGTATGAATTATTATATACATAGAAAATTAATTATATCCAACACCAAAATCTTATATTTATATACATTTTTAGAAAGACATCATATCAAGGCAAAAGTCTTATACTCATTCTAATTACCAAAATTAAAATATTATACTCTACAATGGCTCTTGTTAAAAACAATGTTTTCATAATTTTTAGAAAAAAATGTGGTTTCCTGTTTAATTTCTACTTCTTATACGCATTATAATGTCTTATAATTACATAGATAAATATTTATGTAGAATTGTTTACACAGTAGAAAGACTAATGCTAAAATGGATGTTTTAAATATTAACAGAAGTATTATAATAAGTCTAAAATAATATATCTCCAATAAAGTCTTATACACGATCATTTGACCATTATAAATTATATGGTTTAGATGACTGTTTTTATATTTTTATAGTATTATACATTTTTTTAACTTAAATATTGGTTTAAGGTTCTTTTACTCATTTCAAAGTCTTATACTCACATGAAGTATTTAAAATAAAGTATAATATCTTATACTTAGAATATGATTTGATATATTAATAAAAACCAAAATTAAGTCTTATAATCATATTGACATTTATAACTATATATATACACAGATTGAGGACTTATACTTTCTGTACATATTTAAAATAAGAAAAATATCTTATACTCAGAATAAATTGGTATTCAATCAAAAGCAGTTTTTTATCAGACTGAAATCTTTTAAAGGGGAAAATTATTATTTCTCCTGTAAAAGTCTTATACTCATATTACAATTTATCGTTTAATTTCAATATCCACAATAAGTGTTATAAGTGCACTTAGTCTTTTAATTAATTTTAACTTCAGTCTTATGCTGAAATAAATAAATATTTTTTATTCAATCAGAAGTGTTATATTGGCACAAAAATTAATAACTTATATCATATATGAGGGTCATTATGAAGATAAATTCCGATAGAAATACTTTAATGAGAGTTTAAATACCATCCAAATTCGTGTACTTGTGTTAAAGTCTTATACTAATTTTAATGATTTTTATACTGAATAATAAGACAATATCTCTATATATTTATATATACATTTTAATTCATGTTTTGTGCTGCAATAATGGAATAACTTATATTAATTCAAAAGTCTTATACGGAAGCTGAAAACAATATCTAAAAGACAAAAACCCTTATACTGATTTAAAGGTCATTAAAAAAGAATTTCTACTTTTTAACAAATATTTTTCTGTTCTAAATTTCTATACTCATTACGAAGTCTAATACTTCTTAAGTGATGACTTTTTAGGTTTTGGTTTGATTCTCTAATTCAAGTATAAGACTTTAATCTCAATGTAAAAATGTCTATAATTAAGAGTTTTTCTCACATTTATTACTGACATTTTGTTTGTGAAGTGAAACTCACAAATTCTCCACAATTATTTATGATTGAAATTATTATATTTTTATTTATTTACTTTTTTAAATTAAGTTATCAAAATTGAAATTTTCTAAACAAATTGTTGTTGAAAACTATTTGTATTTGTTTTGTGAAAATGAAGTAGAACATTTAATAACTGGAGGCGATTGTCTATCAAAATGTTGAGTTTAAATAAATAAATTGTTACTTGTCGTCGGATTTCACTTTAAATTAAATTGTAAACATTTTTTTAGAAATATTTCAAGAAAAAAAATTATGAAAAACTGTAAAGAGGTACGAATATTAAGGCTTAAGATAGATAAATATCAAAAAGATTTTATAAAGTTGTTATACATACAATTTTAGTTAAATCAAATTAACATTTGAGAGAATATTTTTTTGGTCGGGTATAAGACATTAGGGGGAGTATAATAAATTAAACTTTGAGTATAAAAGCTTAGTGATGAACAATTAGTATTTCTTATCTTAATTTAGATATAAAGAAAAAATGTTTTTACTTTTGTTTGTGTATAAGACATTTGTACTCCTCGAGTATAAGCATTGATTTTTTATAAATGAAATATTGATTTTGTATTTTTTCATCGCAATGCGTTTTCTTTAGGCACAAAATATAAGACATTTGTTTCAGTATAAGATTTTTGATTTAACAAATGCAAATGGTAATTTTCTTTCTAATTCTAATTAGAAGTTTTTTTGAAATTAGTTTTCTTAAAGCGCAAATACTACTTTATATCAATAAATTAAAACTTTTTAATAGTATAAGACTTTTGATTTTGCAACAACAATGTAATGCTTTGGATATGAAGAAACTAAAGGGTTTTAATTGTATAAGACTTTTGTTTAGTATAAAAATTTTCCGGAGTATAATACTTTTTGTTTTATTTTAAAAGAATGCATTAGTGATATTAAGGAATTGAAACGTTTTAAAGCTTTGGTTTGTGTAAAAGTCTTTTGTTTGTATGTGTTTATTCCTGAGTATAAAAATTTTAAGAATTTTTTACATTTTCGTTGAATTATATTTTTTTTTCACAAATTCTTTTTCTTTGAGTATAAGACTTTTGTTTGAGAATAGAACTTCTTTAGTATAAGACTTTTTTAAGAAAAATAGCTTTATTTTAACAAAATACATTAATGCTATTTCCATATTAACGAACAAGAAGAAAAATAATTTTCTTTTAGCAAAATGCATATTACCATATTAAGGAATTACCATATTAAGGAATTAAAGACTTTTAAGAGTATAAGACTTTGGTTTGAGTATAAGAATTTTATTTTTATTTATAAAGTTTTAGGAATTTTATATTTTTTTCATCACAATAAGTATTTTTACAAATAATAATTAATGTTATAAAGAAATTAGAGCATTAGTTGTATAAGACTTTTTTTTTTGATTAAAAGTTTTTTTTTTTGATTTTTGAAAGAAAATTTACTTCATTTCAACAAAATGCTAATTCCCTAATAAGGAATTAAAGTGTTTTAACAGTATAAGACTTTGGATGGAGTATAAAATTTTTTTCGGAATAAAATTTTTTTGATTTTTAAACAAAAAAAATTATCTTTATTTTAACAAAATAGTTGACATGACTTTATTAGTCATTAGCTTTAGCTTTATTTTCACAATAATTTATTAATTTGCCAAATTATTATTTTTTGATAACAATTTTTAATTAAAGCAATTAATATGTTATTAATTAAAAAATATTGTTTCACTCAAAATTTCATTAAGAAAATAAGTTCTCATAACCTTAAAAAACCCAAACCAATTATGGTTAAATCTTGAGAAACATTGAATATTTATTAGAAAATAATCGAAAAAAAATTAAAAAAAAATCATGTTTAATAGAAATTAATAGGAACTAATAAATTAAAAATCATAAAGACAAAAAAAAACTAAAAAAATAATACAATAAAAACAAATTAGAAACGCATAAAGTTATTGATTTGTAGATTTGCAATTGTGATGTTTATTAAAGTTAATAGTTTCAAATGAAAACTCGTTTGACGGCACCAACGCCACCGACACCGACACTTTTAATCAAAACTCCACATGACACATGAACTTCACGATTAAAACAAAAAAATTTTAAACAACACTATCGTTAAAGTTTAATCGTTTTATTTGATCTTTTTTTCTAGTCTTTTTAATACCCTCCAGCACCATGAGTGGTGAAGAGGGTTTATTGACTTTGTCATTCCGTGTGTAACACTAAGAAATAATCATCTAAGACACCATATTGTATGTATATATTTTTAACAGCAATTCAAAACCTGAATCGATTAAGCTTTGTCCGTCTGTCTGCCTTTGTCCATCTGTCTGTTGTTGGCACGCTCACATCCACAATAATTGACAGAGCTCAACAAATTTTCGCCTAAATATTTATTATTGTCCTAAGCAGTTTCCTATTTAAAACACACAAAATCGGTTTAGTATATTAAAAGTTATAGACCGATATCTGGGGCAACTTACAAACACAAGTTAAGTTCTTTTGTAAAAATGCCAATTATATGTCAATAGATTAGAATAAAATTTTGCCATAATATCAAGTAAAATTATCTAAATCGATTCAGTCGAAAAAAAGATATAGTCAAAAATATCACTTATTTGATGACTCACTAAGCGTTCTAGTGTTATATTTGGTATGCGCTTGTGAGTGTATATGTAAGTGTGTGTGTGCATATACTGTGTATGTATGAAATATAATGTATTTACTTCACACGCATTTATGTTGAAGGGTATTGAAAATTCGACATAGTCGAATATAGCATTTTTACTTGTTTCGCTTAAAAATTGCAAACATATAAAAGAAACTCCCAGCCCCCGATTTATTATTATGTTTTCAGATATTTTTCAGATAAAACAAAAAAAGCTTAAACTATAAAAGGAAACTAAATTATATAGAGATTTTCTTAATAGTTGTTTGAATCTATTATTAACTGCATATTTTCAACAAACATTAAAGTTTTATTATTATTTCCACTATTTTTTGTTTTTTGCATTAAGAGTTGTTTTTGTATTTATTAATAGAATGAATGAATGAATGAATGATTGTATGAATAACTAAATAAATGATGTCTGTCTGACTGTCTGTTTGTCTTTCCGTCTATATTCATTGCATATTACCTATTAAAGAAACATCAAATTGACAATCAAAGTGCTGATGAATCACTTGAGTGTCAAGTTCGACAATTATGACCGCCATACTTGTCACGCTAATGACAGTTAATCTGACTCTCTGCTCGTTTTTTTTTCCTCTCTCTCTCTCTGACGATTTCTTGTGACACAGAAAATATATAAAGATACTTATTAACAACAATTTAAGATTTCAAATCTACAAGTTTTTATTGCAAAAAAAAAAAAAAAAGTCCAAATCAAAATGGGGGAATTAGTTTAAGCAAAATAAAGATTTATGAGTTTAATATGTTATTATGACAGTAATTTTTTTTTATTTAAATACTTTTCAAACAGACTATAAATTCTCAAAATAAATTATAGTCTATTGTTGGAAATTAAGCAGAGAATAAAAGAAGATAAATTATGGGTTTCAAATAAAAATAATAAATTAATAGTTTGATCGATTAAAATAAGCAATTGAACTTTAGAATGAATAACGAAAGAGATCAGACTAAAGTCTGGGTTATAGATTAGACACTATGTAGTAGAGACTATTTTATAGAATCAAGTCTTAAGAGCAGTCCATAGATCAGACTATAAAATAGTCAAGACTATATTCTGGTCTTTAGATCAGTCCAGTAATTCGTTTATAGTCTGATCTAAGGTCTGTTTTATAGATCAGAATATAAATTATTTTATAGATAAAACCATAAATCTGTAGATGAGTCTATAGATCAGTTTATAGAGTAATCTGTAGATTGGACTATGGAACAGTCAATAGACTAGTCTGTAGACTGGACTATGGAACAGTCAATAGACTAGTCTGTAGACTGGACTATGGAACAGTCAATAGACTAGTCTGTAGACTGGACTATGGAACAGTCAATAGACTAGTCTGTAGACTGGACTATGGAACAGTCAATAGACTAGTCTGTAGACTGGACTATGGAACAGTCAATAGACTAGTCTGTAGACTGGACTATGGAACAGTCAATAGACTAGTCTGTAGACTGGACTATGGAACAGTCAATAGACTAGTCTGTAGACTGGACTATGGAACAGTCAATAGACTAGTCTGTAGACTGGTCTATAGAACAGTCAATAGACTAGTCTGTAGACTGGTCTATAGAATAGTCAATAGACTAGTCTATAGATCAGACAGAAGTCTTGGTTATATTAAACTCTTATACATGTCTTATAATATATTCAAAAAATATATTTTTTATTTTTAATTTTATGCCAATTTTCATCTAATTTATCAATCACTTTTTGAATAAAAACACTGAAATTATCATTTATTTCCTTTTTTTGAATAAAAATCTGCCAAAATAACCTTAAAATTCTTGACTTTTTCAAAATTTCTTAAAATTTAATTACTTTTTAATTACGCTCCCCAAAAAAAGAGATGAATTTCCTGCTTGATACATATGAATCATAACCATTTTTTCCATTTTTATAAATTTTGATAAATAACTTTAATTAAAATTTTTATGAATTTCAAAATCCAAAAGTGTTAAAAAAATAAAATCTTTAAGAAAAAGAAGCATAAAATAATGATGATCTCACTTGGAGATATGAAAAAAATAGCAGCGTAAAACCACTTCATTAATAATATGAATAACCGACTGAATACTGAATTGAATACCAGTATTTAACATAAAAAGCGGGCATATAGACGACAAACATCTGGACGGACAAATAAACACAAATTGTTGTCATAATTAATTGAATGATTTTTTATTTTGTGTAATTTTTACAATAAAATTCTAGACAATTTTTATGTTTTTTTTTTTTTTTTTTTGCTCTAGAGAGATGTAAGTTTTTTTTTTTGAATAATTAAAGCAAAAAGTGTTAATTAATTATTGAGAAAAAATAAGTAATTTGTGTTGTAAATTGAAAGAGATATATTGAGTTTTTTTAGGAGTGATACGGGGGAGGGAAGAGTATTTTTGGATTGGATTTGAATTTGATAAGACTATTTTAAGGTAGCAGTTTTTCAATTTATTAATAATTAATAAAGCAACATGTTGCTGAAATACTTTTAAATGAAAATTGAGATGTAACTACATTTTTGCAGCTGTCAACATGTTGCTAAACACTTTAAGTAAAATTTATATTTTCAAATTGTTATTAAAAATAGAAGGGAATTCTGAAATTAAAAGTTTAGATAAATTTATTTTGCTTTTGTTTAGCAACATTTGTAATTTTTTAATGGTTTGTTTAAGCTTCAATTTATTTGAAATAAAGTGAGAAATAAAAATAATTTAAATAGTTTTTCGAAAAATTAAGGTTCTTCCGTGCATTAGTATTTTTTAATTAATAAATATGTTTCCGAAACATGTTGCTGCATGATTTTTTATATGAAATAGATAATTTATTGGGGTAATATAAAGTTAATTCACTTAAAAGCTGTTTTTGTTCGAAAATTTAAAGTAATAAAAATTTTCAGCAACATGTTGCATAACGTTATAATTTAAATTTAATAAGAAAATAATACTCTTTTTCTTCAAGAAATAATACAATTAAAGATTTTTAATGATCAACAAATTTAATTTTTTTTTAGTTTTCAGTCACAATGTTGATAAATTTTATAATCTAAACTAAGATTTTTGTCAGATTTAACATATATTTTTTAATAGCTGAAGTTTTCTGATCAATAATATTTAACTCAAGAACTTTATTATATACTTTATTTCAATTTTTTTTAACTTTTTAGCGACATGTTGCTAAACATTAAAATTGGATTTTTATTTAATGAATTTTAAGATTACTTTTTGTAAACCTACAGCAGAATTTTAAACATTCCATGGTTTTAATTTTTTTCTCTTTATTGCAATGTGTTGTTTACCTTTATTAGGGAGTTTTTATCAAGAAATGTTGACAAGTAATTATTCAAATATTTTTTTTCTGGGATTTGCCAGTATTTCTCATTTTCTCATATTTTTTATTAGCAACAAAACTTTTGTATTTTTTACAATTTTGTTAAGTTTATTAAGTTGTTTAAGTTTATAATCTCTTTAATCAACATATTGCTGAAACAATGTATATTGAAAACAAAATTTCGGAAAAATATCATTTTATTAGATTGATGTTTATAAATTTGTTATAAACTCATTTGTTCCATTAAGAACTATTTTTAAAGTTTAATTGTTTCGGAATTAAAAAATATCTCCATTAACAACATGTTGCTAGAAAATAAAATGTTTCTAATTGAACTGCAAACTAGGATAAAGTTTGTAAGATATTGTAATTTTTATTAAAGAAAGAAAAATGAAAATGTTTAATAAAATGTTGCAGAAAGATTTTTTACTACATTAAAAATGTTTATTTTAATAAAAATTTTATTATTAATTATGAAATCGTTTTTCATATCTGAATTTCTGGATACAAAGATTTCCACATGGCAATATAAAAATTTTTAATATTTTAATTTTTATAAAAAATACAAAATAAAGAAATGTATAATATGTTGCAGCAACATTATTTAGAGTTTGCTTTCTCTTTAGAGTATGTTTTTTTTAAAGTTTCTTATTTTAAAAAGAGACTTTATTGCATATTTAAAAAATATAAATTCTATTTTTTTTTGGTTGGAAACATGTTGCTAAATTAAAAAATGTAAAAGCGGATTTGGTTTTTAATAAAAATTTTAATAAAAGCTTTCATCTCTCAAAAAAATGATAATTATATTTTTTCTTGGCAACATGTTGAAAAATTTTAAATTTTCAAAATTTTATCAGAAAGAAGTTAATTTATAAAATGTTTATTATAAATAATTTAAATAATACATTGAAACAGCAAACTATTTGTTAGAAAGTTCATATATAAAAAATAATTCTCTTCGCTACATGTTGCTATAGTTGAAAATTTAAAGACAATTTATTATTATTTTTTTAAATTTTTATTACAAATAATTATGATCGATTGTTTAAAGATTATATCTCTTTTTTTTTGAGGCAACATGTTGCTAATTTTTAGAAAATGAAGCAGGAAAATTGTTAACTTTATAAAATTTTGTAACTGCAAAAATTCTATAAAAAAAAAGATTAAATATTTTTTTCTCTTAGCAACATGTTGCTAAACTTACAAATGTTTAATTTATAAAGATAATTGTATAATTGTTGGAAACTGTATTAATGTTAACTTAAATAAAATGTTGAAACCTCAAATTTCAGTTAAAAAAATAGAACTTTAAAGACTGATTTTCTTGACAACATGTTGCAAAATTTCTCAATTTTACAACATTAAAGGAAAGTAGAAAATTATAAAAATTTAATTTACAAATAACTAAAATAGAACGTTTAAGTAGTTTTGATTTGAGTTTATATATAAAAAATTTTAATTTTTCTCTTGGAAACAGATTTTAAGTATTAAAATTGATTTAATTTTTAAAGATTTTATTACAAATTTAAAAAATATTACATAAGAAGTTTAGATTTATGTTAAAAATTTTTGATTTTGTAACAAATTTTTTTCCAGCAACATGTTGCTAAACTATTTAAATTTTACATATTAAAGAAAATATAAAAATCATCAAGATTTTTATCAATCAGAATTAAAGTATATAAGTTAAACATTGTTTTTTATAGCAACATGTTGCTGCAACATAAAAATTTTTATATTAAAAATTAATTTAGAATATTTTTTTAATAGTTTCTTGTATTTTTTGTTTCATACACAGTATGAGTTTATTTGCTGTTCAAACAGCAGGCTATAAAGTGGTACTACCAATTAACATCCTCATCATCTTCATTAACATTTATAAAGTGTTTAAAGATGATGGTGTTTATAATCATTAGCATCAACGTCATTTATTTCGTATTTTCTTATTTTTTTTTTCTTTACGAAATGATTATTACGATCAAACATATACGTGTTGAAAATAATGTTATATTTTGTTGTTTAACAAAATTTTACAAAATAAACAACAATGACTTAAATATATATATTTTCACTAAGATAGAAGAAAAATCTTTTACAACATACATACACCTTGTCTCAGAAACCAACAAGGCAGGCAGCCAGCCAACACAACATAAAATTCAATAATTTTTTTTCGTTCGATTTGTTGTTTTCAACATGTTGCATTTACCATTAAGAAGACCCAATAACCAATATTGTGTTTTGTTGTTGTTGTTGTTTTTGTTACTTTATTTGTTTATTGGCTAAATAATAAACATGTTTTTGAGTTAATTTTTCTATAAATGAAATTATATTGCAATTGCAAACAACTTAAAGTTGTTCAATGTTTAAGCAAGAGATGAAGAGAGTAAGAGATAGAGAGAGAGGTAAACATTTGTTGCAGAGGTGGGAGGGGGTATGGATTGGATATTTATAACATATTTGTAGCCTTGTATTCAATGATTGTTGCTCCTCCGCAAATGCAATAGCAGCAATAGCAACAATTGCCACAATACTATAAAATATAGCATGTTGCTATTTTGTTAATAATAAATGGTTGAATGGTTCGGACGACAAGTTATGCTAATTTGTAACTTGACACAATAATTACAAATCTCTTTTATTAACGACTCTTTTTTTTTAATATTATTTTTTCTGATTTTTTTGTTTTTGCCTTGCAAAATTTAGTTACAAGTTGTTGGTTTGCAGCAAAAACTTGTATAGTAAATAGCATGGAGCAAAAAAAATATAGCTCTCGTCGTAGTAGTCATTTTATTTAAACAATTGTCATCATAATTAAGTAACAGGTGTGGATAACAACTATTTTATACATGAAGTTTTATTTATAATAAACTTAAAAAGGATAAATCGTGTAAATAAATTAATAAAAAAAACTTGAGCAAAAACATAAAAAAGTTCATTATTATTAAAGTGAATACAATTTAATTGATGAGAGTTAAATATCAATAAACAATTAAATCGTTTTTGTATTATTTTTTATTTAAAAATTAATTATTTTTATTAATGTTAATGAGAAATATTCCAAAAAAAAAACGTGATTTAATTATGAGACACTGAAAATTTTTTAAATAAAAATTAAACTCTTATACTGGCTAATTACAACTTGACTTCAATATAAGACTAAGTTTGCTTATAAAATTTTATATTAAAACTTTTATAAAATATGCTTATTTTATTTTATTTTATTTTATTTTATTTTATTTTATTTAAAACTCTTATACAGACCAGATATTATACAAACTTTGTTATCATACCTTAATTTCAATATAAAACATAAGTTTGTTTCTGGAAGTTTCAATTAAAACTCTTTAATACAGAGAATAGTTGTACTTAAATCAAAAGTCTTATACTGACTACAGATGATATGAGTTATGGCCTTATAACTTCATATAAGACTGAAGATTGTTTATAGAAATTAGTATTTCAGCTAGACAAGAGCTTAGTGTTTTCTATTTTATCAAATATGTTTTTAATACAGTATAATTGTACTTAAATCACTTATACTGAATTTAAAGGACATAAACTCTGAAGTTTCCATATAAAATATTATATTAAAAACTATAGAAAAAGTTGGGGTTAAGTACTTGTAAAAAATACGTTTATAACAGACAATGATTGTGCTAAAATTAAAGCTCTTATACTGCGTTTTAACAAAGAATATAAATAATATGATTTATAAACTTTGGATTGACCGATAAGAACCTCAATCTTACAAATTAAACTGAATGTATAATTAATGTCTTTAAACTATATACTCAAAGCAATTCAAACTCTAATGCAGAATGCATTTATAAAGGCCCATGATTAAGCTCTTATACAGACTAAACTTTGATTCATATCTAAAATTTTATTAAATTTTTATTTTACAGGTTGGATAAACTCGTATACAAATTAATTAAACTCTAAAATTAATAATAGATGATATATTAAGATTTTTGTATAAGTTTAATATTAAGGTTTTACATCAAAACTTAAACTTCGTAGCTTTAAACTCCTATAAAAATTTTATACAGAACTCTTATACGCAGACTAAACGGCTACGGATATATCATTTGAAGTGTTTTTTATAAGAATGTACACAAAAGTGTTTTGTTCGATTGCATAACTTATAATACCAAAATTTCATTCTCTTATACCTGCACTAAAATGGTTTACTGAAAAGAATGTTTTTAAGAGTTCCGCTCACTCGCCATTTACTCTGATACGTTCTACAAATAACGTTATATACATATAAGAATATAAACGCATATTTATAATCTTAAAATTTAGTTAAACTCTTATACATACATATTATTCATATAAACTAAAGTCTTATACAGACTATTATTTTGATTACTTTTAGTTCATATGACTATAAAGCTTTTACTCAAATTTATATGTTCAGTCCCAAACTAAAATATTGTTAAAAACTCTAATATTCTGCCTAAAATCTAATACTTGTCTTTGATTATGTGATCTTAAATATTTTGTACAATAATATATTCCTTATGACATTAATTTATAACTATAAAATCTTACATTTAAATTTCTTCTGAACAAAAACTCTTATACTCAGTATGAGTATGTTGCCACAAGGTTCTAAAATTTAACTGAGTCAAGCACATTTCACTTTTTGAGTGAAATTTTAGTTAAATTGAATTGACCTATTAATTTTTACATTTATTTGTATATAAATTAAGTTAGCAACATGATGCTAAACAAATGAAATTAAAAAATAATTTCCATACTATTTTTTTTTAATTTTTGTGTAAAAACATTTAAAAAATGAGATTTTTTGATAAATAATAAGCAACAACATGTTGCTAAGCCAAGTATAATATATGATTTAAGAAAAAATATTTTTCATATTTTAAACATAATTATTTTAATTTTTCGGATATTTTTTATGTGCAACATATTGCTAAACATTGTTTAATTTGATATTTAAATAATTTCTAAAACTATATTTTTCAAATTATTTAAAAGTAATTAGTAAAATGTTTTATCAGCAACATATTGTTAAACAATGTTTATTGAAATATTAATTAAGAAATTTACTATATGAGCAACATGTTGCTAAACAAAGTTTATTGACAAAAATTTCTTTTTTTTAATAATTTCCCAAGCTTCATTTTTCCCACCTTTAATAATTTTTTTTCTTGCCAATTTCATACTTCAACTTGCTACTTCTTATCCCATAAAATTTAACTAAATATATTATCTCTTGATTTTTTTCTCATTTTACTTTTGCTACTGCCAAAATAAAACTTATCTTGTGTGGCCGAAAATCACAAAAAAAAAAAAAGAAGCCAAAGTGGAAAAAATACATAAAATCCATCGACAAAATAAAATTTATTAATTGCATGCAACATGTCGTCATTATCAACAAAACTGTCATTTACAAAAACCAACCAGCAACAAAGAAACGTAAACATTTTCCAAAAAATCCCCAAGAAATAAATTCAGAGTCTTTAGATGAAATTTTGCATCTGTTCAAAAGTCTGTCCTTCCATTCATTCATCCGTCTGTCTGTCTGTATGTAAGTTTCGGTTTGTTTTTATCATGACTAAAATTGGAGGCAAAAAAAAAAAACAACAACAAAGTAGTTTATCAAATTCAATTTTCTCTAGTGCACTTAATTAATTTTGAAAATTGATTGATAATAAACGACAACAAGTGACCAGAGTGATAAGTATTTTTGGGCAAAACTGACGGGTTTTCACATGCAGAAAAAAAATATTTAAATAAATTAAAAATAAAATTGATAAATTTATTTACACACCAAAGTTTTCAGCCGATAAGACTAGTTAATTTAAGTGGTAAAAATTTATATTTTATTATGAGAAATAATAAAGTTTTTTTTCCACTTTTTTTGGAAAATTCAACAAGATTTTTTTGTTTTTCATTTAAAAACAAACTTTAAAATTGCACTCGTACACCGGAAAGAGAAACTGTGCGGAAATTGTTGAAATGCATGACATTTGAGTAAAGTTTTTTATTATTATTTTAATTTTTTGGCTCCTTGTATTAATGAATTTTTAATTGGAAATGATGATGACGAATAAAAAAAATTTTCTTTCAACAAATGTCTTCTTGCTTTTTTCTTTATTTTTGTATTTAAAACAAATTCTGCTAAATGTTGCTCTGTATGTTTCATAACACAAATTTCAAAATTTCATGTTTCTATACATTTTTTGGCATTAAGTGATGGATTATGATTTGATGGTGCTGCTGTTGTTGATGGTCTGTTGTTAATGTCATGTAACGAATTCCACTAAATGATGTGTTAAACAAACTACCGGTGTCCAATTTTAAACAAGTTGGAGAGAAATACATGTCAATTTTATGATATTTCTTGTGTTTTCCTTCTATTTGCATGATTTTTAAATTTTATGCATTTTCATTTGAATTTTACCAGCAACATGTTGTAAAAAAATAATGTAATTGTAATGCCAATAAAGAAAAAATAGCAGGTTTTTTTTACAAAAAAAGAATCTGCTAATTAAATATATTTCTATTAGGAATGCGAGGAAAACTTTATTAGGGGCGTTCATTATTGCTTATAGTTATCCATTCCGCAACATGTTAATTATCGTATAGTATGGTCAGCAATATGACTTTATTCACTCTGCAACATGTTATTTATCGTTTTGTATTATCTGCAACATGGTTTTATCTCTTGAAACATGTTATTTATTGTATAATTAAAAAAGCAACACGTTTTTTTGTCTGCAACATGTTGTGTATGAAATTTAATTCAACAACATGCTACTCATCTCGTTTTTTTATAATAAAGCAGTAATTTGTTCTTTTAATTATCTTAAATATTATTTATTCTCTGCAATAATAAATATTATGATTATATGGGCAACATATTATATATCTAATATTTACTTCAGCAACATGTTTTATTTCAATTTTTATCTTTTTATGTGCCTCAATGTCAAATATGTTGTTTTAGATTTTTATTGTATTTGTTCTTTTTATTTTGCAAAATTTTAGCAACATGTGGCTTAAATGTTCGAGTTAAAAATCTTAAATGTATGAAAAAAATTATTTAAATAGTTTTTTATAAATTATTTAAATTAAAAAGTGTTATATATTAAAAAATTATAATAAAATTTCTGTTACATAAATGTTGCGTAAAATTTTAAAATGTGGAAAACAATTTTTTTTTTACTAGTTCAAATAAAATAAAAATATGATTCAAATATGTTCTGAACATTATTCTATAGAAAATTATTAGAATATTAATATTTTGGTTTATTTGCAAAGAAAACATTTCAAATAATAAGTCAAATTTTACAAAATACTAATCAACATGTTGCTTAAACATTTAATCTTTCAAAACTTTAAATTCTAATAGTTTAATTTTAGAAAATTGTTTTTAATACAAAATTTTTAAACTTTCAAATTTGTTTTACAATTAATAATAAGATCTTTTTATAAAAATTTTAACAACAAGTAGCTGAAACATTTTTGTTTACAAAATTTTCAAAATAAATGAATTAACTTTTTGAAAATCTTTTTATGTAAAATTTTAAAATAAATAAATTTTTAATGAATGGAAATAAGCTTTGCATTTTTATTGAAAAAAGCATTTCGGATTTATAGAAGATAAGTCTATTACATATTAATAAAACATGTTGCTGAAGTACTTTTAAAAAGTTTTTTTGGAAAAATTTAATTATTTGTTATATCCATAAACATGTTGCTAAAACATTTTAAAATAATTAATTTAATTACTACAAGATAATGCTTTTGCAACTTGTTGCGAAAATTTGTATTTTTAATAATATCTATAGAAACAGATAATATAGCATTAAAAGGCTGAAAAAATCGGAATAAATTAAGAAATATGTTGCTGCAACATGTTGTTAAAGTTTTTAATATTTTATAATTCTTGTTTATATACTTTATATTGAAACATAAAAGGAGAAAACTAAAAAATGTTTCTGCAACATTTCAAAAAAATCTTTATTTTGAATCCCCCTTTTTTAAACATTATCCTGTTGTCTTTTTTTCTTCGAGTTTGGACTAACAAATTCTATGGAAATATATAAAAAAAATTATTGCATGTTGTGAAAATTTTTTATTTTATTCTAAAAAACTCCTTTAAAAGAGAAAACATGTTTAGTAATAAAAACATTTGCTTGTTTTCAATTTCAACATTTGCAAAACATTTATCTTTCTATACAAGAACAAAATGTTTACTTTACTTTTCATTTCATTCTCATTCTCATTTTAATTAACATTTTACGCTTGATGTGAAAAACAAATGCATCATCAGAATTGCTATACAGCAGCAGCAACAGCAACAAAAAAAAAAACAAGTCACTGAACGTCATCTTTAGAACAAAGTCCCTAACAAGAGTCGCAAAGACTCTTAAACAGATTCCGTTGTTTTCTGTTTATATGAATGTGATCTTCCTTTTGTGAAAATGATTAAGGGCTGACTGGCAAACGCTGCAGTCAATTGGCGCCATGCAAACGTCACAGTTATGCATGCTGGAGGCCAATGGCAAGACCACAAATGAAACTCATTTAAAATTTAAATTTTTATTCTTTGTTTTTTTTTTAACATGAAATTTTAGCGTGTTTTCATGACACCAGATTTTTTTTTCAAAAATTTATTTAAATTGATTTTCCTCGATTAAAAAAAAAGAAAACTTATTAATTACTTGTCAATTTTATCACTTTAATTTATACATTTTTTGTAAAATAATTATTTTCCTTTTAACTCCCTTTTTTCAATATTTCAAGTGTGATTGTAATTGTCAACATCTAAAGATTTCCTCAGAATTTCCGCCAATTATTATCTCTATCCTTCCCTCTCTCTCCCACTCTACTGTCCTGCTCTCTTTACTTTAAAAAAATCTCCTGCTGGTTTTAGTTTATTCAAAAAAATAAAAAAAACGTTATGAGAAAAATCTTGTTAACCACTTGAAAACCAACAATCTTGTGAAAAGATCATCTTCTCTAAAAACACAAAAAAGAGCCATTGAAAGTCCAACATAAATGTTGCAATCTCATAATAGTTTTGAAGGCCATTTTGATATTAAGCATTAATTTATGTATGTTTTTTTTATTCTTGTGATAATGGACCCCACAGTGTGTTTGTTGCTTGCGGTTAATGTTTTGATTTTCTTTGTCTGCTCATTGTAAAAGAGATCTTCGATCTTCGTTATTTTTCGGAAAAGGAGTCTTTTTCTTTAAAAACCCAATAATTAAACGTTTGTTGCTTAAGGATTTGACTTAAGAGCATAATAATAGGGGTTTCGTAAACAATAAAATAATTTGTTCTAGGAAAAATTTGTCGGTTGTTGGTTTTAACACAAAATAAATTTTATGACATTTTTGTGATGATATCGAAAGGTATTTGAGGCATACGGGATACTTCAATGAGGATTTAACATCTACAAATTTTATTGTTTATTAAAGAAGTTTGATAGACTGAGGGCTAAATTAATAGACTAGAGAATATAATTTTTAATATGCTAAAATTATCTATAGGTTAGACTATATAGTGCTCCTATAGGCTAGACTATATAGAGTGCTCCTATAGGCTAGACTATATAGAGTGCTCTATAGGCTAGATTATAGGACTATAGTGCCTATCTAACTATATAGAGTGCCTAGGCTAACTATAGGCCTATAGGCTAACTATATAGAGTGCTCTATAGGCTAGACTATATAGAGTGCTCTATATGCTAGACTATATAGAGTGCTCTATATGCTAGACTATATAGAGTGCTCTATACGCTAGACTATATAGAGTGCTCTATAGGCTAGACTATATAGAGTGCTCTAATAGGCTAGACTATATAGAGTGCTCTATAGGCTAGACTATATAGAGTGCTCTATAGGCTAGACTATATAGAGTGCTCTATAGGCTAGACTATATAGAGTGCTCTATAGGCTAGACTATATAGAGTGCTCTATAGGCTAGACTATATAGAGTGCTCTAGAGGATAGACTATATAGATTGCTCTATAGGCTAGACTATATAGAGTGCTCTATATGCTAGACTATATAGAGTGCTCTATAGCTAGACTATATAGAGTGCTCTATAGGCTAGATTATATAGAGTGCTCTATATGGAAGACTATAGACGAATATAGACATAGTTTGGGTTAGACAATAGACTACTCCAAAGTCGATATGATGGACTGACAACTCTACAGGCTATACTATAGACTACGTAATAGTCTAAGGGAGTAGACTATTTTATTTCCTATGTTCACATTTTTTGCAATATGGTAAATACTCCTGCTAATTAACTTAAATTCCGTTACATTTTTCTTAAAAGCCTTAAAATTATATTTACATTATTAAGTTCCTTTTCACAATAAATTACTTCACTTAAGTGTGATATAATTTAAACTAATATTACATTATTTACTTATATTTTCTACAACTACAACAACAACAAAACGCACTTAAACGCACTAATAATACAATTTCATTGCGAATACATTAAAAAGGAATGAAGTAAACAAGAGAAAAAGAAAAGTAAAGAAAATCATTATTATTGTTCACAGGAAATAATTAAAAATACAAACAAAAACAAAAACAAAAACAAAGAGGAAAAAATGCAACAAGAACAGAAGAATTTCTTTCTTTTTTAAATGTCATACGTCGAGTCTCCATTCTCTTCTTGTTGATTATTCAAACAAAGGAGGCATTAAAATAACGAAACTTGTTGTAACACAACACATTGTAAACAGACAATAAAAATAAAATAAAATATAAAATCATATTAAATGAATGATGAAAAGGAGATGATGGAAGGAGGAGTGTGAAGAGAAGAAAAAAAGGAAAACAAATAACTAAATTCCCTGACTACAAAAAAAAAAGTCAGGCAACAGATGAATCAATGAACTAAAACAAATTATTTTACAAGTTGTATGTAAATATGAGATATGTATATATGTGTGTGTGTGTACTCCTTCGATATGTTCGGCAGGAATGTTGTAAACAGTTAAAGAGGAATAACAGGGAACAAAGTGACATTACTTATACTCATAATACTCATATTTCTACCCATCATTATTACTTTTAAATAACAACCCCAGCAGAAGCTACAATAGCAGCAGTAATATTTAACAAATGTAAACAAAAAGGATTGCATGCTTTCAAGTATATTAATGTTGCTCATATTTAAACGCATATACCCGCGAACAGAAACAGGGTGAATCAATAGCAGGTATTTTTGGAATGGATTGAACTTGAAACCAGTTTAAAGTACAACTGAACTGCAGTGCGTAAACTATAGCCTTAACTAGTTAACATTAACTATAGTCCAAACTATAGTCTAAATTGTACTCCGAACTATAGACTTAACTAAGCCTAACCTATATTGAAACTATAGTCCAACTATGTTATAAACTATAGTCTAAAATAAGCCTTAATTATAGTGCAAATTGCAGTCGAAACTAAGCTTAAACTAAAGTCTAAACTGTAGTCCAAACTGGAGACTTAACTAAGCCTAAACTATATTGAAAACTATAGCCCAAACTGTAGTTCAAACTATAGTCTAAACTAAGCCTAAATTATAGTGCAAATTGCAGTCGAAACTAAGCTTAAACTAAAGTCTAAACTGTAGTCCAAACTAGATACTTAACTAAGCCTAAACTATATTGAAAACTATAGCCCAAACTGTAGTTCAAACTATAGTCTAAACTAAGCTTAAACCATAGTTAAAATTGCAGTCGAAACTAAGCTTAAACTATGGTCTAAACTGTAGTCCAAACTAGATACTTAACTAAGCCTAAACTATATTAAAAACTATAGCCTAAACTGTAGTTCAAACTATAGTCTAAACTAAGCTTAAACTATAGTTCAGATTGCAGTCGAAACTAAGCCTGAACTATTGTTTTAACTTAGTCTTAACCGTAGTCTAAATAAAAGTCCAATCTAGACTATAGATTAATAGTATAAATTACAATGTAAACTATAAGCTAAACTATAGCCTAAACTTTAGGCCAATTAGTAGTCTAAACTATACATAAACTATAGTGCAAACTGCGGCCTATTTTTAGCCTAAATAAATTCCAAACTATAACCTAAAATAGTTTTGCCTATAACCTAAATCATAGTCTAGTCTCAAAATTAAAGCATAGTTCAGCCCATAACCTGAACTAATGTTTAGACTCTAACCTAAATTAAAATCTTGCCTATAAACTAAGGTACCCTACAATGTAAACTATAGTCCAGCCTTTAACCTATAACCTTAACTATAGCATAGTCTAGCCTGTATCTAAACAAAGGCATAGCCAGTAGTCTATATTATAGTTTAGCCTTTAACCTTAACTATGGTAAAGTCTATGATCAAAACTATAGTTTTAGTCTATAATCTAAACTATAGACTTTCAATTCACCATGTATTTTTTTATATAAAAATGTCTGAATATTTTATTCATAAAAGAAAACTGTCAACAATTGAAATTTCTATATACGATGATGAATATATAAATCCACTTAAGTCTCACACGACGTTTGGTAACGAATATGGAAAATAACAATGAAAAGAGAAACAGAGCAATGACAAAAAAGAGCATGCAACAGTATTCATATTGCAACAAGCGATAATATTTAAATAGACATAAAATATATAGTATTGAAAATATACACTGAGAAAAATAATGTCTAACTTTTAAAATTTAAGTAAGATGTGACAAATTCAAGGCTTAAAATGTTAAATCTTTATTATAGTAAAATAACCATCTGACTCGAAGGACCAAATTGAGTTTGAACTATAATTTTTTTCTAACTGTATTAGAAATAATAATTTTTTTGTCATCGTAATAAATCAGAATCTCCTTCCCCCTCTCTCTGTAACTCTTCTATTTAATAGAATTATAATGACACTGCAGATAACTGTCACTAAACACTGTGTGATGGTGAGTGAGTGACTGACTGAGTTCCATATAAAAATTTAAGCTCCCTAGCGCCAACCATTAAAACATATTTTTTCTATTTTTTGCAATTATAATTGTGTAGCAAATGGAAAAAATAATTTGATATAAAAATCCTCATTTGCTACCACATGTGTTCTTATTTAAGAGCTCCGCTACTAAACACTGCTGCTGCTACTGTTGAGATACTTTTAACTTAACTAAACACAACATGTGACTGACTGCTATAAGAGGATGATGATGATGACGATGATGATGATTGCCAGCTGAAATTATGTTTTAGTTTTCTAAGACTTGAAATTAAATGATAAATTCAATTTTCACTTTACTTAACAAAAACACTGCAGGTTATTGCATTTTAGTTGTTGGTTTTTAATAGAATTTTTTTTGTGGAAAAAAAACAAATAAAAGGCCTTGACAATATTTTGCACACATACTTAGATATTAATGTTATGATATAAATATCTACTAAACATAAATACAGTTACATTTTTAATATTATTTATGAAAAAAATGGTGGAAATAGAAATAAATACGTTTTTTTTCTTCCTTTGCTACCGTTAAAGTGTCATTGAAATGAATTTACACTTTTATATTTAAAACACTAGAGGCTGTGGGTTTATTTTACACCTCCTACTGTAGCAGTGGTGTGCCCTACAGCCCTTTTAGGAAAAAAGTTCCGTTGTTTGTTTTTTTTTTTGCGGGAAAGATATTAATGCAGTATATGACACCCAAGTGGTTGGGGAAAGATTAATTAATAAAACATAACACGTGGATGAATATTAAGAAGGTTTTTATTTGAATGATTTTCTAAAACAAATAATGATGAAATAATGTGAATTATTAGATAATTATGGTATTTTTAGGGTAAACATCGGTCATTAAAATTCACGCAGCCGAAAAGTATGAAAATGAGGAATTGCAGGCAGCCAGCCTACGTTTCCTATGTTTAAAGCATTCGAGTGATGGGAAATTAAAATCGAATCAGACAAAAATCTCGGATGATCACAGGAAATCTGCACCGAAGACATTTGATTCGTTTGAAGAGAGCAATCGACGAAAAAACGACTCAGGCTATTCGGTTAGTTACAAGGTCAAGATGCATAAGGCTTTGTCAGTATGAAACAAGCTCGGCAAATCCATGTTTCAGGGCCTGAAAGCAGTCCTCATTATCATTTGAAGTAGCACAGCAAATGTACGTTTCCTATGTTAAAAGCATTCGAGTGATAGGAAATTAAAATCAGATCAGCCGAAAATCTCCAAAGATCACAGTATATCTGCACCGAAGACATTTGATTCGTTTGAATAGATCAATCAACGAAAAATAATCTGAATATTTGACAGATTACAAAGGGAAATATACCTAAGGCTATTGGTTCAGTTGAAAAGACAAGATGCAATAATCTTCCATTATGATAACGCTCAGTCACATGTTTCAGGGCCGGAAAGCAGTCCTCATTCTCATTTGAAGTAGCACAAAAATAGGAGAGTGAGGTCGAGTCAGCCAGCGGACCTTTGTCGATGATATCTGATAACATTGAAGAGAGCAATCAACGAATATAAAAAAGAATAACCAGAATATTCAAGAAAACTTGAGGCAATAACATTCGGCCACATGTTAAAAAACCGCTCAAAAACTATTTGCAAAACGCGAATGGAAGTTTTTCTTCTAACGCGTTAAGTTCAGATCTTACCCTCTTCTAATTACCATTTGTTTCGATCTATGTAGAAAGTTCTTTCAGGACGGGTTATACAAAATTGGATATATATGGTGATAAAGTAATTGGGTAATTGACTCAATGTAAGATGTTTGCAAGGGGTATTTCTATCTATGGCACAGTAAGATCACAACATTCTTTAAATTTATATAGGACAATATAACAGTCAAAGACATACGAACACTGGTATGAATCTTACGGATTATTGGATTACAAAGAGATGTTGAAAATATGGAAATAACTAATATAAGAAATAAACAAGCTTCGAAAAATAAGCTAGTGGGATTCAATTCCATTTAACGTATTCAAATCAAGCTACCAGCGTGATCAAAATCGTTAAAAAGATCGCTGTCCCTATTTCGATCGTGTGGAAGTCTTTATGAGAAGAAACTCAGAAGAAAATCAGCAAAATAAGATGATAAGCGACTGCTCAACAGGCATGCGGAGAGGCCATCGAAGGGATGGTTCAGTTTCGAACCATGGCTTAAGTGTGGTCATGGGTATGAGAATTATTTTAAAGGCTTTGGTATTAAACTACCTACGCAGAGTCCATAAAAATTTACGTGAGTGATTCGTTAATTTTCGGACATCTATATTGTGTGTTTCACTTATGTTCGACAAAGACTACGAAGATGAAAAGGAAAATATCCTTCTTGCCATTATCGTAAAACCAACTTCATTGGTTTCTGAATATCTTCAATGTAGTATCGAAAATCTGCGATCAGTAATCTCAACAGAGATTACTAACAAGTCACCCAATTCCACATAACAATATTCGATTCTTATCATTAGCGGATCGAACACAATATTTTCTTTAGCCCTCAAAAACTACCACACCTGCAGGGCTTTCTAACAGTCAAACATTGCTCTCCTCTTGAATGTTAAAAGAGCGGGAGAGAAAAAGGGGGAGAATAAAAATCTATTATAGGTTTTAGCAATATGTTTTTGTAACAACAAAATACCTTTAATAAAAAAACAAGGACATGTTGTGTATTTTATGGCCCAAACTAACAAGGATGTGACTTGTTTAAATGCAGTTTAGTTATAATGTAACGAAATGTTAGGTTATGTTTTTAACGATATTTTTGAGTGCAAAAGTATGAGGAGAAAAACAGGAATACAATTTTTATGCTGACAAAATAAGATACACAAAAGAAATAATGGGAGAAAAACTGTACATAAAGGTTATATAAAAATCTGTTAGGAATTAAAATTCTCTCTGTCCATTTAACCCAAAGTGGGAAAACAAATTTGCAAAGTGTGAAAACATATATCAAATGAAAATATATAATTATTTAAATCGGCGTAGTTTCGAAATTTGTATGAAATCGTATTCCAGGCAAACAACACGATTATAAATAAATCGGTTAAGAATAAATTGGTTTCAAATCAAAATTTTTTATATAGAATTCGCTTTATAATATAATAAAAGGAATATTAGCACAGTTGGAACGCCTGATCCAAGCAAACACTTGAATTTAAAAATCTTTCTGTAGTCAAGAGACCCCAAAATATTTCATCGCAAACAGATGAATAGATTTTCCTTACATTTGGCTTGCAGATAATATAATAAATTCCTAGAGGGATAAAGGTAATTATATACCCCCGAAAAAAGAACAATCTCTGGTTTCCTATTTTCAGAACAATTATAGTTCTTTCGGTGTTTGATTGTGAGATTTTTTACAGTGTATTCTATTTTACAGTATATTCTGTTTTTCTAAAGGACTTGTGAAGTGAAGGCTCTTTTTATAGTTAAAACCATGATGTTTATTAGTGCATATGACAGCACGAGCAGAGTAATTTGAGAACAAGTCAACCTTAACCCTGGAAAGTGATTGTTGGTTCTTTGTAACCAAGATGAATTGAAATGCATCCAATAAGATTCTGCAAAGGTTTTTTACTACTGAATTTCTAAAATCTTACAGGTACTAAAAGAATATATTTTAAGAAGTACCCTTTGAACTTTCTAGGGTTAAAATGTAATAAAATACCGAGAAAAATATATAGTTTTTTCTAATTTCTAAACTATTTTTAAAACAAACTAAAAATAGTAACAAAATACTTGTTTTTTATGTCATTTTCCACTGAAACGGAAAGGAATCTAAAGAATTTTTGTTCGTACCTTAAAGTTTTTTGTTCCTGTTCCTTGTGATTTAAGATTTTTTACTTTATGTTTAGATGAGGAAAATATTTACAGGAAATCTATTAAAACTGGCACGTAGTTTTCTCTTTGGACTTTTTCCTTTTCTTTGTCTATTCATTTTAATGGACTTTGAGCAGAAAAAAAATACAAAAGAAAGTTTTTTTCTACAATTTTTTAACTCATCATTCAAGTTGGCTTTAAGCCAAATAAGTCGTTTCTTTTTTATATTTTTAAACCAAAAAAAATCTATAATAATTTAAAAAATAGATTTCAATTACATTTAATAGTTTTTGTCCTAAATAGTCCTTGAGTGAAAGACAAGATTAAAAAATTGCAAGATGTTTTGTCAAAGGATAATTAAAGCTAAAAAGGATGATGGAAAAGTAATTAAATGGAATTGTATTGTATGAATAAGGAACAGAAAGTGCTTCTAAAAAGAATTACTTGGTAGTGGCTCCAGAAGCACTTTGCTGGATGTGAAAAGAGCATAATAAAATTTATTAATGAACAATTTGGGAAATCAGAAACACGATCAAATGGATTTATATTGTATGATAGAGTTTCTAAAATTTCTTTCTGGAAGTGCTTCTAAAAAGAATTACCTGGAAGTGGCAACAGAAGCAAATCTTTTGAAGTGAATAAAACGATCTAACGAAATTTTGTTAAAGGACAATTAAGTCCAAAAATGTTGAAAGAATGGAAGATTCTTCAAAAGTTCTTTTTTGCAAGTGTTTCTAAAAAGAGTTACCTGGAAGAAGCTCCAGAAGCACTTTTCCGGAAATTAGTAAAAGATACTAAAAAATGTTAAAGAACAATTAGGGCGAAGAGATGGAATGATGGAAACATATGTAATTGTACATCTCTTGTATGGAAGAGTTTCTAAAAGTTTTTATCTGGAAGTGCTTCTAAAGGGAAATATCTGGAAAAGGCTCCAGAAGCTCTTCTCAAGAAGTGAGAAAAAGATGTCAAGAATTTTCTGAGAAAAATATCGCAAGAAATTGAGATAAAGGATTAATGGAAAAATGTGAAATCGAACATCTGTTGTATGGAACAGTTTCTGAAAAGTTCTTTTGTGGAAGTGTTTCTAAAGAGAGTAAACTGGAAAAGGCTCGAGAAGCTCTTCTCAAGAAGTGAGAAAAGGATCTAACGAAATTTTGTTAAAGGATAATTGAGGCAAAGAAAATGAAAAATATTTAATTTTGATTTCTTCTGCACGGAAGTGATTTAAAAAGTTCCGGAAATGCATCTAAAAAGAATTGCCTGAAACTACCTCCAAAAACCCAACTCTGAAAGTTGATAAAAGAGCTAAAGAAATACGTTTAAAAGGCAATTGAAGCAAAAATGATGGAAAATCTTAAATTGGAATTTTATTAAGAGAGGAAGAGATTTAAAAGTTATTTTCTGGAAGTGTCTCTCAAACATCTTACCTGGAAGTAGTTGTATTTAGAAACTTGAAAATATTGTAAAAGGACAATTAAAGCTTTAAGGAAATTGTAAAAACAATTTTTTGGATTTGTATTGTTTGGAAGAGAATTAACAAGTTTCAAAAGTGATTCTATAAAGCCTTACCAAGAAATACCTGCAGAAGCACTTCTTTTTGAGGAGAAACAAGAACAAAAAAAACTTCCTAAAGCACAATTTAACCACAAAATAATTTTAGATAAGGTTTAACTGTAATTCTATTGTATAGAAGACATTTTGAAAGTGCTACTAAGAAAATATTACCAGGATATAACTCTAGAGGTGCTTCTCCGAGATTGAAACAAAGGCTATATAAAAATCGAAGTGAATTCCACTATATAGAAGTGCCTACATCAAACCAGGAAGTACCGTCAGAAGTAAAAATGAATTAAATAAATTTGTGTTTCCAAAGAGGTTCTTCTGGAAGTGTTTCCATCTTACCAGGAAGTACTTTCAGGAAGTGATAAAGTAAATATTTGAAATTTAAATGAAATTAAAAAATCTATTTTAAAATCTATTGCTTTTTATACTTTAAATTGAATAAACTCTTCCTCCTCTCCTTCCATTTCATCCCTTTAGAATCTTTATAAACATCAATTCCTTCTGGTATTGAAATTATTTTTCCTTAAGACCCTTATTTTTCCACAATTATTTTTTCTTCTCTTCTTTCTAATATTTGTTTTTATTTCTCTGACTTGAGGACTTATCACATCCGTTAATATTTGTCAAGTATGTTGGCATGTGTGTGTGTGTATGTCTCTTGATTATTTTAAGGACATTCGACAAGGATAATTTTGAAATGTTTTGTGCTTTGAAGTATGTAATAAACATATCAATACATGAGAGTGTTTATGTGACACATTCACAGAATTCAATCCATTTATCTGTTTCGAATTGAAATTCTATTCTATTGTAATATTGACATAAGATTTCAACAATATTTTGGGATTTCATTTGTGTCATTTCTTGAGGTCCTCATTTGCTTAGTTAGCAAATTTTCTTTTCTTTCCCAAATGGAACTTAAATAATTTAGAGATAAATTAGGGTAATTTCTTTTTTGTTTATTTTAACTGTATTTCAGGATAAACAAAATAAGTACCTTATTTATTGAAAGAGTACACAATTTTAAAAATAAAGTACTGTTTTTTTATTGAAAAGGGAAATATGTTTTCATCGTGGTACTAAATTTGAGATGAAAGATATTAATTGAATTAATATCAATTTTTGGATAAGTTTCTAATCTTTAAAAAGTACCAAAATTGTTTAAATAGAGATATCTTTTCGGTAATTTTCTTTTCTGAAATAGTACTTTTGGTAATTAGAAAATTCAGGGAATGAAGTTGATAGTCTTGTATCTCCTTAAGGGAAATAAATTAGACCAGGAAAAATTTTAATACTTTTATATCAAACTTTGTAATTGCTTGAAACTTTCGTGAAATTCTATGCGTGGTACTTTTTGAATCTAATATAATACTTCGGTACAAATCAAAGAAATGGGAAGAACTCACTGGTTTTAGTTTTAAAGATATAAAGTTTTCTATTGCACCAATTCATATGAATAAATAGTTTAGTACTTTTTTTTGGTGAAAAAAATTCTAGGGGAGAAAAATCGTACCAAAACATGCTCAATAATGATTTATTTAAATTAAAGTTATATGATATATATGGACCAAAACTTAATTGGGACAAATTCGGGCAAATAGCTACAATATTATGAACAAGATTTGAGTCTAAAAACCAAACCGGGGGAATTTGTTTATACTCCGAAGGAAAACTAGTACTTTTTGTTTATAAAAGTACTTTCGTTTGTGAAAAATGAAATAAAAATTTTAATAAACAAATCTGGTGTTTTTGTAATGAAAATTCAAAAAATTTAAAATATTTTCAACTGATATTGAAATTAGTACTTTCTGCATTTCTCTGATTTTGGTACTACAGCCCAAACAGATTAAAATTTGCTTAAATAACCTGTTGTTTTGTTAAAACATAATTTCTTTAAGAAACGGAAACAATTTCTCAAAAAAAAAATATCGTACTTTTTTACTTGTAATAGTACTTTTTTAATTCGGGTAAAATAGCAAATATAATAAAGTCTAGATAAAATGGCCTCCTTTTGTTCTAGAAATTTTAAATTTTTACAAATTTTAATTAAAAGATATTTAAACCAACAAAGACATTGGTACTTTTTGTTTATAAAAGTACTATTGTGTTTCGGGTACTAAAACGCCAACAGAAGCGATCAATTTAATACAAAGAGTAGAGCTTAATATAGTTTTTGTAATAGATATTTAAAATGTTAAGCAAAACATTTTTTCGCAAATATGGAAAGTGGTACTTTTCCCTTATAATGGTACCTTTTCATTCGGATACTAAAACGCCGATAAACGCCGAAAAAAATATGTTCAGGTGCTTAAAACAGAATTGTTGAGAATCTATCTACTTTTGATTACGAAGAGTTGAAAAGCTTTGAAATTGGACCTTTTTTAAAAATCATAATCTGGTACTTTTTCCTTTTTTATTTTAGGTACTAAATTCAAAAAAAAATTATTTTTTTATAGAGTGTTTTTCTTTTGCAACAATATTAACTCGGAAAAATAACTAATTCTCGGGAAAATTGTAACTGGTACTTTTTGCTCATATTAAATAGTACTTTTGTAAAAGAACTTTACTAATTTTAAAAGATTTTTTTTTTGAACTGAAACTTGTACTTTTTTGTACTTTTTTTCCAAAAAGTAGTGATAAAGACAAAATATGAAAAATATTTGCTACTTTTTTCTTAATTATATGGTACTTTTTTCTAAGGTTTACAAAAAAAAATAATAATAATAATAATAATAATAATAATAATAATAATAATAATAATAAAAATAATAAATAAAAAAATTTCCAGTTTTTTGTAAAATAAAAAATTCTTTAAAAGTACTTTTTTGGTATTTTGTAAAAATATATATAGTAAACCAATTGTGGCGCTATTTTAGAACTTGTATATATAGTACCATATATAAACAAAAATCATCATCACTTGGGAAGGTAACAAAAAAAATTTGGTACTTTTTGACAATTATTTATGACTTCAAGAAACAACTCTGTCTCATTAAAATTTCAGTTACGAATTAGCTTTGTTCTTTCTACATTTAGTGAACTTAGATGGCTGCAGAACATCAAAAATTCCGTTATGATTAAAAAAGTACCGTTATTTGATTTACATTTCTTTTATTTGAAAAAAGTCTCTAATTGACTTTGTTAATAAATTTATCCATTTTATCTGTTTAAATATTTGACCAAACACCAGCAGCAGCAGCTGAAATATCTTTAAGCAATTTTTACTTAATTCTATTTGTCGGAACATTTTAAAGCGTTTCCCCCATTTTCTCGAGTTAACATAAATAAAAGAAATTTTGACAAGATCATAAAAGATAATACAAATATAAAACTTTTTACGCCTTTTTATTAAATAAACAAAAATAATAAAAACTACAAATTACACAAAGTTTTTCAAAAAAAAAAAAGAAAAAACTTAAATGATGAATTGATGAATTTCTATTCTTCTCCTGAACATAATGAATGGAAATGCAAATAAAACAAATATTTTCTTGTAATCATATTTTGACTGCCGCAGCTAAAAAAACAACAATAACAACATTAGGAAAGTATGAATGTTTACACAGACCTTAGACAAGATGCCAATCAAACCCAATTCATTCTACGATACACATGTTGCAACATCTTAAGAAAATCACATAAAAAGAAAGAAAGAAATGTTGTAATGGAAAAGATGCCACTGCTGAGGAGGCAGCAGCAATTTTGTTATCATTGGAAGAAAGAAAATAAAAAACATGTTGTTTTTGTTGAGCAAAAAAAAAAAAAAACATCAAATACACTCGTTTAATGTTTGCACATGTTGCTGATGTTTATGTTTGTTTGTTGCATGATGAATTTATTTGTTTGCTACTGTAAATGATTTTTAAAAAAAAAATAATAAGAAGAATGTTATATTCGACTAGGTCGCCTTTGAAACTCCCTGCATTAAGATCACTTTAATCATTAATGGAGGGACTGCCCCCTTCCCCTCTCTTCATCCTATGAAAAATGTAAAGGCTTAGAAGATTATTTTAATAACGAGTAAAATCAGCATAAAACTTTAAAAGATATATAATGGGGGTATAATTTTTACCCTGCTCCTATCGAAAAATATGATGGCCTATGAGTTTTCACAGGTTAAACTATCAGCCTGTTAAGTTCTTTTAAATTATTTATAGAATTTTTGCGGATATAAAACAATAGTTTATTAATTGGGGATTACTGATCCCCCTGCTCCTATCGGAAAGATAGGAGCTGTAATCATTCTGGAACCATTAACAGTTTTTTTCTCACTACGAATGGTATTCATGTTTCCTAAATTTCGAGAAGTGTACTTAAGGAATCGATAACATCCACCTCTTCCCCATTATAAAATGTTCTTCTTTCGTGAATAAGCTCTTGGAAGAGGAATGTTCTCAGTTATCCTTCCGAGTAATACATTCATTAGGAATTCATTACCTAAAATGAAGGCAAATTTCAAATTCATCTCCAACTTTGCTTCCTGATTTGAAGCCATCATAGTGGAGCCCAATAACGTGGAATGTTATTTCTTATTCTTCGAAGTATTGAAAGTTTCTCTTAGAAAGATATGACGGAATACAATAGCCCAACAAATCAACCAGTGCTTTCCAAAATGATTGAATGTCGAGAAGTCTTGAATATCTTTTTATCGAAGGCGTTTGGACATTAAAAAGTTTATTGCCTTTAAATTAGTGCTTTAGATAAAAAAGTGTTAAATACAGACTGTTAGGTGATCATCCAGGTATAACTAACCAATTCAGATTGTGAAATATAGACGAATAATGTCCTTTACCGAGCTTTATTTTAATTACAATTTTTATGAAGAGATACAGCCATTTAAGCAGTATTCCTACTTAAATGTTGATGTTGCTTCAAATATCGGACAAAATTATGTGTTCCTTGCGACCTATTTAACTAAAGAATATTTGCTATATGAGTCCGAAAATAATACAAGAAAATTTAACTCGTCTCTGGTATTTTTTACATCCAAATAGAAATATTTTAAATAATTAAAAATTTTATAAATATAAAATAAATATTTTTCTTCGTGTTACATTCGGATCGACTAGTCCATATATCCTCATTTAAGTAGAGGCAGAGTCCATAAAAAGGCCTTAAAACAACAACTAAAGTACTACTGAAATTATGTTGATAATTGTAAGGGAAATTTCAAGAGAAGGGGGGAGCGAAAGTAGTCATAATTTAAGCAAACATCTAGAAAGGAGATGTTTACGGAGAGAAAAGAGAGAGACAAGGGGGAGTGGGGTTTAAAATAAGCGGCCAGATGTTGTAAAAATGTTTTTTTTTTTGTATTTGCAACATCTTCATTCATACACTTATTTAAAACATTTAATAATAAATTTTATTTTTGTTTTTGTACCGATATTTTCTTTGGTGTTTTCTTACATTTTCCTCTCCTTTATGTTTATCTTATTATTCACACTCAACTCAATGATCTTTTCCGATTGCAACCATCAATGGATTTTTTCATTTTCATTTGCTTGTATGCGTTAATATTCATCCATAAAGAGTATAAGAGTTTGAGTTAAAAACGTGACCGATCAAGCGTTCAAATTGTTATGGGAATTTAATTTAAAAGAAAAGTTTTTCTAATTTTCTCATTTAAGTTTTTTTTCATGTTAATTTTTCTTTTAATGCGTTTAAAAATTATTTGAAAGATTTATGAATCTGTGGGCAACAAACATATTTATTTTGAGAAAGCAAGATGTGAGACTTGACTTGGAGTAGGATGTTTAAAGTGACTGGTTTATAATCAGTATTAAACATCAGGTTCGAAAGATCATTTAATCTATATATTAATTGGTCCCATTGTTATCCAACTTTATCTTTTCGAATTCTATTAATATATTTACTTAGTATCGTGTCCATATTTTGACCGGTCAATGTGAAAACAGACTTCTTAGAATTTCAGTATTTAATGTCAGGTTCAAAGAACCTTAATTGGTACCATTATTGTACTACTTAAGCTTCTCGAATTTTGCACCTTTTATCAAGTTGGAAGGACTATTTAGTATTTGATTTAATTTTCGTGATATTTTGGAAAGTTAAGTGTGAAGTTTGTTGCGATTTTATTATAATCAATATTAAAAATCTGGTTCGAAGGACCATTACTATCCCCCTTTTAAATTCAGTCCAATTTAATACCTTTACTAAAGATTGTTTTGATCAGTCAATGTGAGTCTTGCATTTATTGGAAAGTTTTATATGATTTAAGTGTCTAATATCAGGTTCGAAGGACCATTAGTCCTATTATATCCCTTTAACTTCTAGAATTTAGACCCTTATAATATCTTCATTAAATACTGTGACCATATTTCGACCAGTCATTGTGAAGCCTGCCGTAAAATTTGTATCTTAATCAAGTTCGAAGGACCTTTTAATATCTATCTTGATTTCACAGTAATTAATTTCAAACATCAGGTTCGAATTACCAAAAAAATGGTCAATTCCTAATCAAAATTTTAATTGATCTCTTTATCTTCAGGAGTTTATAAAAGAAACTTTATTATTTTATTTTATTTGTCGAGATATCAGGTTCGAAGGACCATTTAATATATATATTTTTTAATTTTGTAACCCTATTATGACAAGCAGAACGTGATTTTTGTTTTGATGTCATTTCACTGTAATCAGTATCAAACATCAGGTTCGAAGGACCATAAGAAAAGCTAATGTTCTAGTCTTAATTTTAGTTGGTCCCATTAATATCCCCTTTAGTTTCATGAAATCAACAGAAATCTTTATGATTTAAAATAAAAATAAATAAAATATATTCTTTCATATTTGTTTCCTTTAAACGAGGGTCTCTGTTAAATCATAAACGAAAATTATCTCTAAATGTTTATGAGTTATGAACAAAAAATGAATAAAAAAGACTTTTAAAAACTTGTAAACTTTTTCCCATAAAACAAATGTCTCTAATGACAGCAGATTAACTAAAATACTTTTGATAAGAAAATTTAAAAAAAATACATTTTTAATGTTCGAATTTTTTTTTTGCTTTAGATAATTTAAACAAGATGTTAATAAAAAAAGTCTAAAAGAAATTATTAGAACAAAGAGAATTTAGGGAGTTTAAAATGTTTATGTTTTTTTTGGACTCCATTTCTTTTTACCAAACTTCCTGAAAGAAATTAAGTCTCAGGCCACAACAACACCTTCTGTCAGTTAATAATTATGGAAATTAGAAACATGTGTGTTTGTTTGTTTAAAATGATTTAAATAAACATTCAAATTTATGGAAAAAGAAAGAAATTTCTTTAAAACAAAGATAAAAATACTAATTTCCGTGTTTGTTTAAGGTATTGAGAGCAAAAAGGAAGATATTTATGGATAAAAGGGCTTTAATGCGGAAGAAAGAATGAAATAGAATAAGAAAGGAAGATTATAAACTCATAATATGGGGAATTTTAAATACACTTCTTTAGAATTAATTTTAAAGAGGCGTGACACTCCCTAAAACTGTAGCTACAGCTTTGCAGCAAATCGATTTAATAAGTCTTCATCAAAATAAGCGGCGAATTAAAGAGTGTAATGCTCTTGGACCATTTTAAAATCTTAAACAATTTAGTTTTGTCCAACTGTCGTTCTAATGTTGGATAATGTTATTTTGAGAAATTGTGCTTTTAAAATTAGCTAAATCGGTCAAGTAATAAAAGAGATATAGAACGATATCTACAACAACCTCAAAATTGAAGCCGAAAACTCTTGGAATATTTTAAATTAATTTTCTCCAGCAAAGTTAATTGATGCCAATTTGATTCCTATGAATTTTCTTTAGTTATCTTACTGAAACACTGAGAAGCGAGAGATATTACCCCCCCCACCAACCCTATCGTAAAATATTATAAACTGTTACCTTAGCAACGTTTAATTTATACATTAATATCAATGAAGTTATGCTTATAGTTCCAGGTATATCGTTAAATGAACACTAGATTTACTTGAGGGATACAACGCTGACATTTTAGACAGATGTACCGGACTTGTTTTCAGCAAAAACCGATTTTAGAGACTTCGAGAGACACGCTGATGTGGAAAAGAATAAATAATCGTACCCATTTTCTTTTAGTTTGGAAAATAAATTCTCATGAGACAAAGCTAAATAATTTTCAAGTTAAGGTAATCGTTTCAGATATTAGTTTTGTACTTGTTTCCTAATAAACCGACTTTTGCCGATTTTCCAAGAAAAGCTCATGTCCAAAAATAAACCATCTAGACAGTCAGAGCTAAATTGTTTTTTTTTTTTTTCATTTTAAAGTTTTTCTCAGATATCGCTCGATAGCTTGTGTTCGATTTATGGATTTTAAGAGGCAAGCCGATGTGAAGTATAATGAATCTATATATATTTTATTGAATTCCGATAATAAAATTAGATTTGAGAAAGTCAGAAAAATTAAATATTTGGCTTTTCTTACATTAAGCGAAAATCATCTGATCCATATTATCCGGGATTCAAGTGAGTATTTAAATAAGTCACAAAGGAACATATTTAAATCGAATCAGAATTTTATAAGATCCGGGAATAAAAATTACAAAAAGACTTAACAAAAATTGCATTTTATACGGATCTCAAGTGAGTATTTTCAAAAAATCTCAAAGGAACATAACAAAATTGAATCAGAGTTTGCTATGACGCGAAATATATACTTCTATGAGATTTTAAAAATATTGTCTGGCATTTCATACGAATTAACAAATACAACTTCATCCTCATGCATTCTTTGCTTCACCATCAGTTTGAAACTAATTTTGTCAGTATCATCTGCTACGAACACAATTGATATTGAGTCCTTTGTATATTTAATCTTCCATTCTTTATTTCATCACAACATGCTAACAGGACATACCCAGGATTACTCAGCAAAACTTATTAAATTAAAAGTTACACAAACAAATGAATGTCATTGTCCTGTTATTTTAGTTAAATGAACTTTGTCTGTTATGGAGACTCCATAACAGTCAATCTCTATTACAACCGCATAACTACTGCAGTAGTCATTTACATACTACGACAACTATAATTTTTGCAACATTAAAGACAAATTGTTTTTTGATTTTTTAATTAATTAATAAACTAAAGAAACTTACCTTGCATAATGCCACACCCGTATCCAAACGATCCATAAAATTTTCTGCATTTATTGTTAATTCCGGATAAAGTGTGTTCATCCATTCGGCTAAATCTTCTTTCATTGCTTCCAAATATTCTTCACTCGACTTAAAGGGTCGATAGGGTCGCGCCTCTAACAACGCCATTTTGTTTTATGTGTGATTTTATTTTACTAATTTAAAATTTAGTTTAAAAATGTTTCTTTTTTTAAGAAAAATTTAAGGCAAGTTTTTCCTAAATTTAAGAGTTTTTTCTTTTTATTTTATATATTTTTTTAATATTTTTTCTTTCTCTTAGGATTTTAATTATCTAAATTTAATTAATTTTTAATTTAATTAAGCAAATTTTTTTATTTTCTTTTAGTAAAATTCTAAGTATCTTTTGCTAAAGAACTCATTTTATGGCTTGAATCTAAAGCCATAGCATTTGTGGAAAAAGGGAATTTTGAATTATTTTACACTAAATAAAAAATCGAAAACCGATCGCGATTTATTGGATATTTAAACTGTAAAGAGAAATAAAAAGAAAAAGCGTGAAATTATAATTTTTGATAAATTATTAAATAAAATGAATATAAAATAAAATAAGTAGATGAAATCGTTAAGTTTAAGTTCAGTTTCAGTTCAAGTCTAGTACAGTTTTAATTAGTTTTAGTTAAGTTCTAATTGAGTTTCTAGTTCAGTTCTAGTTCATTTCTAGTAAAGTTCAGTTCTTGTACAATTCTAGTTTAGTTCTAGTTAAGTTCTAATTATTTCTAGTAGAGTTCTAGTTCAGTTCTAGTTCAGTCTTATCTCAGTCCTAGTTCAGTTCTAGTTTCAGTTTTAGTTCAGTCTAGTTCAGTCTTACCTCAGTTTTAGTTCAGTTTTAATTTAGTCCTTGTTCAGTTCTATTGCAGTTCTAGTTCAGACACATCTCAGTTCTGAGTTCAGTTTTAGTTCAGTTATGGTTCAATTCTAGTTCAGTTCTATTTCAGTTCCAGCTCAGTTTAAGTTCAGTTCTAGTTCAGTTCAAGTTTATTTCTTGTTCAGTTCTAGTTCTGTTCTAGTTGAGTTCTAGTTGAATTAAAGTTTAATTCTAGTTCAGTTCTAGTTGAGTTTAGTTGAGATCTAGTTGAGTTCCAGCTCAGTTTAAGTTCAGTTCCTGCTCAGTTCTTGGTCAGTTCTAGTTCAATTCTAATTCAATTTCTAGTTCAGTTCTAGGTTGAGTTCTAGTTGAGATCTAATTGAGTTCTAGTTCAGTTCTATTTCAGTTCCAGCTCAGTCTAAGTTCAGTTCAAGTTCATTTCTTGTTCAGTTCTAGTTCAGTTCAAGTTCATTCTAGTTCTGTTCTAGCTCAGTTCCTGCTTAGTTCTAGTTTAGTTCTAATTCAGTTTCTAGTTCAGTTCTAATTCAGTTCTAGTTCTATTCTAGTTCAGTTTCTGCTCAGTTCTAGTTCAGTTCAACTTCAGTTTTAGCTCAGTTCAAGTTTAATTCTAGTTGAGTTCTGGTTCAGTTACAGTTCAGTTTTAGTTCAGTTCTGGTACGAATCTTGTTCAGTTCTAGTTTAGCTCTGGAGTTCTAGCTCATTTCTAGTTCATTTTTAGTTCAATTTTAGTTAAGTTTGAGTTTAACTTTAGTACACTTCTAGTTCAATTATAGTTAAGCTTAATTATGTCATTCTTATTTCAATATTTGATAGAAGACCTTCAAATCCAATATCTGAATATATCTTCTTAAAGACACGTTCGAAGGAATTTGCTAGAAATAAAGTCGCCTCATACATATGGGCTTGGTGTACTGCAATTTTTTTTTGTAATGACTAATTAACTCATTAAAAATACTCATGTTGCAAATAAAGGAATTTTAATGAAACGTTTACTTATGAATGTGTTGTTTTGTTAAACTAAAAATTTTGAAAGTAAACCAGGTTAAACTCTTAAATAGTTCAATTCATCTTTTTGTTGTTTGTTAGTTTTATTTCTTAAATAAACTCCTTCAATTTTATCTGTTCATATTATAAACTTATTGAACACATATACACAAATTATCTGTTAATATCTAAATCTTTATTTAAATTTTTTTACTTTTGTTAATTTCTAATATATGTAACCACAAATAAGCAAAAAAAACGCTAATTTTAACACACCCATTAAACGAAAAATCCCAAAATTGTTAACCTATATTTTTCAAAATTTTTTTTGAATGAATGAGAAAAAAAATCAACAGATAAACAATTAAATCTACACACATATTTTAACTAAAAGAAATTAACAAAAAACAAATTTATTAAACAAAACAATGTTGTTTTCTTCCTCCCAAAAAAATATCCGACATTTACGGTAATTTTCTCACATTTAACACAAAACGCCGGAAAAAAATGATCATAAAAAATTTACACAAAAATAAACATTAACAGATTTTTTGCTGTTATTTTTTGTTTAAACAAAATGTGTTGGAACACACTTTTACAAATTTACACATTTTTGTCGAAATTAAACATAAATTGTAACCATTTTGGCAGATTTAACATTTAACGCGATTTATATTTCATTCCAATGGACAACATTTTAAACAAAATCATTTTTTGTTTATTTATTATTATTTTTCACTTATTTTACAAAAACCGCAAATGAATTCGCTAAAAAAAATTATTATATAACCGCAGCAAAAAACACTATTTTTAAATAACAAATTAATGAAACGATCGTTGGAACAAACGTGATCTTAATTAAGCCCAACTTTGCCATTACAACTTAAAAATTTAATTTCATTTATTTCAACCATCCATCCGTCTCTTATTAACCGTAAATGATCATTTATTTATTTTGCACAGATTTACGAAAGTGAAATCAAGTCAGTTTTATGCAAGGTACACCTCTCGACTCCTATTTTTACACTTCATAGAATCGAATCATTCAAAGAGTTACATTTTAATAAAAAAAGAGTTTTATTTTTTCATCGCTCTTCGAAAAGAGTTTAATTCTAAAAAAATATAGAAATCAAAAAAGAGCGAAATCGAAAAAAGAGTTTAAAAATAAATATTTTTAAATTGTTATTTTTATATTAAAAAAATAAAGATAAAAATGTTAATAAAAAAATTTTTATATTTTAATCTTCGCAAAAGATCATTTGAAACTAAAAATTTTGCTCCAAGTTTTTCCATATCCTCGTTTTATGTTTAAATTGCTGTTGGTTGGTTTTTAATTTAAAAAAAAGAGTTTAATTTTTTATCGCTCCTCGCCTTTAAATCTAAAAAAGTATAAAATACAAAAGAGCGAAATCGAAAAAAAGAGTTTAATAATTAATATTTTTAAATTTATATTAAATTCTTAAGAAAAATAATAAAGATAAATATGTTAATCAAAAAAGCAATATTATTTTCTTAATCTTCACAAAAGAAGAGTAAAAATTAAGATCATTTGAAATTTACAGATTTTGTTCCAAGTTTTTCCATACCCTCGTTTTATGTTTAAATTACTGTTGGTTGGTTTGGTGTCTTTAAAAAACGACAACAACCAAAAATCCTAAATATCAAATATCGCCTTAAATTAAATATTAAATTTATAATAATCAAATGTTAGTTAAGTCTTCGTCATCGTTGTTGTTCTTGTTGTTCATCGTCATTGATTAAATTCCATGTATAACAAAATTCTTATGAGTCTTTGAAATTCATCAACTTGTTTAAATTAATTAACTACAAATTTTTCGTTTGTATGTCGACTATAAATGTTGCAAAGAGATAAAAAGTTTGCAACAAATGTTATGTATGGAGGGAAGGAAAAACGTTAATAATTAAAATAAACAATGTAACGAAGAGTGATAACGAATTTAATTGAAATTTAAAAAGAAATCTAAACAAGATTCAATCGAATGTGCTAAAACAGTTGGAATGATTAAAATATTGATCTTGTAGAAAGAACTAGAATTGAAATAGAACTGAACTAGAACTGTAGTAGAAGTGAACTAGAACTGAAGTAGAACTGAATCTAGAAGTGAACTAGAACTGAATTAGAACTGAACGATAACTGAACTAGAACTGCACTGATACTGAGTATAAGTGAACTAGAACTGAAGTAGAAGTGAACTAGAACTGGATCTAGAACTGAACTAGAATTGAATTAGAACTGAACGAAATCTGAAATAGAACGGCAGTAGAAGTGAACTAGAACTGAACTAAAACTGAAATAAAACTGAACTAAAACTGAATAAAACTGAACTAAAACTGACTAAAACTGGACTAGAACTGAAGTAGAAGTGAACTAAGCTGAACTACAATTGAATAGAGCTGAACTGAACTGGACTGAACAAGATTTGAACTAGAGCTAAACTAGAGCTCAACTAGAACTGAACTAAAACTGAACTAGAATTAAATTAAAATTGAATTAGAACTAGATGTAACTAGATTTGAAGTCGAACTGGATTGATTTGGAATATATCTAAACTGCAACTAGTAAGTAAGTAAGATAACCAAGAATATAATCGATCCAATAGTGTAGTCTTTTTGTCTAGTCGACAGTAGCCAACAGTCTAGTCTACATTGTAACCTATAGTCTAGTCTATAGTCTAGCAAATATAATTAAAAATGTATCACCATCTAAATTTGACCTTAAATTGGTTAACACTTTCAAAAACGCTTCAAACTAGCGACCCCCTAACCCACGCATAACTGATAAAATTACACTCCTCAAGTGTTTTTAATAGAAACTCCTTTATTCAAATTTCATTATTAATGAAATTTTGCAATGGAATACATGCAATTTTGTCACCCCTTTGATAAAGAAAAATATATTTACCAGGAAATACGTCTGACAGCTGTGAGACTTCTACAACAAGAAAAAACAAAAATAATAAAAGTAAAAACTAAAAAAGGGAAACAGTTATCTTTTATTCCAAGGAATAATGTATGAGTTAAAATTTCAATATTCTAACAGTAAAAATACCGTTAAAGGATGACAATAAATTTACTTCCTTCAATTCTCTTTAAAATTTGTTTCTGTTTAGAAAACGTAAAGGACAAAGTTAAAGTTGAAAGAAATAAACTGAAAACTAAAATAAGAAGTTCATGGAAATTGATTTTCTCACATCCTTGTTATGGTTGTTGTTCTTATTCTTCTTCTTATCATTTCCCAAGTCCCCAGACATGGCGTCTATTAAATTTATAGTTCATGTCTTAATAAAATGTCGTTTGTTCCTTATTTTATTACTCATGAATGTCGACGTCTTTCTTTCTTATTTGTTTATTTAATTTCAAATTGTTTTCGAAACTTTAGAATCTTTTTTTCCCTTTTTTGCTCGTAGTGTCAGTATCGATTTTTAGCATTTTTAATTTGAAGAGTTGCAAGAGTGCGATTATGGGGGATTTAACTAATGTCAATGCGAATGTCGGGGGGTTTTAAGTCGTTTTCATTGTTAATATAATTCTATATGCAAATGTAAAGTCTGAGGGAATTGCAAATCGGTTTGTTTTATTTGAAGCTTTTGTTTTATTGCTTGGAAGTAACAAAATGAAGTTAAATGGTTGTTCAATTATTGCATCAAATGTCATTGACAGTTGAGTGAATTGTTGAAACAGCTTAAGGGATTACAGAAACAAAAGGATATAAGGATAAATTATGAATGAAGTGGAAGATTGGAAAAAGAGAGATATGCATATGCATGTAAATAGAAATACTTTGAGAGGAGTTGGCTGGATTTTAATTTATGCAACTTTAAATTTTCACTACCAAAACACGAATGGTTTGTTCCTGTTCAAATTAAATTTTGTTGAAATTCTACTTTATTTTTAGTTAAATTCTAGTTCAGTTTTAGTCAGATCTAATTCAGTTCAATTTGGTTTAATTCTTGTTCAGTTCTAGTTCTACATCAGTTCTATTTAAGTTCTACTTCAGTTCTACATCAGTTCTAGTTCAGATCTAGTTCAATTCTTTTCAGTTCTAGTTCAGTTTAGTTCAGTTCTACTTCAGTTCTACATCAGTTCTAGTTCAGTTCTACTTCAGTTCTAGTGTAGTTCTACTTCAATTCTAGTTCACTTCTTCTTCAATTCAAGATCAGTTCTAGATCAGTTATAGTTCAGTTCTAGTTCAATTCAAGTTTACTTCAAGTTCAGTTCAAGTGCACTTCTAGTTCAGTTCAAGTTCACTTCTAGTTCAGTTCAAGATCAGTTCTAGATCAATTCTAGTTCAGTTCTAGTTGAGTTATAATTCAGTTCTAGTTCATTTCTAATTCAGTTCTAGTTCAATTCCAGCTCAGTTCTAGTTCACTTCTATTTCAGTTCTAGTTTAGTTCAGTTCAGTTCTAATTCACATATAGTTCAGTTCTAAATTAGTTCTTGTTCAGTTCCAGTTCAGTTCTAGTTAAGTTCTTGTTCAATTCTGGTTAAAAACTTCGCGCTGTTCGTTATGAATTCTGTATGAGATTAACGGAAGATTAGTTCGAAATTCGTTTAAAATCACGTTGAGATTCGAACGAGATGATTTTGAATTAAAATTTAAATATGACATATTTAAAAAGTTAAATATGCCATTCTTAACTATGCTTTTACGTCACTAATTTCCACTACGTAAGTCGTTACGTCATAAACATATTTTACTCTGCATATTTATCCTCCCACACATTTAAAAAGACTGTTTTCATATGAGTTTGAGAACAGATGAAATTCGAGTTCATTTCTGATTGAGTTAAGGTTCAGTTAGAGATCAATATCAGTTCAGTTTCTTATAAATTTCACATTTTGTAAGATGGACTTAAACTAGGTATAATATAAAGATTTGTTTGCATTCGTTTTGATATCTGAGATCTGTTTGAAATCAACTCAAGTTTGAGTTTTGAGATCAGTTCTATAGTTTTAACTACAAAACATTCTATATCCTGGACGGTGTTTTAAGCAGACGTCCAAATTATAGTTTATTGTTGACATTAAAACCTAGATTAGTTAATATTGAACCTCATAAGTCGCCAAAGAATCAATAAATCTGAATTATTATTTTCTTTACCTCAGCGACACTCCTTTACTATTTAATAGATATAAATTCCATTTAATAACATTTATAACAATTATTAAAGCAAATAATTAATTAAACTATAACGTTTAGACTGCTATATGTTCTGAAAATAAAATTCCCATTAATTTTCCAATAAATGAAAAAAAAAACTTTGTGACATTTTTGTTCTCTCGATCTCTGTTGAGTGTAAATTTTAATAAATTATTTCAAAATAGTTGAAAATGAAAACATATGTTTGTTTATTAACTTGTGTATTCATTAAAATTCCTTGTAGTATTTAAATCGTTATTAAATACTAAATGTCATTATTTGCAATTTGTTTAAGTTTTTATTTTTTTTACATTAAATTCTCGCTTGAATTTAATATTTATTTTTTATTATTTTCTAAATGTAACAAACACTTGTGTGGTTATTACCATAAGCAGTTGTATTTGTGGATTAAAAGCTTTTTTTTTTACTAATAAAAATTTATTTGCAAAAAACTACATAAAATATTTTAAACTATTTTTAAAGCAGTTATATGAGCAACAAAAAATGAAATGAGTTACATATGCTGGGTTAGATAACCCAGAAAACATTTTAAGAAGAGATTTTTAAATTTTCTGTAGTCGAATTTAAAAAGCGATCCATAGTTGTTACCATATGCTGTTCCTTGGTTCCTTATTTATAGACGAGACTATGGACTGATCTGTAGTGGAGGCTATAGACTAATCTATAGTCGAGACTATAGACTGATCTATAGTCCAGACTATAGACTGATCTATAGTAGAGACTATAGACTGATCTATAGTCGAGACTATAGACTGATCTATAGTCGAGACTATAGACCGATCTATAGTCGAGACTATAGCCTGATCTACAGTCGAGACTATAGACTGATCTATAGTCGAGACTATAGACTGATCTATAGTCGAGACTATAGACTGATCTATAGTCGAGACTATAGACTGATCTATAGTCGAGACTATAGACTGATCTATAGTCGAGACTATAGACTGATCTATAGTCGAGACTATAGACTGATCTATAGTCGAGACTATAGACTGATCTATAGTCGAGACTATAGACTGATCTATAGTCGAGACTATAGACTGATCTATAGTCGAGACTATAGACTGATCTATAGTCGAGACTATAGACTGATCTATAGTCGAGACTATAGACTGATCTATAGTCGAGACTATAGACTGATCTATAGTCGAGACTATAGACTGATCTATAGTCGAGACTATAGACTGTTCTATAGTTCAATCTATAGACTATTCTTAGTTTGTCAGTTGGGTTTACATTTGCATAAAATATTCATTTACTATTTTGCGATAAATAAATTGTCTGTCCTTATTTATTATATTAAAAAAACAAAGTTGGATTTTTAGTTTTATTAAACTTCTGTTATATCTTCACAATTCGCACTCATATTCATGTAAATTAATCTGCAATTAAAATGGACAAACTGTTTGGTTAAAGTTTAGACTAAATGAATGATAGACCGTATAGACGGACTCACATTAACTTATAAAAAATATGTGTTGACTTAAGAATGTTTTAACATGAATTCATATGAATAATCAGACAGACAGTTGTACAGACATACACTCTAACACTTACATTAATTACGCATTGGTTCTTTGGTATGGCTGCTGTTATAGCAGCTATTCTTTGACGTCATTAAACTTGATATTTCTTTTTATGAAAATTAATTTAGAAATAATAGAAATATAGAGAAAATGCAACAACTTCAAGTATTTACAATAACAAAAAATATATTATGATTGGAATCATTTACATAAAATAAATCCCACATGTGTAAAGTTTTTAGATGAAATGAAATATAGTTGAGAGAACTCTGCAATTCTGGGCTGTAAACAAGAAAATCAATCGAGTTTTTAATTACAGAATACAGGTACTTTTTACTAAAGCCCTAAAATCAATAGTTTTCCAAGATACCATATAAAACTTATTAACCACTTTACCGACTACAATTCGCTAGTTGTTTCGCTGGTACAGTTAATCCCAAATTGACGGTAGAAAGAAAAACGTATGAATTTCTAATAATAAATATAATTAATTTAATGTACGTTATAATTCTATAAAATTTAAACTCTTTTCTTTATAGAAGGAATCATTACTGTTCTCATTACGTGGTACCATGAAAAGTAATTAGTTCTGCTTAAAACTGCAGAACAGATCTATAAATTTTTTTATTTATTAATGTTAGTTGTTGTTTTAATATCTCTAATGCATTTTTTTACATTTGTAATATTCATATTAGTTCTTTTGTAACACATATGTTCCATTACAACGATTTTTTATGAGAATTTTATATTTTATGACTGCTGAATTACAACTCTATTTTAAAAGCAACAGAAGCATGAAATGCTATTAAACTTTCGAATGGCTTCAAGTTTCAGAATGGCATTTTTTGTGTATGATTTTAGAGTTGAAAGAGCTCAGTAAATAATCTAAACAAGACCCTAATGGAAGGTACACCACTTAGCCTAAGTCAAATTACTTGATACTTCCTCCATTTCATCTTCAAAAGATCTAAGTAATTTTCGTGGTTATACTTTAAACTCTACACTATTTTAATGGTCCTTCGAACTTTATTTTCAGCTAATATATTCAAAAATTTTTGAAATGAAGCCAGTTCATTATTTTTTATGTAGAATTAAAATAAATCATTTATTACATAACTTGTATGGACCTGCAAATCGAATATAAAAAGAAAATAATTAAAATTTTAACTATAGACTTATGAATTCAAATAAATCTGAACTAATGAAAATAAATGCAAATATGTGCAGAAAGGATTTCAAGAGATTTTTTATTACAATATTTTTATGGTCTTGCGAACTGGATTTTTAGAACAAAAAAACGTCTTCAATTAGTAATAAAGACCCAAATTACGTTGCATTAGAAAACAAGATAAATAGCAATTACTTTTATGGTCTTGCGAACCGGTTTTTTAGCACAAATAAACCGTAACTGCTTAAATTATGATTACAAATTCATTATGTCAAATCATCCATAACTATTTAAGACAATGGCAGGTAAATGCAGAGGAGATTGCAGGATTTTTTTGCATAATAAATCGAATTTAATAATATTTTTATGACACTATTTTTATGCACAATGGAACTAGATGATTTGCACAAATTAACCGTAATAGTTAAAATTATTATTTTGGACTCATGAACTTAAATCAGTCACAACTGTCAGACAGTCAAAGGCTAATAACTGCGAATTAGATTTCAATAATTTCTTACTAAACCAAATCAAAATTATTTATTATTATTTATATGGTTCTACGAGCCGGATCATGAACTCAAATAAATCATTTTTTTAATTAACATTATAAATAATTAATTATTTAATTTTTATGATCTTGTGAATTGGACTTTTATTGAATAAAAATTAATTATAACACTATTTTTTGGATTTGCGAAATGTTTAGCCCGTATTAGTAACAAATGTTTAAAGCAAAGACCGATTATTACTTTCTTTTCTAGAATAATATTTATAACTAACAACTGCATAATTTATATGGTTCTGAGAACCGGATTTTACATTATTTAATGGTCTAGCGAACCGGACTTTTACGAATTAAAATTACTTCTATTGTTTGGTCCTTCGAACTAGATTTTCCGACCAGCCATTATGGCTTTTTATTCTGGAATAAAATTAAAGCTGGTAGGATTTCATGTTGAAATAAAGATCGACTATTACTTCGTATTCTGGAAATGCTAATATTGCTAAATGCTGGTATTGCTAATAACTAAATGGACATTTAGAGTTTTACATTAATTTGCTTCAATGAACTACAACTGTTAATAATAAAGTGTGAGGGATTACGGGAACGTTTAGCATTTTTAATAAAAAAGAAATATATAATTTTTGTTTTAAACTAAAATTAAACCTTGTATTAAAGAATAAGTAAAATGATTTGAAAGCTAAAAATATTTAAAAAAATATACATCTTCACAATTCCATAGAACTTAATGTCTGAACCTTGGACTAAAACTTCAATGCTGATGATGATGATGATCATCATCATCACCTTCTCTTAAACATATTATGATAAACTGAATTAAAACGTATTTTTTTCTAAATTTAACAATGTTGCAGCACTTTTTTCAATAACACACACTCGCAAATACGAGTATACATGTCTTTTTTGAAGAAACATTGTAGCAAATTTTCTTGAGAAAAAAAAAATACGTCAACAAAATGGAAAAACAATTTGTAGAAAACAAAAAATAGAAACTATGAACGAGTAATAAACCTTTTAAGTACTTGACCCACATTTAGGTCGATCGCATAATTTATAAAATGTTCTCGTGTATGTATTTTTTTAAAGATATTTTAGACATTTTTATGAAACACCTAATACGTGTTCAAAGGTTTATTATTATTTTCTGCTATGAACTCTAAAAATTAAACTCATAATAAAATACTGTATTATTTTATATTTAAAGAGTGAGATCGAAAATTTCCTAACACACGTATTTCATGAAAAGTTTTAACCCAAGTATTATTTGACATTTTTCTGATCAAGTTAATCTTGTGAAACACATCAGATATTTTATTTAATGTCATTTATTATTGTTGATCTGATTTAAATGAGTGACTGGAAAACGGTGCTTACAAAAATTAACAAAAACAAAAGCCAATTTGATCCTACAAACATTCAAAGATTTGCCGTCAAACTGATTCCAATGTTATTAAACAGTACCGATGGAAGAAAACCTGGTTCAGATAGAAGGAATGGTCCAAAAAATAGAAAGCATTTTCCATAGAACTCCCCAACACATCCGGTAGGAAAGAAGACGGGTTAGCTCAGTGCTTGGACTATTTGTAATGAACATTTAAAGCTCATGTAGGTTAAAAACATACAAGGCTCAGAATGTGACAGGAAATGTGACAGGAACTCTGCTAAAAACTTAAGAGGCCAAAAACAGAGCACGTAAATTAAAGTCAAAATTTGCAAAAAACAATATTCTTGCTGCATAATGAGTGACGAAACGTATGTCCTGGCAGATTTTTCGCAACTTCCTGGACAAAAATTTTAAATTGCTGATACTCGAGAGAATGTTGAAAAAAGTTAGGAGCAGTCAAAATTTACCAAAAAGTTCTTGGTACGACAATTTACAATTGTGACAAAAAAGGCCAATCATTTGTCACAACAGACTCAATTAATACCGAATTATATTACACTTCACTAATTGGACCACTTATTTTTGGTCTGACTTGATATGCTGTTATTATGGTTAACAAGTTCTTGAGTGATACAAGGACAATAATGTGGTATTTGTACCAAATTAGTGCAAATCTTCCAAACTGCCCGAAACTAAGGCCAGTGAACTGATAGTGGGATCTTGTTAAAAGAGAATTGAAGAGCACAAAACAGATTCTTTGTGCTCTTTTTAAAGGAAGATGGTCTAGCTGTTAGAGCAAAATGACAGAAAGCGTTTATGAAGGGGTTTCTTGCGAAGCTTCAAAATTTCATCACGAGTGATTAAAACTATAAAAATATTTTTGTAAATTGTATTAAAAATTTCAATTAAATTAAAAAATAAAACTGTAAATTTATTGGTTTTGTTTTTATTGACATATTTGTATGTTAAGAATTTTTCTATTTCACTCCTTATTTATGGATTCATTTACTTATTATCAAAGCTCGAGAAAGGACCTAAGGAGTCGAAATTTCCCTTGTTATGACAATCAAGTGTGGTTTATCATAGTGAAGTGGTACAAAAAACAATAATGGTCCCAACCTTAAGACCAGTAGTTCGAGCAAAGTGAAAGAAAACACTATAAAAGCATTATATGAGGTCGCTTTAGAAAAATGTTTAAAATTTCATCACAATTCCTTAAACTGCAAATTTATTGGTTTTGTTTTTATTGACATGTATGTATGTTAAGAATTTTTCAATCTCACTCCTTATTAATGGATTCATTTACTTAGTAATGAAGTATTAGTTTTTACTAATATTTTTCTATTTGTTCATATTTAATATATTTTTTTCTTACCCTTCATATGACGAGTGGCTTTTGTGGTTAAAACGGTTAATGAACCCGGTTACAATTAGACTACTTATTTCATATTTTATTTTTCTTATATTTATTACATATTTTTCTATACATTTTCCTTGTATTATATTTGTGGTTACATTTAAAAACTCTTGTCTTTTTGTTATTTCTAATGAAAAAGAAATATAAAAAACGATTTAATTTTTTTCGATTTTCTACAAAAAATCAACACGGAAACTATAATAATCACTGTCTACCATTAGACAAACCGACAGACAGACAGACAGACAGACAGACAAAACAAGACAAAAAGAAATGAAGTGTCTTAAATAACACCCACTTTAAATAAAATATATACATATAAGAGAAAAAGAAACCTATAAATAGGTTTTGTTTTCGGATTTAGAAACTGTTGTTATATAACTCTAGTTTTGCAAAAAAAATTTATACTTTAAATACTTTTAAAATCTTGTCTTTTTCACTTTAAGAAGTCGTCGTTGTCATATTTATTCATTCAAGTGTTTATGCTTAAGAAATTTTGAAATATAAAAAGTTTTGTGGTCAGCAAAATAATTTCAAATTTATTCAAAATTGTTAAAGCAGAGATTCTACAACTTTTTGCAAATTATTTCCAAAGATTCAATATAAATTAATTCTTGCTAAACTTTATGGTCTTGCGAACTGGATCATTTGTTTTAAAAAAGCTAAAATTGATTCGTTTATCTAGATATTAGATATTTCCCTATTAAACAAAACCTACTTCCTTAAATTAAAGTTATTCATGGTCCTTCGAACCAGATTCCTTCTATTTTCATTAAACAAAAACAGTTATAAATACAGATACTTATATGGTTATATAACCGAAAAGGTATTCTTTATAGCAATTTCTGTTTTCAAAATAATTGTAAGTTTTAAACCTGAAGTAGTTTAATTTTTGTAAAGCACTATGGTCTTACGAAACGGATTTTTTTAATATCTATAAATAAATACAGTTTCAACAGTTACAACTCTAGAATAGTTTAAAAAATAACTATTTGTTTTAACTTGAAACAGTTCAAACTCAAAGTCAATTTTTGAAAACTTTATGGTCTTGCGAACTGGATCATTTGTTCTAAAAAAGCTAAAATTGATTCGATTATCTAGAAATGTTTGCTTAAATATATTTCCCTATTAAACAAAACCTACTTCCTTAAAATTAAGTTATTATGGTCCTTCGAATCAGATTCTTTTTATTTTCATTAAAAAAAAACAGTTATAAATACAGATACTTATATGGTTGTATAACCGAAAAGGTATTCTTTATAGCAATTCCTGTTTTAAAAATAATTGTAAGTTTTAAACCTAAAAAAGTTTCAACTTAAAGTCATTTCTTGCAAAGCACTATGGTCTTGCGAAACGGATTGTTTTAATTTCTATAAAGACAGTTTCAACAGTTACAACTCTAGAAAAGTTTAAAAAAATACTGTTTGTTTTAACTTGAAAAAGTTGTATTTTAAAGTCAATCTTTGCTAAGCTTTATGGTCCTGCGAACTGGAATACTAGTTTTAAAGAAGTAAGTAGAATTTCAGTTATGTAGAAATTAAAACTCAAGTTTATTTATCTGTTAACCATAACTATTTTCTTAGGGTAAAACCTAAATATTTTAAATCTTTTTTATGGTATTTAATTTCAAAGTATAATTTGTTTCTTACCAAAATGCTCAGTTGTAGCTTTATTATAAGTAAGTTATAGTCCTGCGAATCAGATTTTTAGTTACAGCAAGATCTTCCATCATTTCTATGTATTAAAGAATATATCATATATATATGTAGTGAAGTATAAAGAAGTATATAATGACTATATCCTAGTTTACTCTACTGAGAAGTGTTTAGACTATACTAGTGTGAAGCCTACTACCTCAAACTATATAAACTACTCTATTGCGAAGTCCATATACAACTCTATTAATAAAATGTATATACTTCTCTATTGAGAGGTCAATAGACTGCTCTGTTGAAAAATCACTAAACTTTCCACTGAGAAGTAGCCTGCACTATTGAGAAGTCCATATCTATTAAGGAACATATAGACCTATATGGAGATGTCTTTAGGCTATTTTTATTACAAGTCCATAGACTTAGATTTTATTCTATTATTTTGAAAATAAAGAATTGTATACACTACTCTACTGAGAAATGTATAGACTACACTAGTGAGAAGCTAATAGACTACCTTACACTATTGGATAGTCCATAAACTACTATACTGCGAAGTCCATTTAGGACACTGTTGGAAAAAGTTAAAATGTATTACTTCTCGATTGAGACGCCAAAAGACTACTTTATTCATAACTCTATTGAAAAGATACTAAACTTTTTCCACTGAGAAGTAGCCTGCACTATTGAGAACATATTGACCTCAATTGAGAAGTCTTTTGTCTACTGTAATTACAAGTTCATAGACTACTTTATTGAAAATACAATAGACTACATCACCGAGAAATCTGGAGACTACTATATTGATAGTTTGCAATGATTAGTGTACTCTCATCTATAACGTATTGAAATAAATTCCATTTTTAGTCAACTTATAATGTAGTTTATAACGTAGTCAATAATATATAGTGTATAACGCAGTCTACTGCCTCGACTGTAGCATAGTTTATAACGTAGAGCTCCACAAGAAAATCAAATCTTTATTTTCTATATTTAACTGTATTAGAATCTATAATTTAACGTATATATGCTATATAACATATATATTAGTCTGATATTTATATTCCTTTATTTTAAACTTTAAGAAACTCTGTTACTTGCGAAATTAGCCCGAAGTTATAAAAATTTATATGATTTTATTTTATAGTTAAAGCATTTATTGTTGTTCCAATAAAGTGGAGAGATCTAACAGAATAATTCCCTTTTTTGATTAATGATTGTTCGAAATTTTATAACAAATACATTTTTTTCGACGTTAAATTGCAAAAAAACTGTGTTTTAGAACTCTTAAAGAATAACAACATGTCAGCTTTAAATCACCGACAATCTCCTTTATATGACAGTTTATTTTAGAATTTTTTAACTAGAAAAAACATTTTCTGCCAAATAATCAGAAAAGAATAAAAAAAATCACAAGAAATCACATTTTTTTGAACGGCCCCTAAATATTGTGAATTAAAGTTAAAGATTTGTGTTTTTTATTTCAATAAGGGATTAAAATTCTTTTCAAAACACAACACTGGTTTTGGAATAAATCAAGAAAAAAATTATTTTAAATGGCCAATTAATTAGAAGTAGAGGATTAAATTTTCAAAATGTGGAACAACATAAAATTATTATTAATAAAATAATAAACCGGATTTAAATAAAATTCAGCAAAAAATATTTATGTTTTCATTTTAAGCAGAAAATCATATAAAAATTTTTGAAAATTTCTTAACAAATTGTTTGAAAACAAGTAAAATTACTATATTCGGATAATCCGAATCATCAATACCCTCCACCACTAATACACTCAAATATACTGCATAAATACAACACAAGACAACATAATGATTCATCAATTTACCTAAATGTTTGGCTATAACTTTTTTCTACTGAACCGATTTTGATAATTTTTGGAAATGCAATGAAGAACAAAATACTCAATCCAAATTTCATTGAGTTCTATCGATTATTGTGAATGTGAGTGTGCCAATATTAGACAGACGGACAGAAAAACAAACAGATGGACTTAGCTTAATCGACTCAGATATTGATTTGATGCAAGAATATATGTACATCATGGGATCTTACATGATACTTCTTACCATAACACACGGAATGACAATGTTAACATACCCTCTTAACCACTTGTGGTGGTGAAGGGTATAAAAAGACCACACTTTAAGCATTATAAATCAATAATCAATTTAATTATAGTATTTTGTTAAAAGTTTATTTATTAGTATGAAAACAATTTATTAAAAACCATAAAATTTTTTTCCGAATAAAAAAAAAATATACACTAAAAAGTGTGTATTTTATTTAGGGCATTTTTATACCCTACAACACCTTAGGTGGTGGGGTATTATGTGTTTGTGCAGATGTTTGTAAAGGTCAAAAATAGCCAACACTTTTATAGTACACCGTTCAACTCAGAATCACTTCCCGAGTTGATTTTACCCTGGCCATCCATCCTGCTGGCTGCCGTGTAAAGCCGGATAGACGCAAAATACAGGTCAGAGTTTTGAAAATATCTTAATGAAATTTGGCACGTGGTTTTATTTTGGTTCAAGAATTATGCCTATTGAATGATTAGTTATTATTTCATATATATACAAATGTCCCCACTTAATGGGAGTTTTGGCCCATAAAATTCCAGGATCGTTTCATATTATTTCTTATAGGTCCCATACTACCGCCCTTGGAAATATCACATTGAAAGTCATAAGTCGCAAGTAAACGTAAGTAATTTAAATATATTTAGTCAATTTTAGATAAATATAAGGAAAATTTAATGTGCGAAATTATGCGAGTGTCGGTCATTTTTTTTTTCGTAAGTCCCATAAAACCTCTCTTATAAATACCACTTCAAAAGGCATAAATTTTTACATACACGTTAGTATTTTAATAAAATGTGGTCCAATTAAAATCATAACAAGCTAAAGCTGGTTTTCGGAATTATAAGAGGGGTCGATCCATGATTTTTTCTAGCTCCCATTAAAGCCTCCAAAAAATTTCCCTTTAAAACGCAAAAATTTCACACAAATGTTAGTATGATAATAATAGTTAATCATAAAGCAGTAAAGCAAATTATACGAGGGTCGTTCATTAAATTTTCGTATCATCCATTACAAGCATTGATATGGGGTAGGGCATTATATAGTTGGACTTGACCAACTATGACATTTTTACCTTTTTATTTATAGTCAAAATAATTAATTTAGTTATTAAAAAAAATTAAATTTTCTCATAAAAATTAAGCGTTAAACTTAAATTTTAATGGACCTCAATCAAGGATCCTAAACAAAATTCATTATTTAAAATATTCATTTATTATTTTTTTTTAATTAATATTTTTCGATAAAAAAAAAATTGTAATTATGACTTTAATTTTGAATGGGTGTGACTTGTATTTAAAATTATATTTATTTTATTTAAATTATTTTAAATTATATAATTAAAAATGTAAATATGTTATTAATTAGCGACTATTAATTTAAAAGTCGTGTATTTTTTATTAATTAACTTCGTAGAAATAATTTATTAGAGCGTCTTTGTAAACAAAAAAAAAAAAAAATATAAAAATTTAATTTTAGCTTTTGTAAAAAATAAAACTATTATGTCATAACCAACAGATAAGATACGAAAATTATTGTTACAAATTTTGTGATAAGTAACGGAAGCCATGAAATATTTGTCATGTTATCAATTAAAAACATTTTAGTCAATCTATAAAAATGGAGTTTTTACGTAGTTTATAGTCTACGCAATCACGTAGTTTATGGTATGCACTATTACGTGTTCATTCTCCTTACAATAACATAGTTTAGATTCTGTACTATAAAATAATCTGTTAAACTAAGAAGTTTATAGTCTTGGCGACAACATAATTTAACGTTAAATGTGGATATAACGTAGTATATAGTCTGCTCTTTTAAATAGTTTATTATATACGCTAAAACTTAGCTTATTGTATAAAAAAATTATAGTTTTTACTACGACATACTTTGTAGTCTGAGCTTTAACATAGTTATTGCTCTAAAACGTAGTTCATTATAACTTTGTTTATTGTCTGCCCTAAAAGTTTATAGTCTGAACCGAGTTTAAAGTATGGAACTATAAAGTGGTTTATAGTCTACGCAATCACGTAGTTTATGGTACGCACTATTACGTGTTCATACTCCTTACAATAACGTAATTAATATTTTGAACAATAAAGTAGTCTGATTAACTATGAAGTTTATAGTCTGGGCTACAACTTAATTTATAGTTAGAAATAGTACGTACCATGTGGATATAACGTAGTATATAGTCGGCTTTTTTAAGTAGTTTATTATATACGCTAAAACGTAGCTTATAGCATAACAGAGTTTCTATTCAGTACTACAACAGTATTTAGTCTCAACTACAACAACTTTATTGGGCTCTATTGGGCTTTAACATAGTTATTGCTCTAAAACGTAGTTCATTTTCAGAATTATAATAGTCTGGACTGTATTATAACTTTTAGTTATGCTTATTATATAATCTGGATTATAACTTAGTTTATTGTCTGCTCTAAAATGCTTATAGTCTGAACGTAGTTTAAACTATGGAACGAGTTTTTAGTCTGCTTTATAAAGTGGTTTATAGTCTGGTCTATTACGTAGTTTATTGCCCGCACTGTAAAAACAATAAAAACATACTAATCATGGTCCTACCAACCGCAGTTTTATATCCAAAAGACACCTAAATTAAATTAAGTAAAATTTTTTAAACTGGTCTACAATTATAATTATATTACATGTTATTGGTACTACGAACCGGACTTTTTCCCAAAAAAAACAAAACGTTTGCCACAACACGTACATAGTTCACTAGCAAACTATTATACTAATAAAACATTCATATATAAATAAATGTTTATGTCTTATGGTCCTTCGAACTGGATTATATTTCATTTAACACCATAATAGTTGAAATGTTATTATTACAAAGAAATGTTTCACTTAAAATCAATAACTATTTATATAATCAAAGGAATTTTTTAATGGTCCAATTGCAAATTTTATAATATTTAAAAGGAATTTTTGTGGTCCTACGAGCTGGATTTTCTCTTTAGAATACTGTGTTAATGAAAGATTAGTAATGAATAACAATTTGTTATTTCACTATAAATTAGGCCGCTTAATCTATTTAAGACTTATTTATTGGCCTTTCAACTGAATTATTATTTCAAATATGGTCCTACGAGCCGGATTTTCTCTGTAGAATACTGTGTTAATGACCGCTTAATATATTTAAGACTTATTTATTGTCTTTTCAACTGAATTATTATTTCAAATAGAATACTATGTTAATAAAAGCTTAGTATTTTTACTATAAAACTGACCGCTTAACTATTTAGGACTTATTTATTATTTTCTACCAACTGAATTATTATTTCAAATATATAGTACAATCTTCAGTTATTAGCTGATATTTTCAAATACAAATTCAAACATTTTGCAATATAAATCTAGCAGAAATATGCCAATAGAATGCGTAGCGAATAGTGTAAATCTTTATCCGTTCTTTAAGATGATGATAAAATGAAATAGAAGACTCATACTTACAAAATGCATCTGACTCTTTAATCCAAGTTTATTATGGTCCTGCGAACCAAATTATTTTTTTGAAACAAAAATTAGCAATTTCAAAAACGGCAGATATTAGGAGACTAAAATATGAGAGATCAATAGAAATATTTATAATTTAACTATATTATAGTTAATGGCGAAGAACATTGACTTCTATAAAAAAGTAAATAGTTTAACTTTGATAAACTCTATAGTCTTGGCTAGTGTAGTTTATCTAGTCTCTAACATTATCTATAATATAGCTTTTGGTGTAGTCTTTAGCCGCTTTAGATAGTCTTCTAAAGTCTTGTGTAGTTTATAACATTCCTCCTGGCCTTTTCTATAGTAAAAACTTTGACATAATCCATTTTTAAACTTTGTCGTATTGTATAGTCTATTTTCATTCGTATTCTGAATTTGATCCTTTGGCGTAGTTCTATAATCGTCTTTAAAAGTCTTTAATCTTCCTTCTGGCTTATTCTATAGTCTAGTTTCTGATATTAATGTTTTGAAATTTGGCGTATTGTATAGTCTACTTTGCTTTGTATCTTCTTGCGTAGTTTGCGCGTTATGATCTAGTCATTCTCTCAGCTCATAGACTAACCTCAGAGGAAGCCCATAGTATAATATATAACGTAGTCTGTAACGTCATTAGTTTAGTTTTTACCATAGTTTTTAATGTATTCCATGGTCTAGTCTCTTTTTCCAATGGAATTTTAATTCCGTTTTTGTTTCTGTTTTTAGTAAAATAACAAAAATTCGCAGCAGCTGTTTTTTTTTTCTTCAAAACTTGTTGCAGCCAAAGTTATAAATCATTATTTTCTGATTGCAACATTGTTGCACTTTTAAAGAAAATTCAAGTTTATTTAATTTAAATTAAAAAAAAATAAAAAACTAAATACAAAACATTCTTCAAAACACCCACGATTTCAAATGACACATTTAAATATAAAAACAATTTATTTATTTTATTTTTTTTCTCTAATTCTTTTAAAACTTTGGATCACATATGAGTATGAATATTAATAAAGTTTTTTTGCATTAATTTGTCATTATTATTTAAAAAAAAATGTATCTATAATTTTTGCCATTAAAACTTTACTTAAAGAAAAAAAGTTGGTGTAAATAATTGCAGGCGGTATTTTGACAAAGTAAATATTTTTTTGTAAGAAAACAAAGTAGGGAGTTTTTAAGTGAATTAAGAAAAATAATAATTAATGATTAAAGAAATTTGTTTAAAATAATTTTTTCATTTTGTTTACTATTAAGTCGGGGTGTATAATACCCTACACCATATTGTTGGTTGCAAATGACTGCTACGAACATTTCATGAACAGCCCTCGTATAATTGGCTTTTCTTATTTATGCTTATGCGTGCTTTAGATCATTATGATAACAACATTTATGTGAAATTTATGCGTTTTGAAAGGGTTAAATGGGAGTTAGAAAACAATTATGGACCGACGCACGTATATATTCGCACAGGGGTTTTTGGCTTATATTTATCTAAAATTGACTAAATATTTTTACATTGCTCATGTATGTGTGCGATTTATGAGTTGGAAAGTGATATTTAAAAGTGTGATTGTATGGTACCTATGAGAAATAATGGTCCGATCCTCTTATAATTAAGCACATGGAAGTACTTTATAATTAGATTTACTTTTGCAAGATTTGATTAATATCGTTTAGGAATTTTTTAGGCTTAAAATCCCATTCCGTGGGGACATTAGTATGGGACCTATATGAACTAATAGATCGATGTGTCAAATTTTATTAAGATATCAAAATTGCTAACTGTACTTTACGGAAAAGCTTTAAATGAACAGCTGGTCCGACGGACGGATGGTCCTAATTAAAACGATTCAGAAAGTGATTCTGAGTCAAACGTTATACTTAAAAGTTGAGGTGGAACTATTTTTTCTGCCCGTTACAAATATCTGCACAAACCCATAATACCTATGGTGATGTAGGGTGTTGTAACAACTATATAAAACGATATGATGAAATGTAGTTTTGCTATAAATTAATACTGAGATTTTATTACGTCTTTTTTGGACTTTTAGAAAAAAAACAAAAAACAATCATGGAATTTTTAAAACACAAAATTGTAAAAGAAATTTTAAATTGTTGTTAAGTAATTTAAAACAATTTGATTGATTGAATTTTTTTTTCTATAAAATAAAAAAGTACACAAAATTAAATAATAAATGTCGTTTTTGCCTTAAGGTTTTTTTCTTTCATAAATTTGGTGGGAAAGTTTGAAATTTGAAACAAAACTAACGGTTTCAATAAAATCTAATTTTTTATAAATAAAAAAAAAATCATAAAAATTTAATATTTATTTTACCGTTTTCATTCTTCCAATTTATTAATGAAATTTCTTTTATCAGGATTTCTGCTTGAAAAAATATTATTTTCAACAAAAAAAAAATACTAAAATTTTTGTTATCAAATTCAATTACTTTAGAACACAACAACTTCTTTGTTTAAAAATATATTTTTTTAAATATTTCCAGACCCTTTTGAAACAGTTTAACACTTGAGTAAACTCTGGTAGTATTTCTCTTATTTGCGAAGTGACCATAAAGAAGAAAAGTAACTAACTCATGGGTTTGGTTCCATTAAATAAATTAAGCACAAAACGAGTGTTTAGTTTAAGAAAAAAAAAACGCATTTGAGTATGAAAGAATTGACACTCCCTGTTTTGTAAGTTAAAAGAAAGAAAGAATTTCGAATTCTTCTTTGTTTCAATTGACCAATAAATTGTAGTTTTTATTCTGAGTAATAAATACATGAAAATCGTTAATGACATTCTAAGAAATCGCTTCAATTTTATTATAACAGATTTTCCAAAGAGAACAGTGATATTTTTGATAGAATTGTTTATAAGACAGATTACAGACTTGCCAATAATCTGAGATATAACCCAGACTAAACTATATATCGCTCAATATTACAGATTTTAGGCTGTTCTGTAGTACAGACTATAGTCTGATCTATAGTACAGACTACAGTCTGATCTATAGTACAGACTACAGTCTGATCTATAGTACAGACTATAGTCTGATCTATAGTACAGACTATAGTCTGATCTATAGTACAGACTATAGTCTGATCTATAGTACAGACTATAGTCTGATCTATAGTACAGACTATAGTCTGATCTATAGTACAGACTATAGTCTGATCTATAGTACAGACTATAGTCTGATCTATAGTACAGACTATAGTCTGATCTATAGTACAGACTATAGTCTGATCTATAGTACAGACTATAGTCTGATCTATAGTACAGACTATAGTCTGATCTATAGTACAGACTATAGTCTGATCTATAGTACAGACTATAGTCTGATCTATAGTACAGACTATAGTCTGATCTATAGTACAGACTATAGTCTGATCTATAGTACAGACTATAGTCTGATCTATAGTACAGACTATAGTCTGATCTATAGTACAGACTATAGTCTGATCTATAGTACAGACTATAGTCTGATCTATAGTACAGACTATAGTCTGATCTATAGTACAGACTATAGTCTGATCTATAGTACAGACTATAGTCTGATCTATAGTACAGACTATAGTCTGATCTATAGTACAGACTATAGTCTGATCTATAGTACAGACTATAGTCTGATCTATAGTACAGACTATAGTCTGATCTATAGTACAGACTATAGTCTGATCTATAGTACAGACTATAGTCTGATCTATAGTACAGACTATAGTCTGATCTATAGTACAGACTATAGTCTGATCTATAGTACAGACTATAGTCTGATCTATAGTACAGACTATAGTCTGATCTATAGTACAGACTATAGTCTGATCTATAGTACAGACTATAGTCTGATCTATAGTACAGACTATAGTCTGATCTATAGTACAGACTATAGTCTGATCTATAGTACAGACTATAGTCTGATCTATAGTACAGACTATAGTCTGATCTATAGTACAGACTATAGTCTGATCTATAGTACAGACTATAGTCTGATCTATAGTACAGACTATAGTCTGATCTATAGTACAGACTATAGTCTGATCTATAGTACAGACTATAGTCTGATCTATAGTACAAAATATAATACATACTACATTCAGATCTATAATAAAGATTATAGTCTGATTTAAAGTACAGACTATTATCAATTATCTTTATCAAGTCTATAGAAATGAAAGCTTTTTCTGTGAATGTAGCTTAAAACTCAAAGTAAAAGTTATATTTTTTTTGGTGGTTTATAAACCTGGCAAAGTTTGAAGAAATTTTTGAAAAGGTCTTGAATAATCTAAGCTAATTTTAACAGAATGTTATATAGCTTTTAAGGTCATAAGAAATCAAAAGCTCTTACTTTGAAGATTTTCACTATTTGAAATAAAATATTTTGAATTAAAATTTCCTTCTTATTTACTAATCTCAACTTTTGAAAGAACTTTAAAGCTCTAACAAATCAAAAGCTCTCCCTTTAAATCTTTTTTAAAAGTTTTACTATTAACTTAATTTATTCTTTGAATTTTGCAAAGTTTCGAAAAACTATCAAAAATATCGAATCAAAAAATTTTACAACTTTTCAGCAGAATTTTAATTAAATCAAAACCTGTCTGAAATAACATTATTAATTAATCTCTTCTTTTATTAAAAGCTTAACAACAAACTCATAAACATAATTGTAATTCTTTTGTATTAAAACAGAAACTAACAAAGATTATCTTCTTCTTCTTTTGGTTACACTACTGTATTTTTTTAAATTTACAATAATTTGTTAATTTGTTTAACAAAAAAGAGAAGACAGAAAACTTTAATGATCACATTTACATTAATTGCTGTCATAATCAACAGAAAACTACAGAAGTTTACAAAAATACCCGAAAATAACCAAAATAAACAAATAAATAAACCATAAAATAGTTAAACTTGTTGATTATCTTTTGTCGAAATTATGAGTCTAAAGACTTGAACCGTAAAAATTTACATTGGAAATATTTCGTTTTGTGTTTTTTTTTTTGGTCTGAACTAGAGTGACGATTTGTTGAATGCAAAAGGTCAAGTTTGTTATAAAAATTTTATAATTTTATTAATTATAAAAATAAACAAGAAGAAGCAGCACAGGAAATATGATATTTTGGATTTTAATAAAAGAAATATTGGAGTGGAGATTTACATAAAATTATGTTTATTGAAAATAATTAATAGCAGCGATTTGTTTGATAAGAATTTAAAGAAATAAATTAATACATTATGATTTTTAAATATTAGGTTATACAAAAAGTTCATAGCTATTTCTGTATTATAGATCAGAATATAGTTTGTACTTTAGATCAGACTATAGTCTGTACTATAGAACAAACTATAGTCTGTACTACAGAACAAATTATAGTCTGTACTATAGAACACACTATAGTCTGTACTTTAGATCAGACTATAGTCTGTACTATAGATCAGACTATAGTCTGTACTATAGATCAGACTATAGTCTGTACTATAGATCAGACTATAGTCTGTACTATAGAACAAACTATAGTCTGTACTATAGAACCAACTATAGTCTGTACTATAGATCAGACTATAGTCTGTACTATAGATCAGACTATAGTCTGTACTATAGAACAAATTATAGTCTGTACTATAGAACAAATTATAGTCTGTACTATAGATCAGACTATAGTCTGTACTATAGATCAGACTATAGTCTGTACTATAGATCAGACTATAGTCTGTACTATAGATCAGACTATAGTCTGTACTATAGATCAGACTATAGTCTGTACTATAGATCAGACTATAGTCTGTACTATAGATCAGACTATAGTCTGTACTATAGATCAGACTATAGTCTGTACTATAGATCAGACTATAGTCTGTACTATAGAACAAACTATAGTCTGTACTATAGAACAAACTATAGTCTGTACTATAGAAAAAAACTATAGTCTGTACTATAGAACAAACTATAGTCTGTACTCCAGAACAAACTATAGTCTGTACTCCTGAACAAACTATAGTCTGTACTCCAGAACAAACTATAGTCTGTACTCCTGAACAAACTATAGTCTGTACTATAGAACAAACTATAGTCTTTACTATAGAACAAACTATAGTCTTTACTATAGAACAAACTATAGTCTGTACTATAGAACAAACTATAGTCTGTACTATAGAACAAACTATAGTCTGTACTATAGAACAAACTATAGTCTGTACTATAGAACAAACTATAGTCTGTACTCCAGAACAAACTATAGTCTGTACTCCTGAACAAACTATAGTCTGTACTATAGAACAAACTATAGTCTGTACTATAGAACAAACTATAGTCTGTACTATAGAACAAACTATAGTCTGTACTATAGAACAAACTATAGTCTGTACTATAGAACAAACTATAGTCTGTACTATAGAACAAACTATAGTCTGTACTATAGAACAAACTATAGTCTGTACTCCAGAACAAACTATAGTCTGTACTTTAGATCAGACTATAGTCTGTACTATAGAACAAACTATAGTCTGTACTATAGAACAAACTATAGTCTGTACTATAGAACAAACTATAGTCTGTACTATAGAACACACTATAGCCTGTACTATAGAACACACTATAGCCTGTACTGTAGAACACACTATAGCCTGTACTATAGAACAAACTATAGTCTGTACTATAGAACCAACTATAGTCTGTGCTATAGAACCAACTATAGTCTGTACTATAGAACCAACTATACTCTGTACTATAGAATAAACTATACTCTGTACTATAGAATAAACTATAGTCTGTACTATAGAACAAACTATAGCCTGTACTAAAGATCAGACTATAGTCTGTACTATAGATCAGACTATAGTTTATTCTATAGTACAGAGTATAGTTTATTAAACTATAGTCTGTACTATAAAACAAACTATAGTCTGTACTATAGAACCAACTATAGTCTGTGCTATAGAACCAACTATAGTCTGTGCTATAGAACCAACTATAGTCTGTGCTATAGAACCAACTATAGTCTGTGCTATAGAACCAACTATAGTCTTTACTATAGAACCAACTGTAGTCTGTACCATAGAATAAACTATAGTCTGTACTATAGAACAAAATATATTCCATACCCTTATTGTTGTAATTATCTCTATATTTTGAAAGTTGTCTTTCTTAAGAAATTTTAAAGCCCTTTAAAAAATCTGAACCGATATGGAAAGAAAATTAAAATATAGTTTCATTCAGTTCAGACTTAAGTTTCTCACAGATAACAAGATAACTGATGTCTATCGTCTTACTAAAATATAATATCTGATAATGTAATATAGAGGCAAAAGATTTTCCAAACTCCTTTCAAATAACTTCTGTATACAAAATAAAACTTTTACTCTGTTTAAATTAATTAGATTCCTCTCCAAAAAAATTACCTGCAAAGAGAATGAAGAAAAGTAATTTCAAATTAATTTCCAGTTTTATAAAAATACATTAATTAAAGAACGAAATTATTAAATGAGAACTACTTAACCTTAAAATGTCCTTCTTAAGACAGAAATAAGATAAAATTAAGAAAAATTCATTTTTTCCATCAAACAAAATTATCAGCATTTTAACTTCTTTTCCCTAACAAAAATAACATAAATGATAACATTTATGTCAGTGCTTTTTTTTAAAGCTTAAAATTTCATTTTAAACACAAACAACAACAAAAACTAAATACACAAAAATCTGACTGACTTCAAATGTACAAGTTCAAGGTTAATGTGTTGAAAAAAAGTAACTCTTTTTCAAAAATATAAAAAAAATATATCTCTGTATTTGTATTTCGATCTTTTTATGTATAAAGAGTATAAATATTAACTTTTGCTCATTTGTATGTTCAGGTGTATTATGTTGTTACTTTTTTCACCATTTTTGTTTTGTTTTTTTGTTTTTTTCTCTTGATTATAACAAACATTTAGCTGCTGCTGCTGCGTTTTTGAAAATACAACCAAACAAAAAAGTTTGTTGCTTGAATCTTTTGTTTGCTGCTTTTGAACCGACAACCAAGAAAAAAGTGTTAAACTTTTTTCATAAAGTTAAAGCTTAACATTAAGCTTTTTTAAGTGTGTATAAGTGTGTGTGTTCTGCTTTAAAGACAAAAGCAAATAAAATCGCTTTAGGCGATTATAAATGTGGCACAATATACCGACATGTTGAAAAGAAAACACAAAATGTTTCAACTGTTTTTGTAGAAAGAAGATGAAGAGAAGAGAAAAGTATCAGAACCCGGATGAATGGTTGGCTTTTTTGTATGTGTACAGATAAAATAGGTAGTAAAGTAGTAGGTAACTAAGCCAAATTTAACAGGCGAACAGCAAGAAAAGAATATTGAAATTTTATTTATAACAAACCAAAATGGCAAGTGCAGGTAGTTAAGTTATGGTCCGAACAAAAATAAACTATAATGAAGAAAAAAGTGGAAGATGATAATGATCGAAATGTTGCCAAAAATATATAAGACGATTTTTGGTAGTCAATTTAAATTAAATTTAATGCTTTTTAAATAAAGTATATTTGGGAAATAAATTTCACTTCAGTAATAATTTTTATTTCGAAAAGAAATTAAAGAAACTGAACTGAATTAGAATTGAACTAGAACTGAATTAGTTCTGTTCGAGTTCTGTTATAGTGGAACTAAACTTGAACTGAACTAGAACTGAACTAGAACTAAACTAGAACTGAACTAGAACTGAACTAGAACTGAACTGGAACTGAACTGGAACTGAACTAAAACTGAATTAGAATTGAAAAAAAACATAACTAAAAGAAAACTGGAACTGAACTAGAACTGTACTAGAACTGAACTAAAAGAGAACTAAAACTGAACTAGAACTGAACTAAAACTGAACTAGTACGGAACTAGAACTGAACTGGAACTGAACTAGAACTGAATTAGAACTGAACTAGAACTGAACTAAAACTGAACTAAAACTGAACTAGAATTAAACTAGAACATAACTTGAACAGAACTAGAAGAGAACTGGAACTGAACTAGAACTGAACAAGAACTGAATTTAAACTGTATTAGGAATTGGAATTGACTCGTCAAAATGCACCAATTAAGAAAAAACTTATGACCGAAAACTTGCATCATTCAGAATGAGTCATTTGGAAACAAGGAGAGATCTCAGAAAGTTGAAATTATTTGAATATAAAGGAAATAGAATAAATAACTGTTATACGGGGGTGGATCTGACGAAACCATTTTCCAACGTTCGAAGGCATTAGGATGGGAAACCTTAAAAGTCGATTTGGCATGTCAGAAGCGATGGATTAACGTTTTTTGAAAAGAAAAAGTCACATTTAAAATCCAACGTATTTGATAGGATCAGTTGGGCAATTAAGAACTTTTCAGAGAATCTTTGTTAAAAATAATTGATTTATTTAAAGATATCAAATGAGCAATAACCAGCATATTCGACCAAAATCTAAGCCATAATAATCTGTCTTGACAATGTCAGCTAAAAATTGAAAAACCAATCGCAAATTATTTGGAGAACAGGACTTGATAAATTTCGGCTTATCCAATGCTGCCGATGATCAAAAATTACTACTGATCAGTTAAATCAAAATCAAATAAAATTTTTCATGACAACACTCTGTCACTTTTTGCAAGATCGCTCAAAAAATATTTGGAGAACAGTGTATGGGAGACTACTATTTGCTTCGAATAAAGTGGACATTTAAATGGAATACATTTCACTTCAGTTCTCCGGGTTAATTAGAAATCATTTTAACAATTAAAATTAAACTCCATAAATTGAATGGAAAGGAATTAAAGTCGAAAAAGGTTTTGATCTTCGATTATGAATTTTTTCTGTTAATGGGGGACTTAGTTTCCAATTTCTTGCTAATTTCTCATCTCAATGACTTGAGTCATATTTTCTCACTAACAATGAATTTTATGCTTCATTTGAATGAAATTCATCTTTAAGTGGATTTTGCAGTGATTTAGTGATTATTTTCCTTTTTTATGTTTTAAAAAACATGAAATAAATCATCCATCAAAAAATCCCAAATCAAAAACAATCATCGTTAATTTTTTAACACAATTCAAATGAAATCAACTTTAAATCCAAAAAAAAAAGAATTAAAATTGAAATTAAAAATTTATCTTACAAAACAAGTGTCTATAAATAATGAGACAATCAGCAGAATTTACCACCCATGAAGATCCTTTTGTATTAAATAAATTTTGAAATTTCTTTCTGGTTTTAAATAAAGTTACTTGTGCGCTAAATGACTCAAAAACAAAATGACAACAAACAAAATAGTTTATTATAGACGATTATTATCTTGAGTTTTATGTTGACACTTCTGTTTTACGTCGTTTATTTATTTTTGGTTAAACTTCATGGACTCGCGTTCAGGGGTTTTGGTTTTTTTTACTTTTCTTTTTTTTCTGAAAAATTAAAGTGTAAAATTGTGTTTTTTTCAGTTTTTTTTTTTCAATAAATAATTCATTACTTGTATGAATGTTTGTATGTGTGAAGGTGTAAATGTAAAAAAAAGACAATCTAAAAAATTGTTTGTAGTTTTTTTTTCGCTTAAGTCTTTTATTTTTTATTATTATTAATTTATGGCCACCAAGTGTGTTTTGTGTGTGTGTTTTTTGTTCTGTAACCGATCAGTTCTGAAGTTGTAGTTATTTTTAACACGTGTGATATTTGTTTTTCTTATCTGATTAAGAAATTTTCAAATTTATTGAATTTATTTTGTGTTTTGAAAATGTGATTTCTTTGTTAAAAAATTCTTGTCTTTTTAAGTTGTTTTGCAAAAATAATCACAATTTATTTTTATTACCAAGAAAATGTGCGATAATTGAGATGATATATTTTTTGAAATTTTTTTAAAAACTATAAATTTCCTTTTTCAAAAAAAAGTAACATATTTTTCTTTATATTTTCAGATTCATCAAAACGACTTTAATTATAACATAAAAAGGTAAAAATTTTATAGGGTCAAGAGGGGTAATGCTTCCCATATAAATCAAATATTAATTTTCTTTTATCATCTGAGAAACAATTTTAGTGAAAGTGTTTAAACTTTAGAACAATTACTTTACAACAAAAACTTATTTGCCAGGAAAATTTTAAGGCATATAGAATGAGGGGGAAGGATACCCCATATAAAACATATATTAGTTATTCAACATCTACAGAACTGTATTAAGAACCTCAAGAAAGGATAACATTAGAGGGAGTGTTACCTGACCACACCAAAGATACTTGCTGAGCTAAAGAACACTTAAGCGGGGAAAACCCTTGGACCCCAGCTTCCATTAATTTATTCCAACAAGGATGAATGGAGTGAAGTGAATTTTTTCTTACAAAAAAGAGGAAAACTATTTAATTAATTTTTATAAAAAACTAGCAGACCCGACAAACTTCGTTTTGCCAAAAAAAGATTTTAGGGGATTGCTGGCCCTAAGCAAACATTCGTGTTGTATTATCATATTATTTAAATATATAAAAGTAATTTAAAATTACTTTGTATGGGGGCTATCTCTTCCCTTGATCTTATAAGTCCCAGGATGATGTTTCACAGCAGCATAGTTGCTGCAAAATTTTAAGACTTTCGCTGTTAAATGCTATGTATGGGGGTACCCCTTCCTGGTTCTACCCGTCCAATGTTTTGTGCAGTAAAACAATTCCTAGAGGAAGTTGTTGGAATCAAATTCGAGAACTCTTGCTGTTATAGTTCTTAAGATATTCGGAATTTTTTATATGTTACATTCGGTCATATTAGGATATTTCTGTGAAAATTTCATCAAAATCGGCCTCCCTTCCTTGTTTATATATAAAGATTTCGGTTTATTATAATAACAAAGTAAGTTACCTATTATTTCTGTCAGTATATAGATTCAGTGCCAAAGTAGCCGCTCCTATTGAAAATTTCCAGTACACATTCGATCGAAGCAATTAATATTCACAAGTTGAAGGCTGGGAGTTTAGATAGGAGAGTTAAAAATTGTGATTCCCTTTTTTCCAAATACTTTAACTTGCAACATCTGGACTCGTGTCTAGTCGAATATTCTGGTCAATTTTCGTAAACTATTCTCATCAAGAGAATCAAAGAGAATTCGATAATGGAAGCGTTTGATAAAATTTCAACAGCTCATTAAGCAAAATAATCTTCTAATCCTACAAAACACAAGCCATTACTTAGGTATTCGGCTTTGTTAACATAACTTAGTCGGTTGGCTGAACTTTACATATCCGATTTCGAATTTTAAATCAGAACCATAAAGAGCACCATACCAATTTGGCTTCCAACAAATAACTTATTAACAATGACTTGCAAAATTCAACACGATGATTTCCTCTCCAAAGACAAGGAAAGAATTCAGAGGGCAGATATGTTGGATGATAAAAAATAGGAAGCGTTATTCAAAGAAGATTCCTGTCATAAGGAGATAGATCAAACATTACCGTTAGGAGTTGTACAACAAACCATTTCCTGACGTTCCAAAGTATTGGAATACATTCAAAAGGAAACGGGTTCTCATATGAATTTAACGATTTGGCATATCGGAAGTGCTTTAGGCAGAATAAAATGGATCGGTCATACTATCAGAAAGCTTCTCATTAGCATTAGAAAAATGTTGTTAAAGTTAAGCCTCAAGAATTTGATAACGATCAAGAAACCCGTGGAGATAATATTACTTCTAAGATAAATATAACAAGAACGATGCTTGAGTGGATTTTTTAACGTTTCCCAACGCTTAATAAGCTACTACCGTCCAAGAAACATCTTAGAACATTAAATGGCCCCAAATCAAGAATAGTATAATACATCGCCAATACTATTAGGAAGCTTCTTATAAGTATAATAATGATAAGGCCCAAGAAGTTGAAACTGACTAAGAAGCACCTGGAGATGTTCTAAACTCCAAAATCTATTTTGGATGCCTGGGTGTGTATCTAAAGGCTTAAATAGTCAAAACAGACTAAGAAAATCCAAATGATGTTCTAAATTCAAATATTTAAAATGAATGGCGCTTGAGTGAAATTCTCAGCATTTTATAAGCGCCAACTCGCCAGGAAATTTATGAGATATTCCATGCTCTAAGATCAAAAAATGGAGAATGCAATGGATCGTTGTGACTATCAGAAAGCTTGTTTTTATTAGACAAAAAAACACGATATAGAATACAACGATCACATATGGAAAAACGAAAACGCTTTTGGAAGTTACAGGACCTACTTTTTCAATATATTCCAAAACCTAATAAAGTCTTTAAAAAAAAAAATTAAATTAAAATCAATATTCCTTTGATCTCTGCAGTAATTTTACAGTACTTGTCGTATGTGTATAAATGTCAAAACTCGTAAAATGGAATAAATATTTATCTTGAGAGAGACAAAAACATAATAAATTTAATAAATAACAAATAAACTCCTTAATAATTAAAATTAATATATATTTAATTAATACCCCAGAGAAGAAAACTACTTTTTCTATAACCATAAATATCAAAGAGTTTAACAAATGACCAGAATAAGAGAGTTTTAAAACAAACCAAACATAGACTGTGATGATCTCGTTTATGATACACTTTTCATTTTTTTTCATCTTCGTTTTTCTCTTTCAAACCAACATCTTTGGAGTTTAGAGATTTAGTTTTTATGGAACAAATAAATGCGGTTGCGTGCATGATCATTTATTACAAACGATCCATATAAAAGTGGTCTCTGGTTACTGCCGACATTTATCCATATTCTATTTATTTAGTTGCAAAACTTTCTTTAGTTAAGATCTCTTACAACGAAGAATGTTATGTATGTGAGAGTATGCGTATGTGCGTGTGTTTGTCAGAAGATCGTCATGCCAAGATAGTGATCAGAAGAAAGATCTCTTTGTTAATAAATGAAATAAAAAAAAGCTAAAGAATCTTTTAAAATCAAATTATGGTCAAGTATATAATTTTTTTATAAATCTAATTATGTTAGAAATGCAATAAATGTTGCAATACTAGAACTACAACAATGCTGCAAACGATCACCATCAACCACCAAGATGATCATGACCAAAGTAGCAAACAGCAACGATAACAATAATGATGACACCTAATTTCAATCTTTAAAATATAAAATTTATTATGTTTTAGATCACATTTTATTGTCAGCCAACCATTTTTATTAAAGAGTGAAAGAGAGAAAAGTGATCATATATTTGTATAGTGGTGACAAATAGTTTGTTGTGTGTAAATCTGTTCTACCAAGTGGAAAGATCTTATGGCGATTATTCATTTAACATTTGTTTTAGAAGCTTACAAACCATTTATGGCTAATTTAGATATCGCGCTCTTTTTAACACGATCATTATTATGAGCATCGTTTACATTAATATAATTTAAATTTAATGATCATTATTTAGATTTATTTATGTAAAAATCTTCAAGTATGGTTGGGTGATTCTACAGTTTAGATTTAGTTTTTACACATTTGCAATGGAGAATTATAAGTGAAATATCCTTGATCGTTTTAATGACTCTCATTTCTTCAACGATTTTGAGATTATAGAAGTATGAAGGTGGTCGAGTTAGTAGAGTCACACAAAGTTATTGAGTGTTGATAGAAACTGATGTTCAACACGAGTTAACTTAAAGAGCTAATGAGCAAAAGTGTGCTGGATTCAAATGTGCCAATTTAAGCACAGTTAGCAAAGAGTGACTTGGAGAGAGATTGGCTTCGAGAGAGATTGGATTAAAAGTATTACTTGTCAAAGATTGTTGTCAAATTCAAGAAGGGCATACACTTTTTTTAAGAATTATAAAAGCAAAAGGATTGGGTCCCATATGAACTGAACCGAGCGATAAAAAAGTGTGATTTTGGAAGTCGTTAATGATGCTTGAATACTTCAAAAATAAATCTTGAGATTGTAGGAGTTTTTAACATCTAATGGAGTCACATAATGTTATTGAGTGTTCATAAAAGCTGACGGCCAACTCTATAAACTAATTAACAATTGTAATATGGACTCACGAGAGCCGATTGGAAGTATCAATGCCAAAGATTGTTGTCAAATGAAACGTATATTTTTTGAAAGCACCACAGCGTTTACGTTTAAAAGCATTGGGAAAACAAAAGAGAGTGGATCTCATATTAATTGAATCGAGAGACTTGAACGCTACAATAAGGAATTATTTTACATTGTATTTGTTAGTGATGATGAAAATGGGAAACATTATGAAAACCTCAACTGAAATGATGGAAATGTAAAGTCCATCTACTCAAATGAATGCCGAAGCCGAATGTAATAAAAAAGTCTTTAAATTATATGTTCTTTATTTGAAGGAAACAGTCAACGAAAAACAACGTGAATGGTCGAAGACATGTGAGGTCATAATCACCCATTACTGTGTCCAAATTAGCCGGTCAAAAATTTTATACAAACAGTGAAAGTCTGAGCTATAAGTCTCAGACATTGTCACTCTTAAATTGCATTCATTTCGACCAATAAAGACGCCCTTACTGCAATACTTTACTTCAGCGTATCAGAAAATGTTTTTTATTCATTTATTGCCTTAAAACCAGACAGTTATTTTGGAGTGGAATCCATATCCTAACAGATAGTTAGGAAAAAGGAACTTTTCCAATCTCAGTTTTAAGTTATCTTCTGGTTTAATATATTGTGTATTATTTGGTGTCGATTTGGGATGAAGACTATTTTCCAGCTTCCGAAGTAGTGTAAACTTTTGACTATGACCAAATACATAGACTAAGCTTTAAAGTCTAGAATCTAGCTTGGCCTATTTAGCGTCTGGCATAGATTATGCTTATCTCAATCGTAAGTTATCTTCTGGTTTAGTCTACTGTGTATGCTCTGGTGTCGATTATGTACTAGTCTGGGATGAAGACTATTTTCAAGCTTCTTAAGTAGTGGGACGTTTAGACTATGACCAAATATATAGACTAAGCTGTAGTGTATTCTAAGCTCTAGCCTCTGATGTGGTCTAGAATCTGACTTAGCCTACCTTATGCTCATTTTATTTAAGTCTCTGACACACTGTTTATACTAGAGGATGACATAATTTATAGTCTTCTCTAGAATATGATGTAGTCTGTGACGTAGTCTACAGTCTATGCTATGTTTCAGTTCTTGACATAGTCTGTAGTGCAGTATTTTACCTAGTCAAAAGCGTAGCCTGTGACGTAGTCTATAGTTTAGTTTTTCTTTATTTTTATGTGGACCTTAGAATCCATTACTTTATATCACTGTCCTCAAAACAAAAAAAAACCTTAATAATTTAATATTTATATTAAAAAAACATTTAACTGCCACTAACTATAACAAATACATGTCCGAGCTTTAAATAAAAAAAAACTAAATCACACAATTGTTAAGAGACATTTGATATCGTGCAATTGTGTCACGCCTCTATAACTCTCGAAACCTTTTCTTGAACACTAGAATCTGGTCTTCTATTTTAAATAATAATTTGTTTTTGCATTCTAGATTTTTTATTCTATAAAAAAATTTCTCTATTTTTTATCTCTCTCAAGAGTTTGTTTTTCATAACTTTAAGTTGTACTTGACAGCAACATCGTTTTGTTGTAAAAAAAAAATACAAAATTGCGTCCGTCCTTCTAGTCATGTGTGTTATGGCCTCTAATTTGTTAAATTCACCTACAAAAATTTGAGATGAAATAATATTTTTTTCATTTCTTTTGTTAAACAAAAAGTATTAAAGTTACAGTTGTAAGAGAACAAAAATAAGAATCTTTAAAAATATTGTTATTATTCTTCTTCTTCTTCTTTATTTATAACAAAAGGAAGTTTTTTTTTCGAACAAAAAAAATGTCACGCTTAAGTGTAACAATAAGAATTAAATAAAAACAATGCATGAAGTTTGCTTCAGAGAGTTATTAACGAATAGGAGATGCCCTTTACATTAATGGTTAATATAGCCTTTGACGTAGTCTTTAACAGCTTTATATGTGGTCAAAAAAATAGTTTCTTACGTTGTACAAAAGTTAGGATGTAGGCTACGTAGTATGCTATATTTTATACTACGTAGCCTACAGTCAAGTTCCTTACGTCTTTAGTGAGTTCATTGATTAGGCTCCGACAATATCTAGAATATAGTCTAGCCTCTAGCATAATACATAGTCTTGACTGTCTATACTCTAGTCCTAACCGTTATCTGTAGTATATTCTTCGAACGTAGTCTAATGCCTCTAATATAGTGTAAATACAACCCTTCTACGTTATTCTAGTCATTCTTATGACGTAATATTATCTTATTATAGCTTATGATCTAATCTAATAGTATAAATTCTTGCTCTAATCTATAGTAGTTTAGTAGTTAGTTACGTAGTCTACACTCTAGTCTCTTAAATATTCAAAATTCACTTAGCCCATATTCTATTGCACGTAGTCTGTAGTCGACTCTATGGTATAGTCTATTATCTAGCCCATATTGTTATCTGTTGCATAATATTTAGCATAATCCATATTCTATATTTTAACGTAGTCTATTTTGTAACTTTTTACGTACACTAATTCTAACATCTTAATTAGTCTTTACCGTGGCCTCTATTGTGTAGTCTAATCTATGACATAGCCCATTACCTTATTTATAGCTTAGTCTAAGGTATAACTTCTTGTCTCTCTTATGTAAACTGTAAAACAGTGTATTACGTAGTCTGTAGTCTGGCCTTTTACGTAGTCTATAGTCTAGTTTCTGACGTAGTCAGGTTAGCTAAAACCTATTTTAAGTTATATTTGTTACAACATCTTACAAAGAAAAAAACGAGATGGATACTTGGAAATCCAACAAAAATTAAGGTCTTCTTTTTTATTCCCCATGACTAACCCTCTGTCCCTGTAAACGTCTTCACTTAACAAAAATTCTAAAAAAAAAACAAACTCACACTTCAATATGTTTTTTTCTTTCTACTTTTCGTTTTCTGGAGTTCTCATCTCAACTAACTGGCTGGCAGACTGACTTAGTGACTGAATTTTTGTTACAATAAACAACAACAGCAGATATGTTACAATTAGTTTATTTAAGAGTGTGTCTTTCATGTTTGTTGTTGCATCTCTTTGTTGTTTGTTGTTGGAATTTTGTGTGCCAATTATATGGGTTTTTTTCATAAGACACCCATATTTGTACCATAACGACTACTGCAACTCATATTTTATACTTTTGTCTAAGTGAAGTTGTTGTACGAATGTATGTGTTTTATGGAGTCTTAAACGAAAGAGACACCGTCTATCTACATCTTAAAAATATGTAACATATTTTATAGGTCTGTTTTTTTTCTTGAGTCTGATATGAATGGATATACTTCATGGTACTTATTATATGTTGCAGTTGTTTGTGTTGTATTGTTGTCATCAACAACAACAGGAACAACAATATCATGTTGTTAGGTATTTTTCTTCAAGTTGTAACTGATTTGTAGTTTGTTGTTGCTGCTTGTTAGGTTTATGATATGTTTGACATTTGTTCTAAACAAAATGTTCATGACGATTCTTTTGGCATAAGGGAAAAGTTGTAATAAGAAAAAAATGCTATTTTTAATTTGTTGTAGTTCTTTTGTACTAAAAATCTTTAGTGCAGTTTAAAAATAGGCTAGTCGATTAGGTAGCCAAAAGATTAGTCTATAAGTTAGCTAATCAATAACGCAAGCTATCATTTAATCTACGACACAGTACAACGTTATATATTACGTAGATTATAACGTACATTATAGGCTAGTTTGTAAGGAAACCTTTAGGCTAATCTATAATGTATTCTACTTGATAGTCTATGACGTAGCCTATAGAGTAGTCTATAAAACGTAGTCTATAGGATAGTTAATGATGTAACGTGTAGGCTAGTCTATAACGTAGCCTACAGGAGTGTCTTCGTTGCAATATTACAATACTATTACATAGCATTAAGTCTAGTTTATAACGTAGCCTACAGAATACTTCAAAAAGCAGTCAATAGGATAGTTCATAAAGTAACCTATCGGTCTATTTCCAACGTAATCTTCTACAATCTAATGTTTCTACAACGTAGTCCTATAGGTTTTAATATTAGGTAGTTATAAGACAAATTATAGTTTATTTTGTAAGACTGACTATTGTGCAGTCTATAACAGAGATTTTATTCTAAGAAGATCTCCATGGATAGCTCTTCTAAGCCAGTCTTTATCTATTGCATATTTATAACTATAATCTAGTCTATATTAAAGACTATAATCTAGTCAATATTATTGGCTATAAACTGGTTTACATTAAAGAATCTAGTCTATTTTATAGACTACAATCTAATATATTACAAAATATATTGTAGTCTATATTATATACAGTCTATAATCTAGTCTTTAATTTAGTTTATTATGTGATCTTTATAAAAACTATAATTTATTCTATATTACAGATTATAGTCCATGTTATAGACTATTAACTACTCTATATTATGTAGTATATTTTTGTCTTTAACATATCCTCCTCTCCATTACGTAGTTTTTAACCTAAATTTAACTCACTTAATTCACAATAATTAAAGATGATTTATTGTAATAAAAATTACCTGAAAATAAACAGAAAATAAAAGCAAAATTAATAAAAATTTTCATCAAAACAATTTTATGAAAAATGTAAATACCAAAATATATATTTTTTATAATTTTGCAAATCTTATAATGAAAACTTCCTGTCTAATTGTAAAATAGCAATAATTTAACTAGTCATAGTAGAGACTTCAACCAACCTACCCCACCAAATAAAAACGTGATCAGTAATTTCCTTTTCATTCCACAACATTGATTAATATTTCGTTAACAATTTTTTTTTCATTATTAATTTATTAATATTTTTATTTATTCGTAATTTCAATAAAACAAAACACGTACAAAAATTAATGTTATAAATTTGTTAAATCAATATTTCAATCAATTTGTAAAAGAGAAAAAGAAACTGTCATTATTGATAAGGATTCATGTTCTTCTCTCTCAACAAATGATCATTTCATCAATGATTTAAAAAATCTGAAATTTTTTATTTCAGAAATTCTTTTGCAATGATTTTTACATTTTTTTTGCAAAAGTGCGTTGTTGTTATTGTTCACATTTCAAACGTCCCATTCCCGGTCTAATATTTTAAAATTTTTCTCTATTTTTTGTTTTTAATTCTTCGTTTAGAACTTCGAAATAAAAACCTCTGAATGAAACCCACTCATGCCGGAAATTGTTGAACGTGTTAATGCCACTATATGTTGGTTTGTCTGTATGTTTTTGTGTATTCACTTACAAATGTAAATAAATTTGTACTTTATATGATTTATAATCGGAGTCCAACATTTTCAAATAAAAAATAATAAAAATTGAGAATGAACTAAGAAGACTGAATGAATGAATATTTGAATAGATAATTTGAATGGTCGAATCGGAACTGGAAATACACTACACATAACAGGAATGACTTAAGTTTTCTGTGATAGAATTAACTAACGGGAAGTTATTACGAATTAAGCTAAATCCCTTTTCAAATTTTTAAAATGATTTTAATCGGCAGCTGTACCCAGCTATGGTCTGTAAATAATCTCATTGTGGTAGCTATATAAGGACCCAAAATTTTATTCTAGATCCTGGTGCAAACAATCATCATCTGTCTGGATACAATTCAGCTGAATCTTTGCAAGCATTGAAGATTGTTTTTACGGTCACCAGTACTAAGAGCTGTTAGTACAGATCTATTGAGTCAAGAAATCAAACTATAGTGTTTTCAGCGGCAGCTGTATTTACCACTGGTGGGGAGAACAAGTTTGTAATTATAAATATTTCCATTGTGATAGCTGTATGAGGGTCTAAAACATGGTGCAGAGTAGCATCAGCCAATGGGATGAACAAAGAATTATGGCTGATTATTTTCATTGGCAGTTGAAAGTACAGTCCATAATGATCTTATTGTTTTAGTTGTATGAGGGTACAAAACTAAAATTAAAGATCCTGATTTGGCTAAAAGTTTTTCAAGCAACAAGATTAGTTTAACGGCAGCTGTACCTAGCGGTGGTAGTACAGTTCAATGGTTAAATAAATGATTTCAAAATGTAGCTGTATTAGAGTATTAATTCTGATTATAAACGTTATTTTGGCAGAACTTATTTTCATGCTTTCAAAGTTATTTACATTGCAAGCTATTCTTAGCGATAGTAGTAAAATTGACTTTGCTCCAATAAATGTTACATGTGTGAGAATCCAAACCTTATTTATAGATCACGGACCTAATAATGGATGTGATTTTCAGTGGAAGCTGTACTAAGCTCTAGTTTTACAGCTAACTTGGGTTCATAAATGATATCATTGTTTTAAGTATGTAAGAATCCCCAAGCTATAGATCTTGGTTCAAATTGATGTAATAATAAATTTGGCCAACCATTATTCAGCTTTCAAGATTATCTTCATAGGCAGATATACTTTTTTAAATATGCAATTTTTTTCACTGGCGGCTGTACTTAGCGCTGGTAGTTTATGTCTTTTAGGTCAATAAATACGAGGAACTAAAATTTTTCTTTATATTTTGGTTTAGATTGACATCAACGAACATGGACGCAATAACGAATTTCGGGAATTTTTTTTGATGTTTTCAATATTGCTTTTACTGGCAGCTGTACTTAACACTGGTAGTACGGATAGTACAGTGAGTTAACAAAACTTTGTTATATAGTCTAGTTTAGATTAAAATTATTACTCTGATTACCAATGTGAGAATAATTATTTCAGTACCAATCCATAGACCATATATCGTAGTACCTGTTATGACCTTAATGATATACATCTCATGACGGAAACATATATTTGACTATTTTTAGAGACCATTAAATCAAATGATTTCGTATTTTTTTTGTAATTTTAAGATTTTTTTATGTTCTCATTTCTTTTATCTAAAATTATTGTTCTACTTTTACAAAATTTAAGTTCATTTTTGATGTATTACTTCCTTCTCCCTTTCTTATTTCATTAATAATGATCATTTTTTTCTTATCACAAAATTTCACAAAAATTTTATTTAAAATTAAATTTAAAGCTTTTTTCTTATCTTTAACTCGAAATTAAATGCATTTTCCTATTTCCGCTTTTTTTCTATAAAAGGCTTTTTTAAAACTGATAAAATCGTATAAAATAAAAATGTAGGGTATTTTTTGTCACCCCTTTCCCTCTTCCCTTCGTTTACATTTACACCAAATAATTTTCATTCATTCATAATTTTTAAATTTTTTCGTTAGTTGTTGTTGTTGTTGTTGCTGTTTGTGTTTATATATTTTGAGTGGACGTAAGTAATCATTCAATAAAACGCATGAATGAACTTTTTTGTTGTAGTTGTTATTGTTTTTATTTTGAAGTTTAAATGCAATTTTTTGTTTTCGAAAAAACAAGTCTTTGGACTTTTTAAAGTTTAAAATAAATAATAAACAGCAACAATAACAACATATGTAATAATAGTAGGCTTGTGTCCAAGAGTTTAAAATTACAATAACAACAACATTGAAATATGAAAAAAATATATTCATATGTTTATATGTTTGTTTAACTTACAAGAGCATAATAATATTAAATTAATACTCAGTCATTTACTCTTTATTGCTGGGAACAGTAGTCTTATAGCGAGTTTTGGGAAATAATTCTATAACTTTTGATGAATTAGAGATATATTAATAAATTTTAACTTGATTATAGCTGAAATACATATGAATTGATTTTGAGAATTATAGGTCTGTAGGTTATCAGGGGGCTAGTTGGTAGCCTTTCAAAATTGACCATTTTCATGATTTTATAGCGATTTTTCGAAATAATTCTATAATTTTTGAACCGTTCCCGAAAACTCAATAAAATTTAACATGATTACAACCGAAATAAAGCCTGATTGATTTTAAAAATTATAGGCCCCCAGCTAATCAGGCGCCTAGTTGGCAGCCTTCTAAATTTGGTTATTTTGATTATGTTAGATTTTTGAAAATAACAAAATTTGTGTAGAGGAAGAATAGTTAAGATTGGATTTCGGGCAAAGCTATAGACTTTTTGTATGCATATTTGGTATCTAAGAAAACCCCAAAACATGCAGATTTACAATTTGTAAAGAAACATTTGTGAGAAATGTTATTTCAATACAAATTTTGATAAAGAGCTTTAAATATTTAATTTTGACTTAATTTTTGAAAAATAAATTTAATATTTGAACTTTAATAATATTGAAACTAACTGTGATATTTTTTGAAATTTAACAAAAATATGCGTAAATATGTCCTTCAATCAGCCAATTATAAAAATTTCCAATTTTCCGTAGAAAAATACCCAAAATCTCAATTCCTTTAAAGCGGGTTTATAAATGTGACTTTTATCATTTTAATGGTAACTCTATCCTTATAAGGGGCATCCATTAGAAATTATTTTGTGGGCGTTTACCTTACATATGCACCTATTTAATTTACATTATTTAAAAATGATTCCAATTTTGCAATTTAAGAATTTCCCAAAGAAAACTTAAATTTTTTTTGTTCAAAATTGATAAATTTTGAATGGAGCTTGTGGACCTACGAATATATATGTTTTTTAAACATGTATATTCGTAGGCCACCTTCTACCCACTGGGCCCCCAGCTAGTCGAAAACCATACATCTGTAACTATATAAAATTTCAATTTGTTATCTCTAACAATTTAAAAGTTACAAAATTATTTCCACAAAAAGTGATTTTAAAAATTATTTTAATGGACATATTTCAAAGGCCACCCACTACCACCTTGGCCAGATGGGGATCTGTAATCCATCAAATCTACTCGAAAACATCTTAATTGTAATCATATGAAATCTTATTTAAGTATCTCTTATGACTTAAACGTTTTGGAATTATTTCCCAAAAAAAATATTTCAAACTTGGTTTAAAATTTTTTTCGATGGCCAACTTTGTGATGACCGCCCCTATACTCCCTGATCAGAAATTTTATTTTAATATCTTCCAAGGTTTCAAATTTACAGAATTATATTCCATAAGTCATGTTTTAAAACCACTGTATACTCTGAAGTCTAGTTAGCACAAATAATGCACTTTTAGTTGTAATTACTTAATAAAATATACAACAACAACAATGAATATGATTAATATACATTTAAATTAAGAAGCGAGCAATTTCGTTTAGTTTCCATTTAAAACGAAAAAAAAGAATAAAATTTATCATTCGAATTCATAATTTTTATGTTCAGGTCTCGTGTTAAAACGCATTTAGTTGTTGTCTAAAAATTAAATTATTGTTTATTATTGTTGTTGTTGATTTTTAACACATTGTAGTTTTTATTGTTGTTGTTATTATGGTGTCTTTGTTTTAAAAATTTAAACAACAACAAAAACAACTACTAAAATTGAAAAATTTTTTCGTTTATTTTCCATTCATAACTCAACTGACCAAATGTTTGTTTGTGTGTATAAAATTTTAAATATATTTGTTGTTTTATGCAATTTTGTTGTTGCTATTGTTGTTGTGGGTTTTTTATGCTTTATTAGATCTACAGGTCACGTGCTTAATGAGAATTAGAGACACTCAAATAACAAATTTAATGTTAATAATTTGCATTATTTTTACTTTTAACATAATAAAATAACTATAATAACTACAGTTTAAGTAATAGTTAATTCTGCTGTATAGTTAATGCATCTATTCAAAAACAGTCAAAATGACTTCTTTGTAATATGAGTACAACAGTTTTTGGAAATAATATTGTAATTTTACAACCATTTAATATATTTGACTGAAATTTCACTTGAACTTTCTTGAGGTGTTTTCCAATTGTTATGGAGCAACACAAGTTCTTAGTGGATCTAGGGGAAAAGTTTGAACCTTCAAAATAAATGACCTCAAAAAAAATATTTCTTTTGTCATTTTATTGCAATAAACATTTTGCATAAAAATATTCCTTAAAATAGATCATTTTCTAGTTTAGTTAATAATAAAAATAGTGACATTTTGATATAAATTAAATTTTATTCCAAAGCAGTCAAAATGACTTAAGTGAAAAATAATAAGTGAATGTATTTTTTTTTTAGAAAATTCATGTTTTCGAATAAAATTTTATTATGACATTCTTGAGATGATTTTCAATTGATCAATTGATTGACTGAATTATCACATGAACATTCTTGAGGTGTTTCCAAATCGTTATGGAGCAACACAACTCCTTAGTGGGTCTAGGAAATGGAGAGTACACATACAAAGTGGGAATCTTTTTATGTTACTGTGTTAAGACTAAAGAACTTAATTTTTGTAACCGTCATCATCCTAAAAGTAATTAATTTAGTGCAAAAATTTGGGAATCTTTTCATAGTTCTATATTAAAGACGATTTTGACTATATTATATTTAAATCTTATATAAATAGCTTGATTTATATAGAATTTATTTGAGCTTAAAAAGTGAGAAACAATTTAGGAAAAAATTAAACTTTTGAAATTGACTTTCATTCCAACAGAATTTTCCGACATTTTAGTATAAAAAATGGAAAATTTTTTATATTCCTATTTAAATAACAATTTGATCTATATTATACTCAAAATGGGTATAAATGGCTTAATTTTTATAGATTTTATTAAAGATTAAACAGAGTGTCTGAAAAAGTAAATTCTTGAATAAAGCATTCGTCTCAGTAGGAATTTTGGGTATTTTAATACATAAAATTGGGAATCTTTGTTTAGACCTGTATAAAGGATAATTTAATTTCTATTATAGTAAAATTCCATGGTTATAGCTTTATTTATATAGATTTTATTTGAGGTCAAATAGGGAGTCAGCAAATTACTGAAAAAAGAAAATTAATGAAAAAAACTTTCTCCACAAATGGAATTTTGGGTGTATTTGTTTGAAAAAAGGTAATCTTTTTTAATCATATATTAAGTATTATTTTATCCAAATGATGGTAAAATTCCATAATAACAGCTGTATTTATATAGGTTTTATTTAAGGTCAAATAGGGAGTTGGCAAATTCTTGAAAAAAGTTGATTTTCATTTCCCACAGTAAGATTTTTAGATATTTCGCCGTGAAAAAATGGGAATCTTTTTATAGTCCCGCATTAAGTACAATTTAATCTATATTATGGTAAAGTTTCATACTAATAGCTTTATTTATAAAACTGTTATTAAAGATCAAATATTTAAAAGAAGTTTTTTTAAGTAGAAAATATTTTTTTTTAATTTTTTGATAAATTTTTTTAAAGAAATTTAATTTTAACACTTTACTTTATACATATTATAATTTTCTAAGTAATTAGCTTTCCAATGGTATATAATTTTTATAAAAAGTTTTTTACGGAATGATATAAAAATTAAGTCAAATATGGAAACCTTCACATTAGTATGTTATCATAACATTTTTGATTTTTCTTTAAATTTATAAAAGAAATTTTGTTTAAATACTTGTTTATAATTCTTCAAATAATCACCTTTCCAATGATATATAACAGTTATATAAATACTCGACGCAATAACTTGAAAATTAGGCTTAAACTTGGCTTTATCTGTAAAAAAATGGCAAATTTGTTTAATTTTATTGAAAATGGGAGTTTTTGGGAATTTTTTTAAATCTGCAGTTTTACACTTTTTTGTTTTAAAACTTTTTCTTTCAAAATGCAAATATGCGGTTTTCGATAATATTTCCAATAAAGTTTCTCTTTTTTTTAATTTCGAATTGATTTGATTTCTATCAATCAATTTTGTATTCAAAGACATGAAAAAATATTGCCGCCTAATTTTGTAAACTATTTTTAACACTTTTTAAAAACAATTGTTTTGAATTTAAATTTAAATTCGAAATTAAAAACAAGTAAGAATACTATAGTCGGTTATGTCGAATCTTCAATACCCTCCACCAAAAATGTGTGTGCACTATCAAACGTACCGTTTTTTTTAAGTACAATACAGGAACATTTAGTGAGTCATACGATTAGTTACATTCTTGACTATAATTTTGATACTTTTTGAAGTGATAATGAAGTATATATATGAAGTATATTTATATTATGCCAAAATCTTATTCTAATTTGCCGATTTTTTATTGAAAATTTTAAGATTTTTTTTTTGCTTGAACTTAAAGGTTGACTCAGATATCGGTTTATATCTTTTAATATATTGAACCAGTTTTCTTGATTTTAAATAGGAGACTTCTCAGAACTATAACAAATACACAGATCAAATTTCATTGAGATCTGTCAATTATTGTGCCAACAACAGGCACACAAACAGACAGACAGTCTGACAGCTAAATCGCCGCAGTTTTTAATTTGATGCAGGAATGTGATCCTTCTTAGCGTTACATATGGTATGACAATGTTAGTATACCCTCTCCACCATTTGTGGTGATGGAGGGTATAACAACATTAAAAATGCTAAAAATAACTGTTTAAATATCACATCCTCTGACTGGAAACTAAGTCGGGGGTACAAACTTAAATGTAAACATTATTTTAAACATGATTTAATTCTTATTTAAGTAACAAATAGATTTTATTTTTGGTTAAAAATGTTTTTAAAATGTTAAAATATTTTATTTATTTTTTCGATTTTTTGTATTTGTTTTTGTAGTTTATTTAGTCTTGATGATGGAAACTGAATAATTTCGTTGTGTAGGCACGTTTTATTAAAAAAAAATAAATAAAAATAAAAAAACAATTTCCATTTAACAGTTATATAAAGTGCAAGTTTTTTTTTATATTTTTATTTACTTTATTTAATTTTATTTCAATTCATTTTATCTAATTTATTTTATATTTATTTAAAACTAATCAAAACACTTTGCATGTTGGTGAGTTTATTTAAAATCTATAAAAAAGCCTACGTGTTCTATTCGAATTCTTAAGATTTGAATTAAAATTAATTTTAATTTTTATTTCAATTTAACCCTTTTAACACATTTGGGTTGTGAAAAATCAATATAACAAGTCCGGTTTTTATCTGTCATTCAACAAAAGAAAACCAAGTGAAAAAACGTAATGAATGCAATTTTGACATTCATTCATAATTAGAAATTAAGCTAATTTATTAGGGGCATTCAAAATGAGAATATTTCATGGAAGTCTAAACTACAGCGTAGTTCATAATGTAATATATTTCATATTTAATGATCAAGTCCATTACGTAGCTTATAGACAAATATTTGGCGAAACTCTGAGGTTAATTCATATTATGAAATTAATCTAAAATAATATGGGTATTTAAACTGAGAATATTTCATGGAAGTCTAAACTACAGCGTTCATAGTGTAATATATATATTATAGTCTATGATCAAGTCCATCACGTAGCTCATAGCAAAGTTTAAAGACTAATTATTGACGAAATTTGGACATTCGTAGTATGGAATTAATCTGAAATAATGTAAATGAAAGTATTTTATGAAAGTCTAATCAACAACGTAGTCTATCACGTAGCTTTTAGTAAATACTATAGTATAATCTACTGCGAAATTTCCAGCTTAACCTATAGTCTAGTCTATAACTTAATTTATAGTCTTGTCTACAGCGTGTTCTATAGTAGATTTTTTGTGTAGCGTTTATTCTAAACAATACTTGATAGCGTAGTTTATAATTTTATTCTCTCTAACCGTTATTATATATAATCACTTCTATAATAGTACAGAGACTTTTCTACAAGGTAATCTACATTATATTTTAAAACTTCTAGTCTATAACGTAGTTTATAGTATTTTCTATAACATTATTTATATTCCAGTCAATATAATTGATTTTCCCTTAATGTAATCTATATTCTTGCTGTAACGCAGTTGATAATCTTGTCCATAACGTAATTCACATTCCAGTCTATAGCAAATTCTATATTCTAGTCTATAACGTAGCCTGTAAGTAAGTCTCTATTCTTGCTGAAAGAAAATTCATAATCGAGATTATGACGTAATTAATATTTGTAACGTGATATATATTCCACTCCATAAGACAAATTATACTCAAGTCTAAAATGTAGCCTTTAATCTTATCTATAATGTAGTTAATAGTCTTGCCTATAAAGTAATCTATATTCCAGACATAGTCTTTACTTGTCTATAACGTTGTCTACATTTTAGTGTCCAAAGTAGACTATAATCTAGTTCGTAGTCTAACTTATAACGTAGTCTTTTCTATAACGTAATCTTCATATCAGTTACAAAAGTCTATAACGTTGCCCATAATTTAAATTATGTAACAGTTTATAACACTGATTTTAGTCTTATTTATAACATTATCTATGCAGCAGCCTAAAGTTTAAACTAGTCTACAACGTAGTTTATATTCTAGTCTTTAACGTGAAATAAACAGGTTTACTTTATTGTACAAAGTGTAGTTAATAGTCTTATCTATAATGTTATCTTACCCAGTCTACTGCGCTGGCCATACACTAGTATGGTCTGTAATAGTCTGTAATGCAGTTTATATTATTGTTTATAAAGTTAATAGTCTTGAATAATCTTTTACGTCTATATTATTCACTATAACGTAGTTCGCAATCTAAGATATAACGTAGGTTTTAGACTTTACGTAAATTATTTCAGTTTAAAGGGCAGCCTATGTTGTAGTATATGTTACAGTCTTTAGTTTAGTGTGTAATGTTTCTTATAATATAGTCTTAAATGTTGCTTTTAGTTTTATATATAATAATCTATGCTACAGCCAAATATTTAGAAAATTATGTAACACAGTCCATATCCCGGTCTTATAGTCACGTTTACATCAAAGCGTAGTTTAGAGTCCTCTCTATAAAGTAATATGTATTCCAATCTCTAGGCTATTCCAGTCTATAGGGCAGTCCATATTATAGTATACAACGTAGCCCATCTTGTCTATAGCATATTTTACTTATAATATATTTTTTAATTAAATATTTCTTTTTCACTTTTGTCTCCTCATTAGTACCTCATAACTGCCTGATTCATTCACTTAACCAAAAAAATGCTTTTAATATTATTAACTTTTGTAATATTCTCTTATTTTGGTTTAAAAACATTTTTTTGTTATTGTTATTAGTACTGTTTTGCCTTTTCGAGTCCGGCTTAAGCTGAATATAGTAAAATTAAGTTTCTAAAGACATTTTTGGTAGTTTTAGTCTTAAGTAAGTTTTTATATTCAATTTGTTGTTGTTGTTGCTGTTGCTTTAGATGAATTTGTAATGGTCAATTTAAAACAAATTAATTTAAACAATTCTTTTATTAAAAAAAATTATATAAATAAAAAATAATATAAATATGTACAACAACAATTATTGAGTAATTACTACTATATAATGAAGGGGCTACAGTTTACGGTCGTCACAGCTTGAGTTGAAATCTTTTGAAAGTTGTAGTATTATTACAAACTTAACTTATTGTAATTAACACTTTATTTATAAAATTAGAATCAGAAACTGTGAACTCCCTAAATTTCTTATTAACAAGTCTGAGTGTTTATTTCAAGCTTCTTTCCTCTACATAGAGCGTTAAATAAAAAAACTCTTATTAAACAATTGTCAAGTATTTAAATATAAATAATTTTTCATTATTTTATTTCATATTTACATTTTATTTACTTCCATAATTTGAGCCATAAGAGGCATAAAAGAACAGTGTAGAACAAAACTACAAAGAATAATTTGTACTATTCTAGCGAATAATCTATAAGCCCGTTAAGTGACCATGTTCTAGACGATCAACCCAGATAGTAGTCCATAAACTATACTAAATGCTTCAGAATCTGAGCTACATTTCTTATTGAAAAAAAAACTATAATAAACGTCGCCTGTGTTAATCTATATAGACTACAAACTAGTTTATCATAAAGACTATAATAAAGTCTATTATATAGACTATAATATAGTCTATCATATAGTCTATTATATAAACTATAAACTAGTCTATTAGATAGACTATAAACTAGTCTATAATATAGACTAAAACTAGAGTATTATATAACTAAAACTAGTCTATTATATAGCCAATAATAGTCTATTATTCAGACTATAAACTAGTCTATTATGTAGACTATAAACTAGTTTATTTAATATACTATAAACTAGTCTATTATATACACTACAAATAAGTCTATTATATAGACTATAACATAGTCTATCATATAGTCTATGATATAGACTATAATATAGTCTATCATATAGTCTATTATATAGACTAAAACTAGTCTATCAGATAGACTATATACTAGTCTATTATATAGACTAAAACTAGTCTAAAATATAGACTAAAACTAGAGTATTATATAACTAAAACTAGTCTATTATATAGACTATAAACTAGTCTATTGTATAGACTAAAACTAGAGTATTATAAAGACTAAAACTAGTCTATTATATAGCCAATGAACTTTTCTATTATTCAGACTATAAACTAGTATATTATGTAGACTATAAACTAGTTTATTTAATAGCCTATAAACTAGTCTATTATGTAGACTATAAACTATTCTATTATATAGATTAAAACTAGTTTATTATATAAACTATAAACTATTCTATTATATAGACTAAAACTAGTCTATAATATAGACTAAAACTAGTCTATTATATAGACTATAAACTAGTCTGTTATATAGACTATAAACTAGTCTATTATATACACTATAAACTAGTCTATTATATTGACTATAAACTAGTTTATTATATACACTATAAACTAGTCTATTATATAGACTATAAACTAGTTTGTTATACAGACTATAAACTAGTCTCTTATATACACTATAAACTAGTCTATTATATAGACTATAAACTAATCTATAATATGGACTGAAAACTAGTCTGCTATTTAGACTATAAGCTCAGAACTTTTTAAAATAAATCCTGTAATCTAGACTGTAGCTTATTTGTAATAGCTCTTGTGTACTAGTGATCTTTATTTTGCTCCCCACTGTTGCTCTTATGTCTGTCCATCAGTCCATCCGCTTATTATTTACTTTTAAACAGCTTGATTTTTTTTGTCCCCCTCCACCATTTTGATATGCAAAATATATATAAATTAAATATTCTTGACGGTGTAAATGAAGCATTTGGGTTTCGCTCATGCGCAAATTGTATTTAAATTTGGATTTTTATTTCTTTCATTTATTTTAATTAAATTCTGTCATAAAGTGTTTTGTTTATTTGTTTATTTAAACTGAACAAAAAAAATGATTAAATAATATAATTTTATTTAACTTCGAAATAATAATAAAATCAGCAAAATCAAGGAGAAAAAAATGAAAGTTAAAATTTTAAAATTAAATTCTAAAGAAATAAAAAATTTCGTCACAGATATTTTTAAATAAAATTAATTTTTTTATTTAAATTTATTGGCATAACGGTTAATAACTGTATAACAGTTTCATTTTTTTAGTATAAGAAAATAAAATTAATAATTTCATAATAATTTGCCATTTCTAGACTTTTTCCCACAATTTATTTATGAAGTTTATTAAAGTTGAATTGTCTACTAATTCAAATATTCCCAAGTTTTTGAAAGATCATTACTAAATAATGTCAAATTTTGTCAACTATTATTTTGATTTCTATGAAGTTGTAAAGTCTTCGAATGATCTTACACAAATTCAAACTTCCTTTTTAACAAATTAGAAACGGCAAAAACAACTTAAACCACAATTGATTTTCAAAGAGTTATCGCTTTAAAATGTCAAATTACTCATCACGATCGGACCGAACAATAGAATGATTGAAATGAACTGAAACGATCAGTGATCGCTGTTGCATAATAAACAATTGAAGAAACCACAAAAAAATACCAAAAATTATAATAAATTTAAAGAAAAGAGGGAACAAAATTAAAAATTCTAATAAGAAAAACCTCAAAAACACCATAACTTAAAAAATCTTGTTGTTAAAGTAGTGGCAGCTTAAATCACATGAAATTGTAATCAATTCATTCCGAAATGAATATTTATTTAAAAGTTCTTTCCAAAAATTTGGTTTTCGAATTTTTTTTTATAAAATTAATTATTTATGCTTGTCTTGCTTTTAATCCAGATTTAGTTGCATTTTAAGCATACAAAATTAAATAAAATTTTTTTGTAGTTATTTTTAGTCTGAAGCCGGAAATCTTACAATTTGAGTACAAGAGTTGTTTAATTTAGATGTTAATTTTTATTTTGTTCTTAACATAAATGTCAAAGTAAATTGAAAGATAAGGGTGTGGAGGAAGTAAAATTTAAGGGGAAGATGAAAATATATTTTGAAATAAAGTCAAGTAAGCTGTCAAATGAAGAAAACAATATAGAAAAACCCTCAAAATTTTAGATATTTTCCCTATAGAAATATGCTCAGAATCTGAGCTATATATCTTATAGAAATAAGCTCAGAATCTGAGCTATAATTCTTATAGAAATAAGCTCAGAATCTGAGCTATATTTCTTATAGAAATAAGCTCAGAATCTGAGCTATACTTCTTATAGAAATAAGCTCAGAATCTGAGCTATAATTCTTATAGAAATAAGCTTAGAATCTGAGCTATATTTCTTATAGAAACAAGCTCAGAATCTGAGCTATATTTCTTATAGAAATAAGCTCAGGATCTGAGCTATATTTCTTATAGAAATAAGCTCAGGATCTGAGCTATAATTCTTATAGAAATAAGCTCAGAATCTGAGCTATATTTCTTATAGAAACAAGCTCAGAATCTGAGCTATATTTCCTATAGAAATAAGCTCAGAGTCTGAGCTATATTTCCTATAGAAATAAGCTCAGAGTCTGAGCTATATTTCCTATAGAAATAAGCTCAGAGTCTGAGCTATATTTCCTATAGAAATAAGCTCAGAGTCTGAGCTATATTTCCTATAGAAATAAGCTCAGAGTCTGAGCTATATTTCCTATAGAAATAAGCTCAGAATCTGAGTTTTATTTCTTATAGAAATAAGCTCAGAATCTGAGCTATAATTCTTATAGAAATAAGCTCAGAATCTGAGCTATATTCCCTATAGAAATAAGCTCAAAATCTGAGCTACATTTCTTCTGGAAAAAAGGTCATAATCTGAGTTATATATCCTATAGAAATGATAAATATTAATTTTTCTATAGCTTAGATTCTTATCTGATTTCTATAGGAAATGTAGCTCATATACTGAGTTTAATCTATAGTCTTTACCATAATTAATTTAATCTGTAGTTTTGTACTTAACTAGAATATGTAATCCAGTACCTCATTTTCAATATGTCATTAACCTCACAACTATTTCAATTCTTTTTAAAGGTCTTTTTTACCAAAATTCTTTTAATTCAAAATCTTTATAAGATTTTAAATCTTTTTTTTTTTTCAAATCTGCCAAATAAAGTAAAATTTTAAATTGAGTTGAACAAAAAAACCGAAAAAAATTGGAATTAAAAAGCAGAAAACAGAAGTTTATTAAGCGAACGCCCTCACACTTTAACTGCCCGGGCTGTCAGTCACTGACTCTCACGCGTGTTTAAAAGTGGTTAGATAAACTACTTAAAATCCACAAACCAAATAAAAAATAAAACAAATGTTAAGTTTAATTCCATGTTTTTGTGGTTAAAATTTTTAAATGTGACTTTAATAATTTAAATCATTGTTTTAACTACTTTGTTGTTAATAATAATATAACAATTTCTTAAAATATCAACAACAACAACTACAATTTTTTAATATATTTGAAAAAAGTGAGTGTCTGTTTGTCTCTTTCTTTTTTCTGTTGTTGTTGTTTTAGCAGTGTGATATTTTAAGTCATTTGATTTCAAATGAAATATTTATGCAAAGTACATGACAGCGGCAGCAGCAATAGCAATAGTAACATGTTGCTGCTTTATTCTGCAAATATTTAAGTTTAGTAAAGACTTTTAGATTAAACCTCTTTTTTTCTGTTGTTTTTAATTTTAGAAAAAACCACTTAAATGAAAATGTTGTGTAGTTTTTTTTCTTCTTTTCAGCGGCTTAAATCAAAAAGATTTGTAGTTGTTGTACTTGTTGTTTTTATATTATAAACCATAATAATGTCGAAGAAAAAATCTAAATATATTTTTTATATATAAAAAATAACATTTTATAGTGAAATAAAACTAAAACATTGTAATAATAAAGCTGCTTAAAACAATAACAACACCAACAACAACTAAAACAACTTAAGCACGCAGTCAGTCATTCAGTCCCTCACTCACTCAGTCACAGCCATTCCATTCATACTCACTAACTCACTCATATATAAACAATTTGCTGTTAAAATAAAATAAAAATAAATATAAATTGCACGCGCGCCTGCGCATTTAAACTTCTAATATTATTGCCAACCGCCACCACTACAACAGCAACACAAACTACAATAACAACTATTTTTAAACAATAACAATAATATAAACATCATTATCATGATATTAAAAACAATAGCTCTGCTATAATATCGCTTTTGCTTTTAACTCTTTTTTTTAAGTTTTTTTTTATTATTTAAACTAAATTTTGTCGCAAAATTACAAATGAAAATTTTTTTTGTTAATTTTTTTATTTTTTGAGATTTGCAACAAAATAGTTTTGGTTAAAAGAAGTTAAAAAAATGTTTAAGACCTTTTAAGGTGACCATTGGTTTTAAATTACATTTTTATGAATTCGTTTTTTATTAAGTGTTTCGGCAACCTTGGTTTCAATTACCAAGATCTCGATGTTTATTATTAGACATGTTAATTATCTCATGAATTTAAATATAATTATTAATTGTAGCTTTAATGAAATACTAATTTTTTTAAGAGACAGAGCAATAAAGGCTACTGATTGTTATCTCTAGTAAGCTCCAAATCTAAGCTATATTTCCTATAGAAATAAGCTCAGAATCTGAGCTATATTTCCTATAGAAATAAGCTCAGAATCTGAGCTATATTTCCTATAGAAATAAGCTCAGAATCTGAGCTGTATTTCCTATAGAAATAAGCTCAGAATCTGAGCTATATTTCCTATAGAAATAAGCTCAGAATCTGAGCTATATTTCCTATAGAAATAAGCTCAGAATCTGAGCTGTATTTCCTATAGAAATAAGCTCAGAATCTGAGCTATATTTCCTATAGAAGTAAGCTCAGAATCTGAGCTATATTTCCTATAGAAGTAAGCTCAGAATCTGAGCTATATTTCCTATAGAAATAAGCTCAGAATCTGAGCTGTATTTCCTATAGAAGTAAGCTCAGAATCTGAGCTATATTTCTTATAGAAATAAGCTCAGAATCTGAGCTGTATTTCCTATAGAAGTAAGCTCAGAATCTGAGCTATATTTCCTATAGAAATAAGCTCAGAATCTGAGCTGTATTTCCTATAGAAGTAAGCTCAGAATCTGAGCTATATTTCTTATAGAAATAAGCTCAGAAGCTATATTTCTTATAAAAATAAGCTCAGAATCTGAGCTATATTTCTTATAGAAATAAGCTCAGAATCTGAGCTATATTTCTTATAGAAATAAGCTCAGAATCTGAGCTATATTTCTTATAGAAATAAGCTCAGAATCTGAGCTATATTTCTTATAGAAATAAGCTCAGAATCTGAGCTATATTTCTTATAGAAATAAGCTCAGAATCTGAGCTATATTTCCTATAGAAATAATCTCAGAATCTGAGCTATATTTCCTATAGAAATAAGCTCAGAATCTGAGCTATATTTCTTATAGAAATAAGCTCAGAAGCTATATTTCTTATAAAAATAAGCTCAGAATCTGAGCTATATTTCTTATAGAAATAAGCTCAGAATCTGAGCTATATTTCCTATAGAAATAATCTCAGAATCTGAGCTATATTTCCTATAGAAATAAGCTCAGAATCTGAGCTATATTTCCTATAGAAATAATCTCAGAATCTGAGCTATATTTCCTATAGAAATAAGCTCAGAATCTGAGCTATATTTCCTATAGAAATAAGCTCAGAATCTGAGCTATATTTCCTATAGAAATAAGCTCAGAATCTGAGCTATATTTCCTATAGAAATAAGCTCAGAATCTGAGCTATATTTCCTATAGAAGTAAGCTCAGAATCTGAGCTATATTTCCTATAGAAATAAGATATATTTCCTATAAAAATAAACTCAGAATCTGAGCTATATTTACTATAGAAATAAGCTTAGAATCTAAGCTATATATATAGAAATAATAGATAGATAGATAGATAGATAGATAGATAGATAGATAGATAGATAGATAGATTGCTTTGTAGATCAGATAATCGACTTATCTATGCATAATCAACTAATTTTTATATACATACAACAGACTTGTCTATAGATCAGACACTAGATAAGTATACAGATCAGATAATAGACTAGCCTGTAGATCGCGTTAAAAATGAGTCCATTATTCATATAACGTATCAGTTTATAGATCAGGTAAAGTACTAGTTAATAAATCAGTCCATGAGTCATATAACTAACTAGTTTTAAGATCAGATGATAGATTAGTCTATAGATAAAAAAACTACTTCAAAGATTCGTTCGCATAGATTGGATAACTGAGTAGTATATAAATCAGATTATAGATAACTCTATAAAACATATAATGGACTGATCTGAATATTATTCTTATCTGTAGATCAAACAATAGACTGGCTTATGTTCTACACAAGTCTCAACTTTGGATTGAATAATCGGTAATATTTTTAAGATTTTAGGAACTCTTTGAGAAAATTTCCAAAAATATTTTCATCCAAATTAAACGTTATTTTACATCCAAATATTCTGATTTTACAGGAAAAAAAATGACCAAAATTTTGCGTATTTAATTTTTGGTTTTATTTATTATTTTTCTTATTTATTTATTTTTTAATTTATTTGTTTGATTTTGTTCAAATCTATTAGATACTTTATTTATGTGAAACTGTCAATTTAAAACTGTGATGTTTGTTTATTTGCTTGATTGTTTGTTTGACCGTCTGTCTATTTAGTTGCTAAAATATGTCTGTCTTCTAGTTGTTGTTGTTGTTTCAAATATCGCTTTTTATCGATTTGAAGCTGGCTGGCTGTAATGACTGAGTGACTGACTCCTCTACTAACTCAGTTTTAGTTTTTTGCAATTGAGTGTTGAGACGCCGTTTTATTTAAAATCTACTATTTGTTGTTGCTACATACAAACACATTGATATATTAAATCCATATCTTATAGATAGTTTTTTTATTATAACTTTTTTTTCGCTATATTTTGTCTTCGACTTGTTATACTCTCCAACATTGACGTGTTTTTTGATAAATTCATGGTCATCAAGTTTGACGACTGTTGGCTAAAAATTATTATAAAAAAAATCATATAAAATAAACTGAAACTAAAACTAAACTAAGAAATTACTTTAAGTATAAAAATATACAAATATTACTTAGGAACGTATGTAGATTTATGTTTTAGAAAGATAAATAGAAAGAGAGAGAAAAAAATTAAATTATATATACAAATATCTGGCACTTTGGTACAACGGTATAAGTGTCGATATCGTGACAGTTTTATTGAATAAATTTATTTGACAATTGCAAAAATAAATATTTAATAAAAAATTCTACTATAAGATGTAGATACTTAGATAGATGTTGTCATTTAGATACCTAAGGAACGTATGAAAGAAAGAAAAAAGTCATTTCGAGGGGGGTGGGGGGAGGTGGGTTAATAGTTAGAGAATTATTTCTGAATTAAACAAAGAACTTTTTGTAATTTGTTTTCTGTACGCTACACCATCACAGATGGTGGGGGTATATTGTGTTTATGCAGATGTTTGCACATTTTAAAGTTTAACGTTAACGTTAATTAAATTATGTCCGTCCATCCCGCTGGTTGTCCATGTAGAAGCTGTTCGCAAAGTACAGGTCGCAGTTTTGAAGATTTCTTAATGAAATTTGGCATGTATTATTATTTTGGCCCAAGGACGATACCTATTGAAATTGTTTATGATTGGTCCATTATTTCATATAGACCCCATATGAATATCCTTCCGGAATGGGGCTTTTGTCCATAAAATTCCTAAATATAAATCGTTTTTAACCAAATTTTATAAAAATAAGTATTATTATATTCTATAGTTTAAAGTGTAATTCGAACCTAAATTAAATTTTTGTCAAAAATTTACCCCTTAATGGACTCTAATATATAAACTATATTCTAGTTTAGAGTTTAAATTGAAACATAAAGTTTAAATTCTAATCTAGACTTAAGATTAGCACTTCTACAGTTTAAACCGGTTTGGGTTTTGTATTTAAACCAAAGTTTAACTAAGTATATAAACCAAAGAATAGTTTACAATTAAAATTAAAGCCTTGATCAGTTTAAAATAAATCCAGAATTAGAGTTTAGTTTACATCAAGAAATATGCCACATTTTAAACGTGAAAGACTAGTCCATAGTATAATCTTCTGTTTGGAGTTCAAGTAAAATGAACAATTTTATACTGGAGTCATAGACCATAGACCAGAGTTTAAACTTGAGTTTAACATAGATAAAATGAATTGCTATAATCTAAATTAATTTCTAGAGTTTAAACCAGAAACTAAAGTTCAAAATCGATTCGAGTCCTGTAATTATATCGTAAATTAAACTGAAGTTTAAAATATAATATTAAGTTTAAACTAGATTTTAGACTTGTACACAATTTATGATTTCGAGCCCACAGTTTCAGGTTTAAGTCTAGATTTTAAACCAGAATTTTGTTTTTCAAGTCTAGTTTGTAGTTTCTATTAGGCATTTTAACTATTGATTATTTTATAATCTGAAATCTAGACTAGACTATTGTCTGATCTACAATTTAGACTATAGATAGATGACTGAACAGTTATATAGCTCATAATCTAAATATATAGTTTGAACTATTGTTTGACTTTTAATTTGAACTATAGTTTGATTTATGATTTCAAATATTGCCTGATCTATAATCTGAACTATGGACTAGTCCTTCAGCTGGTATAGTCTATTATCAGGACTCTGGGCTTGTCTATAATTTGAAATATAGACTAGTCTATTATCAGAACTATAGACTAGTCTAAAACTAGGACTATAGACTAGTCTATTATCAGGTCTAGACCACTCTATAGTCATAACTAAAGACAAGTCACTAATCAAAACTACTGGCTACTCTATAATCAGGATTAAAGACTTGTCTTTACTTTAGTCTTTAGTATAGTCTAGCCAATATAGTAAATATAAACTACTTTATAATATGGACTATAGACTAGTCTATAATATTGACTATGAACTACTCTATAATGTTAACTATAGATAAGTCTATAACCTTGACTATAAACCATAAATCATAATCAAGATTATAGACTAGACTATAATCTGGACTATAGACTAGTCTATAATGTGGACTAGAAACTAGTCTATAATCTTGATTATGAACTAGTCTGGAATACAGAGTAGTTTATTATCAAGAATTTAGTCTAGTCTATAATCAGGACTTTAAACCAATTCATAACCTAGTCTGTAATAGTCTATATTCTGCTCTTTGAACTAGACTATAATCTGGACTAAAGACTAGACTATAATCTTGACTTTTAACTAGTCTAAAAACTAATATAAAAACCTATATGTATACTGAAGAAAATACTTTTCATTTGACCCATTATTATTTATTTTCTTTTTTAAATAATATTTTCACTCGTCTAATGAATTAATTATTGAATAAATTATAACTAATTATTGAAATATTTACCTTAATTTAAAACTACTCCATCATATTGAAAACTTAATAGAAATTTCAAAAAGAAAACTCTGCACGAAATCAAATTTTTTAAAAACTTCTTGAATTAACCATATGATGATTAATTTAAGAAAACCCCCTAAAGATTATCTCCCAAAACTATATTGTGTCAATTTATTTGAAAATATTTAATTATAGTCTTTTTCAAAATTTAATTAAAACTAGAAAAGAGGGCACGTGCATATCTTATCTATCTATTTTTTCTCTTTCTCTCTCCGTTGACCAATTAAACTTTTGTTTAAATATTTATAGTTACAATTTTAGGGTTTTGGTTTTACGAAATAATTTGATCGATTTTTATTCCAAAGAAGCATAAAAATTCCGTTCGTTATTTTTGGTTAAAAACCCAAATCGAAAAAGTTTAGCTCGTTTGAATTTAAAGAAAAATTATATTAAAGTTAATTTTAGATAAAAATCTTAACAACAAAATTTACTTATTTAAACACACTGGGAGAAACTAAAATAACAAAATGAACTGAAAAAATAGTTAAATAGTGCATTGAGTGTTAGGAAATCCATAGAAATGGAAGAAATAAAAGATTTCAAAGATTAACTGAAATAATAATGATGATTTAACCAAAATTACATTAAAAAAATAAGCAAAATTAAGGGAACTTGAACAAAAAACAACTACGTCTTCATTTCCACTTTGCATAGCACTAACGTAGCATAATTATGTTAGCAACTTGTTAAACCTTTCAATTTGCCATTAATCAAGAAGTTTTTTTTTTCTACATTTTTCCATTTTCCAGAATTCTTGTTAACATTCATGTTTATTAACATGATCATCAGTTCCATCAAAACGTTAACATCGTTATTACATTAAAAATGCTATAAAATTTCGTTAAACACTACGTGTATTTAGCAAGTGTCGAAATTGTTATTGCAAATTGTTTAATTTTATTATTGTCTTTCAGGGGGGAAAGAAATTACCGTCTTAAACTTAAACGACACTTAAGTAATAAAAGTTTAAGTCTCTTTTTCGCATCATAAATTATTTACATAGTCTTCAGTTATATTACGTAGTTAAATGATAAACAGGGAAACCAAAAAACAAAAGAGATTTCTATAATAAACTTCAGAAACGACTCCAGAGACTGAGTTTTAGTCTTTGAAAATAGTCTTGAATTTAGTTTGGAAACTAGTCTATATTATAGACTAGAAACTAGTCTATATTATAGACTAAAAAATAGTCTATATTATAGACTAGAAACTAGTCTATATTATAGCCTAGAATCTAGTCTATATTACAGACTAGAAACTAGTCTATATTACAGAGTAGAAACTAGTCTATATTACAGAGTAGAAACTAGTCTATATTATAGACTAGAAACTAGTCTATATTATAGACTAGAAACTAGTCTATATTATAGACTAGAAACTAGTCTATATTATAGACTAGAAACTAGTCTATATTATAGACTAAAAAATAGTCTATATTATAGACTAGAAACTAGTCTATATTATAGACTAGAAACTAGTCTATATTATAGACTAGAAACTAGTCTATATTATAGACTAGAAACTAGTCTATATTACAGACTAGAAAATAGTCTATATTATAGACTAGAAACTAGTCTATATTATAGACTAGAAACTAGTCTATATTATAGACTAGAAACTAGTCTATATTATAGACTAGAAACTAGTCTTTATTATAGACTAGAAACTAGTCTTTATTATAGACTAGAAACTAGTCTTTATTATAGACTAGAAACTAGTCTATATTATAGACTAGAAACTAGTCTTTATTATAGACTAGAAACTAGTCTTTATTATAGACTAGAAACTAGTCTATATTATAGACTAGAAATTAGTCTATATTATAGACTAGAAACTCGTCTATATTATAGACTAGAAACTAGTCTATATTATAGACTAGAAACTAGTCTATATTATAGACTAGAAACTAGTCTATATTATAGACTAGAAACTAGTCTATATTATAGACTAGAAACAAGTCTATATTATAGACTAGAAACTAGTCTATATTATAGACTAGAAACTAGTCTATATTATAGACTAGAAACTAGTCTATATTATAGACTAGAAACTAGTCTTTATTATAGACTAGAAACTAGTCTATATTATAGACTAGAAACTAGTCTTTATTATAGACTAGAAACTAGTCTTTATTATAGACTAGAAACTAGTCTATATTATAGACTAGAAACTAGTCTTTATTAAAGACTAGAAACTAGTCTATATTATAGACTAGAAACTAGTCTATATTATAGACTAGAAACTAGTCTATATTATAGACTAGAAACTAGTCTATATTATAGACTAGAAACAAGTCTATATTATAGACTAGAAACTAGTCTATATTATAGACTAGAAACTAGTCTATATTATAGACTAGAAACTAGTCTTTATTATAGACTAGAAACTAGTCTTTATTATAGACTAGAAACTAGTCTATATTATAGACTAGAAACTAGTCTTTATTATAGACTAGAAACTAGTCTTTATTATAGACTAGAAACTAGTCTATATTATAGACTAGAAATTAGTCTATATTATAGACTAGAAACTAGTCTATATTATAGACTAGAAACTAGTCTATATTATAGACTAGAAACTAGTCTATATTATAGACTAGAAACTAGTCTATATTATAGACTAGAAAGTAGTCTATATTATAGACTAGAAACTAGTCTATATTATAGACTAGAAACTAGTCTATATTGTAGACTAGAAACTAGTCTGTATTATAGACTAGAAACTAGTCTATGTATATTTGTCTGTACTGGACTGTAATAAAGTCTTAAATCTTGACTATAATATAGTCCATAATCTTAATCTCAAAATGGCCTATAATTCATTTAAGAATTCCATTAGTTTTGGTTCCCCTGATTATAACATTATAAGAAAAAAACCCAATTCTGTATAAGAAAAATGCGAGAAAATGGAATTGATGATAATAAAGTGATAATTAAACATGAATAAAGTATGCAATTACGCTTAATTTTGTTCTCTTCACTCTTCACATTTTGTATTCTGTGCGATAACATATCTTTTTGGCACATTTCTTTCTCCCCATTTATGCGCTACCTCCTAGATCAAGATTGTTTTGTTTTCCCCATTTGTTGTTGTTGTTGTTTTAGTTGTGTTCTGTAATTTAAATGTTCTCTTCTTTAAAACAATTTAGCATGCAAACTTCATAAATTAAATTTTTCATAAGAAGCACACAATGAAACTCTGTATAATCAAGACCCAGAGAGTTTAAGCCAAAATTAGTAAAGACACAAACAATACAAACACCTTTTTGTAAGTTGAGGTTTTATATTTCAATAAAGGAGTGTTGAAATTAAAACCTGATTTCCATATTAAAGAATACATTTTTGCAACTGCCGGATACAAACAAACATTTAGTAGGACAGATATTTTATCTATTAAAAAAAAGTATTTTTTTAATTTAACAAGTTGTTCTTCGCTCGAAAGAAAAATGTATGTCTTCTTCTTATTCAGGCGATAAGATCGTCTTTATAAAAAATGTTTAACATTTTCAAATTTGTATATATTTTTCAATAATTATAATGATTATTTTCTATTGTATGTGATTTTAAGATATTTAGATATTTAATTAAAGTACATTTAGTTGATTTTTTTATATTAAGTTGTTTTTTAAGGGATACAACTTCTGGAAATAGTTTTCTTTTATTTGCCGTAAAAAAGACTTATTTTGAGAAATTTATATTAAAATTTATTAAAAGTTTTAATCATTTCCAGATTTCTTAAATTTTGGACAAAATCTCTAGATTTTTATTTTATATATATAGACTGGACATAAATCGATACAATAGGATAGTCTATAATCTGTACTATAGGTTAGTCCGTAATCTGCACAACAATCCCGTTTATTATATCTGGACTATTTTTTTGAATACATTCCAGTTTAAAGTCTTGATTCCTGTTCAGTGTGAAATTTGCACCTTAATTTAGTCTATAATTTAAACAGTAAACTATAGCCTAATCCACAATTTGGAATAAAATCCAGTCTGCAATTCGGAATGTAGTACAGTCAATGTATCGTCCAGTCTATAATCACTAAATTGGATTATAGTATAATGTGTAATCTAGATTATATTTCAGCCTGTAATCTGGCCTATAGTCTAATCTATAAACTAGAGCATAGTCAAATCTTAAACTATATGGAAAATGGAGTATGGTCCAACCTATAATCTGGTCATATCCCAGTCTAACTGGTGTACAATCTAGACATTATTTCAGTCAAAAAATTAACTGAAATTATTTTCAAAGGGAAATCACTAAAAACTACATTAAGTGAAATATTTCTCTAAGGTGAAAAAAATTCACTAAAATATTTTTTCAGTGAAAAAACTTCACTAAAATTTTTTGCCAGTGAAAAAAATTCGCTTACATTTTTTTAATAAAAAATTCACTAAAAGTTTTTGTCAGTGAAAACAATTCACCACATTATTTTAAGTGAAAAATTCACTTGAATTATTTTTTTGTGAAAATATTCACTAAAATTTTTTGGCAGTGAAAAAAAATCACTAAAACTATTTTCAGTGAAAAAATTCACTAAAATTTTTTATCAGTAAAAAAATTCGCTAACATTTAAAAAAAATCACTAAAATTTTTTGTCAGTGAAAAAAAAATCACTAAAATTATTTTCAATAATAAAAATTACTAAAATTTTGTCAGTGAAAAAATTCAATAACTCTATTTGTCGGTGAAAAAAATCCACTACATTATTTTTAATAAAAAATAAATCAATTATATTTAGTGAAAGAAATTCACTATTTTTTTTTTGTCAGTGAAAAAATTCACAAAATTTTTTGTCAGTAAAAAGATTTCACTAAAGTTTTTTGTCAGTGAAAAAAATTCACTAAATTTTTTTGTCAGTGAAAAAAATCGCTAAAATTATTTTCAGTAAAAAAATCACTAAAATTATTTTCAGTGAAAAAAATCACTAAAATTATAAAAAATAGTAAAAAAAATCAATAAAAAACATTTTTAGTGTCTTTCTTTGCAAAAGTGTTAATTTTTTGTAATTAAAAATTAATTTATTTAACTAATTGAAATAAACAGCTGTTAATATTTTTTGTTAATTTTAAAACGTTTATTTTTTGTCAAGTCTTTTTTGTTTAATTTTTCACATAAATTAAGTTTAGAATTAATTTCAACAAAAAAAAAAAACATGTTTAAATTCAGAAGTGATTCATCGTTACTTCTACTTCCTACCGATTTTTTATTAAAGTTTTTTGCTAATTTTTTTTTCTTTTTTTTTTTTTTTTTAGATTTTTTTTATTTGTCAAATGTTTATTCAATTTGATGAATATGTGTGTGTATGTGTGTTGTATAATTTTTATTATTTAGTTGGTGATAGATACTTTATAGAATTCACATTTTCTATCACTTCTATTTGTTATACCAAAGTGGGTATAAAAAATTTGTCATTCCGTGTGTAACGCAGACCCTTATAATGTATATATAATCTTGCATCAAATCTGAGTCGATTTATCTATGTCTGTAGGTGCGGTTGTTGGCACGCTCACATGCATTGTAATTGACAGAGCCCAATGAAATTTGGCCTGATTGTTTGTTTTAGTCCTGAGAAGTTTCCTATTTAAAATCAACAAAATCGGTTCGGTATATCAAAAGATATAGACCGATATCTGAGACAACTTCTAAATTCCAGGAAAATTTTCGTAATTTAGATATTGACAATTTAGAATAAGATTTTGGCATAATATATAATGTCATATGTACTTCATTATCATTCAAAAAATTATCAAAATCGGTTCAGTAATAGCAGAAAGTATATAGCTAATTTTATGACTCGTTAAGTATTCCCGATATATATATATATATATATATATATATATATATATATATATATATATATATATATATATATATATATATATATATATATATATATATATATATATATATATATATACGTATATGTGTATGTCACACGCATTTGTGGTGGAGGGCATTGAAAATTCGGCATAGCCGATATAGTATTCTTACTTGTTTTTTTATTATTTTGTTTATTTTATATATAAAACAAAGATTTTTTTTCAAAAGTAGTTTTATTATTTTTGTTTTTAAATACAACCACGCAGAGTTGCTTTTTTATTTATTATTTTTTCCCCGGATTTTTATAAAAGTTTCATTGATTTTTTTTTCGAGTTTTTTATCAGAAGTAGAAAACCTTAAACGGAAGTTGTTTTATTTCGATAGAATTTTTTTTATTGAAGCGAATTGAATTGAATATTTATCTTTGTACTTAACTGTAAAGATATTTTGCAAATACAATAACAACAACAATATGAAAAAGATATAAAAATTATTGGCAACAAATCAAATACAACAATTCTAAATTGAATAATTTTTATGGTTTTCAAACCGGTTTAAAGTTAACAAGATTGAATAAAATAATAAAATGACATTAGGAAATGCCACACAAAAATAAGAAAATTTTCTAAACACTAAAGTCAAAAACACACTTTTTTGGATACTGGTATATAGTAATGTGACTAGTTATTAAAATCTAAAATGGCTTTTAATTGAACCCTTAAATTTGGAAATAAAATTGTACCAAAATATTTTGAATTTTTATTCAATTGGACAATTATTCACTCACCTTAATTAATTGCTCTATTCTAATTAAAATTAAACCAGAACTTAAAGGAATTATTTCATTATTTACCTGCAAAGAAAAATTTTAAAAATCATTAATATCAAGTTTTTCATAATTATAAATAATTTTATATTTAATTAAAATAAATTAATTTTTATTAATAAATTATGTTTTCTTTTATTTTTAGGTAATTTTCCAAATCACTCCCAAATTTATATGTTTATCTATATTTTAACATAAATAATGTAAGTGTTTCTAATTTTTTTAAATTTGTTTCGCTAATTTTTTTTTAATTTTCCCCAAAAAAATATTTTAAGTGAATCTTTTTCACTGAAAACAATTTTAGTAAATTTTTTTCATTGAAAAAATTTTAGTGAATTTTTTTCACTGAAAACAATTTTAGTGAATTTTTTTCAGTAAAAACAATTCTAGTGAATTTTTTCACTGAAAACAATTTTAGTGAATTTTTTCACTGAAAACAATTTTAGTGAATTTTTTTCATTGAAAACAAATTTAGTGAATTTTCTTCACTGAAAACAAATTTAGTGAATTTTTTCACTGAAAAAAAATTTAGTGAATTTTTTTCACTGAAAACAATTTAGTGAATTTTTTTTCACTGAAAACAATTTTAGTGAATTTTTTTCATTGAAAACAATTTTAGTGAATTTTTTTCATTGAAAACAATTTTAGTGAATTTTTTCATTGAAAACAATTTTAGTGAATCTTTTTCACTGAAAACAATTTTAGTGAATCTTTTTCACTGAAAACAATTTTAGTGAATCTTTTTCACTGAAAACATATTTTGTGAATTTTTTTCACTGAAAACATATTTTGTGAATTTTTTTCACTGAAAACATATTTTGTGAATTTTTTTCACTGAAAACAAATTTTGTGATTTTTTTTTTCACTGATAACAATTTTTTTTGAATTTTTTTTCACAGAAAACAAATTTAGTATTTTTTTTTCACTGGAAATAATTTTAGTGTTTTTTTCTAACAAAATTTTTAGTGAATTTTTTTCACTGAAAACAATTTTAGTGAATTTTTTTCATTGAAAACAATTTTAGTGAATTTTTTTCACTGAAAATAATTTTAGTGAATTCTTTTCACTGAAAACATATTTCGTGAATTTTTTCAATGAAAACAATTTTAGTGATTTTTTCACTGAAAAAAATTTTAGTGAATTTGTTTTTACTAAAAACAAATTTAGTGAATTTTTCACTAAAAACAAATTTAGTGAATATTTTTTACTGAAAACAAATTTAGTGAATTTTTTTCACTGAAAACAAATTTAGTGAATTTTTTTCAATGAAAACAAATTTAGTGAATTTTTTTCACTGACAATGATTTTAGTGATTTTTTTTACTAACAAAATTTTTTGTGATTTTTTTCACTAAAAACAAATTTAGTGATTTTTTTTCACTGGAAACAAATTTAGTGAATTTGTTTTCACTAATAACAATTTTAGTGAATTTTTTTCACAGAAAACAAATTTAGTGAATTTTTTCACTGAAAACAAATTTAGTGAATTTTCTTCACTGGAAACAAATTTAGTGAATTTTTTTCACTGGAAACAAATTTAGTGAATTTTTTTCACTGAAAACGAATTGAGTAAATTTTTTTCACTGAAAACAAATTTAGTGATTTTTTTTACTAACAAAATTTTTAATGAATTTTTTTTATTGAAAATAATTTTAGTGATTTTTTGTGAATTTTTCCAGAACATAAGCCAAAGCTTTTAATCGCAATGTTCAGTTAGTATATTTAATTATAACAATGTAATTAAATTCAATTAGAATTTTATTTTAAATTTGTCTCCCTTTTAACTCTATCACATGATATTGACCTTTAATTAAACGCTTTTTAATTAAAAATTTAATTGAGTACATTTCGTGAGATCTTTTAGAATATCTTATTGAGATAATTTTAAAGAAATTAATGATTCGCCATTTAGCAATTAAGTTCTTAAAAGCTTGGGAAAATATCACGAATTATAATTATTTTCTAACGTCTTTGAACTTCGATCAATTTTCTTCCATCTTAATTCTCTATTACATCATTATTGACCCTTTTTGAAAAGTAAGTCCCACAATTTAATTCGTTTAAAAATAATTATCAATTAAATTTCATTTTCAAACTAAGAATTTTCTATGAGAAACTTTCCGAATTAAAGTGATTTTAAAAGCGACGTCTCCATCTTTCTCTCTCTCTATAAATAAACTTTGAAATTTGTTATATAATTTTTGAAGAACGTGGTTTGAAAAAAAATGTTGCTACTTCTTCCTCTTGAATAAAGTTGAAACACAATTTTTTTGGAGGTTTTTTTCTTTTTGGTTTGAATTTCTTTACTGGGCTAAGGCTAAATAAATAAAAAAGACTTTAAATTGTGATTTAAATATATTTTTCTTTCTTTATTTTTTGTGCTGAATTTAATTTTGGACAATTATTGAAGAAACCATTTGAAAATGTTCCAAACGGCGCACGTGTGTAGGTTGTCTAATGTGAGTTTTATTAATGATCATAATGATGTTAAACATCATAATTATCATTATAAATACAAATAATAATAATAATGATGCAAAGTTTGGTATGAAAAGAATTGCCAGTTTGTTGACTATAAAGTTTATTTAAAATAAAATTGAAGTTTGTCCACCACATGGTCGTTAGATGGTTCGAGACCCGCTTCTTATTTATTTCTTTATTGAATTGAATGAATGAAATTGTATTCGATCATTTTGTGGTGGCATCATTAACATGACCATAAAATCATCATCAAACATGAAAATTTCAAATAATAAAAAAATTCATTGCTAATGAGCGAACCCTGTAGTTTTGAACCCCACCTAACCACACTTTAAATTACTTAGGGACATTTTTGTGGTGGCTTCTTTTATTAAAGCTTTACATACGAATAAATACAAAGCTTATTATTACACTTAAAATAAACAGTGAAAGCTACTTTGAAAAGATTTAAAATGGACACTTCAGTGGATACTTCCTCTTCTTTAAAGTTTTCAGCGTATTTTGAACAGGATAACATTAAAAAGCTTTTTATAAGCTTCAATACAAACTCTGTTAACGCTAGTTTTAAATATTTAAATTATCCACTTTGTAGTATACTTAGGAACGCTTAAGTGATAACATCTTTTTCCTTACAATTTTAGCTGATATTTTTGTATATTATTTTTTATTACATTCTAGCGGATCTTAACCCCAATATTAAGTTATTTATTATGTTAAAAAAAAGCTTCTTCAATAGTTATAAACTATCCACTCTCTTGTATACAAAGCGTCGCTAAAGTGTAACATTTTTTTATTAACGATACCTTAAGCTTATAATAAGCTTTATTCTAAACTATATATACTAAGGACCCATAATATAATAAGGCTTAATTTTATAAAGGATATAAAGCTCAAACATCATAGAGCTTTTTAGTGATTCACGTAGGCAAAAAGAGCTTTTTATTAGCCTAAACATTCAGTCTCATTTTCAATATCTACAGACTAATTACTCTTTAGGTCACCGGGAAGCATCAGGAAAAGAAGTTCCTTTTTGTAAATTATTTTATAAAAACAAATTAACATCAACTATCATTTTGTTATTAAGCTTTTTATGCCATGCAGCTTATTTTAAGCTTAAATAAAGCTATAAAAACCATTCTTTAAAAAATATGAAGTAACCACTCTCTGGTTTACTTGGGGGCACTAAAATAGAAAGTTATTTTTATTATTGACTTGAACACACATATAACTCAAATAGCGGAGAGTTATTTAGTTTCTTATGTAAGAAAAACAGCTTAAAAATCTATTTTAAATAATGAGTAACTGACTACTCTTTATATTACTTAGGAACAGAAAAGTGGACACTTTTTTAAAATGGTTTGAAAACAAATTAAACTCAAATATCAGAGTGTCATTAAGCTCTTTATGTAAGAAAAATTCTGCAAAATTTAAGCTTAAGGCGAGCTATAAAACCTCTTCTTCAATAATTTTAAATTAGCCACTCTTTAGTTTACTTGGGGACACAAAAATAGAATCTTAAGTTTAAAAGTTATTTGAATAAACATTAAGTTTAAATATTGTAGAATAAACTTCTAATTAAAAAAAATTGCTTATTATAAGCTAAAGAACAAACGGAGAAAACTATCTTTCATAACTAAAAACTAGCTACTCTCTAGATTACTTGGGGGCAATAAAGTGGACGCACTTTTATATAAATAGTACAAATGAAAATTACTTTCAAACATCGGAGAGTTTTCAAGCATTTAATTAAAAAAAGCTTAAGCAGCAACTATTAAAAGCCCTCTTAAAAATAAACAAACTAGCCACTCGTTAGTTTACTTGGGGACCAAAAAGTACCAATATTTTTTTTTTAATTGAAATCAAAATATTACGATTCATTAATTTTTCTCTAGTGCTGCAGGAATAATTACCCACCAAATTTATTCGCTTTTAAAGACTGTCTGTCTGCCTGATTTGTGGAAGTGTAAGTGTCTTTTTAAAGCGGAAAGTGTGGTACGCACTTTAAAGTGTTCACATTTTTTGGTTTGTCTTCTCTTAAACTTTTTTATACATATTTTGCAATCGTTTTCATTAAGAATTCATTTTCTTTCTCTCTCTCTCTCTCTCTCTCTCTCTCTCTTTCGTTGTTTTCTTGGTCACTTTGGGACTCAGCCACCGTAATTGTAGCTTTTTTTGATATTCGCTTATAAAGAAAGACAGTGGAATTAACCATAATCAAAAACGCCTTAATACAATACAAAATATTATTGTACATTTAATAATTTTTGGTTTTTGTTTTTTGTTTTTGTTGCTTTTTCTATATGGTCATCTTGTATTTGTATTTCTTGTTATTTTTTTCTTTTTATTCGGAATTAATTTTAATATTTAAACATTTCCTCATATTTTAGGTGATTGTTATAGGCAGACAATAAGTTTTTTAATTTCTTTCCTTTTTGTCTTCAGTTATTTTACTTGATTGTGGTTTGTTTTTTTTTTTGGTTAAAAAAAGATAAATTAATAAAAAGTGAAAGATTTTTTTTGTTTAAATGTTGAAAATAAAAATTTTGATAATAATTTAATTAGTTAATTTACGTTATGGACGTAAACTAATTTAAGCCTAAAGTAAGGATGAAGTCAGAAAAAGAAGTGTTAATAAAAGTTTAATTTTAATGTTAAGAAAATGAGGTTTAAACCACAAACTACGTTATAAACTAAATAAAAGACTACGTTACGAAAGAAATAATTGATCACGCAATAGTTTATCTTAGAGACTTTTGCCGAAACTAGTGTAAATAATAAACTATTGACTACGCTATAGACTAAACTAAAACTACGTAATGGTCACGACTGGAGACTACGTTATACACAAGTATTTGGATAACGATTTACACAAGATAATAAACTGACTTCTAGATTAAAATATATATAGTATATATGTACTTATGTTTTATACGACTACGTTTGATACTAAACTACGTATAGTAAGGCGCTTTGAGCTAGAATATAAACAAAAAACCATAGATTTAATGCTATAGTTTTTTTAATTTTTCTGACAGATTCTACATTAACTTGAATATAGACAATATTATATGCTAAAATATAATCTAGAATATAGACAAGACTAGCTAGTTTATAAGTTAGACTATAGCCTAGATTATAGGTTAGAATATATACTAAATTAAAGATTGTATAAAGCTACACCATGGACTGAATTATAGGTTGAGCTACAAACTAGATTATATACTTAACTATAGACTAGGTTCTAACTGGATTATGAACAAGACTATAAATCATACTTTTAGTTGAAATGTAGGCTAGATTAAAGGCTAAACTATAGGCTAGACTATAGACTAGATAATAATTTAAGTTATTGATTAAAACACAGGCTACAGTCAAGGCAATAAGCTAAACTATAGACTAGATTATAGTGTACGCTATAGACTATATTATAAACTAGACTATAGATTAGATTTTAGGCTGGACTATAGACCAGATAATGGCCTCTATTATAAGCTAGAATTATTAGACTATAGAGGCGGGACGAAGAGTGTTATGGACTACGCTATAGATTAGCCTATAAACTACATAATAAATTATGAAGAATAAACTACAGACTTGTAAATTAAGTACTTTGAAATCTTCTGACTACGCTATTCAACTGTTACTACGTAATCTTATGAGAAAGCTTAAAAATCATTAGGTTGGATTAAACAGCAAGCTACAAGATAGTGAGTCATAGATTGCATTAGACTATATCATATGCTAGACTATATTTTTATATACTACGGTTTAGACTTGTTAGACTACGTTATAATCTAACGACTATGTCATTAACCCGCAATTACGTAATCACATGAAATGAATATGAATTTCATATGAATTTTGCTTTATGAAAAATAAGAAAACTAATTAAATGACGTAACTACGTAGTCTAACACTAGATGGCGTAAAGCCTAAAAATTAATATTAAATTATTTTTATAATTTAATCTGAAATAAGATGTTAAGATATTTTTTTTTTGACAAAATCAAAAAAATAGTTTTAGCTTAAAAAACGAATGGGCGTCAGACTTATGACACTTTAATTAATCCTATTAAACTCCTCATTATTCGTGTATTAAGTTTCATGTTAAGAAGTTTTTTTTTCTAATAAGACAAAATAAGATTTGCTTTTCAAGCCTAAAATAAAAGAATAATTAATTAATTAATTACAAAAATTAAAGGTCATTTTCAAAAAAATAACACTTTTATTATCATTTAAATCCATCTTTTTATTACGAAATCAAGTTGCTGTCAGAATTGACCTTTAAAAAAGTTCTTTTGTTTTGAGATTTAAAGTTAATTTGACTTTATTTGCCAAAAATAAAGACTTTAGAAAAATGTGAGTGAACTGTTGAAATTTTGAATATAATTTCGTGATTATTTTATGGGTGACATCATATTCATATTTAAATATTATCACTCTTAACTAACTAAAGTAACTCTAAAGCCGTTAATATGTCTGTCAATAATAGTTTTGGTGAAGAGAAAAACAAAAAAATCCCAAATTTAAGTTTCTTTTTTCTAAGACTTTCAATACTTTTATTGGCTTTAAATGCTAAATATGGGCTTGTCTTCAGGTTTTCTTGTTAAAAAAATACGTTATTTTGCGTTTTAAAGAATTTTTTAATAGTGAAAAAATGATGATTTTATTTATTTTTGGCTTTTTAGCGTAAAAGAAAACAAATATGTATTTAATGTGACAAAAAAAGAGACAATTTTTATTTAACCAAAAAAAGACAAAAATTATCAAAACTTTCTTTGTCTGGTTGCTTTTTGGTCATTTGCTAAATTTGGCTTTTGTTTCAGATTTTTAACAAATTCTTTTCAAAATTTTGCATAAAATTAATTTATTTAAAATTCTATTCTTAAAATAAATAACTTTAAGCTAAAACATGATTTAAGTCATTCTCACTGTTTCATACTAAAAACAAGTAAGAAGTTTTAGTCGGTCAAGCCCGCACCACATTGTTAGTTGTAAATGGTGAGATTTATGCCGACCTCGCATAATGTGAAATCGCTTTATATTTAAGACTTTTATGACCTTAAAACCCCATTCTGGGAGGGCATTTGTATGAGAGGTACTTAAAATATTGAACCTAACAAGGTCACTTCCAATAGAATTCGTCCTTGAGCCTAAATAATAATGTCTGCCAAATTTCATCAAGATATTTCAAAAATTTCGGCGTGTAGAATATTCACAATGTTTACATGGACAACCAGGTGGACAGACAGACGGACGGACATCGTAATATCGAATCTAAAAGTGATTGTTAGCAGAACAGTATACTTAAAGATGGGTGTAACACCATTTATTGCGTATGTTACAAATATCAATACAAACGCATAATACCTCCAACCACTTATGGTGATGTAGGGTATAAAAAGTTATACAAACTAAAATTATAAAACAAAGAAATTAGAAAAAAGATATAAATTTCTCAGAATAATTATTGACTACGTGTCATTAGACCACAATTTGTATTTTGCTCTTAAAACGACTTTAAATCAATCATATTTTATAAAATTCTACATTAATCCCTTTTGAAAACCGCCATCTAATAATAATCACCCAGTCAGTCACTCACTCACTTATTCTTTCTTCATTCCTCGAAAGCCAGGGTGGGGAAAGGGCTTATGACGGCTCTAATAATACATTTGCATTTAAATACTTATTAAATACAAAATAAATGTTTTTCACTACCGCATTTTATTCTAATTTTATTTCTTCTCTCATTTCTCTTTATAATAATTATTGTCATTTCTACCCCAAACCACAAAATAGTTTTTTTCTTGAATCGAAAAAAATGACTGTCAATCAATTAAAAATCTCTGTGAGAGATTAAAAAAAAATAGTTGAGTTGACGCCACGTCATATTTGATTTTGGTTTAATATTTTTCAAAAATTGAATTGAATGTGAATTGAAAATGCGTTAAAACATAACAAGAAAATAACGTAGTCTTTAATTTAAAATAAAGCGTAGTCGATAGAATAATATGTTATCATAAGTAGCTCATTGCTTAATCAATAGCAAAGTCTAAGTCTGGTATCTTACGTAGTCAGTTATCAAATCTATATCATAGTCTTCTGTCCAGACTATAACGTTCTAATATATGATATTTATCTGGTTAATATTGCAATTTATAGTCTAGTATACAATCTAGTCTATAACATAGGATAGTAGCATAGTATATTACGTAAATCAAAAGCTAAGTTATAGCGTAGTTTAAACATTTTACAGTGTCATCAATAATTATGTTTATAGTGTTAACTATAGTCTATAGATAAATTAAATAACGTATTCGGATCATAATAAACCAATAACGTAGTCAATTATTCATTATTTACTGAAGTCAACAAACTAGCTTATATTCTGGTCTAAATTTTATAATGAAGCCCATTCACTAATATATAACAAAATATGTAAACTTCTCTATAGCGTAGACCAAACTATAACACAGTTTTTTATTTATTCAAAAATAAAGTTATAGATTAAAATACAATTTATAGTCTTATCTATGATTGAGTTTATGTCGTAGTCAATATTACCCTGTAATCTATGGTTGTGTGTAAAATATAGTTAAACGTCAGTCTACATAATTATCAACTGTAGTCTAAACTATATTTTATAGCATAAACTGTAATATAGTCTGTAACGTAATCTGAAATACAGACTATAACGTAAATTACAGTACAATCTTTAACGGAGTATTTATTTTAAAAAATACCTTAAAATAGTCAAAAATAAATTCTAAAGAATAATATATTGAATAGTCGCCAAAATAGTCTTTTCACGTAGTGTAGTCAATAATCTAAAATGAAGAATGAAGCAAGATCTTTTCATTGGTCCCTACAAGTTTGTACTTTAGTCTTCTGTATAATGCTTGAAGTAAAGTCTAAACGTAGTCCAATAGTGTTATTCTAAAAAGAATACTTAATTCAGATCTATAATGTAGACTAGAGACTTCTACATTGTAATATAATCTGTAGTAAATTCCATTGGCTAGTTGATGTCGTAACCAATAGTTTATAACGTATTCTTATAATAAGCTACATATTTGTCAATAGCGTAGTCGAACATCTAGTCATTACTGAAGTCTGTTGTACATTACGAAATCCACAATTGATTTGTAGTCTTGTTGATAACATAGTCTAATATCCACTTTATAGTTTAGTCATAATTGTAATCCATAGTCTTGTCGATAACATAACCTTCATTGAAGTATTTTTTTTTCTTTTCCATTTCATCTGCCCCTTCCAGTAATTGCATTATTTCAAAATTATATGTCAAACATAAATGTCAATTTGTTCTCCACCAAAGAAAACCCTTATCAAACCCATGTTTAAGTCTTTATTAAATTAACATATGGAAAATAGTCTTTATTATACATCCCTACATCCTCTATTCCACCAAAATACATAAATAAAGTAATAAGACTCAATTAAATCAAAGTACCACTATAATAAAAAAATAAAAGTGATGAATGCAATTTCACTTTTTTTCGTAGCTTTGAAAAGAAACAGACTAAAATAAGGGAACCCGTATAATTGATAATTATGAAATAACAATAAACAGAGACACCCCATAAATGGAAGTCATAAGACATGAATTATAGAATAAAATAAGAGAGAAATATTCTCACAGACTTTTTGATTGCAGAAGATTTTAATAAAGAAAAATGTTATCAACGAATTACACACACATTTAAAAAAGATTTCCGTATTCTTAAGATCCAAAATATATCTTCTTAATTGATAATAAACAAACTGCCAATTATTAAGATCCCAAAAAGAAGAATTATGGCTTCTTTTTCTCCTCGATTTTTTTTTCGTTTGGTTAAAGAAATTAATTGACAGTTACAACTTAAATAGAAATTGAATTTCTTTTTCTGTACCCTTCACCACGACAAGTAGGTAAATTAAGTTTTTTATTCCATATGTAACGCTAAGAAAGATTCGTCTCAGACCTATATGTGTATATATATTCTTGCATCAAATCAATATCCGGGTCAATTTAGCTATGACCGTCTGTCTTCCTGTTATTGCACGCACACATCCACAATAATTGACAGATCTCAATGAAATTTGGCCTGAGTCTTGAGAAGTTTCCTATTTTGAAACTAGCAAAATCGGTCATGTATTTTAAATGATATAGACCGATATCTGAGGCAAAGAACTTTCGAAAAAATTTCAATTATAAAATCGACAAACTAGAATAAAGTTATGCCATAATGTTAAGCTACTTGTACTTCATGATCGAAATCGGTTCAGAAGGTAAAAGGTTATAGCCAAAAATATTACCAATTTTATGACTCATTAAATGTTCCGTGTTGTATTTATATATTGTTTACGTCTTTGAGTGTATGTGTGAGTGTTTATGTACGAAACATAATGTACCTACTTCACTTCAATTTGTGGTGGAGGGTATTGAAGATTCGGCATAGCCAAATATAGTATTTTTACTTGTTTTTGTTGTCTTTCCATAAATAACATTAATTTAAAAGAAAAATAATTTCTTATTTTGGGAGGAAAAAAGGGGTACCTTAAGGTAGCTCTCTATTGAAGTAGTAAAAGTGCATAATAAGACACGTGCATCTCCTCATTTTTTGTATTTATTTCGAGCTCTTTAATCCATAAAATAACCAAATCAAATTCATTTTAAAAATTTTAAGAAGCCTGAGGCATATAAAATCTTAATGATGATGTTAATGATTATAATGATGAGATTGCAGTTGTTGTTCTTCTTCTTGGTCTTCTTCTTGTTAAAGATGATGTTGATGGTTTTGTTCCCAATTTTGTAGACAAAATTATTAAAATACAAAAAATTGTGGTTATTATTATTGTGGCTTTTGGATTAAATGATTTAATTTTTTCTATTTCCACTATTTTGTAATAGTGTCTGGTGTTTGTGTGTCTGATGACATTAATACGCTACTGTAAATTTTCTGTGTTTCGGATTAAATATATTTTGAGTGTGAGAATTATTTCTTTTGGCTTCTAATTTGAAATTTTCATTTTCTGAGGAAATTAATAACGTCGTTTACAATGGATTACATATTTTTGTTTAAGTTTATTTACAAACGATCTTAAGTTATGTATAAATTATATAGTCTGGTCTATAGCGCAGCATATAATTTAGTCTATATCGCAGTCTGTAGTCGATACTATATAGTTTATAACGTACATTTAAACGTTTTGCTGGAATTTATTTACAAACGATCTAAATTAAATAAAATAAAGTGACGTAGTCTATATTGAAGCCCAAAGTCTGAAAATCCAAATATATACAAACAAACGATCTTCACTAAAGTATTAATTACGTAATCTACATCGTAGTCCAAAGTATGGTCTATAAAGTTTATTTCAATTTTTTGCTGAAATTATTTTACAAACGATCTAAATCAAATTAAATTAAATTAAATTAAATTAAATTAAATTAAATTAAATTAAATTACGTAGCCTATATTGCAGCCCAAAGTCTGTATAGCGCAATATTAAGTTTAGTTTGCAGTGCAGTATATAGTCGACGGTATACTATGCTCTTAATTTTGTCTATAAGGTATACTACAACGTTTCCCTAAAGTTTATTTACAAACTCAGGTTCTACAATTACAATTACAAAAATTTACGTAGTTTATCGTAGTCCAAAGTTTGGTCTATAGCGCAGTATATAGCATAGAATATAGCGCCGTCTGGTGTCAAGACTACAAGATTAATTTATTTTAGAGCGACATATATTCTAGTCTGTAACGTAGTCTAAGTTCTAGTTTTTACTGTATTTTATATCGACTGTGAACTTATCTTTCTAATCTATACCCAAACCGATTGCGTAGGTTAAACAATGTAGACTATACACTATCCTATAACGTTGCATACTTTAACGTAGCTATTATTTTAGCCTATAACGTAGTCTATACTCAAGCTCATATTCCATATTTTAACCTACTACGGATATTATACTCTGGCCTATAGCTGAATCTATACACTATATCAAGTTTGTATACTAGTCTATAACACTCTTGTCATAGTCTATAACACTCTTGTCATTGAGTCTGTACAACGCTAACGCTGCCATGAGGTACTACTCTTTTACGTGAGCTATTCTACCATAAACAACTGCATAGCATTATCTGTACTATAGTCTATAACGTAGTCTATGCGCAATTTTATAGTGCATTCTAAACCTTGGCTTATAACATAGTCTATACTGCTTATAGTTTTATCCCAACCTGTTCCGTAGACAATACTCTAGCTAATAGTGTACTAAAACGTCGATATTCTAGCACAGGCTGAAGTGTAATGTATGCTATAACCTATAATATAGTCAATAACATAGCATAAAATGCAAGTTATATACTCTATACTCTACATTACCCTATAATATAGTCTCTAGTCCAACATAGAGGACAATCTTTACACTAGCCTACATTGTCTTCTATACTAATGCCTATAATGCAGTTCGTATTGTAGTCTATAACGTAGTCAATAATGCAATCTGTACTCAAGCCTTTTAACGTAGTCTATAATATTGTCTATATTGTAGCCTATATCCTAGCATAACATACGCTTTAGCTTATAACGTAGTCTAGCTTATAGCACAGTATAGTCCATAGCGTACTCTAACCTTTATTTTATTAGTTGTGGTTACTACGTAGTCTCCAATCAAATCTATAGCAGTAGGTATATTAACAATTTTTTACTTTTTTATTTTTCTAAATTATTTTCCCAAATTTTCCATAACAATTAAAGCAAATATTTTCCCTATTTAACCTACAAAATATGGTGTTAATCCAGTGTAAATAATAATGTTATCATTACAACAAACAATTAAATGTGTGGAAACCTTTTTTAATCCTTTCAATAAACATTTTCTAAATTAAAATACACTAAAAGGAGCAAAAACTACAACAAAATGTAATAACAAACGGATGCCTGCAGTAAATGAACAAATTTCACACCTTTTTTATGAAAAATAATGTTTTGTTGATGATAATGACGATAATAATGAAGTTGATAGTTGTGGTGGTAGTGGGTGCTGATGTGTTGTATGTGCATATTGATGTGATTTTTTTTGTGTTTCAGTTGTGATTTTATTTCAGGCGCCTTGTATATCCCTGTAAAGTCGTCATCAAATGCAGCACACAGTACACAGCAGTTAATTGCACCTTTTTTTGTTTAACTTAAATTTAGGTTGTTGGAAATACAAAAAACATACAAAACAAATACATATAAACTCACATATTTATAAAAATTTACAATCTTATCTTGAGAGGTACACAGTTGTATAGTTGTAATGATGATGGTGGTGATGGTAGTAGTGGTGAGGAGGATTACAAATACATACATTTTCACATATTTATAGTAAGTGTGCCTAAGCATTACAACTACTTAATTTTTGTTTCTATTTTGTTTTTATTTTATTACACACACACACACATCTTTTCATACATATTCAGAATGTATTTATATTGGGCTTGTTGTAATGTTTTTGGTTTTTGCTTTTCCTATTATGACTAAAACCCAGGAGTTTTATAGTCATTTAATTCAAACTACTACTTTTTGGCTAGAAACTGTATTTCACTGGGAGGTTTGATTGATTGACCTATTCAGATCGGTTCATGTGATGGTAAGGATCCTGTAAATAATGACCAGAGTCTGGGTCATAATCTTGCACTATAACAACGTCTGAAATCTATAACGTAGCCAATATTCTAAAATATAGTATATTTCGTAGTTTATTACACTAGACTAGATCGTATGGACACTCTCGTATAAAACGTAGTTTTTACTCCAGCCTACAGCGTAGTCTATAGTTTAGCAGATAACGTAGTCTACATTGTAGCCATAACGTAGTTTTTATTCTAGCCTATAGCGTAGGTTATACGTCAGCTAATAATGTATACTATATTATAGTATAAAGTGTAGTTTAAATTAAAGCCAAGGCGTGGTCATAATACCTTAGTCTGTACACTAGCATATAACGAAGTCTAGTTTATAACGTAGTTCATACTCTAGCCTACAGAGTGAACTATACTCTAACCTATAGCTTAGTCTGTATTCTAGCCATTAGCATAGTCTAAAACTCAGTTTATATCCTATCTTACAGCGTAATATGTACTCTAGCATGCAAGTGCTCTATAGCTCATAACGTATTCTGGCCTATAAGCTAAACTAGCCTTAAACGTTGTCTAGCTTAAAACGTCTAGCCTAAAACTTAGTCTATTTTATAACGTCTAGAATGTTATAATGTTTAGCTTATAGCGTAGTCTATGCTCACGCTTTAGTATTTTATTTTAGAGTCTATACTGTAGCGTTACGTTGTCTAATTTGAAGTCTATATTGTGTTCTATATTGAGTAGACTATTTTATTTATTACAATTTGGACCAGTTTTTTGACGCGAAATCCATATGCTACCATTATCAAAATTATCAAATTTTCTGCTTTGTATATTCCGGATTCCGGTTTATGCTTCATTCAAATGCAATAGCTTATCCCATTCGTTAAAGTTCGATGTTGTCCTTTTTAGAACGCTTTAAAAATAAATCGATTTATATTACCAAATGCTAAATTGGACCAAAATATTCTTATATAAAAAAATATTTCTTATAAAAAGTGGTATCCTTTTTACTCCTTTCAGATAAAATTTTTAGAAGGATCATACTGTTGCTGAAAGTATTTCACTTAAATGCTTTCCTGCTTTAGTATTATAAACCAAATCAGGCAAAATATTTTGATATCGCTCTCTCTCTCTCTCTCTCTACTGAAAGGAGGAATTTTCTTTTACAAACATTCTTTGATATATAATCTGTTAAAAAGTTTCAGAACTGTGGGACCTTTTTAACACTTTTTGCACTGCTACATTTATTACAACAAATATGACTTATATTTTATTGTTGCAGTTGTTTTTTTTTATTATGTTTGTGTGTGTGTTCAACTTGTGTCAACAATTTAATGACGCTCATGGTTCATATGTTATGATTGTTAAAGGTAGAAGAAAACAACAACTAAATAACAATAAAACTAAAATAACACATATGGAAAAAAAGCAGAGGGTCACAAACTTTTTATTACCACAAAAAAAAATTTAATGAAATAAATAAAATTATTTCAAATTTAATTAATATTTTTTTCAAAAATTTAAAAGAAAACTTGTTTAACTTGAGGCCTTTATAATTATCTAGTTAAGAACCACTGCTTTATCGAACCTTAGCTTGGGTAATAGTTCGATTATTCATAACCATCATTATTTGTTCATTGATTTTCAGTTGAAAGCAAAAAAAAAGAAAAACTTTGAAACTTTTTGCTTTTTTGCTCTCTCTCTCAAAACAATCATGAGTTTTTTAAAAGAACGTTAAAAGAAGAGTCAAGACATCGTTTAAACAATTTTTTATTACACAGACAACAAAAAATCTATTACATGAGACGACAATCTCAAATTTAATATGAATCAAATGGTTGTTTAATGCAACCAAACACGAAAGACGACTTGAGTGCGATTTGTCACACTTGAGTTGCAGATCTTTTGACACAAACAAAAAAAAATCGGAAAAAAACCAGACAAAGTATTTAAGTAATAAAAAATCGAAAAAAATATAAAAAAGAAAAAACAAATGATTTTTTTAGAATTTTGTTCAAAAAGTTCTTTTTGTCTATAATTTGTGATGAAATATTTCTTCTTAACTTTGTTTATACGTTAAATTATGGAGTTTTTGTTAACAAATTTGTAAATGTGTTTCAATATTTATTTGTTTTTCCAATTATTGACTCTAAATAATATTGAGGGTATTTGGGAATGAATGAATGTTAAAAGTTTCGGTTTTCGTTTGAAGTTTTTGGAGGTTTAAAAACAATTAATTAAGGAATATTGTTTTCAAGTCTTTGTTGACTGTTTTAAAAGGGGAAATGAAGCACTTGACATTTGGAATAAAAATGATGGATTTTTAACACCTGGAAGTCTTAAAAATAAATATAAATATATATTTTTTGAAAGCTTAAACAGTTCTTATATTAAAAGAAATGTCATTACAAATGTTTTCTTTTGGAATATGGATATTGAACATAGAATGACAGAACTACTGTTAAGTGTTTGTCATTGAAAGTAGATCAGATCGGTCGGTAAATATCAAATAGTTAACATTTAAATACTTACATGCCTTTAAACTTAACCAGGGATTAGATTTATTACCTGAAAGAGAGAAAAAAATAAGTTCAATTTTGAATAAAGTCAAATCGACATCAATTTAAGTTTTTAATAAAAAAGTTTTTAATTTCAATATAATAAAGTTTATTTAAACAATTTCAAATATTTCTTAGTTAAACTTGATTTAATAGTTAATTAGTTTAAGCCACAAACATTTTGTAGACAAACTGGATCATTGTCTCCAGTTAGAACTAAATCATGTAATATTGCCAATTTTGGTTTAAGTTTAGTTTAATCTTAAAAACTTTAGTTAAGTTTAATTCCACACTGGGTTTGCTTCTTAGTTAAATACAGTTTAACAGAACAGTTAATTTAAATTAGCTACATTTAACAGTTGAAACTGCAGAATTAATCATCTAAAATTTCAAATTTTAAATTAATGTTAAAACTATTGTTGTCCCAAAAATTAAACAGGATCTTATAGCTCCGGGTTTGTGGCTAAGATAATACAATTTTACTCAGAAGTCTCGTATTCAAATATGAAAAGAACAAAAAATTGCATTAAGAACAAAAAAATGATTAAGAAGTTAAAATGTAAGTAATATAAGTGATCACCATCTTTCTCTCTTTCTTTCTCTCTTAAGTGCTCTCAATTGTTTATTTACTGGAAAAATATGAGCCAATTTTTTTACTTCTAAGTTAAACTTAGTTTAACATTTTGTTAATTTTACGAAATTAACACTGGAATTATATTCCAACATTTCACGGATGCAAAATTTTCAGTTCAACTAAAGTTTAGAATCATTGCAAATTTAAGTTCAAAGTTCATATTTAAAAATTAAACAGTTTGTCATGTTTAAAACTATATCCTCTCTCTACTCTCTCTTTTTGGGTTTGTGACTCAGATAATTAAATAGCTAAGCTAGTCTTCTTTTTAAATATAAACCTCAGCAGTAAGAGTAGAAAATTCTTAACACAAGTTATGACATAAGAAAACGAACTTTTGTCTATCTCTCTCTCTCTCTCTCTCTCTCTCTAAGTTTGTGTGTAAGTAAATTTCACAGTTTAACCAGTGATCCTTCCAAATATGAGCAGCATCATATTAACAGTAACAGCAAACGATTATAAATATAAGCTAACATACAATTCTTTTATTTAATAGCCATTTTAATTTTCTTTCTCTCTATCTCCCTCTCAGAGTGTGTGTTTAAGTTAATTGAGCAGTAAAAATAATCTTTTCATATATGAACAGAAAGAAAAGAAACAGTATATATCAGTTAAGAGGTATGTAATATAAACAATCGGCATCCTAATAACAAGCTCTTTCATTCATTTTCTCTATGAGTTAAGTTACAAGAACTCTCTCTTCTCTCCCTTTCTGCGTCTCTCTTGGGGTTTGCAACTAAGTTTACAAAAAGCTTAAGAAAAAATGATTAAATATTTAAAATATAAAACAGTTTTTTTCTCAATAAGTTTGTTATTGTCTTTTAATGATTTGGTGAAGAACGTTTATTTAGTGGGTCCTGATGCCGGCAATTGGATCTCCAAAGTAGGTCACATCCCTAAAAGTTTTTTTGAAATAAGTGAATAGCAAATTTCACCATGTCTTTAAATAATATTTAATAATTTTATAGCTGTTGAACATATATTAATAAAATGGTTCACAGTTATTTCTAAACTATTTATAGTCTTAGTTTCTAGTTCCTCCCGGGGCCGAGTGGACCTGATACCTCGTATGTAACGTCGGATGCGACCAATATCGTCCATACTAAACTTATTTTGGTAGAGAATTATAAGAATTAAATCAATCGGAAAACACCCCAAGAATATCCGTGTAAAATTTCGTAAAAAAATATTCAATAGTTTTAAAGTTACAGAATTATTTCCAAAAAAAGAAGCGTTTTGGAACCACTGTGCGGCACAGGGGAGGAAATATTTTATGATTAATTTATTAAAATAAATTTATGTGATCACTCAAGTAATTTTAAAAATCATTTTAATGAAATCCTTCACTTTCTAAATATTTTTTTTATTAAAAAAATAATAAAAAATAGAAAATATTACGTAATTTTATTATAAACTATTTATTAAATAAAAATGAAGCTTAAATCATCTTATTTGTTACATTAACAAATAAAATAAATATTTTCTTTTGACAAAATATTTTTATAAAAAATAATTGAAATATTTTTTTCAAAAAAAGTTTTATTTGTTATTAACAAATTATTTTTATAAAAATAAACATATGTTTTTTTATAATTAAATAGTAAAATTTTTATTAAAATTTCCTTTAAATACAATAAATATCATAAATCATTAATTAAAGTACTTTTTAAATATTTATAGCTTTTTCTCTTTAATAATAAACAAAATATTTGCTAAAGAGCCTTAACTAATGTGAACATGAAAAAAACACTTAAATAAAATTCCATTAATTTAACAATTAATTGGGAGGAATATTTTTATGTTATAAGCATAACTAAAAATATATTTATAATAATAAAATTTTATTACATAAAAAAACGACGATAAATTTATAATTGGATCTTTGGAAACTGTTGCCGTTAACATTAATGGAATTAAATGTGTGAAAGAAAACATTAAATTAAAGCATAAATTTTATTAAAAAAACAGTGGTTTCTCTTTAAAAAAGTGTATTTTAATAAATTGAACTGTTTTGCCATAATTAAAGTCTTTTTGAAAGAAGAGCTGTAAGAAATTAATAATTATTGATAAATAAAAAAATTTATTAAACAGAGTTTTAAAAGAGAACTTTTTTTTGAAATTTTGAAAGATAACGTTAAAAGAAGAAAAAGTACTTTTGCAAAAAGTACCAAAATTCCTAAAAGTACCAAAATTCCAAAAAATAAAAAATTCCAAATTCGAGTTCATAGTTAAAGCAATTTCTCTTTGGAATATTTACTATAAAAGACAGACGAAAAGATAGACTTTACTGTTCTCAATAGATACGAAAAAGTACAATATTCGAAAAAGTACCAATTTTTAAAATTATTAAGAAAAAATGCGTTTTTTAACTTTTCTTCGAAAATTTTGTTCAAAAGACAAATGAAATTATTTTCATTGCAGAATAATAATCTTATTAAAAAAAGGATAGACTTTATTCATAAGAAAAATACTACTGCCAAAAGTACCAATATTCTAAAAAGTAACAATTTTTCGAGTTCAGAAAGTAATTTAGCACAATATAATTTTACAAAAATGTCTCTTTGTAAAATATACATAAGAATACACATTAATATCCCAGTTTTAAAAGAAAAAAGTACTTCTCCAAAAAGTACCAATTCTCCAAAAAAGTACCAATTTGTTAAATTCCTGATAATATTTAAATTAAGAAATGTTTTCACAAACTTCTCTTTTTAAAATATACTAAAAAAAACGAAAGGACAGACTTTACTCTTGAACTTCTCTCTTGAAAAGAAAATAGTACTTCTCCAAATAGTACCAATATTCCAAATTCTAAAAAAAAATATTTTTTTTAATCCCTCTTTGGAAAATTTACTTCAAAAGTCAGACTTTAGGACAGACTTTACAACCCCTACGTGAAGAAAAGTTTAAAATTCGAGATTAAATTTCATTCCTAAGTTTATGATTGTTATCGAAACAAGTCCCGATATATTTTCAAGTATTTAAAAAAAAATACTTAAAAGAAAAGCCTTCTTTCAGACAAAATTAATGATCTCTAATTAAAAAAAATTAAAGAAAATTCACTCAAAAATTTCTTTAATTAAATATGCAGATGGACAGACTGATGGATGGACAGACATGATAATTTCAATTTGAAAAGATATATAAACAAAATTCTTTTATTTTATATATCCTTATTTTAAATAGTATAGTTCCACATTTAATATTAAGTAAAATTCAAATATTTCTCATATTTGCGTACATATTTGTGAAAACACTTTAAATCTTAGGCTTAAGAGAACCTTTCACTTATTACAAAAGACAGACGGAAGGACGGACACAATCAATTCCATTTGGTGAGAAAAAATACATATGTCTCTTTAGTTTTAAGATTAGTGTTAAAAGACTAAAATTATCCAAAAAATAAACCCAGTTCAAACATTTACAACAATTTCGATATTTTCCCAAAACGTCTAAAATTTTTATTAATAAACGTATTTAATATTACTTTTACAAAAGATAGACGGAAGGACAGACAGAATTAATTTCATTTGGTGTTAAACAGTAATAAGATCTTTTTAGTTTTAAAATCTTTGATCAAGATACTAAGATTTTCAATTAAATTTAAAATTCAATTCAAACATTTTCCACAATTTTAGACATATTTCTAAAACGTCTAAAATATGTTAATCAATAAACAACGTTTCGTAATATTTTTACAAAAGACAGACAGAAGGACGGACATAATTATTTCCATTTGGTGGGACAAATTGACCAAACTTTTATAGTTTCATTATGAATATTTAAAATGGTAATACTTAAGGATTTAATTGAAATTTCTATATAAATATTTATCGCAATTTCAGGCACAATTCCGAAATGCCTTATAATTATACGAACGTTATTTTTAAATTTTTCTTGCAAAGGCAGACGGAAGGACGGACATGTTTATTTTTATTTAATTGAAAAACTTTATCAAAATCTTGCAGTTTTATTATCTATAATCGAAATAACAAAATTCTGTTCAATATAAAAAAGAGAATTCACAAACTTCTTAAAAAATTATATAATTAGTCAAGAACATTAAAAATACTGATTCAGGGACATTCCAATACTAATACTATTCGAGAGTTTTAAAGACAGACGGAAGGACGGACATGTTTATTTTGATTTGACAGGATCGAATTAAAGGATTTTTTAGTCTTTAAATCAGTGTTTGATTAAATAAAGTTTGAATCACAATTTAATGCAAATTTCAGAAATTCCTTAAGAAATTTCTTTACTTAAAAAAATTCTTTCTGCAAAACACTGACTTAGATAAATCATACTTCAAAATTTGTATTCAAAGCAAAAAAAGTTGAAATAGAACGCAAAAATTTCTCCTTTCCTAGTTCCACCATTATGATTTCATTCTTCTAAAGTTTTCAATGCAAACAAAAACAAATAATTTTATCTCTTTTTCCAAACTTTTTCCTTCTCTATTTTGTTTTCTACAATTTTATTATAGGGAATTACTGTTAACACTCGCTTTTTTGTTATTGTTTACTTTAATAAAATTGAATGACAATTATTGTTGTTGTGGTTAACTCTTCTAAGAAGGGAAAGGGTGATAGCCAAATGACATTGACGCCAAAAAGAGTTGAAGTTTATTTCATTCATTTATTATAACAGAGTTACAAGTGGGACATATTTAAACAATAAAATAATAAAGACAAAATAATATTGAATTATATATATATATATATATATGGCTATAACGAATCTTAAGTACCCTTCGTCTAACTAAATCAGTTAAGGTTTTGTAAGAGACAACTTAAAATCTGGAGAAAATGTCTTTAAGTTAGGATGACAAAACTAAATCGGATCAGAATGTTATAAAGTCTTAGAATACAAATCAAGTAGTATCAAACTAACAACTGATGTTCGATCGGATGGACTCGTATAGCCCTACTGAGTAAAATATAATATCAAGTAAAATTTTATCAACTATGAACGATTCTAAAGAACAAGAGCTAGCGGACGGAAGGACAGACAAGTTGACATCGCAAAATCGAATCAGAATTTGATAAAGTCTAAGAAAATATATTCCCCAAACGGTTTAAAATATTTTGAATGTGCATATGGATTAATAAGCTTAATATATTATCAATTCACAAGATATTGGAAAAATATCATTAAGTTTCAATATTTCTTAAGAACGACAGCAAGCGGACGGAAGGACGGACAACTTAACATAAATAAATCAAGTCAGAATTTAACATAGATCAAAAATATACATTCGTTATGGGATGTTGTTTATTTTGGATGTTATTTACAGAATGACGAACTTTATATATTAAACCTGGAATCTGGAAAATATCTTTAAAATCGAATTATTCTTTAAATAGCGTAGCGAGTAGACAGATGGACAGACAAGCTAACAAAGCTGAATCGTGACAGAATTTAATATGAATTAAAAATATATAGTTTTTAAGGGGTCTTAAAAGTTTTGAATATCACATATGCAAAGAAAAATTTAATATATCATTATTCACCAAGTATCTGGGAATATATCATTTAATTCGAATTATTATTTAAAATGACAGCGGACTGACAGAAGGACAGACAAGCTGAAATATCAAAATCGAGTCAGAATTTAATAAGGTCCTAGAATATATATTTTTTATGGTCTCTTATAAGTTTAGATGTCTGTACAGGATGACAAAGTTAATATATCACTATTTACCAAGAATCTGGAAAAATATCTCTTTAGAAAGAGAGCAAACGAAAGGACAAACTGGAAAACTTAACTAAATCGTGTCGGAAATAGATACGGACTAGGAACATATATTCTCTAAGGGGACTAAATTTTTCAGGTGCAACTTATGGCATAACAAACTTAATATACCATCGTTTTTCAATTGCATTTGTAAAGGGCATAATAATGACTAAAAATATAACTCCGACTATAACTATTTGGCAATCGATTAAATTTATAAAAAAATACCAACAACAACATAAATAATTGACAAGCCAGACATTAAAAATGAAGAAGAAGAAAAACAAAAATAATGTTTGTTGTTTGTAACATTTGACAATTTACAGAACTTTGAAAAAAAAAAAAAAAGCAAAATGGAAAAAAATTCCATGTAGTTGGGGGGGGTATCCCAGACATGATAATAAAAATATGGACAACAATGTTGTTGTTGTACAAATATTGTTATATGGCAGCCAGTTGTCATGTTTAAGGGCGTCGTGTATATATAAAAATATTTCAACAACATGCAGCGTTTTTTGGCCGCCCTCTCTCTATCCACGTATTTGTTTTTAATTTTATTATGAAAAAGTAACGATTAAATTGAATGTCAATATTGCATGATATTTGTCCATTTTTTTTTTTTTTTCGAAAATAAATTTTACTTTTTTACGATTTTTTTTAAAATTAAAATTATTTTTATTTATTCTATTGGGCACAATGCCCAAAATTCTAAAAAGCTCTAAAAACCCACAATTTATGTTAAAATGTTCTTTTTTCTGTCATTATTTTTTGTTGTGCGCTTTCAAAATACTGACCTACAACACTAAGATTTTTGGTGATTTTTGTTACGTTTCGATTTTTGCTTTGCTTTTTCAAAATTTTAAATTTTCTATTTATTATAATTTATCTTGTCATACATAAATAAATGAGGATTTACGTGATGATTATTTACAGAATTTTTGACAAATTTTTCTTAATTTCACACAAAAAAAAAGAAAATTAAAATTGAAATAAATTCTAACGTTTTGAAGAAATTATGAATCATTCTATAATGTTTTTTTTATTTTTTCGAGCGATTTTAAGAATTAGAACTGAAATCATCATTTTTATTTTATTTAACATGAGTGTTTTTTTTTTAATTGAAGAAAGAGGGGGGTTGGTAAAATACTTGGACATATGAGAAAACATGTGTAATTAAAAATATTTTCCAAAGAATTGATAAAAAGTTTTCAAAACGGAAATTGAATTGAAAAAAAATCAGAAGAAAAATTAAATAAAAATCCCTAAAGGTATAAATTTTGAACCCACTTCGATCGCAAATCTTCAAGAACACCAAACGCCCTCTTTGCAAATATTTTTAACTTAATTTCAAAATTCAGACAGATGGATGGACATTTCCTTTTAGATAAAATCATAAATTTTAAAAACTTGCAATATAAATATCAAAATAGCATATAACAACAATTAAGCCAATAAAACCAATTACTGACTCACTGCTGACATGTCCTCAAATCCCTCAAAAATCTTCAGCAAACCAAATCTTTCTTGACAAATTTTTATCAAAGACAGACAGAAGGACAGACACAATTTTGTTAAAAAATGAAAGTTTCACTTGAATATTTAAGATTTTGAAATAAATATTAAAACTATTAAGATATCCATGAGTTACTTATTTATTACAATTGCTGACACTATGGTGACATGTCATCAAAACTTAGAACAAAAAATTTAAAAAAACTTTTTATCAAAGACAGACAGAAGGACAGACATTTTATTGTCAATAATTTTAAATTTATCTAAATTTTTAAACATTTGAAAAAAATTCTAAGAACCAGTAAAATATTATCATTTAAATATTTATCACAAGTGGGTGAAATAGTGCGGACATGTCATTAATTCTTTCAAATGAATCATATAAAACAAAAGTTTTTAGACAAAAATTTTTTAACAAAGACAGACGGAAGGACGAACATTATTGTGAATAATTTCATATTTAGACATTTTTTTTTTTTTTTTAATATTCAAAATAAACTATTAACTTAAATATTTAAAACATTGGCGGACATAGTGCTGACATGTCGTCAAATGCTTAAAAAACAACTTTTATAAAAAAATCTTTATCACAATTTTTCATCAAAGACAGACGGAGGGAGGGACATGATAATTACATTAATTTCAAATCTGCTATATTTTTTAAATATTCGCAATAAACTCTCTCAAAATCAGTAAAATATTATGATTTTAACAGTTTACTCAGTAACTGACATAATGCTGACATGTCACAAAGAAAATGTCAAAATCAATATTTTTGGAAAATAATTCTGTAAACTTTGAACTGTTAAGATAACTTAATGAAATTTCACTTGTTTAGAGTTGTGGTGTTTGTGAATTGATTTGGAGAAATACAAGCCCCTAATTGTTGAAGGGCGTAGTCTGTGACCCTCTTTATTTGGCCACCTGGGATATGTTGATTTTTTAAAGATTAGAAATAGTCATAAATTTTATATAGTCCTTATAAATCTCTTTAAAATTACGCTTGCATATGTCAGTTATCCCTCGTTCGAGGATAAATCCACCTATATCATAGTGAAATTTAAAAAAAATAACCTTATTTGATTCGTTTTTATTAAACTTTAAATATAAATTTGATTTTTCAAAAACACGTCAAAAATTCGAAATTTTATATTCTTTATAAATTTTTGAAAACAAATGACAATTTTTTTAATTTTTCTTTAAATATTGTGAATCTCCAAGTTCTAAAGTTTTCATAGATACCAAATACTTGTGTAAGAAATTTATGCCTTGAATAAAAATTCAACCTAAACTGGGCTTCTTCTAGATAAATTTTGCTATTTTCCATACCAAATAAGGATAAGAAATTATTTCGACATAAATATCTCTGAAAGTATAAAAGAAAATCTACTTATGTAAGAATTCTTTTATAGGGATTTGAAAGGTCAAACTTTAGACAAAATTTCCTTTTTCTCAATTCATAAACGAATTTTTAGAAAATTTTCAAAAAAATTAACAGCCAATTCCCCGAGGTGACTAACTTTAGAGGGTCACCGATTATGCTTCTGACCAGATAAGAGTCTGTACTCTTTTAAATCATTTCGAAAACCACTCAGCTCAAGTTATGTGAAATTTCATTATGAAATCTCTAACGGTTTAGAATTTAGTTTTAGAATTATTTCCCAAAAAACTCGATTTCGACACACAGTGAGATGGAAAAACATGCATATTTACAAGGTTTTGTTAAGTTTTTTTTTTTAACTTGAAAATATTTTTTACTTTGGTTTAAAAGCTCTTATAACTGATTCATTTAAATAAATATAACATTTCAATAAATTTTAAAACTTCTTTTTTCTTGTCCTTGTTCTGAATATGAAAAATAAACGTTAAATAAAAAAAACTTTTTTAACACTTTTTTCTGCTTCTTCTTGCCCTAAACTATTAACGGTGAAAAAACCGTTTGCCAAAATGTTTACTTTCCAGCACAAAACATCGATAACAATAAATTTGAGGTTTTTTTTACTTCAAATCCTTGTAAACGCGAAATATTGCATGTCATACTTTATTACAGTCTAAATATTAAAAAAAACAAAAACACAAAATGAATAATTTAACAAAAAAAACCTACAAAAACAACAAAATACTTATATGACTCTAGAAATTTTATGAGTCACATATTGAAAATAACATTTTATAACATTTTGACTAATAATAAAGTAGAACCTATGACACCATTTGCTATTACTAACGAAAAAAAGCTCCCAACTCCTGCTTAAGTTTGCCAGTTTTTATACCCTCCACCACACCACAAGTGGTGAAGAGGGTATATTAGCTTGGTCATTCCGTGTGTAACATTAAGAAAGAATCATATGAGATCCCATATTGTATATAAAGTCTAACATCAAAATCTGAATCGTTTAAGCTGTGTCCATCTGTCCGTCTGTGTGTTATTGGCATGCTAACATCCACAAAAATTTACAGAGTTCAATGAAGTTTTGCTTTTGTAGTTCTTATAGTCCTGAGAAGTTTCCTATTAAAAATCAGCAAAATCGGTTCAGTATTTTAAAAAATATACATCGATACTAGAGACAACCTCTAAGTTCTATCGAAGAAGTTTCGTAAGATTGTTAATTATAAGTCGATAAGTTAGAATGATATTTTGCCATGAACTTCATTACCATTCCAAAAATCGGTTCAAAAGAAAAAATTAAAGCCAAAAATATAATTATGACTCATTTCTGTGTTACTTTTAAGAAAAACCTTAATAGAATGTATACGTTTGTGAGTATATATGTACGAAACATAATGTATGTACTTCACATAAACTTATGATGGAGGGTATTTACGATTCGGCTTTTGCCTAATATAGCATTCTTTTTTTCCTCAGTTTAACCCAAAATGTTGGCAAAAATAATTATAAACTTCTTTTTTATGAGTTTAACAACACCGAGTCACAACAGATATGATTACTAGAAAATAAAGACAGACAGACAGACAGACAGACAGACAGAGAGACAGTCATTCATTTTATATTTATATATCTGTATTGTACTCTTTTTTGTTGTTCTTTTTTCATACAGAAAAAAATAGTTGAATAAAACAACTGCTGTATTGACGGTTACTATGACGAATTTGTTGCAGAAATAATAAATTAAAAAAATGGAAATAAATTTAGAAAATGAAATAGAATATGTTATAATGAGAAAAGAACTTTAATGTAAATTAGTGTAGTCTTAGGACTTTAGGGAGGAATAGATATGAGAATGCTAGAGGTGCCATAAACTTATCTTAACACCAAAATAAAAAATAATAATACAAAAAAAGAGTAATTAAAAAAGCTTTCGCTAAATAATTTAAGCTTTAAGCTTATATAAAAAAGTTTGATTTAAAACAACAATTTAATCAATCTTGAAAAGCTCTTGATAATGATAAGAGTCACATTTTATGAAAATTTTGCCAGTTAACTTTATCTTAAAATTAATATAAAGAAAAGCTCATCTTTATTTTAAAAAAGCTTTGTGAAAAAATTCTTAATGCAAGCATATTTCCTCCCTCTGATCTTTAATTGACTAAAAACATAAGTTAATTTCTAAAAGCTTTTTTAAATAATTTCACAAAAGCTTTAATTTATCTCCAATTTATTAATATTAAATTTAAACTGAATAAAAAAGCTTAGTTTTTTAAATACAAAAAAAGATTAACTTTTTCATTAATTCCAAATTTCAATAAAAATTATACAATAAAGATTAACTTAAATTCTCTGAAAAGCTTCTAGTAAACCCTTGTTAATAACATCTCTAAGCTTTTATTATAACTTTTTTTATTATAATGTTAAAAAGTTTAATTTTCCGGGAAACTTTTGTTATTATTACCTTATTATAAAAAGCTTAATAAAAGCTTAAAATTCTTCTAAATTCAAAAGCTCCTATAACTTACTCTTCATTAATTTCCCAAAAAGCTTAAAATATAAATAACTCAACAAAATTTTTTTTATATACTCCCGGTGTTATCTAGTCCGTAACATAAGTGAACAAATTTATAACTTAGTACCAAAACTTTAGAAAATATATAATTTAAAAACTTAATGTTAATTATATTTTATATCAGAAAAGCATTTATTATTACTTTAATACGAAAAGCTCTCATAAGCTTAAAAAAATAATTAAATCCTAAAAGCTTTAACTAGTTACTGTATTGCAAATAAAATTTTTAATATAATTGGTGATGTTAAATATATTAATTAAGCTTTAATTATATAAAAGTTTTGCTATAAACTTAAAAAAATTTTAAAATATTTTGTATTTTATTGTAATTTAATTGAGCTTTAATTTATATCAAGTTATTTTAGTTTGAACTTTTATTATATATTATTTAATATTATCGCAGAAAGCTTTTTTAAAGCTTAACAATAAAAATAAATAACTTTTATTAATTAAACTTTTTTCAAGCTTTACAAAAGCAACATATATAACTTAATTTACAACAAGGTTTCTGAATCTAAATGTCAGAAATTTTATAAACTAAAAAAGCTTTAATTTGATTTTAATTCATTTCCAAGAAAGCTTTTTGTTTTCTAAACTAAATTCAGTTGTGATAATAATATTCATTTCAATGGGAAAATTGTAAAATTTAAAAGCTTTTTAAAAATCTTTTACAAACTTTGCTATTTTTTAAAATAAGAAAGTTGTTTTTAAGGCTGTTTTTATGGGAATTTTATAATTTTTTTTTAATTAATAATAAGCTTTTTAATATAGAAAAAAAGCTTTAATCATTATGTTTTTATATTCTCATTTAATATAGTTTTAATTAAATTAATATTGTACGAGAAAAGCATCATAACAATGACATTTTTATTATATTTATATTTGTTTTATTTCATAACAAAAATGTCTAATCTTAAAGCTTTTAAAAAAAATTTCTAATATTTCAGCTTAGAGAGAAAATTTCCTTTTTATCATTGGAACATTTTTTCATACCTTTTGATTAGAGAGATAAAGCTTTCTTTAAAAAAAGCTTTCTTTAAAAAAAACTTTCATAAGAAAAAGAAAAAAGCATCTTAAACAAAGAAATACCTTCCTTTACGAAAGCTTTTTCGTTATGATTATTTATGGGAAGTTTATAAATAATTAAAATATGATTTTTCATAATTTAAATATTTTTATCTTTAAATTTTAAAACAATAATTTTTTATTATTTTTTATTATTTGTAACAAAGAACTGTATTTTTTAAAGGGCGTTTCCATTATTATTATTTTTTAAATCCATATTTAATATTAAAATGATAAGAAATTGTCATAATAATTTGCTGGAAATTATATGAGTTTTTTTTTTTTTTTTTTTTTTGAACAGAGTGATAAAAATAAATCATATTTACAATAAAAATTATTAGAAATTAAAAGAACTGATATAAAAATAGCAGAAAAAACATAGATAAAAAATTAAATCAAAAAATATTGGTTTATTAAAAGCCACACTGAAACAAAAATGGTAGTAAATATAACGAAAAAGGGTGTCGAATTGAACAAAAGTAGGTTAAATATCAGCCTATGAAAGCTTTATTTATCATAACGAAAATTTTCATTAAATTTTTGTAAATTTTTCAAATTGACGAAAAATCGTAAATATGACAATTTAAATTCTTGATTAAAAATAACGGTAATTTGAGGAATTATTATTCAATTTGAATAATATATTATTCAAATTGACAAAAATAAATTTTTTATATTGATTAATATTATTCAATTTTAATAACATATTTAAGTTAAATTTTATGAAATTTTAGTAGAATTGAAGAAAGAATTACATTCAATTGTTGTAATAAATTAATACAAAAAATATTAGGGACCAAGAACCATACAAATCAAATATTGATTATAGAATGTCTTAAGAACTGTAACAGCGAGAATTTTAAAAATTTCGTACCAACGACTTCCTCAAGGAACTGTAAAATAGGATCAGGAAAGAAGTAGCCCCCAAACAAAGCAAATTTTGATTAACGAATCTATGGATCTACCACAGCGAGATTTTGATCCCAATTACATTTGAAATACACGTCGATTTGTGAAATTTCTTTCGAGATCAAGAACTAAGGAGAATTTTTGTGCAGCAAAGCGCACCGGATAAAAGCTAGTTTTAGATAACAGATAAATCTAGTCAATGTCAATAGGACGGTGGTAACTGTGTTATTTCTGATGAATAGTTACTTACATGTTTGCTAATCAGCTGATCTTCCATTTGCATTTCCAGGAATTTATTTTGCATAAAATCCTTTAATTTCAATCACATTAATTAAAATGTTCTATAAAATATTTTCCTCCTGTTACATTTTCTTTGTCATATTTCATTTAATATGACAAAGAAAATTTAAAAAATAGTTAAATTAACAAACATTTTATTCAAATTAACTTCATTTTAGGTTGTAGAATTGAATAAATTTGTGTATTAATTTAACTACGATGAGTCAGTGCCGTTTTTAATAAATAACTGTTGATGTAACAAATTAATCGTTAATTTTTTTTAACGAAATTTTATTCAATTTAACAGCTTTTACTAAAAATTCTTTTTGATTAAATTTTTTGTATATTTGAAGAAAATTCTTCAATTTAAAGAAAAATTATGTTAATTAGAATAAAAATCTGTTACATTGAACACCATTTTTTCGTTAAATTATATTAACGCGAAAAATTTGCGTTAATATTACCAATGACATTTGATTCAGTGGACAATTTTATTTAAAATTTTTTAAATTTTTTGCGCCCCCTAAGGGGTTAAAACTATTCAGCTTAATATTTCTTCTATAATCAATAATTATTATTGTTATTTGCTAATTTCACAATGTTTTCTAAAGGAGTTTTTTATTGGAAATAATTCAGTAATTTTTCACATATTTAGAACTGAAGTGTTTTCGAATTTATTTGGGCAAATACAAACCCTTATCTGGTCAGAGGCGTAATCGGTGACCCTCCAAAGTTGACTACTTTGGTTATATAGATTTTTTTTTAAATTCATATATGAATTAAGGCAAAAGAAATTTGATATATAGACAGACCTGGGAAATTTTTTAAAATTCATAAATATGCCAGATTCCCTATAAAATTATAAATTATATTGCTGAAGGAACCATAAAAATATACGAATCCTTTAAAAGGTTATATTAATTAAAAGTTGAAACTTTGAAAATTATAAGATTTTTTAAAGGTTTTTTTTTAAGGTGGCAATATTTTTTTGACAATTTTCAACAAAAATATTTGACTTTTTTTGTACAGATCTCAAATCCCAAAGGTGAAATCATTTTTAAATTATCCTTATTCTATAGCTATATATGTAGGGTAAACACCCAAAAAGTATTTTCTGCCGGACAACCTTTAAAATGACAGGGCGATCATTAAAGTGAAAAGAGTAGAAATTAAAACATAAGTTACACGGATTGAGATTTTGGTAATTTTGGTATTGAAAAGTGGGAATCTTTTTAATTCTCTGAAACAGGGACAAATAAATATACATCATATTGAAATTTTAAATAAATATTGTTATTCGCTTTAATTTTATTAAATTTTAAATATTAATTTTATTTTTCAAAAAATTGCAAAAATTCAAAATTTGAAATTTTTCGTAAATTTTTTGTCATCAAATGACATTCGATTTATTTTATCTTTATAAATTGAGAATCCCCAGGTAATAACGTTTTTAGAGATACCAAATGAATGAAGTTTATATCTTGTCTTAAAATTTAATCTAAACTAAGCATCCTGTAATGAAATTTTATGGCCATTTTTGGAGAGTTCCCGACTGCGTCCCTGACTAGATAGGGGTCTGTATTCCTCCAAATAAATTCGAAAATACTTTAGCTCTAATTTGTTCGAAAATAAAATCTTTCTGGAACCATTGTTTATTATTTATGTTCTACTCTACATAAGTTTTATTACAGAGATATCAAACACTTGTGTATGAAATTTATACTTTTGGTTAAAAATCCTACCGTAACAAGTCTGTCTCCAGTTAAATTTAATTAATTCATTTGTTTTAATTCATAAGTTAATTTTTTGACGAATTTTTAAGAAATCCACATAGCCGAGGTGGCCAACTTGGGGGTCATCGATTACTCCTCTGACCAGATAGCAGCTTGTACTCTTCCAAGTCAATTTGAATATGTCTCAGTTTTAACTACTGTGAAAAGTTATAAATTTATTGGGAACCACTGCTTAATATTTATGTATGTTTTTTTTTGTTCTGCTCTATCTAAGTTTTAATTTACATTATTTTTGCTTTACATTGTTATTGGAACAAAACGCTTAGAGACTTTGACGATCCAAACAATCAACAATTTATTTAAAAAAAAATCTATAAATCATTTTTAATTATTTGCCAGACACTTTATCTCTCTCATTAGTAAAATTGTAGTCAATATAGCAAAAAAAATAATAATATAAACAAACAAACAAAAAAATAATTAAAATGAAATCAATATTCAACTTTAAATCACTAATAAATAAGAACAATAACAAATGAGTGTAAAAGAAAAATTATAATTAATTTCCTTTAAAATCTCATTAAAATTAAATAATTTGTGGTTTTATGATTAGAGCTGTAATAGAGACGAATAAAAAGATAATAGAGCGAAATGAATTACAATCATTTTTCAAAACTAATTGAATGATAATAAAAATTAAAATTAAAAACAAAATTTTAAAGCAGATTTTTTTAAATGTTCTTAAAGTTAAAATAACTTTAATTTTCTGTTTAAAGCAAAAAATGACATCATTTAATCACTTACATCAAAAAAGCTTGTAATTCTGTAATGCGCAGTTACATTAATTTAATGTAATTTTTGTTTAACTTAAAAAGACATTAAGTATCTGTTAAGTTTAAAAAAAAATCTTTTAATTTTATTAGAACCTACGTCAATCACAGACAAATTTATTTAAAATATTGATTTATTTTTTTTTGCTTTAAATCCTCTTAAAATTGTTTGTTCTTATTTTTTCTTCTCTTGTTTCCACTTAAGCTTTTCCGTGATACACTTAAATAGGAAAAATCTAGACTAAATAGTATTTAAACAATTAAAAAAGTTTAAATTATTAAATATTTTTATTCTTAACAAAATTTGCATTATTTTAAAATAACAAATACCAGACATGATTTGCAGCCCCTTGCCACTCACATAGTTCATATACCTATATGGTTTGGGTTGAAGTCAGTAAGCATGAAGTAAATCGAAATAAATTTTTACCTTTTTTAACCCTGTTTTTTAGTCTTTTTAAATTAGCAAACTTAATATAGATTTGTTTAAAATATGTTTAAAACTAAACCAGCGCCCTCTGGATTTTTCCAGTTAAGCAGTTCCATTTGAAATGTATTAAAACTAAATTTTAAAAATCAAACTTTAATAGTTCTTAATAAATTTGTTTTGTATAGAACGTACATCTCCGTTGCATTTAGAGATATGGGATCACTTTGAAATTTGAAGACAAACGATCCAGGTTTAAGTTTTTTGGAAGTCTTTTCAGAGACATTATTTCAACAATAATAGGGAATATTAAAATAAACTATTTCGACTATTTTCAAGAATTTTCCATTGAAACCCAATTAGGATCTTGACCAATCTTCTGAACTATAATTCCTATTTCGAAGATGTCATTTCAGCAGATATAAAATTAAAAGCACAAATTTGTACACGAAAATATCAATTGATTTTAAATTGAAAATATCACATATGAAAATTCTCTTTTCAACTTATTCATTTCGGGTCAAATTTCCATTTAAATGGTGTTTCTCCTTCAGCATAGAAGCAATTAAAAAAATCCCGGATTACCATCACAATTATTGCCAGAGTTGAAAATACTTGACTCCTAGAAAAGACTTATGGTCAAAAGAATATGTGGTATTTTGAATTGTTGAAATTGGGTCTAATGAGCAGAACTGTACCGAGGACAAATGATCTATTTGAAAAGAGATTATTTGACCAGATCATAATTTTCCAATGTTAAAATGCTAAATCACAAGTTGTAAGACCGTTAAAAAATAACTTGAAAATCAGGGTAATGGAACAACATTGAGTTGTTCCACGATACTGAGGTCTTTATAAAGCAGCTCTAAGAAATTGTGGGCCAATTAATTTAGTAAAATAAGTTTTTTTTTTTGATTTCTAAAGAATTAAAGAATTATAATCATTACAATAACATTTATGTAGGAATTTATTCCACTTTAAGTAATTTTCCACAATAGACCTTATATGATAATTATGGAAATTTTGTGCCAGGCCTCGTAAAATTTTAAATAGAATTTTTTTTGTCTCATAAATGTAAATTACCAATATGACAGCAAAATTTCTTCAAGATTTATATCCCTCAAAGTAATTTTCAGAAAAGGTTCTATTATGGGAGCTCTAATTTATTGGGTCCATAATTAATTAATTATTATTAATCTTTCATTTGTTATATGGATGCAAAATAATAAACGATTTAAGTATTTGTTTTAAGCCACATAACGTTTTTTTCCATTTACGACTTCTATAAGCAGAAAACTGTCATTTCGGGAATACATTTGTATACGAACTATTTTCAATATGGGCCGATTAGCATTAATTTCAATAGCTCTTCGTATTTGGACTAAACTAATTATGTTAATGCGTCTTATTTTGTTGAGATATAACAAATTTAGATAAAAGAAGAAAAACTGAAAGTTATTTAAATGAAAAAAGTGTTTAGAAAACAGGTTCAGGGAATTCAGGAGTATATGGTTTAAGCGAGTACATCTTTAGCTTTCTTTTAATATTACATTTTTTTGAATCTCAAAAGTTCTATTTAACTGAACTTTCAATTTATGTTAAATACAATATTTAAGAAAAAATTTAATGAAACGAAGGGCGTATATATTACGGAGACCCAAGCCACCATTTTAGAAGAGAAAAATGTCACGTCCACAAACACAAATATTTTTAGCCAATTTTGCATTAAATTTATGGACATGATTTTTATTTAAAATGAATTATATTTTGTAGAATATCTCTTATACGCTATAAGAGTATATTTTTAACAGAGCGTTTCTTCTATTTTATAAGACTATATATTTTCTATAGGAATATAAGAATATATTATGTAGGGTATAAAAATATATTATGTAGAGTATCTCTTATAAGAAAATATAGTATACTTTCTACAGAAACTTTCTTCTAACTTATAAGAGTATTATTTCTATAGAGATCTCTTCTACAATATCTCTTATACGCAATTAGAATATATTTTTTATAGAACGCACCTTCTATTTTACAAGAGTATACTTTCTGTAAGAAATATTTTACATTTTCTATCAAAATCTCTTATACGTTATTGGAGTATATTTTCTATAGAAAATCTCTTTCAAATTAAAAATTTAGAAAAATCTCCTACAAATTATAAGAGTACATTTTGTTTGGCAAATCTCTTATACATTATAAAAGTGTATTTTCTATAGAAAATAATAAATTCAATCTTGCAAAATTTTAAACCTTTTTTTCCCATTTTTGCAATACTCTTGCAATTTGCATGTTTTCATTAGAGGGGTGTGGCAAATTCCATTCATTTACTAAAATTACAAAATCTCTGTCACATTAAAAAGAATTTCAATTTTTATTATTTTCCAATCTCTTTCAAAAAAATAATAAAAAAAAGAAAAGAAATTTCATTTGAATACAAATTATTCTTAAGCGATAAATCCCATTTCTCTATACAAAAGCAATTTAACTGTCTGGCAAATATATAGCTAAAACTGAGGAAGGGTCTTTTCAGCAATATTGCTGCAAATATTTGTAAATATTATAATATTCCCCCTTTTTTGAAAAAGGAGGTAAAAACACAATAAATGCAAGAGAATAAACAAAAACAAAGACAAAAATTTTAAATATAAAAAGAATTTTAAATTACCCACCTTTTAGGATGACAAAAAAGGAATTTATAGTTATTTTTTTCTAGTTTGATAAAAACATATTTTTTTCTTTGAACTAAAATTAAGGTAATTTATTTTCTTTTTAACAATTTTTTTTCAATTTAAATCATTTTTTCTTTATTTTTTATTAGTGCAGAAAATTTATTGAATTTTTGGTTGTATTAAATAAATAAAACAATAGATTTATGTCTCATTTAGCACCAGGAAACACAAAACACACGTACACACACACAAAGAAACACACGCACACGACCCAAACAAGAACTAGGAAGAGGACAACAACAATAACAACATCACAAAGACTAAAAGGAAATTCCGCAACCGTAATTGAGTTTAGTTTTACTCCACAGATACATTTGTATTTGATTGTTTGTATGTATGCGTTTGTTTATATGAAAAATAACGGGAACGTCAAAAAACTTAATAACATTATCGATAGTTAAACTGAGAGCAATAACGAGAACAAGAGAGAAAGAGAGTGAGAGATTAAAAATTAAATAACCGACCCGTATTTAAAAAAAACGTCTAAACCGCACAAAGGATTATAATAAACTCTAGTCTCGAGATAAAGACATAAAATAAATGACTAAAAAAGTGGAGAGTTATTTGTGGAAAAAAAGGAAAAACAGAAAAGTGAAAATATACTCCACTCACTCACACAAAAAGGATTTCACTCTACACGGAATTATAAGCAAAGAGGGTTCTTTTTCATCATGCCTTACAAACAAAACTCTACAAGGAAATGAAACATATACAAATTTTGACAGCTGTCAAACTGTGGAAGATTTTTCTTTTTCTTTAGTGCGCAGGTTCCAATTTTTGTTTTGTTTTTATTTAAATATTCCCCAAAAAACAGTTGATTTTTCTATGGAGAATTTTTTCTTTTTTCTTTATCATAAAATATCACATGTTTTTCTTTTCGTTGTTGTTGTTGTATTTTTGTTTCCAAAACATATGTACGTTTTATGAAGGTACTTTTGTACTTTTTATATCCCTCTGTTTACATTTATTAACGTGTATAATAAAAACAAAACAATTTGAATTGTTTTCATTTTTTTCTTGCAAATCCTTTTTCAAAAGAGGTGGGAGTGGGGGGTACAAAATATAATAAGAGGAGCTAAGAGAGAGATATTTAAAGGAATGCGTTCTTTTCAATAAAGTTGTATTGGTAGTACCACTGCTTCTTGGTAGAGCTTCTTGGTAGAGCACTTAAAAGTATTTCAATGGCCAAAATTTTCAGTTTGAAAAGCATCTTCTGATAGATGCTCCTATAACAGGTCATTTCTCAGGTACATATACACAAACATATGTCCAATCAGGAAGTGACCTATCGAATCTGAAAGGTCAAACAATCTATTATTTACCCGCTGAATACGGGGGCGTTTTACCTTTTCCAAAGAATTTCAGAAATACTTCAATCTCCCGATCGTAACAAAACTATCAAATTCTCACATAAAGTTGTGATATCCACTTATCTTTACTAAGTGCTGATTAATCAATTATATAAATGACCCTACACCCAGTGGTTTCAGTAAATAACAGTGACATAATTTTACTCATTCCTTGTCTAGGAACCCACTATTTCCATAGACCTCTACAGAACAAATCCGGCAAATCTTTTAGATCTTAGAACATTACACTTCAATTCTCTTATCCTAACAGGAATATCCACATGACACTCTCTCACCTTCGTTGTTGTTACCATGAAGGTTTAAAGTTGAGCCTAAAAAACGCTTTGACCATTTCTCTACAGTGTGAGCGATAAACACTGATATCTTAATCATCAATCATATCGGCTGAAACTATATTTTACTAAAAGATCAATTTAAGTTATATTGTCTTTCTACCAATAATGCCACGTCCATCACTGTCATTCTTAAGTTCGATTGAATATCTCCCTCAATGCAGACTTGTATCGAGAGAAAAGAAGAAATCGAGAAAAAAAATAGATCTCTAGACCAGTGGCCGCAAAGGAACGAAATTCTTCATTTTTTCACGTATTTCTATGCTCAAAAGTTTTTAAAAACTCATTCAGTCTGGCTTAAGCCGCCATTGAAAGTGGTGGTGTTATCGGATAATTTTTAAAACACACTGAAAGAAAAGTTCAGCGAGATATGGATGTATGATCTTCTAAATATTAATTTTATTTCAAGCTAGAATTAATGTTATTTTTGAAACAATGGTATTATTTCTTCAAATAAACTCATATTTTTTTCCTTTTCACCATGAAACAACATTTTTGTGATCGAATAAGTTAACATTTTTTTCTGTTGTACTTGAAGAGAAAATTATGAGAAAATTATGAGCAGTGAAAATTACTCTCTGTTGGCTGCTGCTCTATGCTAAAATTAGAGTGACTGCCAGACAAATGTTATTCAGAGAATTGTTGTACATCTTCTCTGTTACCCTCCACACTATAGGTAACAATTGGTCTGCTATAAGTCGGGTCCATTCAATCTATAATGAATGATTTTCAAACCATATCTTTTCCAAAAGTCCAGTTAATCTTATGTGTGTGGTTTGAAAGAACATCAAACTGTCTAGAGATCGTTTGGAAACACAGTAACATGCTCAAAAGTTTTGGGACCCATTTTTGCTAAAATATTTAGTCGATTTTGTTATCTCTATTTTTCATACCACATAATTTTGATTTACTATTGAATATGAGATCTTAATAATCCCCAAGAGAAATAAATATTATCCAATCGTAAGATTTCAAGATTTTAGAAAAATACAAAAGACATGAAATAGTGTGTTTTTCTATGACTGAATTTTTATTTATTTCAAAAGATATTGAAATGTAAGATATTCTCACCCATAAAACTTGGCCAATATTCGAATATTTCCCAAAAATTTACCTGAAAAGTGAAGAAAAAAATATTTTTAATTAATTATAAGTTTTTAAAATAAATTTTAGTCCGTTCTTAAGGTCCTTTGAACCAACTTCATTTTTTGTCAAATCGATGTTTTCTTTTCAATTTAATTATAACGATCTCATTCTTTAGTAGTTCTGTCATTCACATCAATTTTTTGTATATTTTTCTTTATTCTTCTTGTATTCATGTTTACTACTACCTCCCCTTTCCCTATAAATTTTTGGGGGAAGAAAAGAAAAAGTTAAAGTCTTTTTTTTACGACAAGTGTTTTTGGTATTTATAACATTAAAGTATTTTAAAATAATTCGGCAAGAAAGAAGGAAATTTTGAAATAATTTTTATTAAGTTTTCTTAATTCGTTTGTTCGACCGAAAAAATAATCGATTGAAACCCCCCAGTGCTCCAATATCTTTATAGAGATATATCTAAGGAAACTGGTTTCTTAGCTCTAAAGATAGTAATTTCGATGTTGACATCACTGTGTGTAAATTAAATTTAAAATCTTTCATTTGGAGATCACTTTAGGATCCGAGACCAATAAACAATCACTTAAGAATTGTCTTAAATTCAAGTTGTATCAAATCAAGCTTCCGATGGAAATCAGCACTGAAGAATTCAATAGTGATGCTTCGATTTGTAAATCGAAACCAAATTGATGTTATTTTAACCATTGTAAATCGATTATTATTTTTATTAATATTTCTGAACTGAAATCGCTTTTATGTCATAGTTTCCTAAGGCAGTCATCACTGAGTAATGGTTTCGGCCTAATTTTTTGTGACTGAATGGTAAAAATCGTTAAAAAAGAAATTCATTATTAAATATTTTTTTTTTGAATTCAATTAGTGCGATTCGGCCGAGACAAGTTCCAAAATTGTCACTTCCGAAGGAAATTGCCACTAAAGAATAAAGTTATAGCGATTTTCAGTCGAATCAAGTTCCTAAACAAATGGAAATATGTAAAAGAAATTGTGATAGAATCGTTATCATATCCAAACGAAACTCTAACTGAAGAACTGATGTCCAATTTCATTGTTGAGATAAAGTCCTAAATCGCCGATTCTTAAAAAATCATCACTGAAAAATAGTTTTTAATACAGTTGGAGCGATACAGCCGAGTCAAGTTTCTAAGGAAATTGTCAGTTACAAATGTTTTGAATTCGATTATGACTGAATCGTTATCGTTTCCAAAGGAAATTATTCCTGGGTCCACTCAAATTCTTCTACTGGGTTTGATTGAGTCAATTATTCCTGATTTTCTTCGGAAAATAATCACTGAAGAATAATTGCGAATTCATTTGTTTAAACTGAATCGAGGAATTTTTCTATATTTGGAAATCATAGGAAGAATGTAGCTTCTGTTCATATGCTGGAACCACATCGATCATGTTTATTATGAAATGTTTTAACGAAGTGATTCTATAACATGAAACCATTAAAATCTTTAATGAAAAGGTATCGATGGCATATGATAACCTCAAAATGCAATAATTTTGCTATAACGGTATTTGAACCCTAACAGATGACGGGAAAACGTGGCGATATATTCCTCTTAAATATCTCAAAAAAATTTATCTTAAAATCCTCTTAATGAGAACATAAAAACGACTACCGATAATAATAAAAAATATCTCATAAGAAAAACACTTGCACTCTCGAAAAAACATATTCGAACATAAAAACATAATCGAATCGAACACCCATAAACAGATTTTTGTTTTTTCTTTTTTCAAAATGCAATCTAATCGAACAAATAACAACAACAAGCCACAGAAAATAAAAACAACAATAACAATAACAGATACACGACATTGTACAACCAACAGCTTACAACAAACATAAAATGTTACAAAAGAACGCCTTCACACATTCTGTTCAATATGAAAAAAGAAACAACAACAACAACCACATAAAATACCAACAACATTTAGTCAACAACAAACGGTGTTGTATCTCTAACCATCATTATAATCAAAAAGCCGACTTAAAAAAAAAATTGTGAAAAAATATATTTTATAATAAAAAAGTGAAACAACAACAACAAAAACAACAACAAAATGATATAATAACTAGTTGCTAATATAAATGAAATTCGGATGAAAAAAAAGTATCTATGAGATACATACAAAAACTACGTCACAGTTTGAATGGTATTCGTTAGATTATTATCTGGATGTTTGAGTTCGTATGAGTTTGACTCTTTAAACACACACACACACACACATACACGCTTTAACTGTTACATATTCTTAATCAGCTGGTTATAGATTTTTTTTCGGTTGTATGTATGGTTATGTGAGTTATGGTTTGCTAAGAAATCGATAAGATACTTTCAACTGAAATAATAGCAACAACAATACCATACAATTTTAAACTAAGAGAGCAGTGAGAAAAACAACCAAAATAGTGTGACGACAAACTAGAAGCCGAAAAACCCGTGAAATGAGCAAAATTTTCAAAAAAAATATTTTCATATCTTTAAAAAAGACCTTTAATGCTCAACTACAAACAGTTTCAACATTTTAGATAAGATATGAGTAAATGATGAAAATGTCCCTTTAATTTTTGTTTTTTTTTTTATTCTTACGATTTAATATACTCAAGGTTCCCAAATAGATGTGTTTATTTTTTAAGATTTCTCTTTTGTGCGTTTTGGAGTTGAAACAACTTTAATACTTTTTTTGGAGTTATAAATAGCAGAAACACTTGTCATAAAAAGAATTCCAAAAAAAGAAGAAAATGAAAAATCGTTTGTTTCATTTGCCTCCATAAAAATGGGTGGGAGGGAGTTTGTGTAAACATGAACACGATAGAAAGCAATAAAAAACAGATATTGAAATTGTCGAAGCAGATGTGTTAAGGAATGAAAACATTTAAAAAAGTAGTACTGAAGAAAAATCAATAATAAATTTGAAAATGAATAAGAAAATACCAAAAGAAGAATGATATATAATTCAAGCTTTATCTCTATGCAACAGCAACAAGTGATCTAATGAGGGAACATGTTTATAAAATTAAAGTTTTAAAATTAAAATTATCTAATTGAAATTACCAAATTGGAGTTACCAATTTGAAGTTAACAAATTAGTATTAGCAAATTGGAATTACCAAATGTAATACAAGATTACCGATAACTGGAAAGTATTCTACTCCTAAATCAGTCCTCTTCTTGATATAATTAAAAAATTTATTCCAAATTTTTTATCATAAGACTGTTCCTTAATTGAACGCGATGGTTACTGCTTGACAATTAGGTCCTTAAAAAACCTTAAAAGGAAACATTTATAAAGTGTTCCATATCGGAGAGGATATGACCGATCTAAAATATTACCGGTCTTTGGGTCACGCCACTTGAAAATGCCGTATTTGAATCCAAACAAAGCCGTCACAATGTTATCAAAGGTATCACAAACAGCGCCACCAAGGATGCTTACTTCACACTTACACAGAAAACAACTGCTGATCTTTCATCAGCCTGAGTCTGGCGAACAATCATTCTACGTAATATCTTGCTTCTTCACTAAGAGAAAGACAAATGTATAGTAGTGTGAATGAGCACCACTGCTATAAATCTGAGGGGTACAAAATAGGGATTTCCTGACACTCTTCAATTTGAAGAGTGCACTCGCGATAAGGTAACTGTATAGTAGTATGAATCCGCACCACTGCAATAAATTTGAAAAATCCAATGAGAAAAGTTTGCTTGAGAATGACCCATGTCGTTTTCTCTCTTTCTCCAATGAGGTCTAAAGCTATTTATCAAATTTTGTTATTTTTTAATTAAGGCTGCTTTAGCCCTATAGTAAGATCATATTATCAATTTTCCTCTCTGCTTCTATGTTATGAAGTCAAAAAAGCGTTCACATTTAACAATTCCCGATCTGATTTCTAACTTCTTAAAACTCAGAGACAATAAGAACCAACCAGCATTCACTCTTAGTTGTCCCTACATTTGTTGCTCTTTTCTCTGAACTCTAAAACGCAAATGAGCTTAACTTGAATATTCGCTTTCTTATTTCTGGATTCGCTGATTTCATAATAGACCTGAAACTCTCTTCGTTGCTAACGAAAATAATAAAAATCATAAATTTCACTTTTTAGGTATGAAATTTTGTGTCGTTAAAAAAAAGTGATTTAAACTTAACCTTGAACTGACCACTTTAATTGGAAGGTTTTTTTATTTGGAAGTTCAAAATTTTTAATGCCTTTTTTTGTTTGTAACTTAATAATATTTATTTAAATAACAAAAAATAAAACAATAAAAATAATTTTTAACAATTTTTTATAAACAATTTAAAGCTTCAAACCCACACAGAAATTGTTTGTTTTGAAAACAAAATGTTTAACTGAGACAACATCGAACTTGTTGGAAGAACTGAATTAAAAAGAAAATAATAAAATAAAATGTTTGGGAAAGAAATAAATTAAATGTTTTTATTAAATCGTTTTTAAATAAGAAATTAAAAAAATATTTTCAAATTAAAATAAATTTTAATTTTTTTGAAAAATATTTAAATTTTTTTAAATTTTAAACAGGGAAGGCACCCTCAATACCACATATTCTTATACACTCCACCACCACACGAGGTAAAGACGGTATATTTACTTTGTTATTCAATGTGTAACGCTAAGAAGAAATCATCTCAGACCCCATAAAAAACCAGATTCGATTAACTACTTCTATCTGTCTGTCTACTGTTGGCCCACTCACATCCACAATAATTGACAGAGCTCAATTACATTAGGCCTGATTATGTGTTATAATCCTGAGAAGGTTATTTATTTAAAACCAGTAAAAGCAGGTCATTATATTAAAAGATATAGACCGATATCTGAGGCAACCTCTTAATTCAAGGGGAAGAACTTTCGAAAAATTGTCAATTATAAATTGACAAATTTGAATAAAATGTTGCCACATCATAGAGAGATATACGAACTTCATTACCGTTCCAAGAATTATCAAAATCGGTTCAGATGAAATAAAGTTATAGCCAAAAACATAACTCATTTTATGACTCATTAAGTGTTCCCATGTTTTACTTAAGAAAAACATTTATATATTGTATATGTCTGTGAGTGTGTATGTATGAAACATAACGTACATACTTCATACGCATATATGTACAGCAAAATTAATTAATTAACAAAATTTTATTTAAATCAAAAATTAAATCGAAAGTTTATTGACTTCAAATTCAAAATATTTATTTTTAACCATAATTCCTAAAAAAGTTACTCAATAGTTATAATAAATATCGCTTTATTTACTTAAAATATTAACAAATTCCGAAAATTACAAAAATATCTAAACTTTGCAAAAATAAATTGTTCTCTTAATAATCGATAAAATTTTCTTCGAATTTTACTAGTTTTTGCTTTGTAAACAGTTATGACCTGTCTGAAATTATGTTTAACCTTTTTTTATAATTTAAAACACACATTAAAGTCATAAAACAATTAAACATAATATTTAATACGCTACACTATTAAAAGAGATCAATGTGGGTTTACTAAGTTTGTTATTCTATAAGAAACATTAAAAAGGAATCATCAAATGTTTCGTAAACTTTATAAAGATTTTGATTAAATTATAACAAATCAAAATCTGAACCGATTTTACTATTTACGAATGTCTTTCCTTCCGTCCATTCATACGTCTATTTTTGAAAATTTGCTCAGATTTTTCTTTGATGCCTCGTTTGAAATGCAACACCCAAAAAGGAATCAATAAAGTCTTTGTAGATCATATGGATTTATAGTACAAATTTTAAAAATTTTTTATTCTCAAACCAAATCAAAATCTTTTGTTGCCCCTTTAAAAATGGAATCATTGATGTCTCAATAATGTATATATGGATTTAGACTCTATACACTATGTATATTTAAACCAAATCAAAATCTGAACAGATTTCGCTATGTGTATTCACACAACTGTTGTTGGGAAGCTCATGCCTAAATGAACAATTATAACGAAATTAGCTCAGATGATTTTTTAGGCCCTCCCCCTAGTCTTATCTGTCCTACGTTTTATCTCGAGAAAGTCGTTGGGACCAAATTGTTGTTATAGTTCTTTTAATTTACGATAATCAATATTTACTTTGTATGGGCGATACCCCTCCCCCCTGATTTTTTTCCGTCCTACATTTTCTCCTGTAAAACAGTTCCTTGAGAAAGTTATCGGGACCAAATTTGAGAACTCTTATATTTCTTTAGATATTCAATAATCAATATTTAATTTGTATGGGCGATACGCCCCATCTCCCTGATTCTATTGGAATTTTTTATAGCCTTTATTACTTTCGGGTATTTTGGGATCATTCTGAGGAAATTTCATTAAATTTGGCCCAGCCGTTTTAGAGCCTATACGTTACATACATATATACACACTTCCTATTGACCCTAGAACCTTAAACAAACCGATAAATTATTCTTAGAGCAAATCAAATTTCAAATCTATTAAGTCGTGAAAGTCCTGCAATCTTTCCATACATTTCTCATTGCCAAGCTCTCAACCAAACCTATTGAAATATGCTCCCCCCCCTTAAATTTTTATTGAAAAGTATAAAAATTTAAAAGAAAAAAGTTATAGACCGATATCTGAATAACTGAAATGAATGAAAGCAGATTCTATCCAAATCGCTCTAAATAATGTAATAGAAATTTATATATAAATTAAAATCTTAGAGGAGAACGATAAAGTCTTTAAATCTTTCAATAGGGGCAGGATGTTGAAAGGTCCTTTCCTTATAACAGGAATATTTATTTTTCATATCATCTGATCTGGTATTTATACTTTTAAACGATAGGATGTGTTTCGAGTTTTCCATATCGTTTCAGATTTTTTTTAATGATCTGGGTGAAAAAAATTTCAGTAGCCATATGAAATATAAACAAATTTTTCGAAGTTACATTCAGAGTATCCAGGTATATAGTATAAATACTATATAATGAAATATATTATATATTGAAATTATAAAAAAATTTTTCGAAGTTACTTCAATATCGTATATATATATATATATATATATATATATATATATATATATATATATATATATATATTTTTTTTTTTTGTACCATACAAAATTTTCAAGTATTAAATAACGGTCTCAAGAACGTGGAACTAGATATTATACTGAATAAATCTACGTTTTCGGTTTTTCCATAACGGTTCATCTTTTTTATATGGACTTGCAATTTTTTATCAATATGAAATAATAGCGGCAACATGGGTATCAAATATTAGACAAAAAAGATCTCTTCAGAAAATTATTTAAAAATTTAAAAATATATATAGTACAAACGAGATATAGACCGATATCTGGACTAAATTTAAAATAAAAAAGTAAATTCTTTTTAGAAGTCTAAAGAAATTTTGTAATGATTAAACTCTTTAGGGCATCTTTTAAATTCGTATTTGCCGACATTTTGAATTTGTTTCTCTATTCTCTCTTAACATTTAATAATATTTAATGTGTGAGTAATAACACAAATTAAAATAGAAATATTTTATAATTATTCCAATAAGAATAGGAAAACAACTTAATCACCAGATTAAGACAATTTTATATAAATTTGCACAATAGACTAGAATAGAATAGAATGTTTATAAATAATAGTAGAAAATTTGTTTAATTGCAAAAATAATTAAAAACCTGCATAAAGATCACTAAAGAGAAACGTTTAATTGTTTAGAAAATAAAACTCATTTGTTAATGAGAGTTAAAATAATTAAAATAAATAAACAGAGAAACAATTTATAATAAAAAAATTTTAAACTTTAAATAATAAATAATAAAATAAATTTTGATATACAGATCTTTAAATATCAGTCAGATTGGAACACCCTCAGCTCTTATCTGAAAATATGAAGTTCAAATCCATTTAACCATTTAAAGTGTTAAAATTATAGCTTTAAAGATATCGCTCTATAACTTTTGTTCTGAACCGATTTCTTTTGAATATAGAACTGTCACGTTCAAGATTTAAATAATCGGGCTAATTTATTCGGAGTGAAAGTTAAAAAAAGTACAGACGGACGGACAGACAGACAGACTGGAAAACACATCTTAAACGAATAATATTTCGATACGTTTCATAAACGTTAATATTAATCATATTTAGCTTCTGGATCAAAATTCTTCGAAATCACAAACTAAATATTCCTTTATTCGCTTGATCTAACAGAAAATATTCGACTAAATTCCGATTTTTTCATAATTCATAAATTTGATAAAATTCGTTTTCAGTTATTCCAAACGAATTAATGTTGTTTTTTATTAAACTTTCGAATAAAGTAGATTTTTAAAATGATTAATCGAAGTACCCGAAATTTATTCGAATAAATTAATAAAATTCGTTTGAAATTTAAACAATAGTTTTTTTAGTCAAATTTCATAAATTAAAAAAAATTCTTTGATTATTGTAACAACATTTTTGAAACACGATTTTTTTAAATTATTCGAATAAATTTTAATAAAAAAACCTTATTTTCATAATGTAGTTATTTAAAAATACAATTTTTCGATTATAGCCTAATTTATTAAAATTAAAATTAATGAAAAATGTAATAAATCGGTTTTTAAAGTTCGAATAAAAAATTATTCGAATATTTTTTTTTTTATTTTTATAATGTAGTTATTTAAAAATATATAATAATTTTTCGGTTATAGACTAATTTATTTAATAAAAACTAATAAAAGATGTAAAAATTTGGTTATTTAAAGTTCGATTAAAAATAATTCGAGTAGTTTTTATAATTAAAAGTTATTTTGAAATATAATAAAAAATGTTATAAAATAAAAATAAATAAAAATATCACTTAAAAAATCGAATAAAAAATTACTCGAATAAAAAAATGTATTTTCTCTTAAATTTAAATTAAAAAATCTGAACATTCATTTACGAAAAAATTTTTTTAATATTTAATATTTTTTAGAAAAAAATTTATTTAACAAAAAATCTATTTTTATTAAAAAAATAATATTTTCATAAAAATTTAAAGTAAAAATAAATAAAAATATCACTTGAAAATCGAATAAAAAAATTATTCGAATAAAAAATATGATTTTTTTCAATTTAAATTTAAAAATCTGAACATTCTTTTAAGAAAAATCTTTTTTATTATAATTTTTTTTAATTTTTATCTTTTTTTTTTAGAAAAAATAAAATTTAATTAAAAATCGATTTTTTCATTGAAAAAAAAATATTTCATGAAAGAAAAGAAATTTAAAAAAAAAATGTGAAATAAAATTTCTTTTCTCTTTTAAAAAAAATATATTTAAGAAAATTTCTAAATTTTTTTTATAAAAAATATTTTATTTATTTTTCTAAAAATATATTAATTTATTAATTTTTTAATCTTTTAATTCTTAAAGAAAATTTACAAAATATTTTAAATAAAACTTAAAACCTTGTTTATTTAATATATTAACAAAAATATATATTTTTTTAAATATTTTTTTTAATATTTGAAAATTTGTTTGGAGAAGGAAATCTTGAATTTTTTAAATTAACATTTTTTAAATCTTTAATTTTTTTAGAAAAATAAATTTAAAAAATATATATATATTTTAATCGAATAAAAGCTGTTTTTAAGAAAATATTTTTAGATTTAATTTATCAAAAAGAAATAATAAATAAATAAATAAATAAATAAGTAAATAAATAAATATAAATTTAAAAAAAATCAAGTTTTAAGACTTTAAATTCTATAATTTTTTTTAATTCTTACAAAAATCATTTTTTTAAGAAATTAATTTAATATAATTTTTACTTAAAAAAATTACTTTACTTTTATTTGATTGAAAAGCAAAAAAATATTTTTATTCGATTGAAATTAATCGATTAATATATTTTTAATCGATTATTTTTTTTTTAATTTTATATTTTTAATCGATTATTTTTTTAATTTTTTAAGAATATCTATTTTTTAATTAAAAGATTAAAAAAATTATAAAAGATTTCTCAAAAAAAATTCTATCTTCCATAAAATATCAAATTAATCGATTATTCCGATCAACAACTTTCCCCTTTAAATCGATTTTAATTTAAATCTCTCACTTTATAAAAAAGCGTCCAGTTAATGGATTTTTTTTATCAAGATTCTTTTATTCTAAAATTCAAAAGAAATTTAAAACCTCTTAGACTTTCTAAAGATCCAAAACGAACTTCTCTCATCAGCAAGTTTAACAAGAATTTAACCCCTTCAAATTTAATTTAATTTAATTTTATGAAAAAGAAAATGTAGGGAATCAAATCACTTAAACACCCTCCAAAAACACTTATTCATTTAGAGAAAAATTTATAAACAATTTGACCTCAAAATAATGTTTTTTATAGAAATAAAAAAAGTTGCTTTAGTTTATGGAATTGAAAAAAAAGCAAAGTCTATTGCATCCCCCAGCATATGGACTCACACAAATCGTATCGTTTTTATAAATTGTATTTGTTTATATAATTTTCTTTATTAAAATAAATTGATAAGAATTATAAATAAAAACAAATAAGAATGCTAAATTCGGCAAAGCCGAATCTTCAATACCCTCCACCACAAATGCACACTCACAGAAGTGTACAATATTTAATGATTTTCTTAAATATAACACTAGAACACGTAAAGAGTCATAAATTTTGTTATATTTTTTATTATAGCTTTTTTTCTTCTGAACCGATTTTTATAATTTTTGAAATGGCAGTGAAGTGCAAATAACTTAATACAGTGGCAAAATTTTATTTTCGATTTTTAATTGACAATTTTACGAAAGTTTTTTTTGCCTCAGATATCGGTCTATATCTTTTAATGTACTGAACCATTTTTTCTGGTTTTAAACAAATACTCAGAACAAATTTCTTTGAGCTCTTCAAATTTCTGTGGATGTGAGCGTGCAGGCAGATGGACATAGCTAAGTCGGCTCAGATTTTGTTGTGATATTATAGGGTCTGACATGATTTCTTCTTAACGTTACACATGAAATGACAAAGTTAATGTACCCATTTCAACACTTGTGGTGGTGAAGGGTATAAAAACAAACACACTCGAATAGTTTATTTAAAAAAATTATGATTCAGTTTTTTTTTTATATTAAACCAACCTTTTTTTCAATTTATGCAAAATTAGTTCAAAATTTTAAGAATCCAGTAAAATAATCCATAAATTGTTTAGGAAGAGGAATTTTTTACAAAAATCAAAATTTGTTAACCAAATTTTTAAATAATCTTCCCAGAGTATTTAAAAAGTTTCATTAAAATCCGAATTGAAAAAAACACAAATCACTTTCAATTTTTTTTCATTAAAATTTTCAATTTAATTATTTTCAAATATTTAAAATTTTTTTCAAATATTTTTTTTTTTTTTCAATTTTTTTTTTCAAAATTTTTTATTTCAATTTTTTCCAAAATTTTTTCTTTTTTCAACACTTTTTTTACAAATTTCTTACTTTGCAAATTCTATTCTTCACTAATTTCTCTAAATTATAATTCCAAATCATTCAAAATTCTTAGGGGGTGTTAAATCGCATTAAATTATTTTCTTATTTCATTTCAAAATTCACCAGAAAAATCCGCTATAAAATAAAAACTGTTTTAATATTTCTGTTTCATTTCGTTAATAAAACCGTTGAATAATTTTTTTTAATTAATTTCATTCATTAATAAATTTTTAAGAAAAAAAAATCACTTTTATTTTCCCAACCGAGCTGTGAACACACGTTTACGAACGTTGCAGAAATTGTACTGAAACTTTGTCGTTCCCTATTTGATGTTTTTAAATGAAAATGCTAAAAATTCATTTGAAATTGAGTTCGTTGCTTGTTTGAGATACAAGAACGAACGTAAACACAACCTCCAAGCAACATAATACAACATGTTGTAGTTTGTCTGACATACAATTTAACAGTGTCAGACTTTACTGTTATAACACAGGGAGATTCATAAATATATTTTCTTTTCTTTCAAATGTTAAATTAACATTTATGTTTGAAACATTCTGTTAATTAACATAAATCAATAGAAATGTGTTAAATGTGAATAAATAATAAAAAAAATCATGTGTCGCATGTAAATAATAAAGAAAACTGTTAAACAGATTCTGTTATTTGTGAAGAATTGTGAAGGCATGAGGTGTTAAATATTTAACACGTTCCATTAACATAACAGAGGGGACCAACCAGCGAATTTTTTATTTAATGTAATTTTTTAAAAATATTAAAAAAAATATGCAAAATTTTTTTAAGATATTTTTTTGTGTATTCCTGTTCACAAGAAAATTTCTGTTAAGAGAAAATTTCCCCAAATTTTTTTCCTTTGGAAATACTTTTTGACAAATTCGTCTAGGAGAAAATTGGCTCAACTATAAATTTAAATTTATTTTCAAAATTTTTTTTCTTAACAGAGAAATTTTAATTTTAGAAAAATATTTTTTTCTAAAAAATTTTATAAATTCGTTTCACGAAAAACTTATTCAAAAAATTTTTTCAAATATAATTTTTTTAATAATTTTTTATGAAAGGAAAAATGTTATTAAAAATGAAATTTGCAAAATTTGAAAAACATTCTTCTAAGAGAAAAAAATTCTTTTCATATTTTTCAAAAGAGAAAACTATAAATTTTCTCTCAGTAAAATATTTTGGTCCAAATTAAAAGAAATCACCTTAAAGAATTTTTTTTTAAGTTTTCTTTAAAAGAAAAAAATTAAAAAGAATTTTTCACACGAATTATAAATCATTTTTAGTTTAGACAATTTTCTATATTTATAATGTCACCATTCAATCTAAACGTATTAAGAGAAAAAGGACCATCAATGAATTCTTACAAAATCATAAAAGTATAAGGATCACAATATTAATTCCTTTCGTAGAGCCTTCAATTGCTAAGACCTTAATCACGTTTCTGTTAGAAGTTGTTAATTAGAGATTTTGAAATTAGTCGACCTTAAAAATCATTTTAGAAGCTGACGATTTCGTTGGTTAATTGGGACGGAAATTTGTTCATCAGACTTCATTTGCATTTGCAAAATTTTACAGAATCATAAACTAAACCAAATTTTTCTTAACCAAACTCTTTTCTAATGAAAATAAATTGACCTCTAATGATCACTAATGGATCTTCCGTTTATATTTGTGATTTACGAAAACTTAATATGACGTGAAAAATATATTATTTCTGCTTGATCAGAATCCACGCTAATGAAAAATTGTCTAAGACATTTATAAAAATTTGACAATAAATTTTTATTAAATTTTCAAAAAAAAAAATAATAATAATAATAATAATAATAAAAATTTTATTTAAATCTTATTTTTTCATAAAATTTCTTTAAATCACAAATTTGGCACACATTTTCTTTAAGTTAAATAAAGATAAACAATTCTTTTTGTTAGCAGATTTTTAATAATTTTTTTCTTTTTTAATCCTAAAAAACTGATTAATTTTTATTTTATTTATTTATTTTTTATTTTTATTTATTATTATTATTATTATTATTATTATTATTATTATTATTATTATTATTATTATTATTATTATTATTGTTATTATTATTTAAATATACGATTTTCAATAAATTTCTTTTAAATCGCAAATTTTAAATAAATTTTATTGATTTTTTAATCGCAGATTAAAATATCTTTAAGTCCACAAATATTAAACAAATTTCATTGAAATTGAAAATCAAAAAAAAAAAAAAAACAATTAAAAAAATATATTCTTTAAATCGATATTTTTTAATAAAATTTAAAATTAAATCTATAAATCACTAAGTTTTATTAATAAAATTATTAAATTTTATTATTAAGATTTTTTAACTTTGAAAATGGTTTAAAATTCCCATTTTTTTTTTTTTTTTTTTTTTTGTAAATCAAAAATTAAATTGAATTCAATATTTTTTTAAATTTATTACAATTAAACTGAAAATCAAATCAAAATTCCAGAAAAAAACAAACTATTTTTTTAAATTCTTAAATGACCTTCAAAAGTGAAAGAATATGATGATAAGATCACAAAAGTATTCCCAAATGTGATTGATCTCCAAAAAAACACTTAAAAATTATTTTACATTTTGATTTAAAAAAATGACAATTTGAATTTTAATAGATTTTTTCTTCATTTTTCGTAAAAAAAAAAACTCAAAAAAAATTGGTTATAAATGATAATTACGAAAGATTAATAAACAACCCTCGTATAATATGAATTTCTGATTTATGCTGATATATGCTGTATATAATGGTGACTCTAACATTTATGTGAAATATTTCGTTTTTATAGTTTTCTTGTGGGTTATATGAAAGCTAGAAGAAATTATACAAATTATACATCGTTTTCTTGCTTATAAATATCTTTCTTTATTTGACCAATTTTTATTACAATACCAACGTATATATGAGATTTATGCTCTTCAAAGTGATATTTGGAAGGTGGGCTTGTATGGGACCTATGAGAAGAAATAAACCGACTCTCGCATAATATGGTACATCGTTCTAGAATATTATAAAATTTATGTTTTAAATTGATTTATATTTAGAACTTTTATGGTCTTAAAACCTCATTACGGGCGGATATTTTATGGGAGGTTCCTTAAATATTGGACCTAACATGATTTCATTCTTGGACCAAAATTAGAATATAAAACAAATTTCAAAAGATGTCTCAAAAATTGCGACCTTTAGAGTGTTCACAACGAACAGCCAGCCGAACAGACAGACAGTAAGACGGACATCGTTCAATCGACTTAGTAAGTGATTCTGAATGCTCTAAAAGGTGGATGTAACGCCATTTTTTTCTGTATGTCACAAAAATCAGCATAAACCTCAACCACCTTCAGTGGTGTAGGGTACAAAAATACAAAAAGCCCTTTTCAAATACATTGAACTTAAATAATTTATTAACGAAATTTGAAAATAATTTTAATGAAGAAATAAAAACAACAAGAACTTTTCAAAAATAAAAATTGTATTAAAACAAAGAACAAGTTAAGAAAAAGGAACATTAGAAGAAATCGAAATTGGAGGCAAAAAAAAACAAATAATAAAAGAAGAAAAAATTAAATATAATTTATTTCATGTACAAAAGAATCAATTTACAATTTTGATCATGTTCTCTTTGACTTTCAGACAACCATAAAAGGTGTGGTGTGGTCTTGGGACTTTACACTAATGCTACCAAAAGACTACAACGGCGACAACAAATTGTTAAGATTTAATTTCGATTGAACCAACCAACCAACCATCCAACCACCTACTACTCCACTACACTCCATACTCTATACCAAATGTGTGTGTGTGTATGTTGTGTGTGTATGTTGTGTGTGTATGTTGTGTGTGTATGTGTATGTTGTGTGTGTGTGAAATGGATGAATTTAAACCAGATTAAAACTCGTTAAAAACAATAAATAAATTAATAAAAATATTGTAAATTATTATTTTGACTTGTTTCACGTTTCAATTCTTTTTTTATTTCTCAATTTTGTTTTTTTTTTTTTTTTTAATTTATTCTTGATTTTCTCTAAGCAAATTTACACTGAATATTAAAATATTTTTTTGTGTTTTTTTTTTCTGAAATTCTTAAAATTGGCCTGATCGCATAAATCAAAAATCATTCAGTGTTTAAATGTCTGTTAAATAATGAAAAATGTATTTAAACAAGAAAAAAAATTATTCAACAGTATTTAATTTCAAAAATTGGAGTTTAAACGCTTTTTTGTTATTTGTTGTTGTTGTTGTCTTTATAGATGTTTGACACAAAACAATTTGTGTTGTATGTTATGTGCATAGAATTTGAAAAAAAGAGTTAAAGTCGATCAAACGGGATTATTTAACACCCTAAACCACATTGTTCGTTATAAATGGTAGCTTACAAAAATCAATGAACGACCCTCGTATACATTTATTTTCTAAAAGTGAGGTACATTACTGGCAATAATGTAATGACAATGACAATAATGTGGGATTTTTGTCTTTTAAGATGATTTTAGTGGAAATTATGAACCGACCCTCGTAAAATTGCAGCTTTTTTTTTCTTTCTTTGCTTATGTATATTTTCATTTGACTAATTCTTATTAGAATAACAACGTATATGTGAAATTACGCCTTTCCAAGTAATATTTGGATGGGGATTGTGTGGGACATATGAGAAATAATACACCGATCCTGATATAATTTGATATATCGTTTAAGAATATTATAAGACTTATTTGTGTCAGATTTTTTTTAAATCGCTTTATATTTAGGAGTTTTATAACCTTAAAATTCTATTCCGGAAGGAACATTTATATGGGGGCTGGGTAAAATAATGGACCAATCATTACCACTTTCAATAGGCGTCGTCCTTGAGTCAAAATCATTTTACATGCCAAGTTTCATCAGGATATCTTTAAAATTATGACCTGAATTTTGTTCACAAGATTTACATAGACAACCAGCCATACGGCCGGACATCGTTAAAGCGACTAACTTAGTGTTTCTGAGTCGAACAGTATACTTGAAAGTGGCGGTAGCTTTACTGTTACAAACTTTTGCGCACAAGCGTAATACCCCGAACACCAACAGTGATGTAGCGTTATAATGACTAAAACGAATTGTGAGTATCTTTCGCTCTAAATAGAGAATATATCGAAATATAAATAAAGGATTTATCGAACAAAATTTTCTAAATAATGAATTAATCGATTTTTTACGAAATAAGAGGTTTATCGTAAATTTTCTGGACTTTTAAGATATTTAAATCCCATTTGTAAAAGAATCAAGTCTTCAGTCTCATAGAACCTTAAAAAAGTGAAAAGGAAAATAAGAATAAGAGAATCATTTTGATGTTTAGTGCTTGTGACTACGAGAACTGTTCATAATTTTCTCTTAAAGTACACAGAAAAAAATGTTTACTAATTTGGTCACAAAAATGTTTTTACTCAAGGCGAAAGCAAAATATGATTTTATTTAATGAAATAATTACATTGTTTCCAAAATAACATTAATTCCTGCTTGAAAGAAAATTAATATTTAGAAGATCATACATCCATATCTTACTGAACTTTCTTTCAGTGTATTAAAAAAAAATTATCCGACAACACCACCACTTTTCAGTGACGGTTCAGACTGAGTGAATTTTCAAAAAGTTAAACGCATGTACATGTGAGAAAGTAAAGTAAAAGCACATGTGTGTCCCTTTGCCGGTTACTCTTTTAGAAGTATCTTCAGTTTTCGAGTAATAACTCCATCAATTCTGAAACAAACTCATTAGTTTTCAATAGTGTAGTTCTAATTCGAAGGTATGTTCTATTGTTTAATATACATATCATATATGTTAGATTTAGGAGGCTTTCATAAGACACAGAGATGGGTAAACAGATAGACCCATATGACTGAATCAATTTATGAGGCGCTTACATGAAAATTGTGAAAATTACAGTTAAAGGCTTTAAATAATATTTAATAAGTAGAGGCAATGCCTGCAAAGTGACCCCGAAACACGATTTTGTGCATTATTTTGTAACTTCGAATCTAAAAAAATATATTTTATTTTCATATGTTTTAGAAGAGCCTAAATTCTAAGTTAGTCCAGCGGACGATGTAGCGACATTTGTCATTTTTCTTGATATTACACATCGAATGCCAAACTTATTGTGTACCCTTTCACCACTTGTGTTAATGTAGGGTATTAAAATACTAATAAAACAAAATATTTAAATGATAAATTTTACAACATGAAGTCATGAAATCTAATGCCTTGTGGGGTTTAAAAATCATTAAATAATTTTTAAATTAATTTTTTTATTATTAATTGAATATTTAAATGAAAATAATAAATATTTAAATTAATTAAATATTTTTCATAATGTTAAATAATTAATAAAAATGTATTCAAAATTATTAACTGGAGCACTTTAGTTTTGTTCTGCCTGGTAATACTATGGACCTACTGGGTTCAGGGTGTTGAGGGGCTACATAAATAACCTGAACAGACCACTAGTTTTGCCTCATACCATCTCGCCCATGATTTTTGCTTGCTCTCTTTTATAATTGATCTTATCCTTAAGTTGGCCGTCTTCTTGCTTTGTCCCCTTTAGAATTTCAGTCTATGGTTATCTTGTGATGTAATTAATTACCCTTTTATTGGTAAGATTTTGTAGGTATGGTCATTTTTACTTTTCGCTTGCAGTTTTTATCAGCGCTTCAAATTACATGACCTCTTAGGGTATAAGATATTAGATCGGTGTTTCTCCCATAAACATATGGAGGTTAATTTCCAAAACAAGTTCGCCGTAAGATCAGGGAATAATCTAAGTGATCTTCCCATTATCTCGCTGGAATCGTGGAAACTTAAACTCTGTCAGTTTTTCATGTGTCTTAAAATTTTAAATAGAATTACAATTTTGGAATTAATAAAGCTCTTTTTGACAGGTGGAAATTTAATACCTGCAGACATGTTCCAATTGAGACAGATGTAGGCAATATACATTGATAATTAACTGCCTCCATTCCTTGGCAGCATTCAGAAACATTGATCCATTCACAATTGTTACTCAGTTGTTGCAAGTTCATCATACATTCACACAGTTTTTTATAGACCTTAAAATAAAAAATAAAAAATTGTTTAATATTCGGCATCTTATCCATCGAAAACTAACCGCCCTAGATTTTTGGATTAAAATATTTATTATTTTTGTTTGTTTAAAACCGAAAAAATTTTCAGTGTCCTACAATAAGGAAAAAACTCTCTACTTCTACATATATTGGAATGAGGGTGACTCCTTCCTGGTCCTATCCATCCTATATTTTTTAATAAAATAACCGATAATTAATATTTGTAAAATATTTGATTTTGTGAAATTCGGTCCGTTTTGAAATTTTATGATCTCTTGGTTTATTCTATACGTCACTTCTAAGTATACCGTTAGACTCACTTCACTTTCTGGATGATATTGACGATGTTCTTCCGGGTTTCTTATTATGTTACGTTTGTTAAATGATAATTGATGCAATTTGGTAGTCTATTGATACGGATGTACTTTTGATATTATTATAATATTCCAATCTGATATGAACTCCTTGGGCAGAGTTATAAGGGTGCAAAGTGAGGTTCCTCCGACATTATTTTTTTAACCGTGTGCTAAATTTTCTTTCATTATGTCTACAATTAACGTTATGTTCAGTCAAATCCATTCAAAGGATTAGAAGTTATAAATTTATTTACATAAAAAATCGCTTCTTCACCACTGTTCATTCCATAAAATTTTAATATTCACACACTTTCAAAAATCGTCTTAAACATCACAAATAACTATAATTAATATTTTAATCATTAACTAAAATAGGCATCTGCTTCTATTTAATATTAAACTTTAATATCCCGAAATAAACTCTTTCTTAATATTAATAAACCATAATTGTCTTTATTATGATTTTATTTAATTAACAACTTTTAAAACAAAACCACCCAAGCAAAATCTCCTGTCATCCATTTATTGACTTCATACCAATTAAATATAACTCCCTCTAAATCTCCTCTTCTGGTTGTCGACTTTTACGATCACGCTAATATATATTGAGTCCTTACTGTGTTTAAACAAATTACAGATTAAGATTAACTATATAATCAGAACAGAAGAATGAATAAAAGAGCACTTAAAATAACACAATCACAGATACACTGATACACACTCAGTTACACAGATTGCACATACTTACTTAAATTTCAATCATTCCATAATAAACACCCAATTTTTATGATACCACTCGAAACATTCACATCACCAAACGACTGATGTGCGAAGAGTGAAAGACAGCTGTAGCAGTGGCAGCATCAGTATCAGTATCGGTAGCAGGCTACAAAAATAAACAACATGAAATAAAAGCAGGAGTTGTTGGGGATGAGCAGGAGGAGGGTGGGTTTTTTTGGGTTTATATATTCTGTCAATAGGTGGGCGATTTAATATGAAGTAAAACAAGATTAAATGGTCACAATTGCTAATAAACAATTTCTATCGAAATCACTCCAGAACGAAGAACTTGTGATTAATTCAAAAACAAAAACAAACATAAAACAAAGAAATTAATATGTAATCGAAAGCAACTCACTGTAACTGACCTTACAACTGATGGACCATCCCATATGCTCCTTACTATCGAGTTTCGATATATAAAATTTGTTATTCTGCATGTAACTCTTCAAAAAAATTATGTAAAGTTTATTTTGAGAAAAAAATTATAACCGGTGGAATTTGGATCCAAAGAGCTTTATTATGTCATCAGTTTTAAAAAGATATCGATAATGAACAGCATCTTCCAAACCTTTGACATTAAAAGAGAGATAGTGAGAGGATCTCAATAAAATATATGTCTAATGACACACAACTACTTACTTGGATTCAGCGACAAAGTACTAAATGTCAGGCTCATATAGCGCATTCTCTTAAAAATATCGTTTAAAGCGAGAGGCTTTCTTCAGATACAAATTGCCGAAACTGAATACTAAAATTCTGAAGTACAACTGATACAATTCTGAAAATACAAATGTGAATAATAAGGACAAAAACTTTATATATTAATCAAACTACCTGAATGTTATTTGCGATTACTGAACGTGACATAGATGTTGTCTATTCTATACTGGAAGTATGATAATCGGATAAAAATATCGTTATAATCAGACAGATTCATGTGTGTCTTATTCCTTTAGTTGCAAAATTTCATTTACATTTTCAGTAGCAAAAGAACCAGAGCGATCGTAATTTCCTAAATAGATTACTTTCGATCAGATCGGACAACTCGAACTAATCTGGAATAAGATTATCCATTACCAGATGAGAGCATTATTCACTAATAGATAATCTCATTCCATTTGATTCATATTCCTATGGTTGCAGAAATTTGTTTACTTCTTTAATATCAAATCGATTAACAGCGCCTTTTTCCAGACTGATATTGCAAATACCGAGTACTCGAACTGACAGCGAATAGCTCATATTTTCGGTGCTCTGCCGAGATGTACTTGGGAGATGTCGATTGTTGATAATCTAGAATGTTGGAAATCATTATGAGTGAGTAAAGTGTCCAGAAAAGATTCTTAAAGTATTCAGATCAATAATAATAATACTTAGAGGCCAGTAATTCCTAATAATTAAAATAGGGGTCGATAGATAAAAATCTTCCCACTTTAACATCTTTAAGATTTACGGGAATTAAACGAAACTTAGCAGGTTGGCGAGAATGGAGTGTGTAAGCACAAGCTGGAGATTTTTAATGAGTAAGAATATTTTGGGTAAATGCTGATCGGATTATCGGAAAAACTGCATATGTGACTTACTCATCTAGTGTGTACCGATTACTCGAACTGAATATGATTTAACTATTCAGCATAAAAACTCAATGTTCAGCTTCTGGAATTTATTTTGGAGTTATCGATAATCGCTTGTAGAAAGTGCGATCGAAACGTTGTCTTTCATCATAATATCTTAATGATTCTGAAGATGGCAAATTAACTTATGAACTGCAGCCGTATCAGGACATTTCAAGATTTCGTTGTGAATGGGTCATTGGGTGTTATTCGAAAGATTGTCTTTAAACGATCACTTTGGCAACTTTAAGAAATCGGAAGTTTTTAACAGAATGATTTAGTGCCAATAAAATAATTGTGAACTCTTTATCATAAGACCATAAAGGTGTCATCACGATAGTTTTGCCAACAGCTGGACTACCTCACTAGAACTTCTGCATATCTCTGTTGAGAGAAGTAAAGAGATAAATAACTAAATATTGAAAAGCTTGATTACGATGATAAGAACATTTAAAAAGTCCCTCAACTCCCCCACTGTTGAACGTTTTCCAATGCTTTTCAGCACAATTATATGACTTAAAGTGCGTGTGATTTCCAATTATATAGAAAATTCGTTTTTATTAAAAAATGCTTCTTGTTACTCATGTTTCGCTGAGCAGGACTCTCCCAGTCTTTTAAGTAGAAATTGTATGTTGACCAATCTAAAGCTTCATTCAACTATAGAACAGTGTGTCGTAATCGATTTTCTGTAACTTTAAAATCATTAGAGATTTTTTAATAAAATTTCTCTAACCGTAAGAGTTTTCATGTTGCTTTAGAAAAGTGCAGACTCATGGAAAGTCTAGAAATGACTTGATGTAGCCCAGTTTAGGTTGGTTGTTCTACCCAGGTATAAATTTCTTACTTAACTGTTTGCCATCCATGAAAACGTTCGAACTTGAATATTTCCAATATTTAAAGAGTGTAGAAATATTCGATATTTGAAGAGTGTAGAAAGTCGGTTTAGGAACAGCTTAAAATTTCAATGATTACAGCTTTGCGATTGTTAATTAACCATTTTGGATACAACTTATGGGCAGATTTTTGGCCCAAGTTCATTCGAATTCAGTCCATTAAGAAATTTCTTTATAAAACAAATCTTTAGCAGTTCAAAATTTGCACAATTATATTCAATACAATCGGTTTGGACACACTGTGCAACATTCGATGTTATTAAAGCGATTGAAGATAAAATTATAATACTGAATTATAATGGATGTTTACACTCTAAAATTTCATAATTTTGTTATTCGAAATTCAAATCGGCATTATTAATCCATGAAGGGTATTACAATTCGTTTTAGCTCCAAAAAGGACTCATGCTCACATTATTTTATGTTCACTTTTTTATTGTTGTTGTTGCTGTTGTTTTTGTAAAGTACAATAACTATTTAAGTTAATACCACCAAATGAGCTTATGTTTGTTCATTTACTACGTCGTTTCTTCTTCATCTTCATTGTTTTAGAAATCTGTATAATCATTTATACACCATCTATAAATATTTGTGTGTGAGTGTTTGTTTAAGAGTCTGACTGACTGTATGGCTGCCTCACATTTTCATACGCACTTTATTCCTTTCTGCCGTTATTTTTTTTTTATTTTTTTTTATTTTAATGTTAGAAAAATTAAAGAAAAGTGTTGCCATCTCCATACAGTAGCAATAGTCACAGTCAAGCAGCAGCCAACAACAACAGTAGTCATTCAGTCAGTCATCGGCAGCATCTATTACATCTCTTTACTGTTTTTCAATTTTTATTTCACTCTCTTTCTCTTATTGTTTTTCTGTTCCTCTTTTTTATCATCTTCTGCTATTTCTTAACATAACCCCTGGTATCCCCTGCCATTACTTACTCCCTCTACCAGTTGAGTGACTATATGACTGCTCATCCATCTATACAACCAACCATCCCCACCCTAAGTACAAAGACAAAAGCAAAAACAAAAAAAAAAAAAGAAAACTAAGTAACAGTCTCTTTGGAAATTGTATGAGAAGCAACAGGGTATTTTTCTTTGTCCGTCCAAAAGTCTGTCTGTCTATCAGTCACAAACATGCCATACACACACAAGAACAAAAAACAAAAACACACACACATTCAAAACACAATTACTAAGTCACTCACTTAGTTACACGCACGCATACACTTGCACGAATATCATCACAGCACATCACATAACCATCCATATAGTCAAGTTACAGTTAGTTTAGTCCGTTATACAATATGTAGACAATATGGCTGAGTGTTAAAAATAAATACAATTGTATCATCCAACAACAGCAGCAACAACAATAATTGTAATATAAAAAGAAACCAACAACACATTATATATTTAATCACACATACACATACATACACTCACATAGATTCTTGTACTCACTTTATATAGAATAAAATATCCTTAATATTGTTGTTATGTTAATGTTATTGTTGTATTCGTGGCTCTTGGATATTTGTGGCCCCAGCGTAGAATATTATTTGAAACCAGACATGCGAAATAAAAATTAGAAATTTGTCAGAAATAAATTTTGTAATTGTAAATGGACTTTTATGGCCTCCAATTTGTATTGTCTTGCTTTTTGGTCATTTATTTAAAAAAAGGATAAATTTGTAATTAATAGCTGAATATTAATATCAATTAATTTTAAGACTAGTCATATGTCTGCATTAAGTCTAGATATAATATACCCATATACCAAGTACAATCAAGAGTCCAACGATCCACAGTGTTTCCAAATCGATTTTTTGGGAAATGTCTCCATAACTTTTGGAACATTAGAGGTATCTTAACAATTTTTTTATTTTGGATTTGATCAGGGGTTGTTCAATTGCCTATTTGGTCTGGGCTGTAGTCAGTGATCCTCCAAGTTGGCCAACTCGGTTATATTGATTTTTTTAAAAATTTTCCAAACATTTCTTTTGAGTCTTAAATTTTTGTTAGAGTATAATATATGGTCCAACAAATCTACAAGAATTATAAGGTCTATAATTCGATCTCTAGTCATTCGTTTGTGCTAAATCTAGTATTTAATTTTCGTTAAAGTATAATTTATAGTCATAATCCTACAAGACACAGAGTTTCTAAATCGATTTTTGGGAATAATTCCGTAAATTTTGAACTTTATGAGACATCTGAATAATATTTCACACGATAAGTGGAGAGTCGTAATCGGTGACTCTCCACGATTAGAGTTGTGGTGTTTAGGCTGCAACAGAAATGATAGAGATACTAATGAGTCTAAGAACTGTCTCACGGTATAACCTGTGACATGGTTGTATACTGTTTCCCAATGGTGAATATATATTGAAGCTTCTTACTATAAATTTGGTATATTTAATTTAAATTCCCATACATACATTTCCATATTCCTACATCCCACTTTCAAGGCATTTCAAGAGCTTCCTAATCACATCATTATCATAAGAACTTGGAAATGGCGAAGAGCGGTTAGTTAGTTAGTTTTCAAACCAATTTTTTAAATCACTTAATAAAGTCATACTTACCCATATGAAGTTCCATCAAATTTTTAAATTTTTGGTACAGATCTAAAATAAAAACAGCACATTTAAAGCAACTGAAATCGGGAGCTGAAAACCCCTTAGAATCCATTAATAAATTTGTTGAAACAACAGGAATTCAGGGTAACTAATCCAAAGGAAAGTAAGCTATTTGCCATCATTAACAATGCAGCTACACGCTAACTATAGAAAGTCCAGAAATCATTGCCTTTTAATGCCCACAATTGGTAGTTCCCAAAGAAAATGAAAGAAAAATATTCGATCGAGAGACATGAAATCGTTATCACATCGCTTTACAGGATATAATATTGGTAAAGTTTATAAAGAATCATAGAAACTATGATATCAAGTGTCCGAATTTCTTTTTAAATCAAGACCAAATTACCATGGTTTAGTTACAAAGGACTAAAAAGGACTCATACAAATTAAAAATTAATTTGAGGGAAATAATATCAAAATTTTAAAAACTTCTAGAGCCTTTTTAGGAAAAGTTACACTCAAAAAATTATCGAGAAATTATCGCCTGATTTTAATTCATTTTTTTATCGGAGAATAAAAATTAACTTTTATTTATAAGAAAATAACACTTAGTCCATATAGCTAATGCCTTATCCGAACAGAATTTATGTGAAAACGGAATTAAAAGAAAGATATGAGTTGTAAAGATCAACTAAGTTCCATATAAATTGTGGCGGGTGTATATATAAAGGGGTTATTTAACAAAAAATTCTTAACTCCTTTACTGCTGAATCTTTTTGAACGATTTTAAAATACATTCTACGACAAAAATTGGAACCAACAGGCTTAAAATCCAGTAATAAATTTTCATCAAATGTTCAGATTTCGCTAAGTTTATGTTAAGTTAAAACTGAGTTATGTTACATCAGTTTTATTTCTGTTCTGGTTCAGTTCTAGTTTAGTTTTGTTCTAGTTTAGTTCTAATTTAGTTCCAGGTTCAGTTTAAGTTCAGTTCTAGTTTAGTTCACGTTCAGTTCAGATCTAATTCAGTTCTGGTTCAGTTCTAGTTCAGTTCTAGTTCTATTTAGTTCTTGTTCAGATCTAATTCAGTTCCAGTTCAGTTCTAGTTCAATTCTAATTCAATTCTAGTTTAGTTTTAGTTCAGTTCTAATTTAGTTCTAGTTCTGTTTTAGTTCAGTACAGATCTAGCTCAGTTCATATCTAGTTCAGTTCTATTTCAGTTCAGATCTAATTCAGTTCTAGTTCAGTTCTAGTTCAGTTCTAATTCTGTTCTAGTTCAGTTCTAGTTCAGTTCTTTATTAGTCCTAGATCAGTACTTCAGTTCTAGATTATTGCTAGATAAGTTCTAGTTCTAGTTCATTGCAAATGCAGTTCTACCTTAGTTCGTTTTTAGTCTAGTATTAATTCTACGGATAGCAGCAAGACTTAGCTTCATTAGACTTACTGAAAAAAGCTGCAAGAACTTTCATTATCTTTCCCTATTTTTTAATGGAACATTTAACCATAATTTTTCCTCCCACCTTTTACTGCTGATTTAGTATCTTCAAGGGAATACTAAATATATAAATATGAAATTTCTATATATACGACTTTAGATGATGATGGATTGAATAATAAATTGTCATTAGTTTAATATTTATGATGATGATGAAAATAATGTAAATTTAAAAATATGTTTCGCTTCTTTTAGAAATAAAGGTTATTGATGATGGTGAACAAATATCTCAAAGGAAATTTCTATGACTATTTTTTGTCTCTAGTTTATTGAAAACTTGTGTGAGTGTGTAGGTGTGTATAAATGATAACAATATGTATTAATAATGATGATGTTGATGGCAATGATGATGATGATATTGTTGTGATAAGTTTCAATGATACACATTGAATAAAGTCCTTCTAACAAATATACATATATAAGGAGTCCCTGACAGCCACAACTAACTAACAAACAAACAAACAAACAAACTGACAGTCTGTTACACATTTAGTCCTTGATATACATATTCAATTAATAATGAACGAGCAACAAAAATTGGAAGAGAGTAAAAGATGTGAAAAAAGAGTTACAATGTAAATGTTTTAATAACAAGAAAAAGAAAAAATGAAGAATGAATAGTGAAACATATAATTGACAGGGAATCGGAAAGAGGAAATGAAAATGAACATGAAAATGAGCTGGCAAACGGAAGCTTAATACAAACACGCAACACACAGATAAACATATAGGAGAATGAGTGTGTTGGAGTTTATGTTGAATTTAAATTGATTGATTGATTTAATTTTAACTGAAATTTTGGAAAATAAAAACATTTTTTTTTGGTTTTTTTGTTTTTTTTTTTATTTTATTTTGAGAATTTAATTAGAATTTATTTTAGAATTAAATTTAATTAGTTAGTTAAATTTTAAATGTTTACATGTATGTTTTTTTGGGATTTTTTTTGTTGTTTTTTTTTATTTTTTTATTCATTTATTTATTTTTATTAAATTGTGATATAATTTATTTAAGAATTCGATCGAATTTTTTGTTTTTTTTTTTTGTATTTTTATATTATTTTTTTTTGTTTTAATTTATAATTATAAGTATATTTTTTATAAGAGTCTAAAGTAAGAAAAAAATGGTGACGTAGACGCAAAAAATATCTGTGTAATTTATAACACTGACAAGTGCTGCTGCTGCTGCGGCTTCTTCTCCTTCCTCTTCTCTGGTTCATCTTCCTCATTGTGTTCTTCTTATACTTTAACGTCGGCGGCTTCTTTTTCTTCTTTATTTTTCCTCATTCTTCCATACACAAAAAAATTTCAAATTAAAAAAAATTCATCATTTTTTTATTTTTATATTTTAATAATATTTTTTCATCTTCTTGTATCTTCTTCAGCATCTTTCTCTTCCACTCTAAAAAATAAAAAGTTTTCTTTTTTTGTTTTTGTTTTGCACGGTTTTTTTAAATAATTTTTTTTTGTTTTTTGTTCAATAAAAAAAGTTTTATATTTTTCTTATTATTTTTTGTTCTTCTTCTTCTTCATAATCATCTTTAGCTTAATTTAATTCTGCTCTCTGTTCTTGACTTTTGAAAATTTCATCTTCTTTGGGCAATTTGTTTGTTGTGTTTTCTTTTTGTTTGTTCTTCTTTAATCCTGTTTCTTGTTTGTAATCCACTTTTCTTTTATTTTCATTATTCTTTTCTTTTTTTATTATTTTCGGTTAAATTTTATTTGGTTTCTTCAGTTTACACACACACATATAAATCCTGTTGTTGTTGTAAGTAGTTTTTATTATTATTATTTTAATAATGTTGTTGTTATTATAGTTTTTATAGTGGTAGACATTCCGTCGTCGTGGCTTTTAGTCGTCATTGTCGTAATAATCATCTTCATCATTATCATCATCATCGTCTTCGTCTTTATCGTCGTCGTCGTCTTCGTCGTCAAACTCTAACATCATCATCATCTTCATCTACTTTTGGGATACAAAATCAAATGTCGTTGCTCCACTAGCTTTGCCCGAAGCACTACGATGAAAATGTACATTTTGCCATTTATTATCGCGTTTATGCCAGACACGTGTCTCCTCCGATTGATGGGTGTGTGCATGACCCTGTTTATCAATATATTGTGTTAAGCGTACATAGGCAATACAAGCTGCATCCTCGCCCAATAAATGGACATGGGGATTTAAGATGGTCGTATTGATGGCTTTACAATTTTTACCCAATACATTTTCAAAATAGAATTTATGAAAATCAATTCCTTCGACCAGATTACCAAGGGCCTCCGGCTCGAAAGCAGTCAAATGCGGATCACCGATTTTGGTATAGGCATCAAAGTCACCACTGTTGATCGCCTCAATCAGTTGTTCGGTGATTTTTATAATCTCCTGACGTCTGGCCTTAACATCATCATCCTCCAATGTGGTATTGGACGAGTCGGTTGAGTCTTTGACGGGCGAACCCTCGCCCTTTTTGGTGACCATACTCTTGCTGGAGAAATTACGCGTGGCCAGCATTGTGGTCAATATGGCGCCCTTCAGTTTGCGACGCGCATTGAACTTCTTGAGGCAATCAACAGTTTCTTGGCGGTGTACCACGGAGGCGACACGCTCACGCTGGCATATCCAGGGATGTTTGAGGGCCTCGGCTGCCGTGATGCGCTTGTGGGGATTGACGGTAAGCATTTGATTGATGAGATTTTTGGCTTCTGGTGTTACCGTATCCCATTCGGGCGATGGGTAATCGTAAGCTCCAGCCTTGATCTGGGAATACAGACGGTGCTGGTCCTCATCCCAAAACGGTGGATAACCAACGAGCAAAATGTATAAGATAACACCACAAGCCCAAATGTCCACTGGCTTGCCGTAGGGTTCCTTTTTTAGCACCTCCGGTGAGAGGTAGCCAGGAGTGCCGGCAAAACCAAACCAGGCCTGATGATCACCTTGCACCTCAATGGCCAGACCAAAGTCGGCCAGTTTTACAGCGGCACCCTTGGCCTTGCTAGCTAATAGTAAATTTTCCGGTTTCAGATCACGATGGACCACACCATTCGAGTGGCAGTGATTTACCGATTCCAATATCTGCTGAATACAATGCGATGCATCCGCTTCCGAATAAAATTCCCTAGCAACAATATCCTCAAACAATTCACCACCCGTTACCAAATCGAACACCAAATAATGATAATTCTCCTCCTGTATACTATCGTGCAGTCGTACAATATTTGGATGATGGAGTTTACGGCAAATTCTCGCCTCACGCTCTAGCTTTTGAAAATCTCGTGCTGTTAACTTTTTCGTATTAATAATTTTTGCGGCAAATTCATTGCCTGTGGATTTTTGAACGCAACGTTTTACAATCGAAAATGCGCCTCGGCCCAGCTCTTCTTTAATTTCATAGTTGTCCGAGAAACGCGTACAGGCTGCTGGAGCAGCCATCGCGATGGCACACTTGAGAAAATCTATTGCGGCAACAAAATAAAGGACCCCACCACGTCACACACACTAACTCACAGTCACACACACACACACGAATACCAACAGAGACTTTTCAGTACTAACTAACACTCTCAAATACAATCACACACACACACACGCAAGGAAGGAGCGAGAGAGCGAGTGTGATGTGTGTAGAGATGATACAATTACTCACACAAACACACAAATACGAATGGAATCAACACTGATTTTTTTGATGTTGATGTTGCTGTTGTTGGGTTTTTTTTGAAAGTGGTAAAAATCGGTCGCTTTTTTTCCTTCTTTAATTTTTTTCTCGTGTGTGTTTTTATTTTCTTACTCTCCTTTTTTGTGTTGGCCTCCTCCTTTAGGGGGGGTTTTCAAGAGTAGGGAGGGAGTGCTGCTGCTGCCTTTTTTAAGAGAGAGAGAGCGAGAGCGTGTGTCGTTGTAGAAGTCTTATAATATATTTTTCTCTGATATCGTGTACTTCGTAGCTCCGTTAGCCGTTTTTAATAAGTTGCTAATGTTGTTGTAAATGTTGTTGGGGTTTTGTTGTTGTTGTAGTTATTATGTGATTGTATGTGGTTTTAATTTTATTTTATTTTTACTATTTCTTTGGTGTTGTTGTTTGTTTTTAATTTTAATTTTTCTTGTTGCTGCTGCCGCTATTTTCAATATTGTTGTTGTAGTTGTTGGTGTTGTAGCAGTAGTTTTCTTTGTTGTTGTTATAGTATATTGTAGATGCAACTCTATATTTTTGGAATAAAAAAAAAGAACGCAGAAGAAGAATTTAGTCGATTAAATTGATTTTTAACTTTATTTTAAAATTTTAGAAAAAAATCTATAACTAATTTGATTTTTAATTAAAAAAGAATTAGAAAAATTTGATTTTGAAATTTAATAAAAAGTAAAGCTAAAGCAAGCAAAAAGTTTAGAATAATTTTTAGAATAAAAGTTTAAAAAATTTTGGAAAAAATGTTCAATTTTTTAAAATTTCAAAAAATTTTCAAAATTATTTTTAATAAAATTTTCAAAATTTTTTTAATAAATTTATTTTTTTAATAAAATTAAAGCACTTTTGGTTGATTTTAACAGTTTTCATTTTTCCTTTTATTTTTTATTTTTTTTGTAATATAAGAATAAATATTTGTATGTGTGTATATAAATATTGTATATGTATTTATGTATATAGATATAAATTTATATACTCTACTTGTAGGTATGTATAGCAGTTATATATCTTATATATTTGTATATATATTATTAAAATGATTGAAATATTTGATTTTTTAATTATTGTTATTTTTAAAAAATTTAACTTTAATTAAAGCGTTTATCTCTTTTTTCTATATTAAACATATTTTTTTTTAATTTAATCCCAAAAAAAAGTTTTTTTTTTTTGTAAATTTCTTGCTCTGTTTCTATTATTCTGTGTTCTTATTCGCTTGTGTCTTAAACTCCAACTGACCCAGATTCGGGGCAGAACATATTCACAAAAAAAAAAGAACTTGTGAACAACGGAAGTGTATGTATATGTAAATTCTAATCAGTCCTTGTCCTGTAATGATTTTTGATATGGGTATTTTTTTCTCTTGCTTTTTCCAGTTTTTTTATTCATTTTTTTTTTTTCAATTTTCTTTCTATCTTGTTTTTTTTTTTTTTTGCACTTAATATACACTTTTTCCAGCCTGCTGCTGCTATATATATGAAATATTTCTCATTTTCCTCAAAATCTTAATCTTTTTTGAAATTTTATTCTTTTATAACATTTTTTTTTCGCAAAATCTTACCCGTTCAACAGTTTGTTAATATAATTTTTTAAATAAATTTTTATTTAGTTTTTTTCTAATAATTTTTTTCACTATTTTTTTTTCTTCTTGTAAAATTTCGGTTTAGTAGTTGTTAACGAAGCACTTAACCAGCAGAGAAAAAAAGTTTGTATCTACATTTTCAACGTTGATGCGTTTTCTATGACATGAAAAATTTTTCTTTCGCATTCAACACAAACTCTCAGCGCAAAATATAACAAGAACAAGCTTTTTAGATTTCCCTTTATTCACTACTATTTCGTTTTTAGTTTTCGTTTCTCTCACCTCCCCCCCCCCCTTTAGTATGGTAACAATAATTGTAACTGTTATTTTGTTCCCCGTTCAACTACGCAGAATCTTTGTTTTTTAGACTACGGAAAATTTGTTCTAAAAAAAAAATCAACCACCATTTTTAGCTGTTTTCCCACTACCACCTCTAACAACCACTAATGCCTTCACTATTCGTAAAAGAGCCCAAGAAAAAGCAACAATATCTGTAACAGTCTGCACTGTAAACTTGCCAATTGTTTTCATTTCTCTAAAGTTGGTAACTCAAAATAACGGTAAATATAAGGGTGTTTAATATTTGCACTCTTTTAGTACTATTTGTTCCCTCTCTCTTTCTCTCTCTCTATTTAAAAAAAATAATAATAAAAAAAGAGCATGTGTTTTATAAAACTCACCACTTAAGAAAGCAATAGGCAAAATGCAACCCTGTTTAGAATAGGGAAATTTAATAAAAACAGGATATTAAAGAACAGAGTTGCCATCATTTGACTTTAAGAAGATTATTTTAATAGATTTAAATAAAAATATAAAAAAAATATTAAAAATTAATTTATTTCATTATGGGAAAATCAAATTCAAGCTTGAATAAAAAAGGGGAGAGAAATCGCTAAAATATTCAATTATTAAAAAAAGCTTTAAAAAAACGCGAAATTAAAAAAAATTGAAAATTTTAAATACTTTTAAAAATATATAATAATAAATATTAATATTTTTTAAATATAAAATAATATATTTTATATAAAAATATTAAAAAAATCAAGACTTTGGCAAGAATTTGAGAAAATCGTTATAATAAACAAGACATTATTGATAGAAAACACCCTAGAGAAACGCTAAAGATAATAAATTATAAAATCGCTAAAAAATAAAAAAATAAAAATTTTTATTTAATAAATGTAAAAAATTATATTTATTTTCAAAACTCTAGCAAATTTCCGCTACACTTTATCTACTTAACCCTCCATATCTAACCTTTCATCATTTTAAGAGTTTCCAAGTTCTTAAAAGAAAGAAACTGATTCAAACATAAAGATTATAATCGATCATTAAAGGTATTTAGATATTTATGTTGGGACCAGCTAAACTACTGACCCGATTTTTATGAAATTTTCGTATAGTGATGTCAATATATCCGAAAATATCGAAAGAATATTACAACAAGAGTGTAAAAATTTGTTCCTAATTACTTACTCAGGGAACTGCTTTACTCGAAAATGCCATCTGGTCTCAGTTAGTTGTTTATAAATTTTAATTAAACGAGAAAATACCCAGCACGCTTCTCTGCTTTCTCTGTTATACAGTTTTCCAGTTCAATATTTCTAAAGGGAAGTAATTAGCGCTAAATTATAAATCTCCCACGGTTATAAGGAGAGAGATCGACAAATTCCTTAAACCCGCTCATCATTAAAGCTTTGACTTATTTTTGGATCAAGTTGCCTTTGTAAAAGATGTCAGTTATTGAGATAAACCAAAATATTAACAATAAATTAATCTGATTCAAATAAGTGACCAGAGTGGGTACTAAAATTAATAAATATTTTCAACAAAACTCAACTTGGTCCTTTCAAGAAGTTGGCCAAGCATTCAATTATATGCTGTCAAACTGTTTCCAATGTTATTAAATAGTACCGGGAGGACTTGTCTGTTGAAAGAAACTCCGATTCAAGTAGAAGGCATAGTTCACATGATGTTTCTAAAGCCTACAAAATAGAATGGAATTTCAAAAGAGCTCCCGACACACCGGTTACTTTGGAGCATAGACTATTTGGAACGAAAACTTAAAGCAGGTTTAAAAACAAAAAAGGTTCAAAAAGTTTCTGACAGGAACGCTACCAAAAACAGAGCATTAAACTAAAATCCAGTTTTCCAAAAAAATATTTTTGGTGCATAATGGATGACGAAACGTCAAAAATTTTATATTACTGATGCTCGAGGGAGTATCAGTACTCAGAAATTTCCAAAAAGTGCTTGATATGACAAGCAATATGTAGTTGCCAATCATTTGTTACAACTTTCACAAGAAAAGCTGCTTTCATTCATAAGATTTCATAATATGTCTTCTTATTTTCGACCTGACTTGGTGGCATCCGATTGTAATGAATTTCATTTACTAACAAAAATCGGAGTGGTCCACACTCCCACTGTAAAGTGTTAATGGGAGTTTTGCTCTCCAACCATAGAATTATTTATTGAATATCTGAAATACTGTTACAGCAGCTTTAAAATCGCTTTGATATGAAATTATTTGCTTAAATGAAAAATCAAGGGTTGATGGCATTAAAAAAGGACCAGGGGGGGGGGGTACCCCGCATACAAAGCAAATATTAGTTAACAACTATCTAAAGAACTATAACAACGAGTGTTCTCAAATTTGGTCCAAACAACTTCCTCAAGGAACTTTTTTACTAGACAAAACGTAGAATAAATAGGACCAGGGGGAGAGGTCCCCTCTTTAAAAAGCAAATATTGATTTTCGAATATCCGAAGAACTACAACAGCAAGAGTTCTCATATTTGGTCGCAACAACTTTTCCAAGGAACTGTTTTACTGGACAAAACGTAGAACGGATAGGACCAGGGGAAGAGGTCCCCTATCTACAAAGCGAATATTGATTATCGAATATCAAAGGAACCATAACAGCGAACTGTTTTACTGGACATAACGTAGAACGGATAGGACCAGGGAGAGAGGTCCCCTATCTACAAAGCAAATATTGATTATCGAATATAAAAGGAACTATAACAGCGAAATTCTTCAAATTTTGCAGCAACTGTTTTACTGTGAAACACCTTAACTTGGAAAATATAGGACTTATAGGATCTGGGGAGAGGTCCTCCCAAAACGCAATTTTAATGTAGTATGCCAGGTCTGCTAGTAAATATTATTCGTTTTTCTTTCAAAACATTTAATTAAATTTATTTTTCAAATCATGAACTTATTGGCATTTGAAATGAACTCTGACCTTCCCTCAAACAAATTTTGACCTGTTAAGCCAAACAAAAAAAAAAAGGTCATTGGTCAGGTCACAGGGTTGATATCAATATTTTATTATATTTTAAAGATAAATAATTAATGTCAAATATTGATTATTCTCAAACAAAAAAACAATTAAAGTTTATTTTGGTTTATTGATTTAAATTTAATTATTTGAAAAAAATCTACAAAATAGTTAAATTTTGAAAAAACAAAAATAAATAAAATAAATAAATCATTTATTATTCAGGAGAAAATATTTTAAATATTTATTTTTTATTTCAATTTTTCTTTATTTTTTTTTTTGTTAATTTTACGTTAAATTTAAAATTGATTTATGATCTGACACCTTCTGTCTGTAAGTTTGACTTTTTTCTTTTTGCGAAAAAAAAACGAAACTGGATTTTGAAATCGAAAATATTCTGAAATTTCTGTTTCATTACGTTTTGGATATTTTTTTCTTTACAATTTTACGAAATATTTAAATAATTTATGATTTTCTGTTGACATTTTGGTATGCGAATTGCTGTACCCCAGAACAACAATTTAACTTGACAACTCCAACAATCATGAAAACGAAATGAACAGACAAAAAAGCAACAACAACATAAAAAAATATATATTGTATCCAAAACATATTTTTTTTGCCCCAGAGTTATAAACTGTCTACACATATGCAGCTGTGATTATAATCTTTAACACTTGTCTCCAAAATAAAATATTCAAACATTCGGTGTCACATATATTGGATTTTGAACAAGTTTTTTCTTAAAATATTAATGTTTTTTAAAATTTAATCGTTTCTTAAATCGGAACAAATTAGTAGTGCGAATAAAGAGGGATCTATAAAGAGCAACAAAGAAAGAGAGCCAGAGAGTATCTTGCTTTAGGAATACTTTGAGATCTACTCTTCCTTCTATTTGAAAGATATACGATACTCATATATTTTAATTTGAAGGTAGAACGTTTTCCTATACCATTGAATATCTAAGATTATAACCTTTCCCACCAATCATATTATCTGTATAATAAATATCATAAACATCACTAAATAAAATATGCAGAACTTCTTAATGCTGCAACCACTTCTTTTGACCTTTGACCTTATCGGAAATAGTAAATACCTTAAGGAGATATATACCATATTTCATGAAATTTGACTAAACTGTTAAGACAAAATCTTCATTTTTACACACTCTATCCCAGTCTGTCCGTCTGTCTATCACACTGTGTTTCTGGAAAATATGAAAATTTATCTAGAGGTTTCCCAGTTTAACTTAAATTTTACACAAAGTTATAAACTTTATGAAAAATTATTTCACATCTATTAAAACGTTAGAACTTGAAGATTCGTAAAAAATTAAAGAAATATTAAATAAAATATTATTGGGTGACAAAAATTCCTGAAAAATTAAAAAATTTGAAATTTTACTATTTTTCCAAAAAAATAATATTAAAATTTCAACATTAATAAAATTGAAAGTAATAACGACATTTATTGAAATTTCGGCATAATATTTATTAATTTCTCCTTCAATTAGAAAATTTAAGAAAATCCCATTTTTTTATACGAAAATATCCAAAATCCCCATCCACATAAAACGTATTAAAAATTTAAAATTTTTTCTTTGAAATGATCATCCTGTCACAATTACAACCGTGCGGCGAATAATATTTCTTGGTTGTTTACCTTGATTATATAACTATATATTAAGGATAATATAAAAGTAATTTCGTGCTAACAATTTCAGAATTTTAGGAAAAAGTTATTATTATTTTTTATTTTTTGAAAATTTAACAATTTTGTGTAGGATCCTTTGGGCTGATCTTTGTCCGAATATTATTCGGATTTACTTTACACATATTTCCATAATTATTTCTTTAGAAAACAATGAAAGATTACAAAGTTCAGAACAAAAAAACGCCATTTTCACTTTAGAACAAAAAAAACTTTATTTCATCATTATATTCGAGATGACAAACTTTAGAGGGTCACCAATTATGCCCCTTAAAAATTAAGGCTCCCTACTCTTCCAAATAATTTGAAAACACCTCAGCTCGAACCATGTGACATTTTATTAATATATAACGGTTTAAAAGTTAAGAGTTTTTTTCTGTAACTTTTTAATGTTATAAAAGGTCAGGCTCGATTTTGTAATACCCTACACCATAAAGTGGGTTATAAATAGATGTAACAAAAAGTAAATTAACGACCCTCGTATAATTTATTCTTCTTAAGTGTGAAATATATTATTATGACACTAAGATTAAGTGAAATTTAGGCGACTTAAAATGAATTTTTCTGGAGGGGTTAAATGAGAGATAGAAAAAATTATGGACCGACCCACTTATAATAACGCACATCGATTTTAGCTTTTATTTATCTTAATTTGAACAAATATTAATACAATACTAACGTATATGTGTGATTTATGCCCTTAAAAGTGCTATATGGAAGGGGGTTTGTATGGGATCTATAATAAATAATGGACTGATTCTCGTATAATTTGGCACATCGTTTTAGAAAATCATAGGATTTACTTTTTCGGTAAAATATCTTTATATTGAGGATTTTCATAAGCTGAAATTCACATTCCGAGAAGACATTTGTATTGGAGGTGTAGGAAATATTGGTACCTAAAAGGTTTAATTTCAATGAGCTTCGTCCTTGGGCCAAATAAAAAAAATGTATTAAATTTCATGAAGATATCTCAAAAATTGCAACTTCTAGAGTGTTTGTATCATGGGCAGCCAACCGGTCAGACAGATGGACATGGTCAATTTCAGTAGGCTTCGTCCTTGGGCCAAAATAATAAAATGTATCAAATATCTCCAAAATTGCGACTAGCGAAGCTAGACAGACGGATGGACAGCGTTAAATCGACTCAGAAAGTGATTTTGAGTTGTGGGAGGGTGTGACACCAGCACAAAAACATAATACCGCAATCACCTACGGTGGTATAGGATATAAATAGTGACTAAACAAATGTTGGAATAATGCTCCAAATGGTAGACATTTCAAATTCAATTTCTAATTAATTTTTTGTTCAATTTCAATTACATAAATATTATAATTTTTCTTTAATTGCAATAAATTCATTTAAAAATTTTCCCTTTAAAAAACATCAATTAATTTTGCTTTAAAATCTTAATCAATTATCATTTAAATCATTTAAAAATACTCTATTCATCATTAGCAATTCCGAAAAGAAGAAATCAATTAAATCGATTTAATTTATCGGAAAAAAGATGAAAAAAAAATATGTAACACAAAAAATAATCATAAATTTTCATTAAAAATTGAACACCCAACTGGGGGACTGACTTATGAAATTTTATTCATTTTTCTCATTTTTTTTTTGTTTTTGCCAAAATAATTAACAACAATTATTAACAAACTTACAACACAACAAACGATTAATGACTTTTTAACAATATGAGAGTTTTTTCACAATCACGATTTACGAGAGAGAGAAAAAAATAAATCATATTTTTATTTTAACCATAAAAACAAAACAATTAAGAATGTTATATTCGGCTATAACGAACCTTTAATACCCTCCACCACAAATACGTGTGAAGTAAATACGTTATTATTAAACAGTTTTAGAACTTGCGCTGTTTTAGTTGTTTAGGTATTAGATAACCATTATTTCCTTTGGATGGGATGTATCCCTTCCCCTGGTCCTATCGATTCTACATTTTGTTCACTAAAATAGTTTCTTGAGAAAATAATTGATACCAAATTTGAGAACTCTCGCTTATTTAGATATTCGATAATCATAATTTCCTTTGTATGGGGGTATAACTCCCCTTGGTCCTATCCGTCCTAAATCTTGATCTTTGGGAAAATAATTGGAACCAATTTGAATACTCCCGCTTTTACAGTTCTTTAGAGATTCGATAATTAATATTTGCTTTGTATGGGAGTACCTTTCCCCTTAATCCTACCCGTCCTATATTTTGATCAGTAAAACAAATTCTTGAGAAAGTGTTTGGATTCGAATTTAAGAACTCTTGCTGTTATAGCTCTTTAGACATTCAATAAACAATATTTTATTTGTATGGGGGACACCTCTACCCATGATCCTATCCGCCCTTCATTCTGTCCACTAAAACAGTTATTTGAAAAATTTATTGGGAGCAAATTTGAAAACTCTCGGTGTAGTATTTTTAAATATTCGATTATCGATATTTTATTTGTATGGGGGACACCTCCCCCTGATCCTATCCGTCCTTCATGTTGTTTAGTAAAACAGTTCCTTGATAAAGTGACTGGGACCAAATTTAAAAATTCTCACTGTAATAGTTCCTTAGATATTCGATGATTAAACTTGTCTTTGTAAAGGTGCTACCCTCTCCCCCTGATTCTATTCGCCCCCACATTTTATCTTGTAAAAAAGTTCCTTGATAAAGTTATTGGGACCAAATTTGAAAATTCTGGATAAAATAGTTCTTTAGATATTCGATGATTAAAATTTTCTTTGCATGGAGGTTACTTTCCCCCTGATCCTATCCGTGCTACATTTTGTCAAGTAAAACAGTTCCTTGAAGAAATTATTGAAATAAAATTTGAAAAATATCGCTGTTACATTTCTTAAGATATTTGATATTAAATATTTGCTTTGTATAGGAGGTACCTCTTCCCCTGGTCCTATCAAAAAATCAGTCCTATAGTATAGCTGTCCCAAACAAACAAACAGACAAATAAGCACAGATTCCTTTATATACAAAGATTAAAAATTTTACGACAGATTTTTGCTTAAACTTAGAGGTTGCATCAGATATCGGTCTATATCATTTAATATACTGAACAGATTTTGCTGATTTTGAAAGGCCACATTTCATTGAGCTCTGTTGATAATTAGGGATGGTGGGCGTGTCAACAACAGACACACAGATGGACATAGCTAAATCGACTCAGATTTGGATTTAATGCTTATAAGTGTTACACACAGAATGACAACGTAAATATACCCTCTTCACCACTTGTGGTGGTGGAGGGTATAACAAAAAGATTCCATTCAGTTTGTGTGAATTAAATAATAAACTTAATAAATATTTGCAATAACAAAAATCGTAAAAATATAAATTCCTACATATACAAATATATACATCTGTATTATATGTATGTATTTGTAATCATAATAATAATGTATTTATTTAATAAATTTGACATTGCCAATAATAACAAATACAACAAAAAACAAAATAACAATAAAAACAAAACGTTTTATAATGAAAAAGCAGAGACTAAAAAATATTTAAGTAAATTTACCAATAAAACTCTGGCGGCCATTATTTTGAATAAAAACTATAATAATATTTGTAGCACTTGATTAGCTCTCTGGGGTAAAAATATGTCAGTATGAGAGAATGAATTTTATTTGGTTTTTAAGTCCTGAAGTGTTGAAAGTTTCAAATTAAAATATTTTGATACTGATTACCTGATAGATTACCTAAGAGTAGTAAAGTAGACAGTTGATTTATATGCTATGCCACAAAGAACGCATTAGTTCCTCAAAAATTATATTCTATAGTTTTAAATTTATTCAGATTTAATCTCCAACAAACCCAGTTTTTAACATTTTTTATTGAACTCATTACCTATTACATTACCTGGGCTTAGTAAAGTGGACAATAAATATATTTTTCACATCACAAAGAGTTAAATTTATTACAAATATAGCTAAGCGAGAATTTTGAAGAGTTTATAGTCTGTTGGTTCTGAGATTAATTTCAGGAAACTTGGTTTTTAATTTTTTTTAATTGATTCCATTTTACATTACTTGGGGTCAATAAAGTAGACTAAAATTGTCACACAGAAGTCATTATTAAATGAAAAGAAAGAGAATTTTGAAGGTTTTGTTAAGTAAAGTTATTAAGATTAATTTTCAATGAAAATCTAATTATGAATTCTTTAAAATGATTTCACTTTGCATTACTTGGGGCTAGTAAAGTAAGCAATAGATATATTTGTCAAATTCATCAGTTTATTATAAATACAAAAACTGAGAATTTTTATACCTTTAAGTCCGAAATTGTTGAGACTTAATCTCTAGGAAAATCAAGTTATCAACATTTTTGATTGATTCCATTTTACATTACATGGGGGTTAGTAAAGTGGACAATAACTATAGGTGACATAACACAAAGAATTCATAGGTTTTTTTAAGTATAAATAGCTTGAATTTTAAAAAATTTCAACATCAAAAGATTTTGAAAATTAATCTCAAGAAAATCCAAATTTTCAAATTTTTTAATTGACTCCATTTTCCATCATTTGAAGTTAGTAAAGTGGACAACAGGAATATTTGTCATATTTATAAATTTATCATAAATTTAAATTAAGAAAAATTTTGTTTTTATAGAATTTTCGGATAAACCAAAATATAAAGTGTAAACATTTCAAATTTAAGTTCAAATATATTTAATTGATTACGATTTAGATCACTTGGGACTGATAGAGTAGGTAATAGAGTTTTTGTCCCAGTAAAGTGCTCATAAGTCTTCTACTGACATAAACGTGATAAATTTAAGTCCATGAGTCATTAAAAAATGAATCTGACAAATTTGATTAATTGGCAAAATCGGAACTGCAGGGTAACCGACAGTTTTTATTATGACTTGAATTTGAACTTATTTTAATCAGAAATTCTTACATATTTCAAAGCTACAAAAAACTGCATAAAGAATCTAAAACTGTCTTCTATTTAGATTACCAGAGGACAGCAAAATATACTAAACTCTGATAGTGAAAAGATTTTAAAGCTTTGCTTTTAAACTATTTCCGGAAGCAATATTTAAGTTCTTTTACTATCGAAATATCTTCAAAAATGCGTTCTTAATGAGTCTTTTATTGTGAAAACAACAATCCCGGCTTGAAAACAAGACTCACAAATTAAAATCGGATTTAAAAAAAAAAAAAAAAAAAAAAAATACTCATGTTGGTATGTTGGTATAAATGCCCATCAAATGAATGGCTTCAATTAATAAGTTAAACGGGCATGTCATTACCTGTGATCTATACTTTTATCTTCAAATCTTTACAAAAAATTTATAAGAACTGAAATAATTTCTTATATACCAAAACTAACACTTCATCTCTTTTCTCCGAACTGTTGGGATTACCAAACAGGACAACGACTTTAACAAAACAAAGTCTATACTACAAGACAAACTGTTTCCAAATAGTTTCCTTTTAAGTGTGTTTCAATCACACCTTTTTAAACTACAAAAATCCTGTCCAAAAAATTCGGAAACTATCTACTTCTTAGATTACAAAGGGCCAGCAAAGTATAGCATTCTATAAAATTCCAAAAATCAAAATCTATTGAAGCCTAAATTTCCTCTTTTTATCTCTAAACCTGTTCCAAAATTCCATAACAACTAAAATGATCTCTTATAAATCAAACCGACTCTCTACCCTTTTCTCCGAACTGTTGGGTTTTTGAAACAAACTCACGTATATAACAAATTGTGTTGGTGTTGGTATTAAATGTGTGTGAGTGTAACTGCAAAATTGTCAATTGTAACGTTTTTAAAGTCGTGTAAATAAACGATTAATATTTAAATTTTGCAAAGAAACAAAGTGTGACAAATAGGCAACAACAATAACAATAACAACAACAAAAAAATAAAAACGAACTATCGATGCTCTACAGTTTAACAACAACTACATTAACAAAAAATAAATAAATTGTTAAATACATATAAAGAAAATTTCTTTTAAATAAACTAATTGCAATTGACAGTTTGAAAAATTGATTTTATTTTTATTTTTATTTTAAATGTAAATTTTTTAAATTCCAAACAATTAAACAATATTGAACAGCGATTTCTATAAAAATTAAAGCGTTTTTAAGCGCAATTATTAATTAAAAATGTAAACAACTAAAATTTGAGATCTGAAAAGAGCAAAAATAAATTAATAAAATTGTAAGAACATCTGGGTTTACGTAAAATTCGAAATTGGATCATATAAAAAAAGCTATTTGTAATCTTTGGTAGCTAGATGCTAATGGTCTGGTAGAGGGGTTTGGCAATTTGATTTTGTACCTTATAAACTTGAGTCACCTCATCATTAATTCGTGAACTGCTTTCGTTTCCTTTTTTGGATTTAAAAATATTACGATTTGTTGACATAAAAATATCGAAAAGAATGTGAAAAGGCAATTCCATAACCATATTGCTCGATTTGGAATAAAATGTCTAAAGGAAAGTCATTCAAAACATAAATGACATTTCACAATTGAGGAAGATGAGGAAGATGGAAACATCAGTTTTTATAGGGCTATTTTGAGCCCTCTTAAATAAAATGATTGAACTGTGATCAATGAAACCTGATAACATTTTTTTTGGGGCGTATTTCATTCATTGAAGGTTTATAATCGTTAGCTTCATCAATGCAGCTTAGATCATTTAATATTTTTTCTTATTTTCGATATTATTTAAGTATCGATGTCAGTACACAGGGTCCAGTTTGGTAATGAAAGGTATGATAAGTTAGTTGGTAACATTTTGGTAACAAATGTACCCGATGCAGAATCGGTAAAACTACCGCTGTAAATTTTCAAACATAGAATATTCCCATATTCAGAGTCGTCAAGAAGTTGTGGCCAACTTTTGAGATAAACTGAACAAAGAAACTCTTGAGCCACAATTGTGGCAAAACTAGCAGACCCGAATTTCCTTTAGATAAAATACCATCGCAGCTGCAAGTAAGCGGGTAAAGAAGCGATAGTCTTCTACCGCCTTCTGTAAATGTCTAGCTTTAGGAATCAAAAGGAAATTATTCCTAAATCTTCACGATTTATCACAGACAAATCTATTAAGACATCTAACATCTTCGGAATGAATCTAGCTCCTGATAACAAAGGACTAACACAGGTAGGAAGTTTTATCTTGCAAGGTTAATGGATTTAACAAAACTGTGTGATTTTTGACCGACTTAATTGTACTACCAAAAAGATTGCTGGACCCCCTAAACAATTGGAGTTCCTAAATGATTGACAAACTGAATTCTATTGAGTACTTTATGTAAACAAAGGATTTTTCCTTAAACCCCTTCTAAAACAAGACAATTCACTAAAGCTCTAAAGAACGAATCGATAACCTCCAAACTGTATTACTCTGTGTAAAACGGGCAGTAATAAATAACCAATACAGTTCCAAATAAATCAGATATAAAAGGAGCTCTTTAGCTCAGTCTACGGACAGTTGGATGAGAAAAGCTGAAACCCTATAAAATTCAAAAAGTTTCCGACAATTCGAAGCTAAGAAAAAGGGCACCCAAAAATAACCTAAAATTTCTCACAAAACTGTTTTAGTTATAGAACGGATTTTTCAGAATATTTGTATAAAGTTATCTTGGAAATAATCAGGTAATTTTTGTGAAACTTATCAGCTTATTGCAGGAATTGAAGATCACAAAAGAAATGTTAAAAAAATATGGATATGACCTGGTAGAAAAAGTGCCTGACACAAATAAAGCGTGGAACAATTGAGAGGCGCTTTAAGATTGCAGATGAACATCTATAGATACCATGACAAGTGGAAATCCGCTTCAGAACGATCCGAGTTGCATGAATACGAATTTACAATTTAAAGAATTTCTTCAATAAAAAGGTGTCCTCCATTCCATAAGAAAGCTAAATATCGCTATATATTTTTTTAAACGGAGTTACACAAAACCCGAAACATAGTTTTGGTTATACTTCCAATGTTTGCACTAGTAAAGAGATATTGAACTCTTCCTAAGGGGAAAAAGAAGATCACAAAGAAGTTATCCAAGAATGATTAAAAGAGCAGTTAAAAAACATCTTACAAAAATATTTAAAATAAAGGGTTGTCCAACCCATAATACACTGTGTTAAATATAAGCCATTTTAACGATATTTTGTTTACGTAGCTTCCGGATCAACTTTCTTTCTTCCATAAGAGAGAACACAATTCACTGATTAATTTATGTTAAGATTGTCAAAACCTTTTACGATAATGGAATATTTTCTTCTCAGATTTTAGATCGAATGTGTCATTAGCGTACTCCCCGCTATAGATTGAGCAGTTTGTTAAGGTTAATAAGCCCTTTTAATTGAGCGAGCTTTGTTTATGGTCAGATTAAAACCATCAACAGAAGAGAATTCACAGTTTCCAAGACAATTTGATTTGATACCAAAATGATCGCAGTCATACTCGATCAAGGATTGTTGACACAACAACAGTCATATCAATTAGAAACTTTTCCCCAGTAAAAAACTATCGAACACAGTCGACCTGTTACAGTAATAAGCAAATGTACTGACAATCGTAAGAAATGCACACAAATTTCATCAAACCGAAAGTATGAAAACATCTGAGTTTGTTGTTTTGCGATCTTAAGTGGCAGTAAAGCCAAAGAATTTTTCTTTCGTGATTCCCAGATATCAGGGAAGAGATTTTCCAAAAAAAAGATTTAATCTACAATTTTTAAGGTTAAATTCACTCACGAGATGAAGCCAACAGATTATTTCTAGTGTTTCGATTTAACGCCTTCCAACAAATCATCATGAGAAGAGTTTTGGAAAATTTTATATAATTTTTTTTTCTATTAATGACGCCATAAATCTATATAGTTAAACAAGTAAGAATATTATATTTGGTTATAAAGAATCTTTAATATCCTTCATCACATGTCCTTCTGAATGAGAATACCACTGTCAAATTTCAATTTTAGGAGGTTGTCTTAAATATCGGTATATAACTTTTTTTCTACTGTACCAATTTTGTCGGTTTTTAACAAGAAATTTCTTTGGACAATAAATAATATTTTGGCCTAATCTCATTGATATCTGTACATTATGTAAGTGGTTAAGAGCATGCTAACAAATATACTCCCATCATAACTTGTGCCGGTTGAGGGTATAAAAGTGATAACTCTAAAATTAACCATATTTCCAAAATTATTGAATTTTCTAATTAAATTCCATTAAAAAAATTTTATTAATTATTGATGCCATAAACACACACCTGTTTTAAGAGATCAATTTAAGAGTCATAAGATATGACAAATATTTGACATAACGCTGTCAATAAGTAACGCCATAAATCACCAAGAAATTTATTTGATTTTTGTTTTTATAGTTTTAATCACTTAAATATTACAATTTTCATCTTTCTTAACAAAAAAACGTTAACAAAATAATTTTAGTCCAAATCTAGCGATCATAAATAACACTTTCGATTTTAAAAAATACTTTCTTCTATAAGAGATACGTCTGTGTTGAAGGGAAAAAAAGTTTGTTTTTTTTGAAAAACAACAATAAAAAATGTTAACAAAACGATAAAATAACAAAAACTAAATGATGTGTGGTAAATTGTAATATATGAACAGATTAAAGTACCCCCCCCCCCCTGAAAAAAACCTATATTCTATTTAAAATTCAAAAAGGGGGAAGAGAGATGAATAACAACAAAATAAACCTCAATCTACCGCAACAGATTTTAAATTCATTGTGGTCATCATTAATGAATGAATCAAACAAACGATCGATTCGATCCCAATGCGATCAATTGAATTATCATTCATTTTTGGTTGATCATAATGAAAATGTTTTTATTTTAACAAATTGATCCATCGTCTTTAGCTGTCCACCTCTATATCAAATTTTTATCGTCATCTGGTGGGCGTCCATTTTTTTAATTTACTCAATATTTTTTATTGATTTTCTTTTATTTAAAATTTCTTTTTTCTCTTTCAGATCTCTTAATAGATTTTTCATTTAGTTTTATTATCTTAAATACATATTTTAATATTCATAATTTTATATATATTTTCTTTCTTCTTTCTTTGGTCCAATTACAGGTTTGTTTTTTTATTATCTTAAAATATCAACTTTAATAAGATCTCATGTTACCGTTTGTGGGAGAGTAAGAGAAAAAAACGTGATCGCATCGTCTTTTGAAAGATTAATTTTGTTTGAGGAATTTTTTGAAAAACTTTTACTTTTGAAAAAAATATGTTAAATAAATAAACAAATTATTGGTGAGTGAAACAATTTTGTTAATTATTTTATGAAGTTTTTTTTTTTTGGCAATAATTCTCAAAATGATCGTTTTATTTTAATTTGTGTTTTGCAAAACATAAAAAGGATAAAAATAGGAGAATAATAACGGTTTATGAGAAGTGATTGAAGTATTGGGAAATAATTCAAAATATTATAAAACTCTAATGTTGATCTAATTAAATCTAATCTCAACAATAAATAGATCATGATCGCCTAAAAAGGCTTCATTTGCTAATTTTCCTAAAGGAAAGAAAACTGCTACAAAACAAGTTCTATTTAATTAATAATGATCAATATAAGACCATTTTTTGATTTCCCTTGAATCCAATATACCTATTTTATATATTTAATTGACCAACTGAACAGACTTATTATATTTACTAAATAAAAGTTATCTAAATCGTATATAAAACTTAAAACCAATTTGTCCCCAGGAACATGCATGTCAACATGTTTTTCAACTTAGCAAATAAAAGAAAGAAGTATAATGTTATGCTTAATTTAGGAGGTACCCCAATTACCAATTGTTGCAGTTACAAACCTTATTATTCCATTTGCAACATGAAGTAGGAACTATCTAAGACCCCATAATGTATATAAATTCGGATTCCATTTTGGCCATATCCGACTGCCTGTCTGTTATTGGTACGCTCGCATTAAGGAAAATATACAGAGTTCCAAAAAATTTTGCCTACGTAATTGTTATTGTCCTAAAAAGTTTCCCATTTAAAACCGTCCAAATCGATTTGATAGAAAATATTTGCCGCGATGAAAAAAGTTAAGCACTATAAAATTTTAGGAGAGGGAACGGGGGAATATCACCCTTACAACACTTCATATTGAAAAGTTCTCTAACTAATGCAGAAATCGGCACGTAAATAGCGCTTTGACAATAAATTATTACAGACTACAAAATTTGCGAACAGGGCATGGGCAACGTTTTCCCCCCGAAGCAAACGAAAATTTAAAAAAAAAAAAAATTATCTCTTAAACTTTTGAAGTTTTTTTCTTGACATAATTTTCAAGATTAACAAAATTTAGAATAGGGCACGGGGAACATTATTCCCCTGAAACAAACGGGGGCAACGTTTTCCCCCCGAAGCAAACGAAAATTTAAAAAAAAAAAAATTATCTCTTAAACTTTTGAAGCTTCTTTCTTCATATTTGGCAGAATAACAGAATGTTAAAGATTAAAAAAAAATCTTATAGGGCATGGGGAAGTGGTATCCCCCTTACAAGTTAAATGTTTAATATCGCATAATATGTTATAGAAAATTTAACATAATTTGGCATATGAATGAAACATAGATCCCATTACAAGCGGTATTTTTAATATGTTCCTACAGTTATTTAAAAAGATTCTCCAGGTCAAGTGTGTTCAAAATTCGTCATTAGAACCAAGTCCTTTACTACCTCCCCTCTCTCTCTTAATTTTATCTTTTATCTTCTTAATGGTTTTTAGAGCATTTCTTCGTAAATCTTTTTTTGACGAGAATAAAAAAATCTTTAAGTATTTTATGATAAGAAATATCGGTCCATTATTCCATTAGGCCTCATACAAAAGAGCAGAGCTTTCATACAACCTCCTCTTACGAATATCACTTTAAAATGTACTAATCTCATATACACGTTGGTATTGTACTAATATTTGGTACAAAATAAGATAAATAAAAATAGAAATCTATGTGCGAAATTTTACGAGGGTCGGCTTATAAATTTCCATAGCTCTCTTGTATTTTCCCTAGAAAAAAAGTTTAAAAAAAATCAAAAATTTCATACAAATGTGAATTAACTCTTAAGCAGAAATCGGAAAAAAACTATTATACCAGAATCGTACAAGTTTCTTCTGAGTCACTTCTGAACTTACTAAAGATCCAATTGGGACAAGTTTAAAAATTCTTAATATTCTCTGAAAGTTTGCTATAGAAATCAAGTATAAATTATAGATAACAGAGAAAGATAATCTTCTTAGAACCAACATCGACTTATGTATCAAGTCTCAGATCTAAATATCCTGATTTCTTTTGGTACAAAAAAATATATTGTTTGTAGGATCAGAATGATGAGTGTGGGAAACTGTCACTCACTTTTCTGTATTGTTACAGATGCGACAATGATCGTTTAAATAGCCTGGCGGCGAGATTTCCTAATATCCAGTTATCCAAAATTATCGAAAGTAACCTTGATATGCTTTTCCTTGATAATTCCCTACCTAAACTGTGTGTATATTTGACTATTTCTGTTTCGATCTATTCAGGAAGTAATTCTAATAATAAAAATCTGATTTATTTTTATTTTATTCCGCTGGCTGACCAGCGTCAGTTTTAAAGAGATAGGCTAAGTGAGAAGAAGCGACATCTGGCTATCAACAAGAGTTCTGGTTGTAATATAGGATCTGGTCAACATGTTTTACTATAACAAATTCGAATCACAACAGAGCTGAATCCGCAGTTAACTAGACACAGTTTATAATAACTTTTTTTAAAGAACAAAAAGCGTTATCTCTAGATCAATTAATTTTTCAGACATAACCTCCAAAGTGTGCGATTTAACTCACATTTGTCTTTATTATGGACAAAATTACTATAATTCTTTCTAAGTGTTTTTTGTGTTAATTTAACTCCAAAAAACTATATATTCCAGCTGGAAATTTACAACAACAAAAACAAATATCAGACAGCCAGTCAGTCATTTAATGCCAATTTGAACTATAAATTAATATGATTTTGTCTTAATCACAACGATTAACTGTTTAAACTAAAAGCTTAAATTAAATATAAAAGTTGGATATAAATCAGAATAAAATTATTAACTTTTTTATATAAATTATATGCGTATAAATCAAATGTGTGTATGTTTGTTTGAATAGGGAAAAAAAGTGAGGTTGTGGACGAAAACGAATTTTATAACAAACTACTTTTCAAATTTAAAGCGATTTAATTTTTAATCGCAGAATTTTTTAAAATTAAAAACCATTCCAAATAAAGGAGGCGAGATTCATGTCAAGGCTACAATTCAGAATGATTTAGAAAGGTACACTAACTATTGTAATTTTGCAATACCCTTGTAATATATATAAATGTCCACTTATAGTACAAATCTCAAATAAATCATTATTATTTTCAAAAATTGTTTATTCTTTATCTTTTGCCAAAATAAAAGCATTCAAATCGAAATTGCAATTTTGCAACACCCTTGCAAACTTTTAAAAATGCCTACAATATGAAGATAATCGATTATTTTTCACTACTGGTCTATTTGAAAAGTCAAGCCATTCAAATCAACATAGCGATTTCCCAAGACACTTGCGAATACATAAAATATCTACAAATAGTTAAAATATTAAAATAATTCGTTTGTGCTTAACTTCAGTTGCAAAATTACAAGACCCTTGCAAACTATTATAAATATCCATACAATTTTCCTGTTCACTTCTTTATTTAAACTTATTTTTCGTCGCTTCTTTAAGATGTAAAAAAACATATTAATTAAAATTGCATTTTTGCAATATACCTGCAAAATTTATAAAGATTGCAGTATGGATATCAAATAATATGATATAGATGATAAAAATAAAATCATTCACATAAAATTTCGCAAGACCCTTGCAAAATATCTTTCGCAAGACCCCTGAAAATATCAAAAACGTATACAAAACATTTAAGTATCTGTAAAATATTTTCTCTTTAATTTTAAATTACATATCTTAGTATATTTTTAAAAGTTAAAGTTAAATTTCAATTTCTCAAGACCCTTGCAAAGTATTTAAAATGTCTACAAAACGTTTAAACATCACTAAAGTCTTTTCTCTTTTATTTTTTATAATATTTTTTAAGTTTTAACATTAATTTGCATTTACGCAAGACCCTTGCAAAATATATAAAATGTCTAGAAATCGTTTAAATATCACTCAAATATTCTAACTTTGATTTAAATTACATTTCTTAGCCTTTCTAAGAAAGTTAATGGTCAATTGCAATTTCACAAGACCTTGCAAAATTTATAATAATTGCAATATGGGCATCAAATGATAGAAAATAATCTTAGGAATTTATTAAATTTATTAACATATGTTAAAACATTATGCCAGATATTTTTATTATACTTATACTCCCGCCAGTAGGTCCCCAATTATTTTCTATAAACTTACAGTTTTTTTATATAAAATTGTTAAATTAAGTAGTTTTTTCTTTTTTAACGTTTTTAATATTTAAATAAAATTAAAGTTTAAATATGTTTGGGGGCAAATGAAGTGTGTTTGCATGTTATGATATAATGTGATGTGGTCGGTCTTTGTTTGGTCACTCGTGAGTCCAATGTTTAGTGGTTTTTTCTTGTGGCTTTTTTCTGTTGTAAAACTGGTTAACATATTTTATGTAAATTTGCTATTAACTTTAACACTTAATAAATCATAATAGTTTATGGTTGTTTTTTATTTAATAATGTTATAATTTTTTGTTGTTTTTTTTTATAAATTTGCAACAATTTTCCAAAAAAAATTATATGAATTTTATTAAAATTTTATGTTCTTTTTTAAATGGAAAACTAAAGTCTGTTTCAGGAGGGGAATTTGAAAATTAATCATAATCAAGAAAAACAAGCAAGAATCTTATAGTCGGTCAGGACCGACTTTGGTTAATCCACATCAAAATATCGGTTATAAATAGTTGTTAGGAAAAAGTAATGAACGACCCTCGTATAATTTTATTTTCTGATTTATTCTTAAGTATGCGGTAGTGCATTATTGTGGGGGAATCGATGGGTGCTACATAAAATTATGAACCGACCCTCGTATAATTTTGCACATCGATTTTTTGCTTAATATTACCTTAATCTGGACGATTATTATTATTACAATACCGACGTATATGTGAAATTTATGTCATGCAATGATTTTTAGAGATATTTGACAGGGGACTTGTATTGGACCTATGGGAAGCAATATGTGAAATTTATGTCATGCAATGATTTTTAGAGATATTTGGAAGGGGACTTGTATTGGACCTATGGGAAGCAATATACCGACCCACACAAAATTTGTCACATCGGTTTAGAATAACATTGGGCTTATTTCTGTCCGTTAAAATTGCTTTATATTTATAACTTTTATGAGCCTTAAACCTCATTCCGGGAGGACATTTGTATGGAAGGTACCTGAAATATTGGACCAAACATGGTCAATTTCAATATGATTCGTCCAAGAGTCAAAAAAAAATAATACATTCTAAATTTCATCAAGATATTTAAAAAACTGCGTCCTGTAAAGTGTTCACAACGTTAAAACCATGACGGACAACGAGACGGACTTGATTAAATGGGCTCAGAAACTGAATATGAATCGAACGGTATATTTAAAGGTGAATGTAAAGCCCATTTTTCTGTATGTTACAAACAGCAGCACAAACGCATAATACCCCAACTAACTACGGTGGTGAAGGGTATAAAAAACAACTCTAAATATTGATTAAATAGCGGCATTTTGGTGTTAAATAAAAGAAAATCTTAAATATTGTTAAGAATATTTATAATGGTCTACATTATTATTTATTTGGGCCAGACAAAAATCTTAAGTCAGTTTTACCCCAGCACTTACATTAACGTCAAAATCTATCTTTATTAACAATAATTTAAGTATTTTTTTTTTTGTTCCGCGGTTAATAACGTTTAATATTTTCTAAGGCGGGTGTTAATATTTGACCACAAATTATTGTCCATATTGGTAATAAATGTTTGTCAATAATTATTGATTTGTTTAAAAAAGTTATAAAGAAATTATTTCTGGTTTAGAAACAAAGTTTTTCTTTTATTAAATAAAGTTTCATTAGTTTGAGTTACCAAAAAGTTTCTCTTGGATAAAGAAAATTTAGGAAAGAAATAAGTAAACAAACGTTAAAGGGAGAATTATCAAAAATCGATGAAATTAAAAAAATGTTTAATTTAATATTTATGAAAAAATAGTTCTTATTTGTATTTTGCAATTTCGCAAGACCCTTGCAAAATATATAAAATTTCCAAAAATCGCTTAAATATCAAAAAAAATGTTTCTCCTCAACTTCAACTTATATTTCAATCCATTTAAGTCAACATTGCAATTTCGCAAGACCATTGCAAAATGTATAAAAAGTCCAAAAATCGCTTAAATATCAAAAAATGTTTTTCCTTAACTTCAACTTATATTTCAATCCATTTGTATCAACATTGCAATTTCGCAATGTAGCTACATTAAACCAATCAAGACCCTTGCAAAATATTAAAATGTCTATAAATTTGACAAATATAATTTATTCCTAAATAAAAGTTATTTTTAATTGTATCGATTTTGCAATTTCGCATGACCCTTGCAAAATATATAACATGTCAGGAAAACATCGAAATACCAAAAAATCGTTTCAAAATGTTTTCAATTTGTAATTTCGTAAAACCCGTGCGAAAAAAATGTCTAAAAAATTACAAATCAAAATTGCAGTTTCACAACACTCTTGCAAAATATAAAAAAATGTCAAAAAATCGGTGAAATTTTCAAAATTCACCTGGACTTAACTTCTAATAATTTTACATCGCTTAAGAAAAGCGAAAGCATTCTTAACAACATTGCAATTTCGCATTACCTTGGCAAAATATATAAATTGTCAAGAAAACATTCAAATATAAAAATAAAAATCGTTTATTTTATTTTTAATTGCAAATTCGCAAAGCACAATTTCGTAAAATCAAATATGCACTTTTTCAAGGATGTTGCAAAATATATAAATAACTAAAATATCAAATAAATAAAATATCTCTTGCCACCTTAAACAAAATAAAAACATTAAATATATAAAACAGCTAGAAATCATTTTAACTCCAAAAATATTTACAATTATAGTAAAATTATTTTGAAATTTTTCAATTATTTAAATCAAAATTGTAATCTCGCAACCCCTTGCAAAATATTTAAAATATCTAACAAATTTTCAAATATCATAAAAATTGTTCCAGTTAAATTTTTTCTCTATTCCTTATTTCTGGAAAAGAAAAAGAAAAGCTTAAAATGGCAATTGCAATTTTGCAAGACCGTTGCAAAGTATTTAAATATGCATTTAAAATTGCATATATTTCAAATACTAGATAAAAATTATTTGTACTTAACGTCAATTTAAAAATAAAAAAAACAAAATTGCATTTTCGCAATACCCTTGCAAACTTCCATAATTTAAACATATGGAAAAATATGAAAATAAATTATCATTTTAATTTTTTTGTTCATATCGGTATACCTATTGACTCAGTATAACTTTCTGCGCCGTATTAAAGATGTATGTCCATACGTCTGGTTAGCTGTTCATTTTAACGTTTTGCAGAATCTTCTTTATATTTCAAGAAACCTCCTGTTTCCCTGAAAGGACAACATTGCAGGAGACAACCTGAGAAAAAGATAGGTATCTCAACGATTAGCAAGGTTTCCCACTACTACACCACAAAACAAGGTGAAGTTTATTTCTAGTCTCTATAGATGACAGGACCATCATTCTAGAACCTGCTACATTAAACCAATCACCTGTCCAGTAGAGACACAAACTGATGGCGGAGACTAAAATTAATGCATAGAAACAAACCGAAAATATTCTTCCAAGAGTGGGAGTGGAATCCTCTTGTAAGCGGAATTCTTGATATATGTGAAGGGTATTAACGAACCAAATCCTTTCATTTATCCACTTTAATGTTATATTTTGTAAACAAAACTCTTAAATACTTTATGGACTTAATGAAGTTAATATTCTATTGCCCCCAGAAAAAAATAAAATAATTTTTATTTATTTTTTTCTGTTTTATTTATTTTTAACCAAACAAAAAAACCATAAAAATTATTAACAACTAAAAAATAAACAGAAAATTTTGAAAGAAATTATTTGTATTCATTAAACGAGAAAGAAGAAGGAGGAGGGGGGTCTATGAAGTATAAAGTATCAAGTATATAAAGGATGGACATAAAGTCGCACGTACGTCTAACAACTAAAAAAGTGTTCCTTAATGAGTCAAACTAAACTTAAACTTTGTTGAAGGAGAAGAGAAGAATACAAAAAAAAACGTAAACGTTATACCTTCATTCGGACAAGGGGGAGGGGACAAAAGAAACTATCTAAACTCTAACAAAAATATATATAAAATTTATTTCAGTATAAGAATTTAATATTTTGTCTATAGAAATTGCGTTTTGTATTAATATGTTTATATACAGGTCTGACGGTCGGTAGGTCGTTCGGTCGATTAGTTGGCCTGTTTAGATGTTTGTATTTAATAAATGATTTTTATGGTCTACAATTGTGGGGTGTTTGTATTAATTCTTTAATATTTATCTATCAGAATGAGTTAAAACAACAATATAGTTTTTATCTAAATATGAACGTATGTTATATGTATGTATGTATGTGTGTGTGTGTACGAGTGTGTAGTTGAAAGATATATATTTATATAGGTAACCCAATTATTAAAAGTTAATATAAACATTAAACACAAAATACAAAATACAAAATAAAAGAAAATTATATACAACAATTTTTGTATATAATTTCACATCACATACAACCAACCACCTTAAACGCTTTCGAATGTGGGCCCACTATCGATTCGGACACTCAGTTGTGTAAACAAAAACCTACACGTTAACATGATTTTTTGTTTTTTGTCATTCACTAGTTTTTAAATTTACCTTACTTTATTGGAAAAGTAATTAAATGTTTTTTTGAAATTTCAGAAAAACTATGAATTTTCATAATAAAAAAAATCAATCAAAAGTTAGAAATTCGAAAAAGGCCAATTTTTTTCGAAATTAAATAAAAGTTTGAAAAATAAATTTTCAACATGATTTTCATTTTATTAAAATCATAATTTCCATTTAATTCGAATATTCGTTTTAAAAAGGGTCCTCAAATCGTCGAAGTCTTTCAAAAGTTTAGAAAAATATCTATTTCAAATTTGCCCACTGTTGCTTTCGAAATTCTCGTTTTAAAATAAAAAAGTTTGATAATTGTTTTTTACTTCGAAAACTAAAGCTGTTTTTAGTAAATAATAGAAATAATTCCGGATTAACTCTCAAAACTCTTAGCGCCTTCATTCGGATTCGACGTGATGACATATGCGAATGGCCATTACTATTACCGCTACGGTCTGGTAATTGGTTATCTCAACGAAATTCACAATTTATTCACTGTACATAACATGAAACTTTCACTAACAAAGTCAATAACAACAACACAATTCCCCACCTACAGACAATCCCAGGAATAAGCCAAAATTCATTGGCCAAGGGCCGTCGCCCCAGCAACAGAAACAACTGTTACAACTATAACAATCTGGATAAAAGAGGCAAATACTAGTTTAGACATCTTGTTTAATGGAGAATAAATTCCGACTGTTAACCACCCAAAAAATTGGGGTGTCTCTCCTCAGCTCATGCCACCATAATAACACAAAAATTGCGGGGTAAAATTAAGGTTCTCAAAGGATTAGTGGAAAAGAAACCTTATTGGCAAATTATAAAACGATTGGCCGATCATTCTTAAATAATGCTGCTCCAGTATGGTAACCTTCACAGCACAGCCTTAAAACCGTATAAAAATGTCCTAAATGTTCTATATGAGAAAGCGAAAATTCTTCTAGTTAAGGAACATAATAAAATGCTCAGTAAGCAGTTCCTTCTAGAATATCGAACTTCGATAAGAACTTCAATATTACACAATTGGAGTCTCCACCGAGTCATGTAAGAAAGGTTATACGTATATACGAATATAACATACTTAGGTATGTGCAAGATCCGTTAGATCGAAATTCGTAGATGATATTTTTGAACGACATTCACAGAACCCTCAAGAACTTTTCAACACCTTTTTTGTGCTCTTCAATTCTATTTTAACAAGATTCCAATATCTCTTCACTGGCCTTAGAACGGGCAGTTTGGAGGATTTGCCCGCCTCCAAACAAGAACATAATTGTTATTCTACAACTCAAGGGCCTGTTTGCCATAGTGACAGGATGCCAAATCAGGACAAAAATTCAAGTCTTATGGATGGAAGCAGTCTTTTTCGTAAACATCCCACGATATAAATTTCGTTATAGAGCACATTGTAACAAATGCTTTGCTTCATTTGCCGCAACTGTATTTTGCTTTCCATACCAAGAACTTTTGGAGAAACTTTGACTGCTTTTAGGTCATAAACTTTTCGAGCATCAGCAACATAAAATGTTTGAAAATTGTGCCCCAACAAACATTTCGTCATTATTCAGCAATAATATTTTCTTTAAAACTTGACTTCAAAATGTCCGTTCTCTGTTTTCGGCCTCTAAATTGTTAACAGCATTCCTGTCAGGAACTTTTTGAAGATTATATTTTTTTCTTAGGTAGGTGTCAGCGGAAACGGGAGGGTAGGAGTGACTGTAGAGTGTCGAGGACGCTGTGGCCGAGAATTGATTCTGCATGAACGAACCTCCTATTGGGCGCCGATAGACAGTGTCTGAAGAGGCTTCTTAACTGGACACTGTCGCATTGGGGCGCTGATCATGAAATGGAACTCGGGCAATTCGGGTTACTGTAGGATGTGCGAGGACGAGGATGAGCTGGAGTCAGTGGGACACTAACTTTGTAAATGTCCTCGACTTCAGTTGACTAGGATGAAGTGGCTAGGCCGTCAATTTCTGGATAGGCTTTCTCTTCATTTCTTTCTCATATTTTCATTACTTTTTAATTCAGTTCACAGAATTCCAACAGTGTATTCTAGTTGAACCTTAAGGTCCTTGAGTGAAGGTGTGCATTAATGCACACCACCCTTCCCTTCCTACCTACCTACCTAAATCTGCAACAGCTTTAAGTTTTCGCACCAAAATGTCCGAGCACTTAGCTAACCAGCCCGCTTTCCTACCGGATGTATTTGGTTCACTTTTTTTAAAATATTTTTATTTTTGGATTTAGAAACATGTGGAATGTGAATCATTCCTTCTACCTAAACCAGGTTTTCTATCATCGAACAAATTCTCCCGGTACTGTTTAAAAACATTAAAAACAATTTGACGACAGACCTTTGAATGCTTGACCAACTTTTTGTAGGACCAAATTGGTTTCTGTTTAAAATATTTAATAATTTTGGTACGCAATTTTTTCTGGTCCCTCATTTGAATCAGATTAAAATTATGTTTTCATTTGTTTGGCATTACAATTAAATAGGTCTTGAGTTAAAAGATTTAATGAAAAACTTGTGTTAAGAAATTTTCGTTCTCACTCCTTGGTGGAACTTGGAAATTCTTATAAATGTTTTGATTTTAGGACGCTCTATTCTATGTGAAAAGTAATTCAAAAAAATGTTGTAGAGAAACTCAAAACTCTTAGCTCTGACTGTTCTGATCACTTGTAACAAAAATTTAAAGCCCAGATTTATTCAGCCTTTATATTGGAAGCTATGACATGTTCACAAGTTTTACATGGACAATCAGCTACGCTAACGCTTAGCATAATATATATTAGCATAATATATGATTGCTGAAATCCTGGCCTGATATATGAATGGTTCATTCCAGATAATAAAATTCATTATGTTAAGTCGAAGCTTGAGAATTTTGAGCTGTGATGACATTGCAGCAAATGAGCGATATGTTATTGAATTGTTGCTAGATATAGTTATATTTTGTGTATTCAAAAACCAAAACGGGAAACCGATTAACCTGTTTTTTGTATTTCAAAAATCAACCGCTTTCGAATACTTTATATTTTCGAATTATTTGACATGTCGATTTTTATCAGTCGGTTAACCGGTTTTTAATGGAAAGTTTTTTTAAGCTTTTCACTTAAATATTCAGCTTTGTTGTTGTATATTCTGTCATTTTGTTATATTCAACTGCTTTAAACAAAATCACGTCAATGAAAATAATTGAATGAGATTCTGAAAGATTTCTTATTCAGCAATATATATTTTATAGGTAAAGAGATATAGACCTATAATTTAGACATAAAGGAAAAAATAATGGCATCTAGACACATTATACGCTACCGAAAAATACTAACAAAAAACTTTAATATTCCACCCATTTAGAGCATTACAGAGCGCGAGGATAATTTGAAGAAATTTATTACAAATGGTTATTTTAATACAAAAACAAATACAAATTTAGATTATGATGGAACCATTGTTTCAACTTCATTTTATATAAAGGCAATTTCACGGTATATGTTTTCTTATTGGTTAAACTTTAATTTCTATAAAAAAGTATTTTTCTTTAAAATATAATAATCAAACATAAACCGGTTAACCGGGTTTTTTTGACATAGAACCGTATTCGAAAACATTATTTTCGAATAACTCGAAAACCGGTCTTCTGAAGACACTTGTTATATTTGAATCTCCCTTTCAAACTAAAATCTAATTTTAAGTGCAATTTCCTAAATTACAGTCCAAAATATGTGTATCGAACAGAAATTTTACATTTAAACAATTATTACTCCATTAAACCTTAATAATAACTTAAATTATTACAAACGCTTTTTTTCACCAAAAAAAGCTAACAATAACGTACAAAAATAAGTATTAAATTTTATTGATTTAACAATTATTTTGTTGTAGTTGTTTTTCTATTTTTTTTTTCGTTAACAAAAAGCAAATAATGAAAACTACAAATAGTTAATTTATATATATAAAATAAGTATACAATAATTAGTTATAATTAGTATAAGCTAAGCATTATAGTAATTAAAAAAACAACAACAATATAAATAGAATAAATAAATTAAAAGTGCAATATAAATATTTAATAGGTGTATATGTATATGTATTGGAGGATATAAGTAAGTATGTATGTATGTAAACAAATAGATGTTGTTTTTTATATTTTACACCAGAATATATTAAACTAAACAAATAAATACAATAATATTATTATGATTTAGTATATAATACATTTACACACACAGACATACACACGCACACAGAGAGAGAGAGAGAGAGAGAGAGAGAGAAAGAGTTACTGACATATGATATCTATAAACAATTAAAACATAAATTTTGATTGATATCTGCTGCTGTATTCGTTGTTTTCGTTTATTCGTTCGTGGTCCTTTTGTTTTTAATGTAAATATTAAATAATGAAATTATATTGATGATACAGTCATGGACATAAGTAGACATTCAATATGAAAATTCATGTAAAATATACATTTTTAAGAATTACAAAATGTAAATATAATGTTTTTTTTTCACCGACTATAAAGAACGATTTTGTTGAGGATGTTCACGCTAAAAAAAAGGTTATTGTTATGATTCATGTTATGGTTTATCTCCAGGCTGGGAAATTGTGCCACAGATCTTCTAGACTTTGTGTTTTAATTGGTTTGGCAGTTATGGACGGCACGGATATATGTTAGGGGCGTCACGATCAATACGAGACCAATAGACATTGAGCCTTTTGCTTCATCCCGATCTTTGATTGGCTAGAACTTTTTTTGTAGACCTCAGCAAATTCTGTTCAATATCTGGGAGGTAGACGGCCTCCAAGTACGACATTCATACGGTAACTTGAAATCGTTGAATTTGTGGCGTCTCTGTATATGTCTGAAAAAGAATTTTGCACAAATTTATCTTCTATTCTTTTATACGAGAAGATTTTTTCTAACTTGCCCCACGGGAGAACCAAATTATTTTATATTAAAGTCAAGACGATCCAAAATGGAACAGTTTACATTTCATAAAGTTACTTAACCGGTAAGATCTTCATTTGAAGATGCTGTGTTGAGGAGATTTTAAAGATTGCATTTTCATATTACTCCATTGCGTATCACTTAGCGCAGGACATCACACCAGCAAAATAATTTTTCACTGATCGACTAATCGTTTTATAGGCAATAAGATTTCTTTATCCATACCCCAATTGCTGTTGACTAGTGTCTGGAGAACCTTATTTCTGCTTCGCAGTTTTTATGTGAAGAAGTTGAAGAAATAAATGGACTTTCAAATATAAACTCTAAGATTTTAGAGTACTTAACACTCGGAATTTAGATTCCATTGTCAATGATGCCCAAATTTGTGCTGGCGAAAGTTTCAAGTAATGTGTACTGTATAAATTGAGGATACAATTTAACAAACCGCATGCTCCGAGATTCCTATTCATTCCTGATAACAATTCAAAAATAGCTAGAGGAATAAGGGAATATTTTACGTAAAGTAACAATACTGTGTATGTAAAATAAGTCTTAATACAACAATAAAATATGGTGGCGGAAGAGAATACTTCTGAAGCTGTACGTCCACTGCGGGGGTTGTGAGATTGATGGAATACGGGAAATATTAAAAACAATACAGAGACGTTGAATTTTCCACAAACATTTACATTTTTGCACTAAAATGATTTCGAAACATTCAGCATACGATTTGTAGATGTGGGTGGCAATCTCCAGACCTAAATTCCATCGAGCGCTTGTAGGAAGAATTGGATCAAAGATAATGAACATGTAAGATGTCAGGCAAAGTGATTTGAAATATAAATAAATTTATCTAACAGAGCCACCTATTGGTTTCTTCTTTGAAGAGATTTATAGAAGGTTTCAGGCTCCGGTGAATCCTGCATGTGGTAAAAGGTGGCAAAGACCTTATGACCACGTCTAAATACTAAAGGGTATAGATTTGATTGCCGGCATGGGCAGAAGGGCTTTGATAAGAGCCACCTATTGGTTTCTTCTTTGAAGAGATTTATAGAAGGTTTCAGGCTCCGGTGAATCCTGCATGTGGTAAAAGGTGGCAAAGACCTTATGACCACGTCTAAATACTAAAGGGTACGGATTTGATTATCGGCATGGGCAGAAGGGCTTTGATAAGAGTTTAGGCGCAAGATGAATAGAAACACCTCCGACTTTTGCAGATTCTGCAATGAGGCAGATGAGATAGTTGATCACCTATTTTGTCACTGCCTATTCTGCAAGCCTGCAGCGAGGTGGGTATCTTGAGCAATTAGAGAATTTCACAGATTAGTATTAAATAGCTTTGTACCATATAGTTCTTTAACGGGTCAGCTTTTCCATATCCTACTTTTTGTTTCAGTTCTTAAACTTCTACTTTTTCTTCTCCTTCTCTTTTATTTTCTGGTAAGGGATCACAATGGATCATAAGTTATTAACTGCCAATAAATTATTAAATTTGAATATCGAAATTGTTAAAAAATTTACATTTCATGCGTATACTTATGTCCACAGCTGTAATATATTTATGTATGTGTGTGCTTTTGTTTATATTTTCATGATTTTTAATTACATGTGTAACATAAATCTAATATTATATATGTAAATTGTTATTAATCATTTAATTTTTATAAAGACAAAAATTATTACGTGTTTTGTGAGGGACATAAATTTTAGTTTTAGTTTTTTCTTATAAAAATTATTTCGAAATTTCTTTTTTTTTATTGAAATTCTATTTCAATATTCCTAAGACATTTATAGTATGACAATGTGTTTTAAAACTCACGAGCCAATTGTTTATTAATATATCCTTGTATACAAATTTATGTTGTCCTTGTTCGTTTCTGTTTATTTTAACGCTTTTAAGGACTTTAATTGTATATAGAGAACATTTGAAGGTTTTTTTTCTTTTTGAAAATATCAATAAAGCAGACAGCAAGTAATTTTTGTTATTCCTGTAACGAAAAGAAAAACGAAAATGGTTTAATTAAAAATTAATTCATAAAAATGTTACAACAAAAACAAGTAAAAAATATTATAGTCGGTCAAGTCCGACTAAGTAATACTCTACACCACAATGTTGATTATAAAGAGCAGTTACGAAAAATTAATGAACGACCCTCGTATAATTTTATTTCTTGATTTATTATGGTGAAACTAACATTTATGAAATTTAGGTGTTTTTAAATGAATTTTTCTTAGGGGTTATATGGGACCTAGAAAAAATTATGGATCATCCTTCGTATAATTTTGCGCATTGATTTTTGCTTTTATTTATTTTATTTTGACCAGTTATTATTGCTATACCAAAGTACATGTGAGATTTATGCCCTTCAAGGTGATATTTGAAAGGGAACTTGTATGGGACCTATGACAAGTAATGGACCGACCCTTGTATAATTTGCCACATCGTTTTAGAATATCATAACACTTAATTTTGATAAATTTCGTTAAAATCGCTTTTATTTAGGACTTTTATGAGCTTAAACCTCATTCCGGAAGGACAATTGTAGGGAGGTACCCAAGATATTGAACTTAATATGGCCAATTTCAATAGGCTTTGTCCTCGTCCAATTTTCATCAAGATATTTTAAAAATTGCGACCTGTAGGGTGTTCACGACGGTTACATGGGCAGCCAGCCGGACAGGCAGACATCGTTAAATCGACTTTGAGTCAAACGGTATACTTAAAAGTGGGTGTAACAGTGGTGTAGAGAAAAAATAATATAAACTATGTGTAGGAAATAAAAAGGATCTTAAATAAAATATATATTTAAAGAAGGATATTTTATTTGAAAAACTAAATTTAACATTGTAAAACATTCGAAATTTTTAAATTTTTTTTAATTCCCTATTTTTATTCCCTCCACCACCACAAGTGATGAAGAGGATATATTAACTTTGTCATTCTGTGTGTAATGCTAAGAAGAAAATCATTTCAGACCCCATAACGTATATAAATTTTGCGTCAAATTAAAATTGTTTCAATTTATCTGTGTCCATCTATTGTGGATGCGTACTCGCTTCCACAATAATGAACAGAGATCAATAAAATTTGGCCTAAGTATTTGTTATAGTCCTGAGAACTTTTCTATTTAAATCCATCGAAATCGGTTCAGTATATTGAAATATACAAAACATTACGTATTTACTTCACATTCATTTGTGTTGAATGGTATTGAAGATTCGGCAGAGAGTATTTACTTCTAAAATATTTTTTTAATTCCTTATTTGTTTGCATAACATCAACAACAACAACAATATAATTTTGTATTGTATAAACCACCAAAACACATGTCATAGCTTGTAATTTAGTCACATTATAACTTATTTATAAATAAAAATTTCATAAATAATTTCATATTTTTTTTATAGCAAATTAAATTAAATTGAAAATAACGTGATTTATAACAATTTTTAATATATAATTCACAAGCATACATCTGTATATATAAATGTATCTCCTCTGTCTGTTATAAATACATATTAAATATATGTTTTTATATATGTATACACATACATATATACTAAATGGAGCTCGTAACAAAATCACAGCACGTAAATGTCTTGTTAGCAACATGTATTGATTAAATGACAATATTTTTTTTCTGTATTGTAGGGATTTAAACAGAAAAACAGGAATTTATTTTAAATAAAAAATATTTAAATGATTTAATAAGGAATAAGATATTTGGGGTTTTGTAGGAAATCAATTTTCAATTTAACTTAATTATAGAGTAGTGTATAGACCATATTATAGAGTAGTTTATAGTCCAGATTATAGACCAGTTTATTGTCTTAACTATTGAATAATTTACAGACCAGATTATAGAATAAAAAATTAAAGCGAAAAATTCTTTAGACCCGTTTTTCATTAGAACTTTTATTCCAACAAAATCTCACATGGTCCTACAAGCATTCAAGGTCTGCCGTCAAACTGTTTCCAATGTTATTAAGCACTACCGAGAGAACTTGTGCGTTGATAGAAGCAATAGTCCCTATGATGTTTCTAAATCCAAAAAAATAGAAAGCATTTTAAAAAGAGCTCCCAACACATCCAATAGAAAAGCGACTCGATAAGCTCAGTGTTTGGTACGAAAAGTCGAAGCTAATGCAAGTATAAATAAATTTCTGAAAAGAACGCTGCTAAAAATTATGAGATCAAAAACAGTAAACGGAAATTGAAATCAATTTAAAAAAAAATATTCATGCTGCATAACATGACGAAACGTATGTTCTGACAGTTTTTTTGCAACTTTCTAATCAACAATTTTATGTTGCTGATGCTCAAGGGAATGTTGGAGGTTTAAGATCCAAAAACAGGCAAAATTTCGCAAAAAGATCTTGGTTGCCTGGTTTCGGCTGCTTTGGTATCCAATCACTATTCCAAACAAGAATAATAATGTGGCATTTATACCAAGAGAGGCAAATCCTTTAAACTTCCATGAACTAAGGCCAGTGGAGAGATATTGGGCTCATGTTAAAAGAGAAAAAGGTGTCTCGAATAGTGTGGTATATTTTAAACGAAGATCTACAGCAGAGCTGTTAAAACAGCAACAACTATAAAAACCGTTAATTGACTGGACTATAGTCTGTATTATAGTCCACTTTATATTTTATAGATCAGACTATAATCAAGTTTATAGACTAAACTATAGATTTGTTTATATAGTATATTACATACTAAGCTATAGACAACATTTTTAACTGATTATAGCTGAACTATAATTTAGGTTTTAAGGTAGATTTATATACTGTTATATAGATTAGACTAAATACTAGATTATAAACTAAAACACTTTATAAACTAGATTAAAAACTGGGTATAGGACTGGTAAAGTGGATCGTAATATATAGTTGTGATTATAAACTAGATTATAGAGAGGACTATAGTCCAGATTATAAACTAGATAGACTGAATTAGAGTTCAGATTATAAACCAGACTATAATATAGTTTATAAACCATATTACGAAATAAAAATAAACAGTTTTATCTCATGTTTTCATTATAACATTTAAAATATTGTTTAATTACATTGACCTACATTCCATTAAATTAAAAATCTAATTGCTTCATAATAAAATTGGCCATTAAATAAATCATAAATTAAAATTAACACTAAATAAATAATAAATTAACTCAAATGAAAACTTACCTATAAATTCCATAAATATCATAGAACTTTAACATTCACATCATTATGTAGAATGATTATTATAAAATTCCTTAAAATCTTGTTGTGGCTTAGGTGAGGATTTACTCTGCTTCTCTTTTTAGTAGTAACGTTTTAATTGTTAATTAAAGCAAAACATTTTTTTGTTTATACTCATACATATATATTAACTATATCCAGCATATATGATATTACTTTACCGTAACTACTGCCATTAAGTCAAAGCAATAAATATTTGATTTGGTAGCATTTTCTATATAAAAATTTTCTGTGTTTTCTCTTCCACTTTCTCCCTCTCTATCACATTCCCCTATTGTCTAAACAATTATATATCATCTATATAACATAACACTCCACTACCATTCCAAAGCCAAATCACCTGGGAAATTATAGTTTTTCAATCGAAGTTGAAGAGGAGCCATAGGAGGAATGAAAATAAAAAAGAAATGAATGATTTTAGTATTTAATAAAAGTATTTAATTGTAATTTATATAACTTACTTGCGTTTAAGAATTATAGCAATTATCTAAGTAGATGAATGCGTTGGAAATTAAACGTTTCACATGAGAAATCTCAATTTTTTTTCTTGGTTTACTGGTTGGTTGGTTGGTTGATTGGTGGGTGGGCGGATGGGTTTGTTTGTGCCTTTCACTTGTTCTGATTATGTTTTTTGTAACAGTTCTATTTTGTTTTTTTCTCTATGTCTCTGTTTCTGTTTTCTTTAGGTGATTTTAACAAAAAAGTATTATATTTTTTTAAAAATTAACTAATATGATTTAATAACACAATTGTCACTTCTTAAATTAGGATTATTTTTACAAAAACTAAAAGGGAAAACAAGTAAGAATGCTATTGGCCGACTCTTCAATACCCTCCACCATAAATGTGTGTGAAGTAAATACGTTATGTTTCGTACATACACACTCACAGACGTACACAATATATAAAAGTTTTTCTTAAACAAAACACGGAACTCTTAATGAGTCATAAAATTTGTTATATTTTTGGCTAAAACTTTTTTGCTACTAAACCGATTTTGATCATTTTTGGAATGATAATGAGGCACATATAGCTTAATATTATGACTAAATTTCATTATAATTTGTCGATTGAAAATTTTAGGGAAGTGCTTCGCTGAAGGTTTTCTCAGATATGGGTTTTTATGTTTAAATATACTGAACGAAATTTTGCTGGTTTTAAATTGGAAACTTTTAAGGGCCATTTCAAATAATCTGGCCAAATTTCATTTAGCTCTGTCAATTATTGTGGATGTGAGCGTGCCAACAACAGACGGACACAGCTAAATCGACTCAGATTTATACACTTTGTGGTATCTGAGATGATTCCTTTTAAGCATTACACACGTAATGACAAAGTTAATGTACTCCTTCACCACTTGTGGTGGCGGAGGGTATAAAAACATATTTCTAATTCTTTCACTTTAATTAATGCACAAATAATGACACTTAGTGATATATAATATTTATATGATTTAAATATAAGTCAGTCACTTGTGTTGATATTAAAAAAAAACTATATATATACTATATATACATATGATATTTTCTTTTTTTGTGTGTTTAATATAAATCTCTTTCTACTTTTTATACATAATATGAACAAATTAAAAGCTTAAATACTTTTATATATTTTTATACAAGTGGGTCTTTTAATAAATACATTTGTTGTACATACACACATACAATCATACATACATACATACATACATCTATCCATAACTATACATATACATTTATAGTTTTATATATATATTTTTATTGTATATCGGATTTAAGGCATAATGTTAAGTTATTTGTTTTTGTTGTTTTTGTCGTTCTTAGGAGAATGAATAATAAATATCCTTGATTGTAAATGTTAAAGATTTTAATATTAAAACAACATTAAAGGTTAGATTTATTTATCTTATTGTTGTTATTTAGAGAAAAGTGTTGTTAAGGTAAATAAATAAATTATTTAATTGACAAAGGTTTAGCTTAAAATATTGGTTTACATAAAAAGTATTGACTAGGGGAATATAAGTTTGTTTCAGTGAGTTATATGCTAGTCTATAGTCCATAATCCCAACAACAGACTAATCTGTAGTTGGGTTTATAAAATAGTATAAAGTAAAAATTATAGATTAGTCTACAGTCTGGGTTATAGGTCAGTTTATAATCTAGATTTTTAACTAGTCTGTAATCTAAATTATAAACTAGTTTATATTCTGAATTATAGAATATTTTATAGTTCTGATTATTAACTTGTTTACAGTCTGGATTCTATACTAGTTTATGGTCTAAAATATAAACTAGTTTATAGTATGAATTATAGATTAGTTTATAGTCTACAGTATACTACAGTTTAAAGTCAGGTTTATAAACTAATTTATAGCCTGGATTATATTCCAAATTATACTCTGTGTTACAATAAATACTTTATAGTTTGGATTTTAGAACTTTGTAGCCTGGATTATTATAGATGTTAGTAGCTTGAATTATAGACTAGTTTATCATATGGGTTAAAGTATACTTTACATTCTGTATTATATAACAAATCATGCTCTAGCTCATTGATTATAGAGTATGCTATAGTTCAGTTTATTGGTAAGATGGAAATGTTTACCGTTGAATGTGCTACTTATGGAAATGAACCATTTTAGTCTTAGGACTATAACGTATGCTGAAGAAAAATATAAAAGATATGTCAGTAGCGGTATAAGGTAAACATCTGGTAACACTATCACAACGTATAGGAACTCTAAGCAACTTGAGTACTAGGAGTGACCTAACTGTCCATCCATTTAAAACACAGCTGGTATTATTCCCTAGGAAGCAATAAGTACCAGACTACAAACTACCGATACTAAATGGAACTACTTTAGCGTTATCTAATGGCACTAAATACATATTAACATTGTGTTCGAACACAAAGCTATGACGGCTATCTACATCTGTAGAAAGGTCATACGATTCCTCGTTATTTCTTTCTTAGGCCCTGCTTTCAGGGGCCTAACAATGCTTTTCATTGCAACCTTTGAGGGTTTGGCTACTACTCATTTAAAGAAATACCTGTGGTTTTATTCACGATTATATCGTTTACTCCTTAATGCAATACTTATCTATCTATCTATCTATCTATCTATCTATCTATCTATCTATCTATCTATCTATCTATCTATCTATCTATTTACATCCACCACCTACAATTTCTTTTATATCTATATACACTTAACATACATCTCCGCTTCCTCTTCATCACCACTTATTATTTTCCTCTTATTTATTCTCTTTTCAGTTAACTCATAGTGACTTTCATGACCCAAATGAGTCACCTCCTGTCAGTGTCAAACAAATGTAAATAAACCATAGTTTAATTTATTAACTAAACCAAAGTCTATTGACTTTTGAATTTATTATATTAACCACTGTCTAGTTTGTTGGTTTCTCCATAATCTTAGGTTATAGTTTAGACCATATGGTATGGAGAGTTAAACAATCTTGTCCTTTCTCGTTTAAAAGAATTTTATCAAAATTTTTATATCCAAAATATGACAGATACTTTGTATACAACTCAATACAATGACATTTTAAATATTCTACGAAATTCTGCTTAACCTAGAATTTTTTTTTTTTTTGTTTTAAATATCCTTCATTTTTCTTGCATTAATATTCAAATCTTTAAATACTTGCCTAAAGCGTGTAATTCAACAGCTTGTTTTCTTTTTGTTTTTGGTGTTAGTTAGTTTTGTTGAAGCCAAGTTAGTTGCTTTTGGTTATTTAGAGGTTTAGGCCAATTAATTTTATATTATCAAGCTCGCTTCCAAACATTTTGCTGCATATAAACTCAAAGAGGTTTTAATAGATTTTCTTAGCTCTTTTCAATTTCAGCTTCTATATAAGAGTTCTTGATCGTTGCATGCAACATTATGTCCTTTAAGGTGTTTAATTTATTTTTGCTAGAATTGTACAGGAGAGAAAGAGAGTTACATTATAAAAGAAATGAAATTGAAAAAACTCTCTTCCATTTCAACAAGACACAAATCCCATACGAAGGACCATTTGAAATTTTTTTAATAACTTTTTTAAGGGAAAATTTATAGAGAAATTGCCCAGAGGCCTGTTAATGAATTACATGTTGTATTATTTTCTCTTTTTTTTTTTGGATACAACATATAATTTATTTGCTGCTTAGCGACCCAATAAATTTTATTTTTATTATATTTTCTTTTCTTGCATTTCTTTCTCTCTGTTTTATTTTTTATTTTTTATTGAAGTTTGATTTATGTAAGAAAATAATTTTAAGTAAGTGAAAATGTACAAACACACACACTCTATATAAGATTTCCTTTTATATTTTTTGGTTTTTAGTTTTGTCCCTCTTTGTTTTAATGATTTCTTTATAATTTTTATGGTATTTTTTAAGTTCTCTATAATTAAATTTAAAAAATAATAGTTTTTATATTAAGTGTTACGATTTCCTGGTTGTAATCTTGTTTCTTTATGCCAGCAGACCTTAAAAATTTGCTTTAATTTACTTTTAGTTCTCATTTTGTAGTTATGAACTTGGAACCTCTTTGGCGAAGTGGTTTCAAAATGATATTTTTGAAACTTTTGAAATTTTTGAGATATTCTGTTAATAGATCAGATGCTTTCGATTTCATTTGGAGGTTTAAATTTGGCCATCTCTGTTTATTTATTAATTTTTTTTAATTATTTTAAATAAAGCTATTAACTTCTTAACAAGTATGTAATATCTATGAAAATGTCAGATATATATAAACTTGTCTTTAAATCAGAAAAACAAAAAATGTCCACTTTTTCATGCTGAAATATCTAAAATTTCAACCCGTGTAAATCATATTTGAAAATTTGATTTTTTTCACAAAAATGATCACACTGTCTTCTTGGGTGTTTAGCCAATATATGTGGCTATATAAGTAGTGAGATCGAAAAATGTTTAACATACATATTTGTTAATAAGAATGAATCCACTAAAGTTACAGTTTTAATTTATTACAATTTTCATAGTTGTTATCACTAAAATTTTAATTTTTTCGAAAACCCACACATTAACTCTTATATAGAACTTCCAGTCACTTTGCTTGAATAGGTAGTTCAATCCCGGTAAAAATTTACTCCACCTTTTGATACCTTTTTTGTGCTATCCAATTCTCTTTCAAAAATAGTCCAAAATCTCTTTTCACAGGCTTTAGTTCCGAGTTCTTTGGAGGATTTGCTTCTCTTATTGTTGTTCAACATAGTGACAAAATGCCAATGCAGGCCAAAAAATATAGGCACGCATGAAGTCTTATGAATGGAAATAGCCTTTTTTGGAAACACTCCTTAATGTTAATTTCGGTATTTATAGAGTGAAAGGCTTGGCACACCAAGAACTTTTTTTGGAAAATTTTGACTGATATGGGTCCTTAACTTTTCTTCAAAATTCCCTCGGGCATCGGCAACAAAAATTTTGACCAGAAAGTTGCAAACGATCTGCCATAACACACGTTTCGTCATCTATTATGTGGCAATAAAACTTTTCAGAAATTATCAGCGTTCCTGTCAGGAACTTTTTGAATCTTATATGTTTTTAAACCAAATAGACTGACTAATTGAGCTGATTATCTTACCGGGTATTTTGGGAGCTCTTTTAAAAATATTTTATTTTTGTTGGCTTTAGAAACATCATGTGGACCATTCCATCTACCTGAACTAGGTCTTCTATCAACGGACAAGTTCTTCCGCTAAAATTGAAAATAGTTTAACGACCAGCTTCCAAATGCGGTTTGAATGCTTCGCCAATTGTTCGTAGAACCAAGATGGATCTTTTGTAATATTTTATAACTTTTTTCTGATCACTCATTTTTAAAAAATCTAATAATATTTGGGTTAAAAGTCTAAAAGTGTCTCAAGAATTTGTTGATCTCACTCCTTACATTCTTTATGCGGTCTTAGATGATTCCTTCTTGGTGTTACACCCGATATGACATGTAAACAATTTCTGTTGGTCTCATATCATAAATGATTTTTTTGTGAACTTTCCGAAAATCGACATACCCAAGATGACCAAATTTTGGAAGGCCCCTTACTACATCACCCCTGACCAGTAGGGGTCTGTTGTTCCAAGTCAACTCGAAAACACATGTTCAAACGAAATTTCTTTTCTCTTAATTCATAATGGAATTTCTTGAGAATTTAAAAAAAAAAATCAGCATAATTTAGGTGGTTAATTTTCGAAGGTCCCATACTATACACCTTACCAGCTGAGGAGCTGTAATTATCGAAGTCCATACTTATAACAATGTTAAGTTTTGTTGAGAAAACTCATACGGTTCTAAATTTTTATAATTATTTAAAAAATCATTTTCTTTGCTTTATTAAAAGTCTTGCGAAATTGCAATTTAATTATTATTAAAAGAAAAAACATATTTTTTACTCCGCCTTTTTATTGAATCTTTCATAAAGAACTCACCCTTTTCAATAAATTTCATCAACTCTCTCTTATTCAAATCAAAACATCCGTAAATCTATATAAAAAAATATTAATTTTTAATAAAGGAATCAATTAAGGTACTTTTATTTTATTTATTTATTTATTTATTAAAACGAGAAAAAAAACACAGTTTTGATTGTTCTCTATAGAAAACTTATAAAAACTAAAGTGTCTTTAGTCTCGCTGGTTACGAACAACAACAAAAAAAAATGCGTCAATTTTGTAAATATTTTTTCAATGTCGCACTAAACAAAAACAATTATTAACGCCAATTGAAATATTTCTTGATGAATTGTTGAATTCTAAATGAAATATTTAAGAAATTTTATTATTACTGAGAACAATCACATTTTAAATAAATAAATAAAATTAACAAAGAATTCAAAGTTCTCTATCGAAAAAGACTAATTTTGATGTCACCCTAATGTTCCATTATAAATGAATATATGTTTTATATACAAAAAAAATCTTGTATTTTTGCTACAATTGTGATATGATGTGTGTTTTTCTTTTTCAATAATATTTCGAATTTCTTAAATTTATTTAATTGAAATTAAAGAATTTTATTAACACATTTTTTAAATGATATCAAAATAAAAAACATACATTTAAAAGTATGATTTCTTCGGTAATATACTGAGATATTGTCAATATGATAACAGTTATCAACAGGTAACTGTTATATAGAAGAGATTTTAGCAAATTGGGTCTACGTTTGCAAGATGTAGATTATGTAATGGTGGAAATAATTCTACCACATTAAAACCGTTAGAGATATCTCAAATATGTGGTCAGGAGCGTAGTCTTTAAACCTTGAAATTTGGTCAAATCGAAATTTTTAAATTCAGCAAAAAAATCATTTATGATTTGAAAAGAAAAGAAATGCTGTATATAGATCTCTATCTATCTAAATCTCTATTAAAAAGATGGTTACAACCGAAATTTATATATTTTAGTTTCAGAGATATTTTTAAGTCGAAATCATTTTTACACCTGTTCTTCGGTCTTTTTAGTTAACGGGATTAATAAAGATTCTTAACTTTTTTAAATATGCGATCGATTACCCATAAAATTCTAAAAATTTTGTGGAAAACCCATATAAATATAAGAACCCTTTAAAAAGTCTTATTCATCTAAAATTGGAACAATTTTTTGTCCAGATAAACCAAGTGAACAAATGCAGCTCGCAGTTTTTAAGATATCCTAATGAAAATTTGCACTTATAATTATTTCGGACTAAAAACGATATCTATTGTAACTGGAGATGATGGGTCCATTATGTCATTTAGTCCCCATAAAAATGTTCCTCCCAGTATGGGGTTTTAAGCTCATAAAATGCCTAAATATAAAGTGATTTTAATGAAATTTACAACAAATAAAATTATTGGTTCAATATTTCCCATAGATCCCATACAACCTAACATAACTTTTTGAAGTATAAATCTTACATATGCTTTGTTATTATTTAAGGCAAAATTTTGTGTACAAAATTTTTCAAGGGTTGGTCCATAATTTCTTTTTGTTCCCTTATGACATTTTAAAACGCATGAATTTCACATTAATGTGTACCAATAATGTACTGAACCTTTAAGCATTAATCAGAAAATCAAATTATACGAGGGTCGTTCATAAATTTACAATTATGTGAAGTAGGGCTTGACTGACAATAACATTTGGGCTTGTTTTTTATTGTTTTATATCGCTAAGATAACAGATATAAAACCAAATTTTACTAAATCAAGAAGTTTCAAAAATTACAGAATTATTTAAAAAATTATAATTAAATTATATTAATCATACGCTCTATCGTTTGAGCGTATAATTAATATTATCACATTAAGTATACGACCTTATTAATAGAATGAGTACAATTTGATACGAGATCGGATATGTTTCATCATAAAACCAAATTTTTACAAATCAAAAAATTTCAAAAGTTAAAGAATTATTTAAAAAATGGCTTTCGAACCATTGTACTCCCACATTTGAGCGTATGATTTAATCACATTAAGTATACGATCTTATCACTAGAATGATTACAATTTGCTACGAGATTGCATATATTTCATCACACTATGTTTAGAGATAAAAACAAAAATTTAGCCAAATCAAGAAGTTTCAAAAGTTATAGAATTATTAACAATTTTTTTTTTGAACCGCTATACTCCCTCACATTAAGTATACGGCCTTATAAGTAGAATGATTACAAATTCATATCATATTTAAAATTTAAAAAAAAACTTTAGTCCGATTATCCAGATTTAATAACCAACGATAAAGATTTATAATTATTGATTCGCAAAAATTAGAATTTGTTTTCTGAAACTGTTTTTTTTTCTTCGACATACGCCTTTTTAAATCTTTAACAAAAGAAAATTTTTCTTTAAAACGATTTCGTGATTTTTTTCAAAATTTCCAAAATGAAAAAAAAATTATTAGGAAAATTTAAATAAAAAATTTCCCAGAAAATTTTTGTTAAACGAAATAAATGACCATTAAATATCAAAAGTATAGAAAACAAAACGCAAAAACTAAAACAATAAAACAAACACGAATAATACAAAGAAGAAAAATATATAAAAAAATTTATTTTTCTGATCATAAACATTCCCAGACAAGGAAAATGTTCTCTTTTATATTGATGTCCATACAGTATAGAATAGAATACAGAAAACAGAAAAAATAAGAAAAATATCATAATGCGCATTTAAATGGGAATATATTTACTCAATTAAAAGTATTTTGCTGCCATTATGGTTCCACCCCCCCCCCTTCCCACTTAAACAAAAACAAAAAAAGCAAAGTAAATATTTTATTAAAAAAAAAATAATAATGAAATAATTCTTTTAGAGAACTGTGTTGCGAAGTATGTTATTAATTTGTAGGTTACGGGGAACAAAAACATTTTGACCGTTATAAAGTATTGAAAGTAAAGAAAAAAAATTATTGTGTTTGTTATGACAATGTTAGAGTAAGTAAATTGTTGTTATATATTTATTGAATACCCTACGCCAAGAAAAGTGGTAGAGAGAGGTTTGGTATTAGATAGGTAACGCTCAGCAAGGAATTATTTAAGAAACTAAAGTTCTAGTCCAAATTGAAATTTGTAATTCCCGCAGTTTTTATTTTAATATCTAAGAGTTCAAATTCTGATCACTAAATCAAAATAGGAAGAGAAAATAGTTGACCTAATTTTTTTGTTAAACTGAACTAAATAGCTATTTAAAGTCTTTCTCTTGAAAGAATACTTCATTATTCTTAAAATTCGGTATAAATAATTCCTTTTCTGGAGGAGAACTGTCAGTGACTTAATGATGAAAATAAGTGAAAATAAGTCTAAATAACATAATCACCGATAGGAAACTTTGAACAACAACACGTTCTTAAATACACCATTTGGAACTTTGTCAAATTACAACATAAATTAAGTATCAAATAATAACGTTAATTTAAAAATATTCTATCCTTACTTTCCCGAAAGATTCTAAAATCTGATATATATTTCGAGAAATTCTATATTAAGAAACCAAAATAAAGTGTTAAAATATCGATCAGAAAAATGGTATAAAAATGATCTTATTTTGTTTATTAACAGTGACTCCAAAAAGATATTTTAAAAGCTGAAATATCTCTCTAACAAAATTCATTAGGCAGAAGAACTAACAAAGAATGTAATGGCAAACAGAAGAAGGAATCAGCCAGAGTCTACAAGAGTAGATCATGCACAACTGTCTTATATGTACTGATTAAAGCTAAATTCTATTGACTCGCCCAATAGAGGTTGTTCATAAATAATAAACTTTTATAACAGTAGACATGGAGATGCTAATAACAATAATCGATTATATAATAATTTTAAATTCAAATCGTTTATAAAGAATCGATATCTGTAGTTAGTTAATACAGAGACACTTTTTATAAAAAAGTAAAGGTAAAAACTCACAATGTTACAATTTGGCTCTTAAAGTGTTAATTGTTTGACTCTTTTCTGTACATCATTGGAAATGTCTTTTTAAACTCTCTGGAATAATATTCAAATAATTCAGATCGCTTAGAAAGTGGACAAATTTGTTGGAATGTTGTATTCCTTCTATAAAGAACTATAAAAAATGTTAATTAAATTTTCAAGGATCTAGACTTAATACTTTTATTTTATACTTATTAAACAGTTTTCCCAAAATATTTAGGTCGAATAAATGAAAGGCAAATCATGATTCCACTTACAAAGAGAATACCAATTTCGTAGGAAAGAAACTTTATCAATATCGTATACTGGAAAATAAGTTCTTATAGGTTCAAAGGATGTTCATAACTAAAATATGTACCAAATATTAATTCTTGCAAAAGGGTATTCAAAATTCTATATTGCCAATTTCTTTTCTCTCTTTATTTTTATCTATTTCATGGCGAAATAATTAACTATTATTTAAATCACCAATGTGTTTTTTGTTATCATGATAACTAACTGCTCTGAGCACCCAAATGTTTATACGTACAAATATTATTGTTGTTATTGTTGGAATTTTTATTAACGTTTAACTTGGGCAAAATTATTCATTTTATTATCAAAAAAAAAAAACTTATTTCAAATTTTTTTTATTTTAGTGCTTTTTTGGGATTTTGTATATATATTTTTTCCATTTTTTTTTAATTTTTTTTAAATTTTAGATATATAACACACATACATTTAGATACATTATACATTTATACATACAGTCCCGAACAATACTATTGGTACATTTAGCATTTATTGTTTAATATTAAATTTTCAGTCATTATAATCAAATTTTAGAATAAAAAATCGTTAATACCGATTACAAGCAAAAGTGGTTCGACTTATTTCTTGACACTTATTTTACTAAATACACAAAACATACTTTAAATATAATAATTTGTTAAAAGTAATTAATTTGCCGAACAAAAGTATTGGTATGCCGCATATTCATCAATCTTTATTTGTTATATCAATCTAATCGGTTAAGGTGACAATTCGTTCATACAAATACAAAAAGAAACTAACGAATCTGATCGAAAAATAATACTGCACCTGCTTAACCAAGGCAAGTTATATGTCCAGATAGGCCAAATAATGGAACGAAGTCGTTTTACTATTAAGAGAATAGTAGTTTCCTAAGTTATAATAGAACCAGATAATCTAAAATTTTAACTCCTGTAAAAGTAACCAATTCCGAAAATTAAAACATCTACCGAGATTATAGCTGAAGGCCAACAGGAATATATTCACTGTGTTAAGCCTTTTACATTTTGAAAACAGGTGCTTTTCTCCGATGGAAGCAAATTTAATATAATACGTAATGATGGCTAAAGTACCCTGTGAGAAAGTCCAATACAGAAAAGAAAAACCAAATCTTTTTCTTCTGTTGAATACGGTGAATGTGGTATAATGGTGCGGGACATCTGCGGGTGTCATCTGATGGATTTCATAGATGGTATTATGTTTAAAAAAGTTTTGTTTTTAATATTTTAAAAGAAAAATGCTGAACAACCTTCAGCCTGATGTGCATATATGATTAATTTACAATGTGGCTCATGACCTACCAGACCTCAATCCAATTAAGTATATGTGGAAAGGAAAAGGCAGAAAAGACTGGTCAAGAAGCGACCTATTTCAAAAAACACTGGAATGGATTAAAATCGGAGAGGAAGTTACAAGGAATTTAGTTCATTCGATGCCAATGCATTTGGATGAAGTTATAAAGCAAATAAGCTTGCTCACTTAGAATTGAAAAAAATGGGGAAAAGCTTCCTATTGATAGAGCTTTCACAGGGTTAACAATCTTTGTGCCGAAAGTGACATGTGTCGTTTCGGAACGGAGATGTAATGTAGTGACAATGCAATTCCTACGATATTGGTAAAACACTTGTAACATTTGAAATTTGAAAATTATTTTGTTTTAGCGAAATAAGAACGAGTTTCTGAATTTTTTCCGGATCGTGTTTGAATCTAATCAAAACTCTTACAATTTTTATTTTTACTTTAGAAATATCTTGTGGTTCCTTTCGTCTACTGAACCAGATTTTATATGAACGGACAAGTTTTCCCTGTACTGCTTAATAACATTATAAAGAGTTTTAACGGCAGACCTTGAATTCTAGGCAAACTTTTGTAGAACCACGTAGGGTTTAATAGAAAATATTTAATAAGTTTAATATCACATTTAACTAACACAATTCAATAATAATTTGCCAAAGTCCATATGATAATGACTTTGGTATAAAATCAATAAAATCATTTAACTTAAACATCGGTATCTGCGGGTACTTCAAGACGCAAAGAAAATATTGCAGCATAATTTCCATAGAATATTAAACAAATTAAAATTTTAAAGACTGAACTCTTGAACTGTACTGGATCATTTCGTACCCTTAAAAAGTTTTTGAAAGTATCTTCAATGTGTCTAGCCAAACCATTTGAAACAATTGGATAAGTTAATTCCAATTTTTATTCGTGTGAAAAAGTTTTTAAACGTCCAAAAATTGGAAATAAAGAAAAATACACTTGCTGTGCCAATAGTTTTATTCGGTACTGTATATAAATATTTATTTTAATAGCAACATTCCTCACATCTTGTATTTCTTTGTTGTTGTTATTGTTGTTTGTTATTTATGACAATAGTATATATATTTATATATATTTTGTACATTTGTATTTATTTTTTATTTTTTATTTATAAATAGAATATTTTGTATACCTTTTTTAATAATCTTTTTTTTAAAATAAGTAAATTTGGATGTTAATTTATTTTATGATCCACTTAGATTCCACACAATCTTTAGAGGAAGAAAAATCATTAAAACTGATAAAAATTAAGGCGAATTAAAAAAGCAACTGTTTTTCTTTTATTGTTTTAGCTTTTCGCTTTAAATCTCCAACTTCACACCAACACACTAACAAAAAATTAATTTTTTGTTTATATTTATTTTTTTTTCTTTCTTTACTATTTTTTGTGTGTTTCTAACTAATTTTTTGTTGTTTTGTTATAACATTTTGCATTTTTTCTATTTCACTTCTCTAACTTTCATTCATTCACTCACTCACTCGTTTATTTAACTTCTTTTCCGCTAATGTGAATAATTAATTTCATTTTCATTTGCAATTTTTTTTTTTAATAATTATTTTTTTGCTCTTCGCTTTAAACAAAAATAAAAGTTATTAAATTGTTGGTGCAAAAAAAACGAGTATTTTTGAAAGTCGAGCAGAGATTCGGTCGCATGCAAGCAATTTACTAGAAATATTTTGTGAAACGAAAATTTATAAATAAAATGTAGCACAAAAACACAAGAAAGAAGGGGCACAGAAAATATAATAATAAAAAAACGAAAGACACCAAATCAAATTACGTAATAATTGACTGACTGTGTGGTGTTTTCTTCTGTTTTATTTTAGTTTTTGTATTATAGGAGGCGCAGCAGCACCAACAGCAATTGTAGACAACAGGCATAAGGCATTTCATCTAAAAGCATAGGCATGTGTGTCAAGTTGTAGAGTCTATATACTTACTTTTCATTTGCAAAAGAAATTAATTTATTATTTTTTCTTTTAATTTTCTTTGTCATGATTATTATTTTCTTTTCTTTAGTTTTTGTTTTTAGTTAAGAGCAGAGAAATGAAAATTTGCTTTAATTAAGTAAACAAATAAGAAAAAACTGAAACATGCAACAATTTTATTTTTTTTTAACATTGAATAATATTTAATTTTATTATTTTGTATTATTATTTCTTTCTATAAATTCGTATTACCTCCGTTAAGTTAGCAACGTTGTTATGTCTCTATTTTCAAACAAAAACAAAATGTTTTGCTCTTTCCTTTCACACCGGGTGTTTCGTATATGACCATCTATTACCATTACTTTTTGTTATTTAAATTCATAACAAAGCGGCCGCAAAAAGATTCTAGGTTAGGAACACAAGAAATAAACAAAAATAAAAAGAATTTAAAAAACAATAAAGAAAAAACTTATTAAATTTTATTAAATGAATTTTAAATATATAATATAAATATTGGATTTGTTTTAATAGTCCCAATAAGAGAAGAGATTTGTTAAAGAGAAACCAAATAGCGGTTAATTGAAAAATCAACCTTGATATGTTTAGTGTTGCCACTAAAAATTTTTGTGGATGAACGCTTCTTTTACCGAAAATCAGACCAAAATTGCAAAAAATGCTAAGCAATTAGGAATGCTATATTCATCTATGCCGAATCTTCCCTCCATCACAAAAAAGTTAATATGTTATTTTTCATACACACACACATACACTCATAATCGTTTTTTATTACAACACAGGAATACTTAATAAATCATAAATTTTTTTCTTGCCATAAAATTTTTGCTACTGAACCGATTTTTTTGATAATTTTTGAAATAGAAATGCAATTCATATAATTTAATATTATGACAAAATTTCATTCTAATTTTTCGATTTATAATTGAACTTGAACTTAGAGGCCCTTAAGATATGGGTTAATAACTTTTAATATACTAAGCCGATTTTCCTGATTTTAATAGCAAACAAACAAATATCCAGGAACAAATTCATTGAGCTCTGTCAATTGTTGTGAAAGTGAGTGTGCCAACAACAGACAGGTGGACATAGCTAAATCGACTTAGATTTTGATTTACAGCGTTACACACGAAATGATAAATAGAAAAGTTGTTTTAAATCTTTTGGGATTTTAAGGCTTCATGTATAGAAATAATGGTCACAATAGAGGCGCATGTCCTTGGACCTATTCCGATCCTGTCTACCTAATTTACAAATATTAAGTTACCGTTAAAGTTCTAACATAAAATGAAGAATAAAAAAATAATTTAATTGATTTTTGTGTATCCCGTAATGAGTCTTTAAATACCAGTCTAATGTTTATAATAAAATAAAGAAAGCGTTTAAAATGTACAAAAAATAATTTTCTACATAAATGTTGTTTTTAAAAGGAGTGAGATCGGAAAATTCTTAACATACATATTTGTTAATAAAAACAAAACCATTAAACTTACAGTTTTTAATAATATTTATTTTTAACCTCTAATGATAAGATTTTAAACCTTTTTTGGAAACCCTTCCACTAACGTTATTTTGCTTCAACAGGTAGTCCATCATCGTTTAAAATCGAACACACTTCTCTCCACTGACCTTAGCTACCGGAACTTTGGAGGATTTGTTTCTCTTGTTACAAATATCATATTATTATTCGTGTACCACTTCAGGTGACAGGATAACAAGTCAAAAATGTCAAAACAATTGGACACATTTTGAAGTCCAATGGCAAAATAAATTGGGAAATTTTGAGTCCTGAACTTTAATAACATAACACTTTTGATAACAAAGTTGTGAAAAATCTGCCAGAACATACGTTTCAGCAAGATAATTTATTTGGAAAATTTAACTTAAATTTCCTGTGTACTGTTTATCCGACCTTCAGATTTTAAGCAACGTTCCTGCCAAGAACTTTTTGAGCCTTGTATTTTTTAGACCTGCATTAGCTTTAACTTTTCGTACCAAATAGTCCAAACACTGAGCTAAACGGATTGCTCTCCTATCAGATGTGTTGGGAGTTCTTTTGAAATGCTTTCTTTTATTTTGGCTTTAGATATATTTTGTAAACCATTTTTTCTACCTGAACCAGGTTTTATTTGAACGGACAACTTTTCCCAGTACTGCGTGCTAACATTATAAACAGGTGAACTTTTTGTAGGATCAAAATGGTGTTTGTTGAAAATATTTAATAAGTTTAATACGCAATTTTTTCTTGTCACTCATTGTAATTAGATTAACAATATATTTGTTTGACGTTAAACATAATAACTGATATGTTTTACATGTCAAAATATCAAAAAATCAAATAATACTTGGGTTAAAAGATTTAATGAAAAACTTGTGTTTACATTTTTTCGATCTCACTCCTTATATCGCCTTTCACGAAACATTTACCTAATTTCTCAAAAAAAAATATTAATAATAAATTTTAAGTTAAATAAATAAATTTTTAGTGAAATATTTTGGTGACAAATTAATTTTTTATTGAAAATACATTTTCTTTGTGTGAAAATGATTTTTAATATAAAAATTAATATTTAGAAAAAAGTTAATAATATCACATCAACCCATAAGAGGTTGGAATATTACCAAAATCACATTTTCTCAATTTAACGATGACCTTCCGCTTCATCATCTGTAGTTTTTTTCAGACACATTGTAATGAAATTGTTAAGGTCAATCTATAATTTCAGCATCATAAAATTATGTTCATTTATTATGTTTTATACAGTACAATACAATTCAGTTATGTTTAATGTGGTACAGTACAAATTATAAAATTAAATTCTACGATCCAAAATTTTTCATTATTGTTTCATTTTTTCCATTAGTTTTATAAGAAAAATTTTTATGTTTTAATTTGCTCATTTTCTCTTAATTTATTGAAGCAATAAAAATTGTTGATATACTGTACGCAATTTAGAAATAAGGGTCATAACATTAAGCATTATTTTAAATAGCAAGATCACCCTGTTTCTAAAAATCCTGTTAAGTTTAACTGTAGCGTTGCCAACTTAAAAAATAAGTATTATTTAAATTGTTGCCATTGATTCTAAAAAATGGAGGAACCAAAAAAATAACATTATTTTTGTTTCAAACATTTAATCGACATGTTTGATAAAAATATATTTAAATCTCTATTAAAATAGACTCATACTTTTTCGTAGTTTCGTTATCCATGTTAAGATTATATAAATTGTGTTTCAATATAATATCCTTTCTATTGTTTTAATTTAAAACATAACCTTTAAAAATGACTCTAATTAAATTTATTCATTATAACCTTCAAATTGACAAATTTAGTTTTATTGGAAAAAACGTATAAGTCATGAAATTATAACAAAAACGTTTTATTTCTAATAATGATTTATCAAATTAATTAAATTATTCATAAGTTAATTAATGTTTAGAAATAATAATGAATTTAGTGTAATTGACAATAATAAAAATGTTTTTCCTTTTATGGAAACAAATGTTTCCAGTTCAATTAGAACAATTTTTTTGATATGACATTTTGTAATAACAGGGTGTATCAGAAAGAAGTTAATTTCTAAAAATTATTATTCTACATTACACAGTGGTTCCAAAACGATTTTTCGGGAATAATTTTATTTATTATTTAAAATTTAAAGAAAATTTACATGTTTATAGCTGAGGTGAGGCTCCCAACTGATCAGAGAGGTAGTGGGTTTCTTTACAAATTTGGACATCTCGACTTGATTATTTTGGAAATTTGTCAAATTTAACTAGAGGGGGATTTTAATCAAATGTATTTGGTATCTATGAAAATGTATTAATTGAAATTTATGAAACAAATGAAACAAATAAGGATATAAGACATACAAACTTCACCGTGAATCAGATAATTAACACGATTCCCACTTTTTCTCGCGAAAATACCCAAAATCCCGATTCGTTAAAAAAATTTTTGACTTTTTTCACTGAATTGATTACCCTGTCATTATCAGGGCCATCCGACAGAAAATACTTTTTGGGTGTTTACCTTATATATGTAGCTATATATTAAGGAACAATAACTTTTTCCAAAAGTGGTAAAGTTTGGGGCAGGTCTTTCAAGTTTATCGAAATTTAGTTAAGATTTCTTTACAACATAATAAAAAATTATAAAGTTCAGAACAAATAAAGTTATATCAATCGGAAAATTTTCACTTTCACATTAATAAAACTTTTTAACAGATTCATATTTTTTATACCCTCCACCACCACAAATAGTGATTTTTTTGTCATTCCGAGTGTAACGCTAAGAAGTAATCATCTGAGATCCCATAATGTATATATAATTTTGGATGAAATCAATATCTGAGTCAATTTAGATGACCGTCTGTCAGTCTGTTTGTTGTTGGCATGCTCACATTCTAAATAATTGACAGAGCTCAATGAATCTTTTTTGAGTATTTGTTATAGTCTTGAGAAGTGTCATATTTAAAACCAGCAAAATAGGTTCAGTATTAGTTCAGGCAACCTCTAAGATCAAACAAAAAACTTTTATAAAATTGTCACCTATAATTGCAAATTGCTGTAACATTAAGCTATATGTACTTCATTACTATTCCAAAAATGATTCAAATCGGTTCAATAGTAAAAAAGATTTTGGCAAAAAATTAACTAATTTTATGACTCATTATGTGTTCCATGTTATATTTAAACAAATTTTATATAATATATACGTCTGTAAGTGTATGTGTAAGTGTGTATATACGAAACATAATGTATATACTTCACATTTATTTATGGTGGAGGGTATTGAAGAACATAGCATTCTTAATTGTTCGGAATTTTTTGTGAAAGCTCACAAATGTTTTCAAAAAAATTTGGATCTTATATAAAGTCCACTATTAAAAAAACAAAGGTAAAAATGGGTTATAAATATATTTCACCTTAAATATTAATCATGTATATATTTATGTAATCATATTTTTAAAGATATTTGCGAGGACTATTTATATACCAAATAACTTTTCAATCAAATTTTGGCGATTTTTTTAAAGTCAACCTGCCCGTGGTGTTAAACTTTAGCCGTAATTACAATCAATTTGAAAACTTATCATCTCTAACCATACTTAAGCTTTCTCTAAAAGTTACAGAACTATTTCCAAAAAAAAAGCAAAACGATTTGAAACCACTGTGCATTATTTAATAAAACTTAAACTCAGTTTTCTGAACAAAACAATAACTTTAAAAATAACTTAGTTTTTTTTTAACTTAAACACCTTTTACGGTTATTAATTATTGATTTAATATTTTTCTATTAAAACTATTAACATCATATGTTCTTGAATCGTGCCTAACACCGACGCCATGTTCCATGTTCATATGTGCTATAATTTCTATTTGATTTCCTTTTTTCCCTCTTCTCTCTCTCTAAAAGTGACAAAATGCCGCTAATAGTTAAATGGTGTATTTTTTCTGAAACAAAAATTCTACATAAACTATTATTGCGATATGATTTAATTAAAGCAAACGTTTTTATACTCTACACCATTACGAGTGGTGAAGAGGGTATATTAACATTGTCATTCCGTGTGTAACGCAAAGAAGGAAACATCTCAGATTCCATAATGTAAATATATTTTTGCATCAAATAAAAATTTAAGTCGATTTAGCTGTGTCCGTGGATCTGTCTGTTGTTGGTACGGCTAACATCCACAATAATTAACAGGGCTCAATGAAATTTGGCCTGAGTATTTGTTATAGTCCTGAAAAGTTTCCTATTTAAAACCAAAAAAAATCGGTTAAGTGTGATATCCAGACTATAACTCGAATAACTCGAAAACCGGTTTTTTTGAATACACTACTCATTACTATTTCAAAAATTATCGAAATCGGTTCGGTAGAAAAAAAACATAACTAATTTGATGACTCATTATTTGTTACCTAACAAACCAATCCATAAACAAAATTTAATTAGAACCTAAAATAACTTATCATAAAGAATTTTGGACAACATTTCAGAAGCATACAAATATTTTAAAATAATGATTTAAAAATGTTTCCTATAGCAACAGTATTTGCAATAATTTTAGATATTCACTTGTTCGAATAACATTATTTACAAATATGATTGCAAAAGACTTATGCTCGCAATAGTTTTGTAAGTGTTTCTGTATAAAAAGTCCCGTTAGTTTTTTGGCATATTTTTTATTTCTCATCGTGATTTCTGTTACTTTTGTTTGTTGTTAAAAGTTGTGTAATTTAAGACATTAAAATAATAAAAATATAAAATCTGTGTTTAAAAAAAGGTTATACCTTCATATAGAAAGAGGAGCTCCCGAATCACAATAAAAAACTTAAGTACTTTATGATCTTCACCAGTTCACGACGTGTTTATTTAAAATCAAAAGCGCATGTAACGGCAACAAATACCGCTATGCGACGCCTCAGCATTCACTAATGTGCAAGAGTAAGATGCAAAACTCTCTAAAGCAAGCAAACAGAATAAAGCCTGACCGTCGTTAAGCGATAACGATGATGACGTGATAGGTATCTACTCACCCAGTGCAACTTTACGACTGTTATTAATATTAACAGTGATAAAGCAGTGAGATAAGTTCCATAATTAGTGATAAATATTTGGATACAAATGAAAACGAGATTTCAAGTTCTGAAATTAATGTGGATTTTGACAAATATTTTCGAATTCATTTGTAAGTTAAGAGTTATAAGCGTTTAGAACTAAAGACAGTTAACATACATTAAATGACCTCCAATTTTTTCAATTTTAAAATGTTATTTCAGATATCTGTAGATAAATGTGTTTCTATCGATTTTCCCACTTTTAATAAGATAAATTTCCCGACACAATAACACACTAACGGACTAATTTTCATTGAACTCTCCAGTTAGTTTGGATGTGTGTGTGCCAACAGCAGACAGAAAGATTGATGTGTTAGCAGAAAATTTATATTGAAAATGAACTGAGGAAAAAGTGGAGTAAGTCTTAAATTATTTCATTTATAGATCCCACCATTTCTATTGGATTGAGTGAGAACGAATCTATAAAACATACAAAAAAGTTATAGACATAAATTGTAAAAATTCAAAAATATTTAAAAAATAAAAAATTGACTATTGAGCTTCTAAGCTTATTAAAATATTACGAAAATAAATATTACTTCAATCGTGTTTCAAAAACTATTTCCATGTAAGCTTATTTTATAATTGCACTTCTAACCATTGATATACTTTAACTAAAAATATTACTTTAAGGGTTCAATTTTCTTTATAAACAAATTGTTAACAAGTGTTGCTCAACATTAATTATAACACTTTTGCAAGCCAAACACTTATTTTAGTAAGTTTATTACAAACTTATTTTAAGGTCTTTTAGTTTGTTGGGATGTGTTTGTGAGTGTAGTGTACATATATGAACATAAGGTCTTTGTTGTGGATGTTTGTGAGGTATGTATTATTTTAGACATTTATGGTGGAGGGTATTAAAGATTCTGCATAGTCAAGTGTAGCATTCTTACTTGTTTTTGTTTCACTTTAACAACTTTATTGGCCTAATAAATAATCAAACGAATCATATTTTTTCCGTTTTTTTTTTTTATTAAAACTTTAATTTGCAGGTGTGACAGTGTGACAAAAATTTAATTATTAACTTGTTGTCTAATCAAACCATATTTGTCGCGACTGTTAAAAGGTATTAGTTTTAGTTTTTTAAAAAACACTTTCAAGTGAATAATCGCATAACAAAAGCTTTTAACATGTTTCGGCAAATGATCAGACTAAATATGGCTTAAAAAAACTAACAGGGGTTAATTTGGAAGTGTTTCAAAGTTTGGTAATAATTCTATATGAATGTTTTTAATTACTTGGAAGTAAATTGTTATGTATTAAATTAATGATCTTTAAAAAGAACTTATGTACAATTGCGTTCAAAAAAATAGAAGTATAATACATTATTTCTACTTGTGTATATGTCTAAAGCCATTAATTCTTATGTTTGATATACATTTACGAAGTATATAGTTAAATAAGAGCTGACTAAGTATTTCCCAAATTAAAGCTCAGAATTCATTAGCTCTTAATGTTATTTGTTCAGTATTACACTCTTTAATGTGTATTAAAATGTATTTTAAGGAAATGAAATCAGGATATTAAATGTTCATCGACTTTTCATCAATTCTTTTCATCAAACCTCTGCTAAACTTCTAGTGTTTTGGATTAAAAACCCCTTTTTAAAGGCATATTTCATTCGGCATGGAAGAGCACTACATTTAACATAATTTTAATAAATTGATTATCCTTTCGCTTAATATGAATACATCAACTCTCTAGTATGAAAACTATTTTCATATCATAACTTTAAAATCATTTTGTAAAATTAGAGATGAGCGATATTTTTAAAACTGTAATTAAATCACTGTGATTGGTAAATCACTGGTAACAACAGTGACTGAAATTATGAAATAACAGTTACTATTGATGTCGTTCTTTTGTATTTGTTGCATACTAAAATGTATTTGTTTTTATTTTGAGAGGCAAAATTACTTAAAGGTGGTCCTAAGAATAAATTCGCGATCCAGAATAAAAATTATCCGTTTCCTAAAGGCCACAGTGTGAACTCTAGTAGAGACTCTCATATTCACATAATCCTTTTTTATGAAAACATTATTGTTTTCTTTTGGAATACTGCGATCACTATCACTTTTTTAAATAACAGTGATTTAAAAATCACGTTATTCCAAAATCATGGTATCGCTTATCTCTACCATACATTATCATTGAAATTCTGTACTTAGAGGTTGGCGAACATATTGTTTGGATCAAGATCCATTATTTATTACGATATTTTCCTTAAGGTCGCATCATATGCCCATATGCATATTTTAAGCATATGGGAGCATGGTTCTTTGTGAGCAATGGCTCATTTTAGGGAATTGAAGTAAATAGTTTTTTCTTAATTAACCTTCTAAAATAAAATCTTGCAAATAAAACTCCATTTAAGTCATATATCCTATCTGACCTTTTAAAATTTGGAGTCACAAGTTTAAAGTGTTTTCCCCAAGATCAATGTTACCAGTTTAATTTGTGGTCTGTATACAAAAATACCTTCTAATTTTTCCATATCTTTTTCACCGATATTTAAGACTTTTTATTAAATTTCGTTATTTTTCGGTATATAGTATTGCTTGACCTGTTACTGTTAACGTCAATATGTTATTTAAAACAAGCTTTTTATAATAATTTTACATAACCTATAAATACTTAATATTTAAATGCATTCAATATTCAAATATTTTTTTTATCTGAATTATTTTGATCGACGCAATAAAAACACAAAATTTAAATTTAATAAATTACGACGCAAATATAAGACTTTGTTTGCCCTTTCCCCTGTAAATGTCAAAAATTTTAATAATTGCGATCCAAAAAATTTAGCTTAGTGTTAATATTACTTCTATTATTTTGAACTTATCTGTAGATATATTTTATGTTCTTATAAATTTAGTCATACATTAAAGGGAACTTAAATTAATAGTTATAAGCGTTTAGAACTAAAGACAATTAAGCATGCTATATTCGGTAATGTTGTACATTAAATGACCTCCAATTTTTTCCGTTTTAGGATGTTATCTGAGATATCTTTCTATAAATGTTTTTCTACTTAACCGATTTTCCCGTGTTTAATAAGAAAAAATTCTCAACACTATAACACACTAATGGACCGATTTTCAGTTAGTTTGAATGTGGGTGTGGCAAAAAAAGACAAAAAAGTGGACGTAGCTAAATCGACACAGATTTTAATGCAAGAATATATGTATATACTTTAAGGGATCTAGAATATACCTCTACCCCACTTGTGATTGTGGGGGATATAAATAGTAAAACACAGAAAAGGGTAAAGCTGTTGATGTAGAGTATAGATCAACACAAATTTATTTATTTTGTTATGTAATTATGTGTTTGTGCAAATGTTTATAAAGGGAAAGAAAAAATTATGCTACCTCCACTTTTAAATACACCATTCACCTCAGAATTACTTCTTGGGTCGGTTCAAACATGGCTCTCCGAACGAAAGGCTGGCTGCCTATGGTAATCTTGTGACCAAAGTGCAGATCACAGTTTTGAAATGTAATTTTGTCTTTATGACAAAGTATTTTGAAATTGTTTATGATGGTACCATGATCTCATAGTATGAGGCATATACTAATATCCGCCCGGAAAAGGGTTTTCAGAAAATAAAATTATTTGAACAAAATAAAACACAAATAACTTTTGGAGTACTCTCAAGTAATGTGCCACTTCCGGATATCGGAAAAGTTATATTTATATTTTGGTTAGGTCATCAGGCTACCACGAAAGATTATAGAAACAAAGTATTGTTCACATGATTTTTGAAGGTTTGTTTTGTATTATCCAAAAAATCGGAAGAAAGTACGAAAGTGAAATTAGGAGTTAAGAATCCAAAAGGAGAGGGCGCGAATAATAATTCACATTTATGTCATGTTAGAAAATGAGAAAAATGAAAGATAGATGATGCCTCTCATCACAAGACTATGAAGAAATCCAAAGAGCTATCACATCGCCGAACAAAATGAAATTTCGGATAAGGTTGTATATATGCTCTCTGCAATCTATGATGGATTTGGTCAAAGCCGCTTCCAAGGAAGCATAACCGTAAGTCACTCAAAGGGAGACCCATTCTTGATGTATGTACACCGAATCGAGAGTGTATAAACCTTGAGATGTTGAATACAATTTATGACATGATTCCGTCCAATCTGAGTCATATCATTCTAGTAATCAAAAACGACCATTGATTTTTCAAACGGTTGTTATTGTTGTAACAGCCGGAAATAAATAGTACATTTATCAATAAATTTTGGTTCATGTTGTTGCTCAACTCCAGGCCTAGGAATCTTGCAACCTCGACTGGTTGTGTCCAAAGATCTTCAGAACAAAGTGAGGTTGATCCCTGACAACATGCAGGACATAGGTTTGGGATCAATACGTGACCAGAAGACATTGAGCCTATTGCTCCGTCCCGATCTCAATTGTGCCAGAACTACTCTTGTTGATCGCGGTAAATTCTGTTCATCGTCTGCAATGGGCGGTGGGCGGCCTCCTAGCACGACATTCATATCGTAACTTAAAACCGCGGAATTTGAGGCGTCTTTCAAAGCTGTCATATACAAATTTTGATCCAAAGGATCTTGCATATATCTTTGTATGCCATGTTCGTATATACGAATATCCATTTTTACATGCCTTGGCGGTAACACCAATTGTGTAATATTGAAGTTGGTATAGTTTCTCCGATGACATTCTAGAAGGAACTGCTTACTTAGCATTTCATTATGTTCCTTTATTGGAAGGATCTTTGTTTCCTCATGTAGGTGGTGAATTGAGGACATTTTGAGGACTCAGCAACGGAAAAGAGATTTTCAAAAAGTTTTGTGGTATAGCGTAAAGTTCGAAGTATCGTTTATCGAATTGTTTTAAATAATATAAAAATAAAAGGAAACGATGTTCGAAACTGCCACAGCACCCAAATAAATTCTAGATCATAGAAAAACCCGTTGAGGTACCTTAATTAAGTGTTCAGACTGCTATTCAGCGGTTTCTATAAAAGCTTAGCCAAACAAGAAAAAAGAGATTGACCTCTGATTTACATAACAACGATCACTTGTTAGATTAGTTTCAAAACGGGTTTTCTAAGTTAACCAAGTGCCGTATAGTGACACAGTTAATCAAGCCAGATGCCAAAGAGGGCGATCCAGGCAGAAATTTTCTACTAGGATTTTACAGTCATCCATTAGCCTAAAAGTGACTAGTAACACGAATGTCCTTCATTAAGAAATTACCTCCTTTAACAGATTGTAGAACGGAACATAGTTTTGTTATTTATTTAAGCATAACCTCTCTATTGATATAACTATTGTTCACATCGAAGATTCCTTTGAAACCAAAGATATATTTATCAAAACTTCTAGAGAATATTTGTTATAGTCCTGAGAAGTTTAATATTTGAAACCAGCAAAATCGGTTAAGTTTATTAAAAGATATAGAACGATATCAGAAGCATCTTCTTAGTGTATGTGTGTAAGTGAATATGTACGAAACATAACTTTTTCATTTCACCCGCATTTGTGGTGCAGGATATTGATGATCTAACATTCTTTCTTGTTAGCTATAATGTTATTTCTACTGATCCGATTTTATCATTTTTGGAATGGTAATGAAGTTCACATAATTTAATATTATGGCAAAATTGCATTTTAATTTATCGACTTATAATTGATAATTTTATGTAAGGTTGACTCAGATATCCATCTATATCTTTTAATAAACTGAACCATTTTGGTGGTTTTAAATACGAAACTTTTCAGAATTATAACAAATATTCAAGCTGAATTTCATTGAGCTCTGCAATTTATTGTGAATGTGAAGGTGCCAACAAAAGACAGACTGACGGACATAGCTGAATCAATTCAGATTTTGATGACATGCAAGAATATATATATATATATATATATATATATATATATATATATATATATATATATATATATATATATATATATATATATATATATATATATATATATATATATATATATATATATACATTAATGTGTTCTTATATGTTATTTTCTTATTGTTACACATGAAATGACAAAGTTAAAATGCCCCATGTCACTACTTGCGGTAGTGGATGATATAAAAATAATCTTTAAATATGACACAGTTTACCCGCTTAATTTTTGTAAACATATTTTTAGTCGCATCTAAAAAACTACTGGCAACATTGATATGAAATACAACTCTGTTGATTACGGTATTTACAGTACAACACTGTTCAAAAGAATAAATACAATAACAAAAACATTTGCCGATTGCATTTGCAAGAGAAACATCGCGAATTCATATTAAATTATTAAAGAAATAACAAACGTGAATTAATCAATAACTTAATTTGCTATTGAAAATAATTAAAGAAACAAAATTAAACCTAAAAAATGAGTATTGAAGAGGTAATTACAAAAGAATAATCCATCTGATCATAAGAATCATTTAATTAAAGGAGTCTTAATTTTCAGTTACGAAAAGATTCTGAAGAATTCAGCAAACTTTTGGCAGAAGCCACCAGACAGCGTGTTAAAAATGCTCTAGTACATGCCAAAGCTGAAGTGGATCGTGAAATAGTAACATTAGAATTTAAAGTCAAGCAAGCAGAGGAACGCAAAGAAGCAGGACCCAAAAGGTAAGTAATTATCTAAATGAAAATGTGTTTTGAACAAAATGTTCTAGAACTTTCTTTACAGTGTTTAGTGTGTTTGTATGCATGTGTTTACACTACACCTTAAAGGTGCCATTTTCTGTTATAGTAAATGCTTTTGTTTGTTTACTTATTTTCTTTTGTTTTGATTTTTCTATAGATATTTCACCGAACTAAATGAGTACGGCTGGGATCAAAGTGACAAATTCGTAAAACTTTTCATCACCTTGGGCGGCGTCCAAAATTTAGATGAATCAGACGTTGTTACTAAATTTACTGAAAATTCTATGAATGTTCATGTCTCCAATTTACATGGCAGAGATTATGGTTTGGTTATCAACAATCTTTTAGAACCCATAGATGTTGTGAAAAGTTATCGTAAGATAAAAACTGGTATGATTGCCATTTACTTGAAGAAAGTCAATGAAGGACGTCATTGGTCTTGTTTGACTTCCATACACAAACGTCTAAAGGAACAACAAGATAGTTATATGAAACCATCTGATTCGGATAATCCCTCAGATGCTTTAGTTGATATCATGAAGAAAATGTACAAAACTGGTGACACCAAAACTAAACAAATGATTGCTAAAGCCTGGACAGAAAGTCAGGAAAAAATCCAAAGAGGTGAAGCTAGTAATTTGGATCTTCCCTCAATGTAATGCAACGAAAATTGCAAAATGACAAAGAGAATTTTGCTCGTTTAGTAATAGTAATAATTTAAAAAGTGCAGATCCATTTTTTATTCTGTATTTTCATAATTCCTCGAATTGTTTTATGTACAATTCCATAGTTTAAACAAAAATAGTCATATATTTGTATAAAGAAATATGTTTGTATTCTAAATAGCAAGTTTTGTCAGTTTTTTATTTTTCTCTTGCTCGCTCTCCCCTTGATCTGGAATGCAACCAACATCTTTAATAAATAAACTATAATCATTAATAACTTACAAAGAAAACATTTCATAATTTATATAATTAGAATTTATAAGAAATATAATTAAATTTTGTTTAACAAAGCTAATGTTTTGTTTCTTTTACGATTTTGGGGAAAAAGCCAAAATTTATACTGATAAATATGTCTGTTGGATGGAACTGCTTTTTGTTAAGGTCTTGTAAAGTGGATGGTAAAATTTATAATGAAGACATTTTTATATTTTTAATATTCAATATTAACTAATATAAATGTTCTTCGAAAAACTCGAATTTTGTGACGCCTTAAGTTATGTCACACAAAATCATAAAAAATATCGGTTTATTTCCCCTCGTTTCTATTTATTGACCGTATTTGAGTAATTTTTTTCGTCTGACAATACAAATCACAGAAAATCGTTTCAATTCTAAAGACGATATCACAGTAATCCGAAAACCGTTTATCTTTGTTGTTCTCATCCAAAAGTAAAGTTGAAGCTTTTTTATGAGGCGCAACTTAACGACGCTTTTTTATACCTTTATTAACTTTGTCATTCCGTGTGTAACGCTAAGAAGGAATCATCTCAGATCTCAGGTAATGTATATATACTCCTTCATCAAATCAAAATCTGAGTCTATTAATCTATGTCCGACTATTTGTCTGTCTGTTGAGCTCAATGAAATTGAGAAGTTTCTTGTGTATCATCAAAGTAGGTTCAATTTATTAGATGACAACCGATATCAGAGACAACCTCCTAAATTCAAGTAAAGAACTTTCGAGAAATTGTTGATTATAAATCGACAAATAAAAATTTAATTTTTCAGTAATAATAAGTTATGTGAACTGTATTACTATTTATGAACGTCCCTCGTACACTTTATTTTTCTCTTTTATTCTTAATACTAATATTTATGTAAAATTTATGCGTTTTAAAAGGATGTATTTTGGAAGGTTATTTGGAGCAATATAAAATTATGGACCGACCCTCATATAACTCCTCATGTAATTTCGAATATCATATAACTTATTATCGCAAGACTTGATTAAAATTGTTTAAAATGTATAATTTTATGGTGTAAAACTCCCATTCCGAGAGGATATTTGTATGGGGTCTATATGAAATAATGGACAGATCATAGCAAATTTCATTAGGTATCGTCCTTGTACAGAAATAATAGTACGTGGCAAATTGCACTGAGATATCTTTAAAACTGAAACCCGTACTCAACGAAAAAGCTTTAACTGGACGGACATTGTTAAATTTGCTCTGGAAATGGTATATTTTAAAGTGGTGGTAGAACTATATTTTGTCGCCGTTACAAACAAATGCACAAAAGCATAATACCACCACCACCTATCTATGGTGGTCTCTAGGGTATCAAAAATAACCAAATAATACTTGTATTAAAAGTTTTTGTTCTCACTCTTTAATTTAGTCTATAGTACAGACTATAATCGAGTTTACTATAGATTAAACAAATGCGTTTTGGGTTAACTGTGTATTCTGCTTTGTGATTAGATCTCCCTTAACTCAACCATTTTGTTTCTATTTAATTAACAAATTAATAAAAAAGCGTAATTATTTTTTTAAATATATTTATATTTTGTTATATATTTTCTTTTTTTAGATTTTTTATTATATAAATGATAGATGTTTTTTTTTCCTTTTTTAATTATTTTTCATAAATTTATGGAATGAATGAACATAACACTCGAATTCTAAATTAATAATACATTTAATTTAAATATTTTAATGCATTTTTGTGTTAAATTTAATATTTATCATTATTTCAATATATTTCCTTAATTTAAATAATTTTATAATAAACTTTAGTGATTATTTATTTAATAAATCAAGTGCAGTTTATTTATAATTTATATTTTATTATTATTTTATTTTTAATTCATTTATTTTTTAAAGGCTGCCAGTCATATATCAAAATGACAACATAAGTTGTCATTTAGTTTTATTTAATTTTTTTAAACTACAACTACTTTAAATTTTTTAATTATTTTAGGTTATGTAATTAAATAGGCACAACTATTTTTTTTTTAATTTTACTTTCAATAGTAATAATTTTTATTAATTTCTGATTTTAATTTTATTTTTAATAAAACATTTCTATTAAATAAAAATTTGCCAAATTTGGAATTTAACTGAAAAGTTAAATTTTGATAATAATTTCAAAAATATGTTTATACCACCACAAGTGGTGAAGAGCGTATTTGTCATTACGTGTGTAACGCTAAGAAGGAAACCATTTCAGATCCCATACAATAAATATTCTGAGTCGATTTAGCTGTCAGTTGGCCTAAGTATTTGTTATAGTTCTGAGAAGATTCCTTATTAAAACCAGCAAAATCGGTTCACTAAATGAAAAGATATAGACCGATAACCGAGACAATCTCTAAGTTCAAACAAAGAACCTTCGTAAAACTATCAACCATAAGTTGATTAAATTTAAATAATCTTGTCTATACTACAGACTATAATATAGTCTATACTATAGATAATATAGTTATAATATATATATAGTTTATAATACAGACTATAATAAAGTTTTACTACAGACTATAATCTAATATACAGAACAAATCATAATCCAGTCTATAGTTCAGAGAATAATAAAGTCAATAGTACTGGAGATAATATAGTCTATACTACAAGTTTTAATCTAGTCTACAGACTATAATCTAGCCTATACTACAGACTATAATCTAGTCTATACTATAGACTATAATCTGGTTTATGCTACAGACTATAAACAAGATTTGTCTAATCTATTGAATAAATTATAATCTAGTCTATAGTACAGACAATAATGTAGTCAATATTACAGACTATAATCTAGTCTATACTTCAGATTATAATCTAGTCTATATTACAATCTAGAAAATAGTACATAGTAAAGTTCAGTAGAAAAAATATAACAAATTTTATGACTCAGTAAGTGTTCCTGAGTCATAAAATTTTATATATTGTATTTGTGAGTGTATTTACTTCACAGGCATTTGTGGTGGTGAAGATTCGGCATAACCGAATATCGTTTATTTAAAATTTTTGCTCTTTAAAGTTTTACATTTTTAAGCTGCTCTTATTTGTTGTTTTACTATATAAATTAAATTATAATAATGTTTTTTTTTAATAATTTTATTATTTATAAAAATACTATTTTAATTTAATTTTTATTATCTTTTTTAATTAAATTTAATTATTGCATAAAACATTTTTCCTGATTAACCTGAAAAATGTATATTTTGTTTTTCTTTTTTATTTTTTTTTTAATTGCACTTCTTTTTTTTTAATTTTATAAATTATAAATATTTGAGTTCTGTTTTTTTTAATAAAAAATATTTAAATTTGTTCTTAATAAGCTTTTTTTTGTTCATTTTTTTATAATTAAACTTAAATAATTTTCTATAACGAAAAGCCTTAAATTAAATATAAAATTTTTATAAATGATAAATGAAAAATTTATTTTAAATAATAAAAACTAATCATGTCTTTTAAAAGGAATTTAATAATAAACAAATACTTTAAAATATATTTTTAAATATAAAAATAAAATATTATAGACTCACTAGGTTGAGGAGGAGAAGAGACGAAAGTAAGAAAACTAAATTTATAAAAAAAATATTTGGAGTTTTAAAGGAGGAATGTTTTTCATTTTACATATTTTATATTTCAGAAGTATCAAAATTTTGTGATATTGTTCTATGAGATATAACTACAGGCTATAATACAGACTGCAATCTACTATGTGCACTAAAAACTAATCCAGATTATAATTTACAATCCAAACAATAATAATGATAGTATTCCAGACAATAATGTTCTCTATAGTACTTACAATAATCTAGTCTGAAATACAAAAGAAAGTCTAGTTTAAAAAAAAACATAATCTAGTCCATAATACAGAGTACAATAAAGTCTATAGAATTTTGTAGAAACTATATTTTAGTCTGTGTAACAAAGTATAATCTAGTCTATAGAACAGACTATAATCTAGTATTTAATAAAGATTATAATCTAATCTAAAGTACAGACTATAGAAACTGAAACTGATTTTTAAATCATTGTTCTTCAAAATAGCGAACATAAGAATCTTAATTTTATTAAAATGGGATCAGAAAAAAAAAAAACGTCAAAGGACCTTGTTTCTTTTGAATATTGAAGTCTCTGTTAGAGTTTATACTGTGCACCGTAGCAAAGAGATAATTTTCATTTTAGATGAATCGCTAATATATGCTCAGCACCACTTGTAAGTAATATTTTTTTTATAATTTCAGTCACTGCAGTTACCAGTGACTTATTAATAACAGTGATTAAATCACAGTCCTGAAAATATTGCTCATCTCTAGTACAGACTATAATTAGTCTATAGCAAAAACTTTAATTTAGTCTTTAGTACAGATTATAATCTAGTCTATACTGCAGACTATAATCTAGTCTATACTGCAGACTATATTCTAACTTATAGTTCAGACTACAATTTAGTCTTTACAGCAGATTATAATCTCATCTGTAGTAATTTATAGTACAGAAAATAATTTAGTCATTAGTACAGAAGATAATCTAATACATAGTACGGGATATAATCTTATATTTACTACATACTATAATCTAGTCTTTACTCCATAACAGAATCTAGTCTATATAACAGACTATAATTAGTCTATAGTACAGACCATAATCTAGAATGTAGTACAGAACTGACTATAGAACTAACTATAATTTAGTCTATAGTACAGACTATAATTTAGTCTATAGTACAGACTACAATCCATAGTCCATAGTACAGACAATAATCTACTCTAAAAAACAAACTTTCAACTGTTCCATAGTACAGACTATAATTTGTTCTATAGTGCTGACTAAAATTGGGTATATGCTATAATCTTGTCTATTATCCAAACCGTAATCAATTATACAATCCAGACCATAAAATGGTCATCAAACCACACTATTTAATCATCATTTACATCAAATCCCTTTTTTCGACATTAAAATAATACTTTCCGCCCAAAATCTTAGCAGAAAAAACAAACCTAATTTCCAATTAAAAATTATGTATCCTTTGGGAGCGCACAAGAAATTTTCTATATAAAATTAGTGTTAAGTTGTTCCATATCTATTAGAGGTGGTTTATCAGTAGGCTTCCAGCGCCTGTGTATACCCATAGATTTTAATTTTTGACACACTGAAGAGGGTGATATAGCGTAGCCTTTTTCTGCCAATCTGGCTGATACTTTCCAATATTGTATGTTGTTGTCTTCTTGTATTAAATCTAAAATTTCTCGGGTGATTTCTTTATCCCTAACCTCACGTTCAGCTGCCTTAAGGCGTCGGCGAGGATTATTAGAATGTTTTTGTTCGGTTGGCTGGATTTGTGGTGTGGTTGACTGTTGTTGCTGTTGTTTTAATAGCAATTGTTTTTGCTGTTGTTGTTGTTGCTGCTGTTGTAATAATTGTTGCTGTTGTTGTTCACGTTCTCTTTCCTGTTGTCGTTGCAGTTTTTGTTGTTCCAATTGTTGTTGCTGCTGTTGTAATTGTTGCTGCCTTTGTAATAGCTGTTGTATTTGTTGTTGCTGTTGCAAATGTTGTTGTTGCAATTTTTGTTGATGATCCAATTGTTGTTGCACTAATAATGCTTGTTGTTGCCTCTCCGTATCTGTTTCACGTTTCGTATCACTACCTTCACTTAAAACACTACCCGCATCTTCATCATGTCTCATCATTGTCATACGTATATCACGACGATTACGATATGATAGTGGTACTCCCTTAATTATGGCATCTCTTAATTTCCAAGCAGTCATTTGTGAAACATTTAGAGCTTTTGCTATTTCCATAGTTGATGCATTTTGTGCAACTAACATTTTTGCCATGGCATATTTTTCATCGTCTATGAAAACGTTCGGCTTGCGGGGTTTCTTTTTGGAACCGCCAATGTTATTGTTCATTGATCTATAAGTAGGACGAAAGCGGTTTAGAATAAAAAATTAAATTTATGAAAGATTTTTTTTTAACTTACATTTCTGTATTTTGCATAGATGCAATGGGACGTATTGAGAGATTTACAGGTAATTGATTGCTAAAATGAGGAAGAAAAAATTTTATATAAATTATATAAAAAGAAAGTAATTAATATAATGTAAAGATAGTAATAATAATTGATCAGTCTATTGTCTAGTTAGTAGACCTGACTATAATCTAATTAATGGACCAGACTATAATCCAGTCATAGGCCAGAATTTTATCAATAGACCAGACTATGATTAAGTTATTATAAAAGAATATCATCCAGTCAAGAGGACAGAGTATAATCTAAAGAATTGGTCAGACTATAATACAGTCAATAGACCAGACTATAATCATTACTATACCAGTAGGTCAAGACCAGAGTATAATCTAGAGAATAAACTAGACTATAATCCAGTCAATAGACCAGACTATAATGAAATTAATAGACCAAACTATAATCATGCCACTGTACCAGAATATATCCAGTCAATAGGCCAGACTATCATTTATTCAATAGACCATAATCAAGTTATAATACCATATCACCCAGAAATAGAACAGGTATAATCTAAAGAATTTGCTGACTATAGTAGCCAAAAGCTAGACTATAATCAAGTTAATAGACCAGAGGCACTATGGCCAGACTATAATGTAATCAATAGACCAGAATAATCAATTTATTATAATAAAAAATTATACAATCAAGAGACCAGAGTATAATCCAAAGAATTAAACAGCATATAATCCAGTGAATTAGACTTTAATCAAGTTACTATACCAGAATATAATTCAGTCAATAAGCCAGACTATAATCACGTCAATACCCCAGACTATAATCAAGGCAATTGACCAGACTTTAATCCATTTAATAGAAAAGAGAATAGACCAGACAATGAACTAGACTATTATGCAGTCAACAGACCAGAATGTATTCTGACCAGACTATAAACAAGTCATTAGACCAGGCTTAGTCTGACCAAATTTCTTTTCCTATCCATAGCCAATTTAAGCTTACATCTGGACTATTTATATTTTGAGTATTTATTTATTTATTGTTAAACTTACATAGCAGCAGCTACAGCTGGTGACAATTGATCAATAAGGGGCAATTTTTTACCATTGCCCAAATTAAGCGATGGTGCATTTTCTGTATCATTTAAATTATTCGATGATTTTTGTAAATATTGTTGTATTTGTTGTTGTTGACTATTATTATGATCAGTCTCTTGTTGTTGTAGTTGTTGTTCATGGGACTGCTGGTGTAAACGTTGATATTGTTGATGATCATTTTCATGATCATCATCAATATCTGAATCGGTAGCAGTATCATTATTATTATTATTATTTTGATGAGCATTATTTTTATTATGATTAATTTCCATAAGTCTTTGTTGTTGTACTACTGATATTTTATTGTGCAATTTATGATGTTGTTGTTGCTGGTGTTCTAATATGGCATTATTTGCTGTTGAGTTCGTCAATTCCTGTTGTTGTTGTTCTTGCAATTGTTGCTGAGAATTATTTAATTTCAATTCATTTGTTCGTTGTATCACTGATGTGGCAACACTATTTTGTCTTAATAATTGTTGTTGCTGTTCAAGGTGTAGCTCTAGTTGTTGTTGCTGGTGGTGTTGTTGTTGGTGTTGTTGGTAATCTTCATCTTCAGTTTCTTGATTATTATCATCTTCCTCCTCATCTTCGGTAGTTGCTCGCTCACGTTTAATATGTTCGGTGAATGGTTGATGATTTAATTGATTTTCGGGTTTTTCTGTATTCAAAGGTTCTACAGCCATTTCAGGCATTTGAACTGCATTGTTATCGATATCATCTTCCTCATCTTCGGGTGGATCTATAACACGTTCATGTAGACTTACACCATTGACAAGACTTTTACGTAGGCGCCATGCGAAAGTTCTTGATATATTCAATTCGTTGGCTATAACGGTGGTAGTGGCTTCTCTTAGAATCAACTGTTTGGCCAAGGCGATTTTTTTCGCATCCAATTTTATGCGAGTTCGACCCTTACGTTTGTTGTTGGCCATGATAATTCTAAAAAGGGATAGAAATTTATTAGAAAAGTCTTATAAAGTGATATTAAGTGTAGCTTTGCTTAGGCCTCTTATATAATCCAGATTATAATTTGATTAAAACTTTAGACTATAATCATGGCTATAGACCAGACTATAATCTGGTATATAGCCCAAACAATAATCTGGTCTATTGTGCAGACTTTAGTCAATTCTATTCAGTCTATAATATGGTCCTCAGCTTAGAATGTAATACGATATATGAACCATAATATAATCTGGTCTATAGTCCAGACAATAATCAGGTTGGTAGTCCCGACTAAAAACTGTTATACAATCAAGACTATAATCTGGTCTATAAATCAGAATATAATGGTATGTAGTCCATGGTATACTATAATGTAGTATGTAGTCCAGACTATAATCTGGTATATATTAAAGACTTAAATCAGATGTTTTCCCGAAATACAGTAGTCTACAGTCTTCAGTGCGGACTATAATTAATAGTTTTTGGTACTTACTTTCGATTATGTAAATAAATAGCATTTTCCGGTTTGCGTATTCCAATACGTCTGGGGAAATTGTTATACTGAACGATATTTTGTTTAAAGAGCTGTTGGAGAGGCCTATAAAATTTATATAAAATGTTAATAAAAACGTTAAATTTTTATTCCATTCTAAGACCTACATTTTCGCTGTTTTTGAAGGGCAGCCAGTACGTTTATGCCAACCCAAATGATGGCCCGTGGGGAATAATACATTACAGTCTGAGCATTGCATAGGTCGCCTTCAAACAAATAATAAATCAGATAATAAAGTCTTGAAAAATACACTACAATAAAAAATAATACTCACGTTTGGTTTCTTCTCTTTTTAACACAACGACCACGCCTTATATGCTTCTCCAGAAATCGTTTATAAAAATATGTCTTCTTACAATTCGTACACTCATATACAGGGCCCGATGTACCATGTACACTTTGCATATGAGCCTTAAGAACTTGTTTCATTTCGAAAATTTGATAACAGTGAGGACATTGATAACCACGCATTTGTCCCATGGATGTAGTACCATCTCCAGCTGTTGATGTACCATTTACAGTTCCATTAGCGCCAGCGCCTCCATCTTCTGACAGAGTTATTAATTCAATTTCTGGTATTAAAGGTAAAGGACCATGTTCATCATCATCTTCTTGTTCAGTATCACTACCACTACCCTCAGCTGCCTCATCATCACTTCCCGGATGACCACCCTGTAGTCCATTTAATTTACTTAACTGTTGTTGCATATATTCATGCATCAAACGTATGGAATTAAAATCAAAAGCAGGTTTTTGTCCATTGACACTTCTTATTTCACCATCATCTTCGACCACATCACCACCACCCCTGACTCCACCATCACCATTATTAACATTATGTTCTTCCTCCTCATCATCTTCTACATTATGATGATTATGATTTTCATTATTATTTTCCAAACGATGTCCATTTATTTGTCTTTGTAATTGTTCTTTATAAATTTGTTCTTCTAAATCTTGCTCTTCATCACTTTTCGGCGTTGAATCTTTGTGATTTTCACCATTTGGAATATCATTATCTTCATCTTCCTCTGTTTCGTTTAGATCCTTTTGATCAGATTTACTTTCTATTTTACGTATAAGTAGTTGTTGTCTAAAGAAATTATCAGCATCCTCACATTTCTTTTTGAACAGACATGCTGAGATGGTATTTTTGGCACAGGTTATACAAACTTGTTGGGGTAACGTGTCACCATGTTCGATCTGAAAGCAGAGAAATTGTGAAACGAGAATTACGATTTTGATAAGAATAAACATTTTATTATTAAAAAGAATTGATGCTTTATAGATGAGACATTAACCTGGTCTATATATAGGCTATAGTCTGGCCTATAGACCATTATCTGGTTTATAGACTAGACTGTAGTTTGCCTTATAGACGAGACCATAGTCTTGCTTATAGACGAGACTATAGTCTGGCTTATAGACGAGATTATAGTCTGGCTTATAGACGAGACTATAGTCTGGCTTATAGACGAGACTATAGTCTGGCTTATAGACGAGACTATAGTCTGGCTTATAGACGAGACTATAGTCTGGCTTATAGACGAGACTATAGTCTGGCTTATAGACGAGACTATAGTCTGGCTTATAGACGAGACTATAGTCTGGCTTATAGACGAGACTATAGTCTGGCTTATAGACGAGACTATAGTCTGGCTTATAGACGAGACTATAGTCTGGCTTATAGACGAGACTATAGTCTGGCTTATAGACGAGACTATAGTCTGGCTTATAGACGAGACTATAGTCTGGCTTATAGACGAGACTATAGTCTGGCTTATAGACGAGACTATAGTCTGGCTTATAGACGAGACTATAGTCTGGCTTATAGACGAGACTATAGTCTGGCTTATAGACGAGACTATAGTCTGGCTTATAGACGAGACTATAGTCTGGCTTATAGACGAGACTATAGTCTGGCTTATAGACGAGACTATAGTCTGGCTTATAGACGAGACTATAGTCTGGCTTATAGACGAGACTATAGTCTGGCTTATAGACGAGACTATAGTCTGGCTTATAGACGAGACTATAGTCTGGCTTATAGACGAGACTATAGTCTGGCTTATAGACGAGACTATAGTCTGGCTTATAGACGAGACTATAGTCTGGCTTATAGACGAGACTATAGTCTGGCTTATAGACGAGACTATAGTCTGGCTTATAGACGAGACTATAGTCTGGCTTATAGACGAGACTATAGTCTGGCTTATAGACGAGACTATAGTCTGGCTTATAGACGAGACTATAGTCTGGCTTATAGACGAGACTATAGTCTGGCTTATAGACGAGACTATAGTCTGGCTTATAGACGAGACTATAGTCTGGCTTATAGACGAGACTATAGTCTGGCTTATAGACGAGACTATAGTCTGGTTTATAGACGAGACTATAGTCTGGCTTATAGACGAGACTATAGTCTGGCTTATAGACGAGACTATAGTCTGGCTTATAGACGAGACTATAGTCTGGCTTATAGACGAGGCTATAGACGAGACTATAGTCTGGTTTATAGACGAGACTATAGTCTGGCTTATAGACGAGACTATAGTCTGGCTTATAGACGAGACTATAGTCTGGCTTATAGACGAGACTATAGTCTGGCTTATAGACGAGACTATAGTCTGGCTTATAGACGAGACTATAGTCTGGCTTATAGACGAGACTACAATGTGCTTAAATATAGTCTATAGTATACACTGGTTCATATTCCTATAAATGCGCTTAATTTTTTCTTTAACTCTCTTGTTGCATTTTTGTTTTATCTTTCTTGTTCTCATCCAAAAATAAAGTTGATGATTTTATTGAGGGACAACTTAACGGTACTTTCTTAAGCAAAGAATTTTTTTTAGTCTTGTTTTTTACATCCTTCAGAATATCAAATGTTCTAGGTGGAATATTTTCCAATTTAATCGATAAATGTCATAACATTTAAATGTGCCCAAGGGAATTTTTCTGTCCGATCAAATTAAATTTTTCATGGTCCAGAATGTTCCCTAAGAAACGACAGAATTTTGTAGTTAAAATTCAAAATTATGCAGGTTTAAAACAAACAAGGCTCCGAAAGTTCCTAAGAGAAACACTACTAAAAATTTTAAGTCCAAAAAGAGAGGCAAATCCTTAAAACTGACCGGAATTAAGGCCAGTGGAAATATTGGGCTCTTGTTCAAAAGTGTGATAGATTTTAAACAGTGAGAATAGGTAGTCCAGTTCGAGCAAAATGACAGAAAGCTATATAAAAACATTAATGTTAAAGGGTTTCCGAAATATATTATAACATAAAATAGAGTCTATTTTACAGCATAAACTAGATATAGATTATCTGGATTACAATTTCGTCTATTAAACAGATTAATAGTTTACAACAAGAACTAGAGTCTATAACATAAACTCCAGTTAAGTTTACAGCATTAACTTAATTATTATCTGGACTATTTACCAGATTTTAGTATGATCTACTTATTTGATTAATGTCAGGTCTTATGTGCAGTCTGTGGTCTATACAATAGTTAATATTAAAGACTAGTTTATAGACTTAACTCTTATCTATATTTAAGTATTTACCATAAACTAGATTCGTACTTTAATAAGGTTTCATGACATTTTCTCACATTTTAAACAAAAATCTCTTCAAAAATTATAAATTCAGGTCTGTTATTAATTTGCAAAATTAATATTTAATTTTTTTTTCAAAAGATCGATAGTAAAAAATTTGTCATAAATTCAATTTACAAAAAATGTGAATTGAACAAAAAATCTAAAATGACATTAAAACAGAATAATAAACATTAAGAAGAAGAAAAACTTATTTACAAAATTAAATAATAATAAAATAAATAAATAAAAAATAACTTGTAGAAACGATAGACAAATCATAAAATATTAAAACGAACAGAAAACCAATAAGAATGCTTTATTCGGCTGTACCGAATCTTCAATACCCTACAAAACAAATTCGTTTTGAAGTAAATACGTTTTGTTTCGTACTTACACACTCACAAACGTATACATTATACTTAAGTTCTTCTTAAATATAACACAAAAACACTTAATGAGTCCAAAAATTAGTTATATTTTTAGGTAAAACTTTTTTTGACTGAACCGATTTTTATAATAAAGGACATCTATATATATGAATCTGTGTTTGTTTGTTTGGGACAGTTAAACTATTGGACCGATTTTGCTGAAATTTTCACAAAATGATCCCTATATACCCGAAAGTAACATAGACTATAAAAACTTTCTAAGACCAGGGAGAGAGGTACCCCCATACAAAACAAATATAAATTATCGGATACCAAGAGAAATGTAACAGCGAGCTTTTTCAAAATTTGGTCCCAATAATTTTTTCAAAGAACTTTTTACTAACAAAACGAAGTATGGATAGGATCAGGGGCAGAGCTAGCCTCCATACAAAAATCAAATATCTAAAGAAACACTACACTGAGAATTTTCAAAATTTGGTCCAAATAAATTTTTCAAGTAACTGTTTTACTGAACAGAATTAAGGGCAGATAGGATCATGGGGAGAAGTATCTTTTGATATTAGAAATGTTGATTATCTAATATCTAAAGAACCCCAATCACTTTATTAAGAACGGGTAGGATAAAGGGGAAAGATACTCCCATACAAAGCAAATATTAATTATCGAATATCTAAAGAACTGTAAAATTGATTGCGAGTACTTACCCAAGGATCTTTCTTACTTGGCCAAAATGTAGGACGGATGGGATCGTGGGGAGGGGTACCAACCACATTATAAGGGCGGCAAGGCGCACCGTTTAACTATTTTTTTCTAATTTACAGTTTTAGGAAAGATCTTTGCTTGAACTAAGAGAATGTCTAAGACATCGGTCTATATATTTTAATATACTTAACCGATTTTGCTAAACAGGAAATCAGGAAACTTTTCAGGACTTAAACCAATACTTAGGACAAATTTTCTTGTGCTCTATAAATTTTTTCTCGACTTAGATTTTGATTTGATGCAAGACTATATGGAGTCTTAGATGATTCCTTCTCAGCGTTACACACGAAATGACAAAGTCAATATACCCTCTTCACCACTTGTGGTGTGGTAGAGGGTATAAAAATGAAAAAAATACACTTAAAATATTTACAAAAAAAGTATAAAATTTCAAACTAAAAATGTAAATTATTTATTTATTTATTTTATTTTTATTTCGTATTATGTATTTCTTTCCTTCAAGTAGGGAGTGGTTCAAATTCAAATAACAAAAACTACTAACAAATAATAACAAAAACAACAACTTAATAATAAAAAACAATAATAATAAAGAAACTGAAATAAAGTGAAAAAAATTGAAAATATTTAATATGAAACTTATTGAATACAACAATAACAGAAACATCAAAAAAGTTTTTGGTATCGTTCTTTATTATTTCTGATATTTTTGTTGTATTTTAACTTACGTTTTTTTTCTTTCTTATAATAAAATAATGGTGAAATATTCAAATAATTAATACAAAAACAAAAAAAAAGAAAACGAAAAAGAACAAATAACAAAAATTATTAATATGAAAAATAAATAAATGAATAAATAAAAATAAACGAAATAATTTAATCAACCTAAAAAAAATTTATACAAACACACACACACTCACACGCACACGTTCACTTAAGAAGTGAAATGAAAATAAATATAAAATTTAAATTAAAATTAAAACAAAAAAATAGTCAGAATACAATTGAATTTGTTGTTTTTATTTAAGAGTGTGTGTGTATGTATGTGTGTGTGCGTCAGTTACGTAAATCTTAACTTTGATTTCATTTTTTTAAGGAAAATTTAATTAAAAAATACAATTTTAAATTATTCTTTTTTTATTATTGATGTGCTGAATAAACAATAATGAGCAGAACATAAGAAGAGTGAAAGGGGGAGAGAGAGAGAGAGAGAGAGAGAGTAAGGGAGAATGAGGGGTGTAGTAGTCATTTAAATGTTTAAAGAATTTTTAATTCACCGGAAAAGAAGTAAACACCAACAGAGTTTTAATTTAAAATTAACGGACCTAAATGAAATACAATTATTGAAGAAAAAACACCCAATTGGAAAGTTGTTTTATTGTTCTTGTAAACATAAATTTAATTCTATAGTCAGAAATAAGCTTTAATATGAGATCATAATTTAGACTAATTGTGTGGTCGAATCTAATTACAGTGTGCCTTAAATATAGTCTATAATTTTGATTAAATGTTGACCACACGTTTAAAATTTAATCTACATAACTATAAGTCCAGTTTTCCACATGAAATAGAGTTTAGTTTAGAACTTAACTTGTCTAGTTTTTAACTTAAACAAGAGTCTAGTTTATAACCTAAATTAAAAGCCTATTTCTTAAACCCAACTATATGCTAATTAAATCCTTAACTAGAGTTTAGTTAATAACTTAAACTTGAGTAACATAAACTACAGCCTCGTTTATAATATAAACTAAAGTTTAGTTTATACTTTAAATAGACCTAAGTTTATGTTATAAACTAATATAAACTAGAATTTAATTAATAACCCAAATTATAGTCTAATTGATAACCTAAACCGGAGACAAGTTTATAACCTAGATTTAAGGCTAATACTTAACCCCGAGTAGTGTATAATTTATAACCTAAACTATAGTCTCGTTTATAACATGAACTAGAGTCCAGTTTATACTACAAACTAGTGTTTTGTTTATAACTAAAACTAGAGTTCAGTTTGTAACCTAGACAAGAATTAAATTAGAACCGAACGAAGAAAGAAAAGGAAACGGAACAAAGAACGAAACTTGGAACTGAAATATGAACAGATCTAGAGCCTAAACTAGGAAGTGAATAAGAAACTCAACTGCAAACTAAATAAGTAGTTAAACTGGGAACTAAACTAAGAACAGAACTTGGAATTAAACAAGGAACAGAGTTAGAAAAAGTAGAACTTAACTAGAATTGAACTAGAACTGAATTAAGACTAAATGAAGAACGGAAGTGGAAACAGAACAAAGAACGAAACTACGAACTGAATAAGAAACTGAACTGTAAACTACTTATAGTTAAACTGAAAACTAAACTAAGAACAGAACTTGAAATTAAACAAGGAACAGAGTTAGAAAATAAATAAGAAGTAGAGCTGAACTAGAACTGAACTTGAACTTAACTAGAACTGAACCAAAACAAAATTAGAACTGAAATAGAACTAGAACTAAATAAAAACTGAACTATAACTAAACTTTATAACCTTATTTTTGTCTAGTTTGCAACCTTAACTATATAGTTTAGTCCATAAAATAGATTAAATATATAACCTAAACTAGAGTCCAGTTAGAGATACATTTGAAAATTTTTTCTTTAAATTCTTGAAATTTTTATTTAAAATATTGTTAACCGAATATTAAACATCAATAACTGATGGTGGAACTGGTAATTTATATACTGGTGGACTTAAAGGTAATGAATTAGATTCCACTGGTTTAAAATTTGTAGCCATGGGTGGCGTTGGATAAGATCTTCTATAACGTACCAGTTCCGCATTATTAACTGATGGTGGAACTGGTACTTTATATACTGGTGGGTGTAATGGTAATGAATTTGATTCCATTGGTCTATAATCAGTAGCTATGGGTGGCGTTGGGTAAGAACTTCTAACCTTAACAGTTGAGGGTATTTTAGGATAACCTGTCGTTGAATAATCCTTTGTGCTATAATATGTAGTGGTGCGAACTGGTGGGGTTGGTTGTTTTGAGGAAACTACAGTTGAAGAAGTTTTTTGATAGCTTGAGGTTGTTGTGGGATAACCAGTAGTAGAATAACCTGTTGTAGAATATTTCATGGTGGTTGGTTGATTTGAAGGATTAGGAGTTGAAGAGTAAGACCAAGAAGCATCAGTAGTATAGAATGCTGCAATGTCATCAGGATAACGGGGTGTACCCTCAGTAGGAGCTGAGAGTACATATTGAACAACTATTGCTACCAATAGTAAACACGGAATATAACCTAAATTGTAGATATTTTTGTTTATTATTAATTGTAACGGTGAATATTTATTTTCTTGAATTTCTTTACCTTTTTTCATCGTTAGATTTTAGTTTCCTAATGGAGGATTCAAAAGAAACTGTTATTTATTTAGAATAATTCCAAAGTTTTTATATGAAAACAATTGTGATTTCACTAATAATTTCTTTCATTTAATAATAGATCGGAGAGATTATAAAAAAACATATACAATTTAGGAAGGAAAACAAAGTGATAAAAATATACAAATTATTATTCATCATGGAGATTTTAATTTGCAACGAAATTTTTATCAGTTTCAAAATTTTCGATAACATAATTTTTACAATTTTTAATTTGAAAATAAACATAACGATTTTTTAATGATATATAAATTTTTCAAATGTAAGGAGATGAAATGGTATATCATTTTTCAGTATAGAGTATATTATCTAAACATGTTTTCAGATATATTTTTTTCGCAAAAAATCGATAGTAGATATCTAGTTCATTTTAAATTCGTAGATGATTTAACTATATCTTAATGTCTATCCTTCCGTCTGGTTAATCTCTCTTTTAAAGTCGAAAACAAATAAGGTGAAATTGCTAAATTTCCTAGAGGAAGTTTAGTTTAAATTAGATTAATTTGGATGAAATTATGAAACTTTTTCGTAAACCCTTCATTTAAATTTTTAATAGTGCATTCTGTCGTTTTGCTTTAACAGAGAGAATATCTCCGTTTCAAATCTACCACACTTTTGAACAACTTTTTTGTGCTCTTCAATTCTTCTTTAACAAGTACCCAAATCTATCCATTGGCCTTAGTTCCAGGCAGTTTGAAACATTTTCTCTCTATTGGTACAAATATCATTGTTCATATACCACTCAAGACAGAATGCCAAGTCAGACCAAATATAAGTGGACACATTATGAAGTCTTATGAATGAAAGCAGCTTTTTTTGTAAACATTTTCTCATGTAAACTTTGACAGAAAGTTGCGAAAAATCTGCCAAGAACATACGTTTCATCATCCATTATGCAGCAAGAATATTTTTTTTAGAAAACATGATTTCAACTTCTCTGCTTTCTAATTGGCCTCTAAATTTTTGGCAGCATTGCTGTTCCGAATCTTTTGAGCCTTGTATATTTTTATACATTAATTAGCTTTAACTTTTGCATACTAAATAGTTCGAGCACTTACCTAAACAGGCTGCTTTCTTGCTGGATGCTCTTTTAAAAAAGGCTTTATATTTTTCGGTTTTAGATATATCACTAGCCGAAAAATATAAAAACTAGACTCTAGTTTTTTAGAACTGAAATTTAGTCTATAAAATGAACTAGACCTTAGTCTAGACTAGACTCTATTTCAGTCTATAACATAAACTAGACTCTAGTCTATAACATAAACTAGACTATAGTCTATAACATAAAATAGACTCTAGTCTATTACATAAACTAGACTCTAGTCTATAACATAAACTAGACTCTAGTCTATAACATAAACTAGACTCTAGTCTATAACATAAACTAGACTCTAGTCTATAACATAAACTAGACTCTAGTCTATAACATAAACTAGACTCTAGTCTATAACATAAACTAGACTCTAGTCTATTACATAAACTAGACTCTAGTCTATAACATAAACTAGACTATAGTCTATAACATAAACCAGACTTTAGTCTATAACATAAACCAGACTCTAGTCTATAACATAAACCAGACTCTAGTCTATAACATAAACTAGACTCTAGTCTATAACATAAACTAGACTATAGTCTATAACATAAAATAGACTCTAGTCTATAACATAAACTAGACTCTAGTCTATAACATAAACTAGGTTCTAGTCTATAACATAAACTAGACTCTAATCTATAACAAAAACTAGACTCTAGTCTATAACATAAACCAGACTCTAGTCTATAACATAAACTAGACTCTAGTCTATAACATAAACTAGACTCTAGTCTATAACATAAACCAGACTCTAGTCTATAACATAAACCAGACTCTAGTCTATAACATAAACTAGACTCTAGTCTATAACATAAACTAGACTATAGTCTATAACATAAAATAGACTCTAGTCTATAACATAAACTAGACTCTAGTCTATAACATAAACTAGGTTCTAGTCTATAACATAAACTAGACTCTAATCTATAACAAAAACTAGACTCTAGTCTATAACATAAACTAGACTCTAGTCTATAACATAAACCAGACTCTAATCTATAACAAAAACTAGACTCTAGTCTATAACATAAACCAGACTCTAGTCTATAACATAAACTAGACTCTAGTCTATAACATAAACTAGACTCTAGTCTATAACATAAACCAGACTCTAGTCTATAACATAAACCAGACTCTAGTCTATAACATAAACTAGACTATAGTCTATAACATAAAATAGACTCTAGTCTATAACATAAACTAGACTCTAGTCTATAACATAAACTAGGTTCTAGTCTATAACATAAACTAGACTCTAGTCTATAACATAAACTAGGTTCTAGTCTATAACATAAACTAGACTCTAATCTATAACAAAAACTAGACTCTAGTCTATAACATAAACCAGACTCTAGTCTATAACATAAACTAGACTCTAGTCTATAACATAAACTAGACTCTAGTCTATAACATAAACTAGACTCTAGTCTATAACATAAACTAGACTCTAGTCTATAACATAAACTAGACTATAGTCTATAACATAAAATAGACTATAGTCTATAACATAAACCAGACTCTAGTCTATAACCTTTTCCTGTCACTTTTGGCACCATAATTTCAAAACTGAAAATGAGCTAAAAATTTTAGATTTTTAAAATAATAAAAATTAGATTTTTAAAATAATTAATATTTTAAAATTCTAATTTAAAGTTTTGAAAAAAATAAATATGGCGTTTGAAATACAAAATCTGAAAATCATAATAATAACTTTTTTTTGTTTGAACTAACATTTTGTTATGAGTGTATTTTTATTTTCTTAATTTAAAAGCAATAAAAATCAAGAACTCAACACACATACAAACATAAAACAAACCTACCTTTTCTAACACACACACACATACATACATACATACATACATACATACATACATACATACATACATACATATATACATACAATTAAATTTATTATAAGTCTACAATAAAAATCATTAAATTTAAGTTCCTAAAAATAAAACACCTCAAAAAAGTGCTTCATAGTCAGCTTTTTTTTTGCAAAACGAAAAATGTAAGAAGTTTTTGCTAAAAAATAACAACAACAAACAAACTTAAAAGAAATAAAAAACCGGCATTTTTACACAAACAATCAGACAAATTTTGAACTAAACACCAGATCATGCAACCAACCAACCAACGAACCAACCAACCAACTAACTAACGAACTAAATTACCATCGAACCTACTAACAATCGAACCTAGAGTTTAACTTAAAATCAAACTGGCAACAAACATTATTTTGTTCTCTTGAACATTTTTCTGGAAAATTCAAGAAAAAGAATCAGGTATTTTTTTGGGAAAAAATAAATAAATAAATTTTAAATAAACAAGTAAAAGAACGACTATTTAATACCCTACACCACATTTGCTGGTTATTAATGGTAGCTATCAAAAATTAATGTTCGACCCTCGTATAAATATATTTTCTTATAAAATACTGCTTAAGAGTGCAGTATATTATGGTAATAATATATATATTAGACTTGTGCGCTTTAAAAGGAAATTTTTCTGGGAATGATAATACGGGAGCTGGAGGAAATTATGGACTGACCCTCGAAAAATTTCCTACATCGATTTTTGCTTATATTCAACTTTATTTGACTAATTCTCATCACAATACCAAAGTATATATGAGATTTATGTCCTACAAAGTGTTATTTCTAAAGGGAGTTTGTATGGAACCTAAAAGAATATTGGATCGATCATCCTATAATTTGGCACATCATTTTATAATATTATCAGACTTATGTGTGTAAAATTTCGTTAAAATCGCTTTATATTCAGCACTTTTATGACCATACAACCCCATTCCGGATGGAACATTTATATGGGGGGTACGTGAAATAATGGTTCCATCATCAGCAATTTCAATAGGTGACAAGTTTCATTGAGATATTTCTAAAATTGAGAACTACATTTTGTTAAAATGTTTACATGTACAGTCAGCCAGCCAGACGTAGGGACATCGTTAAATCGAATCAAAATGTGATTCTGAGTCGATCGGTAAACTTAAAAGTGGTGGTAGCAATATTTTTTTCCGTGCGTTACAAACTTAAGCGCAAAAGCATTGGTGTAGGGTATAAAAACGAACAAATAAGAATACTACATTCGACTGTGCCGAATCTTAAATACCCTTCTCCAGCACTATAATCGAAGACAATTATTTAGTTGTCTGAATTTCGATGGAATTTTGGAAGTGGAACTTATAAGTCCTACCAATAACCAAACAATGCCGATGATTGTTAAACTCGTTTGATATATTAAAGACATTTTGAAAAATGGATCAATTTAAACTATTTTGTAAGGAAAAGGGGCGTAAATGGAAATTATAACAAAATATGGCCCAATATTGGTCGCATTAAAAACATATATTCAAGACAGTTAGAAAAATAATTGGAATTGGTCCTTTTTTTAAATGTTTTATAAGTTCATTTCCGTTTTCCAGAAAGGGGCGTATAAGGGAGTTCAAGCAAAATATGGACCAATAATTTAAAATTAATAACATAAATTCTAAATAAATAGAAAATAAATTGTATCGAATTTCAATGGAACTGTATTTAAATTTATGTTTAAATCGAGTTACTTTTTGTTGAGAAAATTCAGAAAAGTTCTTTTCGGAATTTTGAGGTTGTCACAGGAATTGGGTTAACTTTTGATGAAGCGATGTAGCTGGTTTTAAACTGTAGGCAGACAGACGGATGGACATGGCTAAATCTATCCCGATTTTAATTTGATGCAATTAATAGGGTCTCAAATGATTCCTCCTCTCATATATCTCACTGAAATGGTGGAGGGTATAAAAACAAAAAAATCTATAACAAAAAAACTAGAATTTATTTAAAAAATTTATTTTTTTAGTTTGTAAACTGATTGGGAAGTAAGAATTAAATAACAAGAAGAAAATGTAAAAAAAATTGGTTACACTCTCAAATAAACTCACACACACACACGCACACACATACTAGACTCTGAATTACAATAAAAAGAAAACTAAAAACTAAAAGGAATTCGAACGAACATTCAACTTCTTAAATAAATAAAAACCTAAAAAGAAAAAGATAAACAAAAACAATTTGTATCGTACATTAAACTACGTAAAGAGTCAGAGACGTTCATTTTTGTGTCTATCGAATGCATGTTTGCAAGTTGAATTTATGAAAACCATCATAAAATAAATACAGACGAGTAGAACCTAACGAGAATGTACATAAATATACGAATGAAAATAAATATTTTATTTCACATACATACAAACATACAAACATACATTCGTAAATATATATATAAAATCATATAAAAATTTATAGTTAAAAACGACAAAAATGTAAAATAAAATAACAAAAACAAACAAAAAGTTTTAAAAAATAGTTTACAAAAAAAAACAAAGAATGAAAAATTTATTACACCATTTCCCAAACAAAATTGTAAATAATTTTTATTTTTTCGAAATTTGAATTTTGGGGAATTTTCGAAAACAAAATTTCACATTTTCTAATATGTTTTTATATATATATTTATATATGAATTTCGAACAAAATATGAGTTTCGAAATTGTAAGAACTTTAATTCAAAAGTTTTAAAAATTTTCCAAATAAAAAAAATGTTCGATTTTTTATTAAAAAAAAATGGAAATTTCCGAAATTAAGTTCAATTTTTTTCATTTTTATAAATATAATTTTTTCGAACTTATATAGAAATAGAATATTAGAATATTAAAAATAAAATGTTCGAAAATTTGAAATTCAAAAAAAAAATATTCCCAATAAAACTTTTTGAACTTTAATTTCGATTTTTCAAAATATTTTAAATTAAAAACAAAACTTTTATTTTCATTTTAATCAACAAATTTGATATTTTTAAAATATCAGAATTTATTGAACTTCAAATTTTCTGAAATATTTCATATTTAAAACAAAATATAATTTTTTAAAAATTTTCAAAATATTCTTAATAAAAAATTCAATTTTGAATTTCAAAATTTTTTTGAAAATTTCATTTTTAAACAGAAAAAAAATAACTAATTTTTTCAAAATAAAAATTTTCGAATATCATTTTAAAGCTTTAAGTTTTAAAAATCAAGATTTTGAAAAAGTTTTCTAAATAACAAATAAACGAATAATTTTTAAATAAAATTTTATACATTTTTTTAAAATTTCGAACAAACAGCAACTTTTAAAAAAGAGTTCAGATTTATAGAGGAATTTTTAAAAATATTGAAAAATTAAAAATATGTATTTGTAACAATAAGAACCAAAAGGAAGTTAAAATTTTTTTTTCTAAAAATATTTAAAAAAATTTAAAATTTTTAATAAAAATTTTAAAAAATTAAATTTAAATTAAAAAATATGTATTTAAATAATATATATTAAAAATAATTATAAATAATTTTTAAATTTCTAAAATATTAGAAAATAAATTTTGTATTGAAATTTTTGATTTTTAAAGCAAATTAAAATCTATTTTCGAATATAACCTTAATTTTTTATCGCAAAAAAAATCGTTTATTAATTTTTATTACTTTTTTGTATATTTTCAGGTTAGAGATCCGATTTATATTGAAAATATGTAAGTAGGAAATTTCTCTCCTTCTAAAATAAATGTTTAAGGACCTTTTACAATAAAACAATACTTTGCACACTTTTTTCAGAATTACCGGACGAAATCAAGGGCGAATAAATAAAAGAAAAAACAGATAGTGTTACAAATCCCATAAATATAGAACATGTTAGCAATGGAAGTGATGATTTCTTAAAATTTTCAATTAATTTGAAAGAAACTTAAATTAAGAAATGGTGTAAAAGACTTTAGAACAACAACACAAAAATGAATAAATTACAATTTTCTTCACATAAATAAATGAAAAATAAGGTTTAAATGTAATAAAATAAATATAAATTCATATCAAAGTAACTATAAGTGTTATATTCGGTTATCTGGAATTTTGTTACCCTACATTCGTTTTTATTCTGTACAGAAATTATTTGATTTCAGTAGTTTTTGCTCATTAAAAAAATATTTATTTTATTTATTCGAACTCTTGATGATTAAAAAATCTTATCGGTTTTAGTTTTTATCATCCGATAAATTCTAAAATCTAGATTAAGGAACTTAAATTTGAACAACAGATTCTAAATATTTTTATATGAGTTGGTTCTGCTAGAGGAGAAATCGGCTTGAGTTGGGCGAGTTTAAGTCTTGAGTTTAAACTTCATGGACTTTAAAAGTAATTGGTCCACAGGTTTTTAAATTTAGAAACCTTAAATCATTAAAAAAATATTAAATGATTCAAAATCTATTGATCTAAAGCGATTGTAAATATTTTAGGATTGGATTCTGCTGTTCAAAAATCGGTCTAGCTTTTCGGAAGTTACAGATTTTCTCAAAAACACTGGCATAAAATTTTATATCGGATTTAATATGATTTTTTAAAAATTATTTTTGTTTGTTATTTTTTATTATTAATTTTTTTTAACATAAAATCTTTGTTTTTAACAAATTGTCACGCCCATATTTATACAAATTTTGATCCAAACTATTGGCTACTTTAGCATTAAGATATCTACTTTAAGACCCTTAAACATTTTGGAAGTTGGACCACAAAAAACAATAGAATTCTGAAATATTCTACTAAATAAAACCTTTCCTTTTACCAGATTGCCACGGCCATTTTTATTAATATCGTTATCTAATATTTCGACTATTTCACCCTCTTGATATTTACTATTGAGGATCCAGAAAAACATCAGAAACCAGTTTTAAAAAAAATATTTTTTGAATGATGAACAAAAATTTTGAATTGTTAAAAAATTCTATAAAGTCAAACCTTAATATTTAACAGATTGGCACGCCCATATTTATCAATATATCGAAACAACTTCTTGACTACCTGAGCTTCAACAAATTAACTATTAAGGGGCTTAAATATTTTGGATATCGGTATTAAGAAAATTTATCATTTGGATCACAAACAAGAGCATAAAAATAATTCTAAAATAAAATATAAAATAAAACGTTTACTTTTAACAGATTGCCACGCCCATATTTATTAATATTTTGATAAATTTGTATAGCTTATTTAGCTTCTAGATGTTTACTATTAAATGGGTTGAATTATTTTGGAAACAGTATTTAAAAGAGATTTACTGGCTGCTAGAAAAAGTATGAATTAAAAAAAATTATGAACAAAAATTTAAACTTAATTTTTAATAGGTTGCCACGCCCACATTTTTCAAAATTTTGATGTAATTTTTTGATTACTTAAGTTTCAAGGCGTTTACATTTAATTGGTTAGAACATTTTGGGAATTTGTTTTAAACGAACATTTTTGAAAATTCATTTCCGATCATATTTTAAAAAAATCTATAAAATAAATTTTGTCTTTAACAGATTGTCACGTCTATATTTTTAAAATTTCGATCAAATTTTTTTGAATGCTGTAGCTTCAATATATTTAGCATTAAAGGGGTTAAATGATTTGGGAATCGGTTTAAAAGAGATGCCTATTTTGAATGATCGAATTTCCAAAAATATATATTTTTTTTTGGTTTTTAATAGATTGCCACGCCCTTATTTATGAAAATTTTGATCATATTTTTTTGCTATCTAAGCTTTCAAATGTTTACTATTAAGGAGCTTTAAAAAGTTGGAAATCCAAGTTCAAAAAAATGAGTTTTAAACTACAAAAAAATCCCATATTTTTTTTTTTTTTGAACAGATTTTACAAATCCTCTTTAAGATTTAATTTTGGAATACAATAAAGAAATGGAGAAATCATTTCCATATGTTTTCCATTTTTTAAATCTTTTTCACCATTAGAGGTGAATAAAAATTGGAAACCTTCATTTAAACGGTAAATTATTTTGTTTATTCAAAAGAACAAACTAAATTCAATAAAAAACTTAACAAAAAAATTTAAACACACAAAAGAATTATGAATAAATTTAAACAAATTTATTTTAATAAAGTTTGTTGTTGTTTTTGTTTAAAAAAATAATGACATACGATTTTTCTACTACTTTTTTCATATTTTTAAACAAAAATAAAAACTGTGAAACAACCAAAAATAAAATTTCAGTTTTTTTTTTCACTTTATTACTTTTAATATTAAATTTTATTTATTTAAGTATTTTTTTCAGTTTATTTGGAAGCCAAACAAAAACAAAAAAATTATATTTATTTATTTCTTGTTGTTTTTGTTTTGATTTAATATATTTTTTGTTTATTGTTTTGTGGCACAAAAAAAAACCGGAGGAGAGGAAGAAGTTTGAAGAAAAATATTTGTATTTATGAGAATAAAAAGTATCTATGTGTGAATGAGAGTATTTGTGTGTATGTGTATTGGTGGATTTTTTAATACAATAAATATGTCCAAATAACAAACAGCAGCACAGTGGAACACATTTTTTATTGTATGGAAATTAAATAATTGGTTTAGGAAGCCTGGTTTAGATTAGATTTTCAGCCAAGTTATAAACTTTTTACTCAAGTATTTGGTATCTGTGAAATCATTAGAACTTGAAGACTAACAATTTTTAAAGAAAAACTAAGTAAATATTATTTAATAACAAAAATTTATGAAAAACTTTAAATTTTGAATTTTTAATGTTCTTTTGAAAAATAAAATTAATGTTTGAACCTTAATAAAATGGAGACGAATTAAGATATCTTTTTGAAATTTCTATATATTATATTCAAACTTGTCCTTTATTCAGAGAATTGAAAATATTCCCACTTTTCCCAAAGGAATACCCAAAATCCCAAACCATATAGAACATGTTTAAAAGTTTGACTTATTTCACTAAAATGATTACCCCGTCATTATCAGGCCCTACCTGCAGAAAATACTTTTTGGGGTATTTACCTAACTTATGAAGCTATATATTAAACATAATTTAATATGTTTAATATAACTTGTGCGATTACAGGCTTTAAGCAAAAAAAATTTTTTTTTAAATCGTTCAACTTATGAAATCAATTTTTGTCAAATTTTTAACTTTAGAGGTACTTTAGAAAGCCAACGATTGCGTCCCTGAATAGATAGAAGTCTGTACTCATATCTGTTTAACTGGCAAAAACAACCCAATTCTTACCAAGTGAAATTTCATTAAGATATCTTTAGCGGTTCAAAAGTGTAGATTATTTCCAAAAATATCGATTTGGATACACTGAGAATGGGTTAAAACTGTATCTCGTATTAAATATCTCTGAAACTAAGAAAGATAATCTACACATGTAAATGAAGTTTTTATAGAGATTTACAAGGACTATTTATATACAAAATTTCATTTGAATCAATTTTTAAATGTGTTTTTAGAAAAATCTACCACGGCCAACTTTGAAAGACAGTTATTATGCACCAGACCAAATAAGGGTCTGTACTCCTCTAAATAAACTCCAAAATACTTTAGCTATCACCCAATTGGAATTTCATTAAGATATCTTTAGCGATTCAAAAGTTATAGAAATATTGCCAAAAAACCCTGAAAATGGGTTAAAATTGTATTTCCTGTTAAATATCTCTGTAACTATAGGAGATAATCTAGACATGTAAACTGGTTTTGAAAGAGATGTACAAGGACTATTTATATAAAAAAATTACTTTGTCTTAATTCATAAATTTATTTTTAACGAATTTTAAAAAAAATCTACATATAAATAACAGGTGGCCAATTTTGGAGGGTTACTGATTACAACCTGACTAGATAGGGCTCTGTACTCCTTTAATAAACTTGTAAACAGTTCAGCTGTAATCGAGTGATATTTCAATAAAATATCTCTAATGGTTTTATATTTATAAACGATTTTTTATATAAATTCATTCTTGGTTATGTTGTAGCCAACTTTGGAGGGTCAATGATTACATCCCTGATCAGATAGAAGTCTAAACTCCTCTAAATCAAATCGAAAACACCTCAACTCTTAACAAGCAAAATTTCATTAAAATATCTCTCAAGGTGCAAAAGTTATAGAATTATTTTGAAAAAAACCTGATGTGGTTACACTGTGCAGTTTGAAATACAACAATAAAAATAAAAACAAAATTCATAATAAGAATATGAATTTGATTTTAATGTGTGTTAGTGTATGTGTGTGTTTCTTTAGTTTATTCCAATAATGAAATAAAAAATAATAATTTTTTTATAGACTCCGGCTTTAATTGAATAAAAAATACAAAATACAAAAAAACAACAACACGAATTCAATTTTCAAGTTTTTCAATTCGGTTTTTGTACTCAAAATTCATATGAAATTTTTCTGAAATTTTTCAAAAAAAAAACATAATTTTATTATTAATTGTGTATGTGAGTGTGTATTTTCAAGTGTGTGTTTTTATTTAAATAAAATCAACACACACGCATTTGAACACTTACACACACACTGTCTTTTTTAAAGCGGAAAATATTTAAATTTATTTATGAGTGTATGTATGTGTGTTTGTGTTTTTTAAAGCTTGAAATTTAATTTAATAAAAATTATTTAAGTTTTTTTTTATTTTTTATTATTTCAATTTCATTTGTTGTCATTTAAATTAAAAATTTCTTTATAAATTCATCTTTATTTATTTGTTGTGATTTAAATTTTGTTGTTTGTTTGTTTTTTTTTTTTGTTTCTATAACTCGTGATTTTAGTTTTTATTTCATTTTAATTGAAAAACTCAATAAATTAAGTTAAATTGTTATGAAATTAATTTCAATAATTGAAGTCTTAATACCCTACACCATCGAAGACGGTTATGATATTATACATTTGTGCTGATGTTTGTAACACACAGAAAAATTGGTGCTACACCCTACTTAAAGGTTTACCATACTATTCGACTAACAATCACTTTATGAGTCGATTTAATAAAGACCGTCCGTCTGTATGTCTGTCCGTCTATCTGTAAAATTTTTGAAATAACTGAATAAAATTTGGTTCAAATTATTATTTTGGGCCAATGACGAAACCTATTGAGATTTGCACACTTTTCAGGTACTTCCCATAATGTCCACTCGGAATGGGGTTTTAAGATCCTAAAAGCGATTTTAACAAAATTTGGCAAAAATAAGTTTTTTGATATTCTAAAACAATATGCCAAATTATGCGAGGGTCGTTTCATTGCTTCTCTCTTACAAATATCACTTTGAAGGGCATAAATCTCACTTAATAATAATGAGTCAAATTTAGATATGTGAAAGAAAAAAATTATGTACAAAATTATACGAGGGTCCATAATTTCTTGCAGCTTCCATATAACTACACCCCCAAAAAAAAAATAATTTTAAAAGGAATAAATTTCGCATACATATTAAAACACTTAAAAATAAATCAGATAATCAAATTACACGAGGGTCGTTCATAAATTTGTCACAACTACCATTTTTAATCAACAATTTGGTGTAGAGTATTAGGTTCTTACTTCTTCTTGTTTTTTGGGAGATCAATATATATAAAATAGGATGTGTGTTTGTATGTAACGAATGGACTCCGATGCGGCTGGGCCAATTTTGATGATATCCCAATATACCCGATAGAACTTGGGGGGGAGGGTAACACCTATACAAGACAAATATTGATTATCGAATATATAAAGAACTATAACAAGAAGAGTTTGGTGCCAACTACTTTTTTATGGAACTGTTTTACTGGACGGAAAAGGACCAAGGGAAAGAGGTACTCATAGAAAGCATATATTTATTAACGAATATCTAAAGAACTATTACAGCTAAAATGTCCAATAACTTTTTCCAAGAACAGTTTCACTGGACAAAATGTAGGACGGATAGGATCAGGGGGAGAAATAGCCCTCAAACAAAGATTTTTCTAATGAACTATTAAGATTTCACTCCAATTACTTTCCTAAGGAACAGTTTTACTGGACAAAATGTAAGATGGATAGAATGAGGGGGGGAGGTTGCCTCCATACAAAACAAATATTGATTATCGGATACCTAGAAAACTATTGAAGTGAGAGCTGATACCAATTACTCAGACAAATAGCAGAAATAGTTTTTCTGAACAAAATGTTGGACGGTTAGGATCAAAGGAAGGGGTAGTCCCTATGTAATGCGAATATTTAAGAGTTAAAAAAATTAGTCCCAATCACTTTTTTAAAAAATTAGGACAGATAGGATCATGGTACTGTTCATACAACTTTTGCAGGTTGCATTCTTAAATTAAATCCCAATAATTTTCCTGTAAAACAGTTTAAAGTGAGGAAAATAGATGGTAGATGTGGTCATCTAAAGCAAAATAGGCGAACCGAACCATTAAATAATGGATCCATATTTTGTCACTTTCCTTCGAATCGATTTTATTTGAAAATTTAAGAATGGATAGTGTCAGGAGAAATTGACTAAATCACCGTTGCATGATTTTTTTTTATAGACGTCATGATTTAAGAAATTTCTTTTGAGATCTTGTACAGAGGAGAATTTTTCTACAGAAAAGCGCACCGTAGAAAAACTTATTTATTCATGAAATTGAAGTAGATTTTTTTCTAAATGGAATTTTTTTCAATTCTTAATTCAATAATAAATTTTATTTAGTTTAGTTACCCATCGACGTCTTCAATGTTCAATGTTTTTTCCAATCTTAACACCAACGTGTTAATTTTCTTCAAATTCAAATTCAAAAAAAAAAATGTTTTATGAAATTTACAAATAAAATCAGTTCAAAAATATTATGTTTTAAGGAGTGAGAACGAAAAAAATCTAATATAAATAAACCTTATTCAAATATATATTTGAATTCTTTAACAAAGTTATCAATTATTAGGGTTAAAGTCGTTTATAAAAAATTAAGAACTGACCCTCGTAGAATTTTTGTTTTACGATTTGAGCTTTTAAAAACTCACACTTAAAATCACACTTATGAGAGATTTAGATGAGACTTTGATGACATTTGAAGTAATTTTTTGAAGTGGTGGGTGGGGGGTGATGGAGATATACGAGGCCTATAGGAATATATGAACCGATTCTTAGTTGTATAAATCCTAAATATAAGTATTTTATCACAACACTACATTTTTGGAGATTCGTAAACTTTAAAGTGATATGAAATTTGGATCAATATTAAAACCTCATTTCGGGAGAACTGTTGTATATTTGATCGAATATTATCTAAGGAAATCGCCTTCATCCTTGGTCCAAAACTAATATCGTAAAAGTTTTGTCCACAACGTTACACAGTGGATTAGAAGCGATTTTATGAAAATAACTTTTAATCGACTGAATGGTTTTGATTGAAATTTATCATAATGTTAACAGATCAGTGTAGCATTATAACTTTTGCAGTTTGGACCAGAAAGGTGTTCTATGGGCTATGATTATATGTGTGCAAAATGGGATACCTTTGAACATTAAATTTTTCCAAAATATTTATTTTGAAACAACTTGGTCCTACAAAAAGTTGTCCAAGCATTCAACGGCAGCTCCACGGTACTGTTAAATAACTGTTATCAATGTTTTTAAACAGCACCGCGAGAACTTGTTCGTTTATAGAAAACCAGATGATTCAGGTCCACATAATGTTTCTGAAGCAAAAATATAAAAACAAAGCATTTTCAAAAGAGATTCCAACACATCAGGGTCGAAAGCAGGCTCAGTTCCCGGACTATTTGGTACGAAAAGTTAGAGCAAATGCAGGTTTAAAAACAGACAAAACTGAAAAAAGTTCCTGACAGAAAAATATTCTTGCTGCATAATTGATGACGAAACGTATGTTCTGGCAGATTTTTCGCAACTTATTTGCTGATGCTCGAGGGAATTTCATTCCAAATTTCCCAAAAAGTTCCTGTTATAGATAAAAGGCTGCTTACATTCAATTATTTCCAATTATTTTTGGACTGACTTGGCTTCCTCTCACTATCGTAAATAAACACTTGAGTGGTACAAAAACAATAATGTGATTATTTGTATCAAAAAAGACAAATCGGAAGAAATATCGGGAGAATTGAAGAGCACAAAAGAGTTATCCAAAAGTGTGGTAGATTTTAAACAGGGATGGACAACCTGTTCGAGCTGAAAGAAGGGTTTCCAAAAACTTTTCAAAATTTCACTTTTGATTAAAACTATAAAAAAAACTATGAAGGTTTTGAGTCTGAAATCGGTTAAAATAGGTTAATATAAATATTTAATATGATCTAGATTTTTTCATTATCGTGCACAGAGAAAAAATTAATGTAAAATTAATTTAAATAGAAATAATTTTACTGATTTTCAGTTATAATTTTGCTTTATAGATAAAAATGTTAATTTAACATTGTTACACAGTAGATATTATTTCTTGAGAATATTCTTAAAAATTTTACTACTTTAAAGTAATTTGATAAATTTATCGATGTATAATTTAATATATTAATATCGAAAGTTTCTTATATGTGCAAATATTATTTCATCACAAACGCAAAAACTTTTAATTTAAACTAAATGAAAAAAAATATTCAATCTCAAATCAACTATGTTCAACGTTGATTTTGCTTCATTTTTTCTGTATGTAACCGATTCTTAATTGAGTCCTACAACTATACGAAGAGATTTAGGTAGATTATTATTTATAGTTTAAGAGATATTTGACTTTGGCAAATATATTCATTTTGTTTTAATTAAAAATATTTCGGAATTTTAAAAAATGAGAACATGTGATCTTTTTAAAATTAATTTAGGATTTTTTTTTAACATTTAACATTTTTTTATTATTATTTTTTTAATTTTAGTTTTTCTTTCATTTTTTTGAAGTAAATATTTTTTAGGTTATGTCATCTTTAGTTTCAAAATTTTATTAAATTTTTATATAATTTCATTTCTTTATTGTTTCTTATTTAAATGAAAGTAGACTAATAAAGTAATACAAAATTAATTAAATTACAACAAATATTATAATAAAGAAAAAAATTACAAAAACAACAAGGAAAATGAAAACACACGATATGAATAATAAATAAAATCAGGGAATTTGAAATTAATATGAATTTCAAAACAAAAAAATATATAAATATTCATTTCATATCAAAAAAAATGTATTATGTAAATTATATTACAATGATTAAAAAAAAAGAAGGGGGTGTAAGAGCAGGAGATGGAAATTAAATTACAAATGATTTACCTTAACATCAGCCAAAGTGGTAATTTTTTTCCATAATGCATCTTCGCCAAATATTGAAATCATTTGTGTTGAATTATTGCCATTCGATGATGATGATGATGAGGCCGAGGGTGAAGTGCAAGCGGAGGTAATACATATACGACATAATTGTAAATTATTAGAGAGTAAAGCAGCAGCTGAGATATCCATGATAAAAACATTTAAAAAAAGAAAATTTTTGTTGTTTTCGTTTTTTTTTTTTGAGGGAAGAGGGAAATTTTTTTCAATTTTTTAAATTATTGATTATTTTTTTTAATATTTTTGTTTGAGTTGTTTTTATTTAAATTTTATTTGTTTTTATTTATTTTTTGCATTTTATTTTTGTAGATGTTTTGTTGTTGTTTTTTATTTATTTTCTTTTAATTTTTTGTATTTTTGCATTTGGACGGAAGATTTCGCTTTTTTAGATTTGTAACATGTTTGATGATGACATGTGCTACGAACCTTTAAAATTAGTTGATCCAACATTCGAACAACAACTTGTTAATGTAAACAAATCATAAAAAGAAACAAATACACATACACACACTTAAACACAAACACTTTAACAGGAGCAACAACAAGTGTGAGCTCTGTTTTTTTTTGAAAGAGAGATATAAAAACAAAGAGCGAGAGAGCGAGATTTATTTATTTTTTTATTAAAAGAAAAACACACGTTTATTTTGTTGTTTTTATTGTTGTTGCAATTACCATAAGAAACACTAAATTAGATGACAACAACAAAAATTATCACATAAACAATTTTCTTTTTAAAAATTAAAAGAGAGAAAGAGCTTTAGTTTTATAGTGAGAGAGAGAGTTTAATTGTATTCTCTCTGTGGGGAATCTTTCACATATTTCTGAACTGCTGGTAGGAGCGCAAGATTTTAAAATAATTTTAAACTTTAATTTGTTGTTAATTTTTTTTTATAAATTTAAATAATTTTTTCTAAAAATTTTGCAGGAAAAAGGAAATAAAAATTTATTTATTTACTTTTCAAAATTTTTCTTTGATATTATTTTTCTTTACTTTTTTCAAACACCAACAAAAAATAAACTATAGAAAAAAATAAGATTTTTTTTGTTGTTATTAAAAATATAAAAATTATTTTTTTATTAATAAATATAACCCGTGTTATTTAAAGCGCGTCGGTTAAAAAGCAACACTAACGTTAACGACATACAACCAAATAGCAACCAACTCTGATCCAATATCTAAAACAGACTGCGACCGTTTGTTGACTACGATTTTGTGTCTTCTATATGTGACTCTGGTACTCACTATGCTAGTATTTGTTATTATTATAATTGTATAAGTATGTATGCCTATGTATGTGTGTTTATATGTTTGACTCCGACTCTAAGTGAATCTAAAATAATAAGAAAAAAATATAATAAAATAATGAAAAATAATAATAAAAATAATAAAAAAAGCATGCAGAGAATAAGAAAATTGTTGTTGTTGTTTATTAATAATAACACTCTTTTTCCTCTTTTTTTCCTACAGTCACATAAACACATCCAAACATTCAAACATTAATTCATATATAAAAAATTTTATTTCATTTTTCCTTCATTTTTTATTAAAGAAAATTACAATTATTTACAAAAACAAGTATTTTCAAAAAAAAAAACTTTTTTCACACACACACACACACAATCACAAATTATACAAAAATTTACCAACACACATTTAAATATTTAAGAATCTTAAAAATACAAAAAAAAAAAACAAAATTAAACTAGAATTTTTGTTCAGTTTGTTTGTTTTTTTTCCTTTTTATTATTTTCTTCATCTTCTTGTTTTCAATAAATTAAAATGAAACATGATAAAATAAAATAGGATATAAATTAAATGTATCTGTGTATCTGTAACTCTCTGTATCTTGTTAAAAACAAAGTTATACACATAAATATCTCTCTAATAATGGATTTTTGTCTTAATCGAATCATGTTAATTATGATTTAAACTCCATAACGTAAATTTATTTCATAATGTTTTCTTGTCTTTCTCGAATGGGTGGAAAAGTATGAAAAAAAAATAAAAATGTATCTTAATATAATAAATATGTATCTGTAATGTAAATTTTAATAATTAAATTAATATTAATTAAATGACACTCATTGTGACAAAATCTAGTTTTTGGAGATAAAAAAAATTGATCCAATAGAGATATTTTCATGAAAATTCATATGGTTAGAGCTGAGATATTTTCCAATTGATTTGGAGAAGTTAAAGCCTCTATATAGTTAAAAAAACATGGTGGTTGAACCTCCAAATAACTGTACTAGAAATCTGTAAAAAAAGTTAAATTCGTTTTGAGAAAGCCTTGTATAGGCTTTTAGAACATTAGAGATATCTTAATGAAATTTCATATGTTTAGAGCTAAAGTGTTATCGAGTTGATTTGGAGAAGAACAAGCCTCTATCTAGTCAAGGGCGTAGACCGTGACACTTAAAGAACTATTCTAAAAATCTATGGAAAATAACAAAATTTTACGTAAGGAAGTATAGTTTATGCTTTGGAACCATTAGAGATATCTTAATGAAATTTCATATAGTTAGAGCTGAGGTGTTTCGAATTGAAGAAGTACAACTCCCTATTTCGACAAAGTCGTAGTCAATGTTCCTCCAAAGAACTATCCTAGAAATCTATAGAAAATAGTTAACATTTATTTTAAGAAAACCTTTTTAGGTTGGAAACGTTAAGATATCTTCATGAAATTTTTTCCAGTTGATTTCGATTGAATGATAAATATTAAAGACATTTTAACAAAATTTCATAAGGTGATTCGTTTAACTATCCTAAATATCTATGGAACATAGAAAATTTCACTTGAGAAAGCTTTAAAGGTTGGAACCGTTAAAGATATCTTAATCAAAAATTCATATATTTAGAGCTGATATGTTTTTAAATTGATTTGGAAAAATACAAATCCATATATTGTCAAAAACATAGTTGATAATCCTCCAAAGAACTGTCCCAGAAATCCGTGATTAGAGCTGAGATATTTTCGAGATAATTTGGAGAAGTATCTAGTCAACTATAAGTCTAAGGAAAATAACTAAATTTGGTTAAGTCCAGGTCAGATTGGATTTTTTATCGACGTATAAACTCATACCAGAATGAAAACGTTAGAACTTGAAGATTCAAATTTTTAAAACAAATATTTTCCTAAAATGTGATGTATTAGAACCTCTACACAAATCAAATTATTACAAAAATTTTGTATGCAAAAATATCCAAAATCCCCATCTGTATAAATCTAGTTAAAAAAATTAAATGATCACTCTGGGAAAACTTTTTTGGTTATTGACCTAATTCTAAGGATAATTTAAAGATGATAAAAGCTTTGCGATTTAAAAAGTTAGCGAAAAATGATATATATTTTTCAACTAGTAAAATATGCATAGTACTTGTCATTGATCCGTATATATAGTTCACCGGCATTTCGATTATGATTTTTTTATAAAACAATATCAAGATTAGTAAGTCTGGGACAAAAAAATGACTTACAATTTAATAAATGTTGCCATCATTGCGGAATGTTAATTCCGCTAACTTAGAAAGACTAAAAAACAAGGTTTAAAGTGGATTAAAAAATGTATTTCGTGTTGAATATCTCAGAAGCTATAAGAGATAATTTATATGTAAACGTGTATTTTATAGAGATTTACTAGAACTATTTATGTACAAAATATTTTTTTCTCAATTGATAGATGCATTTTTAACGAATTTTTAAAAAATCATTGTAGCCAAGGAGGCTAACTTTGGTCACATTCTATACTCATGTCTAGATATGGATTTGTATTCCTCCAAATGAGCTCAAAAATAAATAAGTTCTATAAAAGTGAAATTTCTTCAATATAACTCTAACGGTTCAAAAGTTATAGAATTGTTTCTCCCAAAAATCACTGTGCAACATTTCGCAATGTTTTAATTTTTTTGGAAATAATTATATAATTTTTTAACTCTAAATATTTTTTAATAAAATTTTACATTCTTTGGCTGTTTCCTAATTGATTTAGAGAAGCACAAGCGGATCATAAGGGCATGGAGAAGACCTCCAAAGTTGTTTACCTCAGAAAAGAAAATTTGTAAAATTATCGTCAAAATTTTCTTTAAAATTTGATTTAAAAAAATGGATTTTTGTAACTATGCGCAGAGGTTCCGATCTGGTTTTTCTAATAGGCAGAGGTAGCTATTCAAAGCCTAAGACTTTCTGTCCAATAAGTCTAATCACATTTCTCCTTAAAACAATGGAACACATGTTGCAACATAATATATCAGATGATTTACGCATTTAGGAAACATGTCTAAATCAAAGGAAGTTCAGTGAAGCTGTCGCTTCGTAAAGTTGTCTACCACATAAAAAATCCCTCAATGACATGGTGTACTCATGCATGGACATTGAAGGTGCCTTAACAATATAATATAGACCAATTTCAGGTTGCAGCATTGAAAACTGGATAATCAAATATGCAAAAAAAAAATAATTGGATGAATGACAGTGAATTAACACAAAACTGCGGGGAGTTGACACGATTTACAGTCTCCTCAGTATACTAAGGGGCGAAACATTTGAAGCTGTCAAGCGGAAGTTGTCTTAATACCTCTGAGAGGAACCAATCCGAAATACCTAGCTAGAAAAGTAGAACAAGTTATAAACATGGCACTTGGGCACGGGATCAAAGTCCTCTTACAAACTAAACACTTATTATCACATATTCCTATAAAGTGCATGAGACACGGGGAGTGGTAGCCCCCTTATAAACGAAATTTTCAATATTGCATATCTCTGAAACTGTTATAGGAAATTTAGTGAAATTTAGCGCATAAATGACTCAATACTAGCAAAGTATTATAGACTGCACAATAGGGCAATATGTTTTAATAAAATTTAACACAGCTATGGGTGAGATACTACTCTAGTGGATTTGCAAAGTGGGTGTCTTTCCAAAGTTGGCCAAATATGTAGGGTACGTTTATTTTTTGAAAATTCCTCAAGAATAAATTTATCACATGAACCGTTAATAACATTTAACGTGATTATAACTGTATTTCACGTTGATGTACAAAATTACAGGCCAGTAGCTGGTCAGGGGGTTAGTGGGTGGCCTTCCAAAGTTTTCCATCAAGGGTGTGTTGATTTTAATTTGAAAATTTGTTAAAAATTAATTTTTGATATGAACCGTTAACACAGCTATGGGTGAGATACTTGCAAATCAATATGTAGGACAACAGGTCCCTGGGTAGATCAGCAATAGGTGGCTTTTCAAAATTATTCATCTCGGTAACATGGATTTTGATTTAAAAATTTGGCAACATTTACGATATGAACTGTTAGAAATAGTTTAAGGAAATTGAACATGAGGAGTTTCTGCATTTATTTAAAGAATCACAGGTCCCTAGAAGATCAGAGTGCTAGTGGATTGTCTGCCAAAGTTGATCATCTCGTTTAAGGTGATTTTTTGAAACTTCACCAAAAATACATTTATGATAAGAGAAAAAAGACATTATTTTTATATAGATGGTCCAAATAAATATCTACAAAATATGCTTTCAAATGTTCAAATTATCTCTTATTATTTTCGAGATATTCAAAAGGAAATAAATTTGAAAACCATTTTGAGTCTTGTTTTACTAAATTTCTTTTACTTTGTAGGTTCAATGTAGCCGCAGACAGGGGGGAGTGGTGGCCCCTTTAAATATCGTATATCTCTGAAACTATTTCTGGAAATTTAGTGAAATTTGGCGCATAGATGAAGCAAAATTTCTTAAATCTTGGTGGAGGGTATTAAAGAATGCTATATTCGTCACAGTTTAATATTTTACTTTTCATTAAAAAAAATAATTGAATTTAAAATTAAAAAAAAAAAAATGAAAAAAATCTATTTAAAAAATTTAAAAATTTGAAATAAATTTTTTAAATTTTTTAAATAAACTTTTTTCAAAAATTAAAAAAAAAATTATTAAATTTATCTTCAAAATTTTAACATTTTTTATTTGAAATCTTTTTTTTTATAAAACGGAAATTGTTATTTTATAACTAATAAATTTCAAACGCTAAAAAAAAACAAAAAAATCACTTAAATTCCAACTTGTTTACTTTAAAGCTTTTTATGTGCTCAAAATAAAACTTAATTTAATAATTTAGCGGTTTTTTTTTCGTAGATTTTTTCAAATATTAAATTTATTTCATTTAAGAAAAATAATGTCAATTGTTGAAATGAAATAACAACAAAAGCACTTAATTTAAACCAAAAAAAATGTTATAAATAAACTAAAATGTATAATTTAATTTAGGAAAAAGTAGTACAATGTTTAATAAAGAAAAAACAACTTAAATAATAAATAAATAACTTAAACTTACATCCGAACGAACATGTTTATTATTTTCTTCTTTCTCTCACTGAAAAAAAGCGCTTTCTAAACGAAGACGTAAATAAAGAAGAAAAATAAATTTTCTAATAAAATAAAATATTTTTTTAAATCAAATTTATAAAAATAATAATAATAAATAATATGAGAGTATATAATTTCAATAAAATACAATAAAACAAGTAGGAATGCAAAATTCGGCTACAACGAATCTTTAACACCCTCCAGCAGAAATGTCCATGTTATGTTTTGTACATACACTCACACACTTACACTTACAATCATTTGCAATATATAAAAGTTTGTCGTAATTACAACACAGGAACACATAATGGGTCATACAATTAAATATATTTCTCGCTATAACTTTTTTTCTACTGAACCGATTTTTAAAATGTATGGAATTAAGTACACTTATCTTAATATTATGACAAAATTTCATTTTAATTATCAAATTCATAACTGAGAATTTTTTGAAAGAACTTCTCTTGAACTTAAAGATTGCCTCAGATATCAGTCTATATCATTTAATATACTGATGCGATTTTGTTGGTTTTACATAAACAAACTTTTCAGGACTATAAGAAATTCTAAGGTCAAATTTCGATTGACCTCTGTCAATTATTGTGTATGTGAGTGTACCTACAATAGACAAACAGGCAGACATGATTCCTTCTAAGCGTTACACATGGAATGACAAGGTAAATATAACCTCTTCATCACTTGTAGTGGTGATAATAATAAAAATATAAATACACAATTTCAATTATTCAAACATAAAAATTCAAAAATTCCATATTTGTGAAAAACACACTCACACACGGACAAATAAATACTTATTTAAAGTAAAATAAAATATTTTCAAAAACCACAGTGGTTCCCAAATGAGTTTTTTTTTTTTTTTGAGGGGAAATAGTTCTATAAATATTAAACCCTTCGAGATATTTCAATAAAATTCAATATGGTTATAATTGAAATGTTTTCGATTAGATTTGAAGGAGTATAGTCCACCAGCTGAACGGGGATGGAGTTGGTGGCCTTCTAAACTTGTCCAACTGGGTTTTGTTGATTTTTATTTGAAAATTCGCTTAAAATTCATTTATGACATGATCCATTAGAAAAAGCTTGATAAAATGTAACATGTTTTTGCTTTCTAGTGGATTTGCAAAATTACAGTACACTAACTGGTCAAAGGGCTAGTGGGTGGCTTTCCAAAGTTGGCCATTTATGTAGGGTACGCATATTTTTTGAAAATTTCTCAAGAGTATATTTATGATATGAACCGTTAAACAAGTCTTAATAACATTTACCGTGATTAAAACTTAGGTATTTTCAAGTTGATGTGCAAAATTACAGACCAGTAGCTGGTCAGGGGGTTAGTGGGTGGCCTTGCGAAGTTAGCCATCACGGGTGTGTTAATTTTAATTTAAAAACTCAACACACATTCATTTATAATATGAACCATTTACCAACCCAATTACAGCTGTAGTGTTTTCCAGTTAATTTGGAAGAGTTCAGGTCCCCAGCTAATCAGGCGGGTAGTGGGTGGCATTCAAAAATTTGCCATCAAGAATGTGTTGATGTTTAAAAATTCAATAAAATAAATAATTTATGATTTGATCTGTAATAGAAATCGTAATAAAATTCAACATGGTTATAGCTGAGGTGTCTTCATGTTGATTTTGAGAATAACAGGCCTCCAAATGGTTAGGGGATTAGTGTGTGGCCTCCTAAAGTTCGCCATTTCGTTTATTTTAATTTTATTTAAAGAATAAAAAATTCGGCAAAAAGTAATTTATGAACCCTTAGAGATGGTTTCATAAAATTTAAATCGGCAATAGCTAAAATACTCAAAAATCGATAGGTAGGATTACAGGTCTCTAGCAGGCCACTAGTGTAATGGGTGGCTTTCCAAATTCATCCTTCTAGGCAACGTTGATTTTGTTTTAAAAATTTTCCAAAATTCATTAACTATCATTGAAAATATTTTTATAAAATTTAACATGTTTATAGCTGATCGAAAAGCTTTCCAAAATTTACCATCTGGTTTAATGTGATTTTTGGAATTTTTTATACATTTCTAGGAAAAATGTATTCTAATTAAGCAATTTTTCTTCGTTCAGCCTCGGAAAGTGTTTTGATAACGCGACTCCTTGAAAGAGAAACACATCTGCTATCACCATGTTAAATTTTATTTGAATATCTCTAACGATTGAAAAGTTATAGAATAATTATCAAAAAAAGTTTTAGAACCACTGAGAGACATGGAAATATATTTATATTGAATGGATCAAAATACCTCCACCTCACCGGTAGATTTTATTTTTTATTATTATAAAAAAATTACAACAACAATAATAACAACTATATAACGTCAACTACTAAACACACACACGCACTCACGTTTCATTTAACTATTGTTTGTTGTTTTCGTTATTTTTATTTTATCAACCCAACCAACATTTACCCGATTTTATAGTTTAAATTCACAAATAAATACAACTTACAACAAATACAACAAATCATACATACAATTACACATGCAAACAAACTGCGAAGAAACAGTTGAAATTCAATATGAATTTAACGAAAATTCAAAAATAATAAAATAAAACTTTTTTAAATTATTCACATACACACATACTAATACAAACACACACATACTTAAAATATATATAAAATAAGTTGCTTAAGAAGGCATCGCTGGTATTATTATTTTATTTTGTTTTTTCTTCCATTAATTTATTTATTTTATTTTATTTATTTATTTATTTATTTATTTATTTATTTTATTCATTTCTAGTCAATTTTATGAAAAAATACTTAATAATGAAGTCAAAATGATATGAAAAATAAAAAAAGAGTCAAGAAACTGAAACATATAAACTTCTTTTATTTCGAAAAATGGCATGAAGATACATATACCCACCACCGCCACCACCAGCACTGCAACAACAACAATAACAACAGAAAACTAAAATAAATTAAATAAAAATTTCAACAAAAAGGAACAAAAAAATTATAATGAAATAAAAAATTTGCTGGTATTATTAATGCACAATGGGATTAATTTCAATAAAATTATATTTAGAAAAAATTTTCGAAAATTCCCTTTTTTAGAGGAAAATTTTCGAAAATTCCATTTTTAGAGGAAATTTTTCCTTTTTTAGAGGAAAATTTTCGAAAATTCCCTTTTCAAAAAATTTTTTTCAAAAAATTAACCTTTTTAGAGGAAAATTTCCGAAAATTTTCCTTTTTAAGAGGAAAATTTTCAAAAAATTCCTTTTTTTAGAGGAAAATTTTCGAAAAATTCACTTCTTTTCACCTTTTTAGAGGAAATTTTTCAAAAAATTCTAAATTTTTAGAGGAAATTTTTCAAAAAAAATTCCCTTTTTTTAGGAAAATTTTCGAAAAATTCCATTTTTTAGAGGAAAGTTTTCGAAAAAATTTTTTGAGGAATTTTTTCGAAAAATTCCCTTTTTTAGAGAAAATTTTTCAAAAAAATTTCTTTTTTTAAAAGGAAATTTTTCAAAAATTCCATTTATTTTGAGAAAAATTTTCGAAAATTCCCATTTTTTAAAGGATTTTTTTGAGAAAAAATCCGTTTTTTAAAGGAATTTTTTAGAGAAAAATTCCATTTTTTAAGGATTTTTTAGAGAAAAATTCACTTTTTTTTAGAGGAAATTTTTCGAAAAATGCTCTTTTCTTAGAGAAAAATTTTCGAAAAATTCCCTTTTTAGAGGTAAAATGTCGAGGAAATTATGAAAAATTATTTTGTTTGAGAAAATTTAACGAAAATTCTTTTTTTAGAAAAATTTAACGAGAATTCCCATTTTAGGAAAACTTATCAAAAAGTTTCTTTCAGAGGAAATTTTATCGAAAATTTTCACGTAAAGGAAAATTTATCAAAAATTATCACTTAGGAAAATTTATCTTAAAATTTTCTCTTAAAATAAAATTGATCGAAAATTTTCACTTAATTCTTTAATTTATCGAAAAATGTTCTCTTAAACAATTTATCTAAATTTTCTCTAAATAAAAAAATTGATCGTTAATTTTCTTTTAATGAAAAATTTGTTGTAAATTTTCTTTCAATAAAGAAATTATCGTAAAGTCTCTATAAAGAAAATATGTGGTAAAGTTTCTCTAAAAATTTTCTTTCATTAGAAAATTTATCACAATTTTCTTTTAAAAAAATTCTTAAACATTTTAATTTCGTATTTATAAAAAACACATGTTTTAAAATAATTGTGATTTAATTCCATAGAAAATGATTAATTTCATTAAACTCATTCATTATGACAAAGAAAAAAATCTTGAATTACTTATAATTCATATTTACCTCTGTTCCTCCTCCTCCTTCTCCTTTTTTGTCTCAAACTGCTGTTTTTTTAAAAACTTGCGAAAAATATTAAAATAATAAAAAAATCGGCTCAATTTATGAAAAGAAAATATAAAACAAACTAATTGTATTTGTATGCACTCACACAACAACAATTACAAAATTCACAAGAAGAGTTCAAAGTTATCCACCAACAACAAAGACAAACATACATCCATTCGAACCACCATACAAATGGATGGAAGATATTTTAGACTAAATAAAACTCTTTGAACGAACCAAAAACAAAACAAAAATATTGTAGAGAACGAACCAAATCAAACTAAACAAAGTGAAATACAAAGAGGATGAGAGAAGCTCGAACCCCAACATAAACAAGAAAATTTTAAGAGTCAACAGAAATATTTTTTTTAAATTGTTGTTGTAGAAAATAGAATTAATGAAAAAACAAAAATAATAATAAATTTTTAAACTTAAAAAAGATTTCAATAAGGAGTGAGATAGAAAAAAATGATTGGTGAAAGAATCAAAGACAAACTGCTTAAAGTATAATTGAGACTTGATGGGTTACCTGCTGCGGAAACGATATTGAAGAGGTAAATAAAATTAAACGAGCAAACTCTTGTGTAATAAACTAAATCGCTGCATTAGTTCTGTTTTCTGAATATAAGATCCAAATTAGGATTAGAAAATATACCAAATCCTAAAGTTTCCGACATGAAGGCAGGAAAAGTTAAACCATAATTCATACCCAAATACTCATATTTTATAAAGACAACTACAACTGTAAAAAACAAGTCCAAAAAATCGCTAAAAATAGGAACCAAGAATGGACCAAAAGAATCAAATCGGTATTTTTCCAAAAAAGACTTCTTTGTAACCTGATTTACAACACCCACGATCGGCAAAGTTTTTTAATTAAAAAGCAAACCAACAACATCACTAAAATTATTATTGACTGGAACCTTATACAGTAACCAAAGGACCACATAAGGAAGATAGATGAATGTAAGATTAAACCCAAAGTAGAAATGCTTCGAAATTATGTAAAGAGCTTATTGAACCTCCTTATAGGGTTCAACTTTTAAGGCACTTGAAACTTGTGAGCATGTAAAGTTTCATCTTTTTTCAAAAAGTCTCAATGATGTTCGTAAGATGATCAATTTCTAGACTCGACGACAATTCCACGTTGTCGGCTATTTTGCTACACTACAGCGAACAATATCAGTGCTTTTCGCGTAACGAACTAGGCGACCTTACACAATTGTATTCAGAATTTTTATCAGGAGTCTGGTTCTTCGAAGGTTTATATTTTTTCCTGCCGACTGCACTGTCAATGTTACGCTTCTTATGTTAGAAATAAGAGAAGCTTTGACCCCTTTTAGAAATAGTTTCAAATACTATATAAAGTAGAAGTGGTGACATGATATATCCCTGATGATTGAAGCACATCTTTAAAAAAAGTTACAGCTTTTGAACACTCTAGAGAATGTTCCATTCTTAAAGTCTTTTCCTATCTTAAAGTCAAAGTTACCTTATAGTAGATTCTTTTGTAATACGCTTCCAGATCACACTGTATTCAAGGACTTCTCCACTTCTATAAATTATAAATTAAAACTCAAAACAAACTATATCGAACTCGATAAAACCGTTCAAAAGTTGCGGACTGTGTATCTATATTTATGCCAATGTTCTGAAAGATACTGAGCTAAAGACGAGTAGAGAGAGATAATGGGTTTTAAAGAAATTATATTTTAGGAATACGAGAGAGGTGGGTGTGTAATATTACTCTTACAGTAATATTTATCTGGATTATTTTACATATTTTTATAACACAAGGACCCTGTGAACTAACCCACTTTAGGTACATAAAGTTCATTTCCTAAACTCTACACTTTTACCGTGAAAATGTGTTAAAATCGATAAAAATAGTTACAGATTTATTTCATTTTTAATAAGATCCATTGGACCCAAAAAGATTTAGAGCTAAAATAAATGAAGAGATATTTAGCTCTTAAGAATAGAAAATCTGGACCGATTTTATTAAAAAGCGATGTAAGTGTCTTAAGCAAAGTAAAAGTGTCCAATCAACATATTTACTGAAAAAATATAGGACGGATATGATCAGAGGCAGATGTAGCTCCCATACAATGGAAATGTAACATTTTTAATACCTCAATAAATAATGTTTGTTTCACTGTATAAAGGCTGCAAAGCGCACCGGTTCTCAGCTAATTTTCCTATGATCTGAAAAATAATATCTTTACAACCCTGAAACTAACCCTTCCAAAATTATTGAATTTGATTCATATTTAGTTTCTTTCGGTCTCCTACCTCTGTTCAAAAAAATATACCAAACATAACCTTAAATATGAAGCAGAAGAAGAAAAACAAAAATTATACTAAAACGTTTTTTTAATTTATTTATTATTTGTGAAATAAATAAGTATTTCATAGTTTCAAATGAACACACACACACACACACACACACACACAAACTAGAGTCAAGAAAACTTATAAGCGCGTCGTTGTTCCAAAAAAGACACAACAACAATGAAAAAAATAAAATTAAAAATAATAAAAATCAAAGAGTCAAATTATTATATTGTGCTCTCTTTCTCTCTCTTTCTACTATAATAAACAATTACACTGCTATACATAAACTTACACACACACACACACATACAAACACACATAGTAACTCCAACACTTATTCTCATTCTCTAAAAATTCAAGACAAATAATTGAAACTATGAATTTTATGAATATTTTTTTACCAGTTTATCTAGCAGCAGGGTACCTTAACTACCTATCAACCATTCAGCCATCCATCCATCCAACCAACCAAACGACCCACCAAACAAATATTTCCTTCTCCTCCTTACTTTCATACCATCCAACCAAACATGTACGAGTTTTTTTTGTTATAAAAAATGTAATGAGCGCAAATTCTTTTTTGATTCGAAATTTATTTTTGAAATAAAAAAACAAAAAAAAAAAAAACAAAAAAAAAACAATAAAAATAATAAAAGAATAAATATTTTTTTCAACTGCTCTGCTCAAGTTAAATTTATAATACAACGACCATTATTTTACTTATTTTAGACCCGTAGAGCAAAGTAAAATTTCTTAGTATTAACGATGATTATGTGTATTCGAACGAAATGTATCTGCTAGATACACTCCTAGTTTTAACAAAAAATATATATATATTAAATTGAATGCGAATAAGTTTAAGTGTATTTTATAGTATGAGTGTATATGTATATGTGTGTGTATGTGTATGTGTTTGTAAAATATAGCATAGATTGAAAATTTACTTTAGATGTTTTATTCTCATTATTATTGTTATTGTTATTGTTGTTACATTGTTACAATATTTAGTTTAGTTTGAATTTTTAAGTTTCTTACACTCGAAAAAATAATTTAGCAAACAAGAAATTGATTTGAATAACCAAATTATTTGAAAACCCTCCAACGGAAGAGGGAATAAGTACAGAATAAGTGACACGTGACAGATTTTAGAATGAAGGACATTTTAACAAGATGACTTTTATTGTTCCATAACTGACACTTTTCAACCGATTAAGAACCTTTAACCTTTGATTAAGTCTTAGAGCCTAAAAAAATTATTTATAATCATTTCGCTTTGTGGATCAGTTCATTTAAGATTGTCACTCATAACTATTCATTTTATAGGTGAAATGAGACATTTTGCGGATCTCGAAAACTAATTGTGCACAATTTTAAAAAATACTTACGAAATCGTAACGTTTGTAACAATATTCCCAAGGTAAACAGTTACTCAAATCTGCAACGCTATGAGAACTCTATTCTTCGTAACAGGTAACCACAAATCGTTTATATTAAATGAGTACAACTTAATAAAGGGAACTGTTACTTACTCCGGCCAAGTATGTTAGATCGGGTAGGGACGATGCGGCATGGAACAATAATAAATATTGTAGAGTTTTTCCAAAAACAGGTTGCACAGATTTGATGCTATGGTAACAGGCACCAGTGACAAGGTTTTAAGAGTCTTCAAAGTGGACCATGAATCGCTCATTTAATAGCAAGGAAATCAGAAGCTGCCAGTTGTTGGAATGTATAAGAATACATTAAGGGTACAGAATTTACCAATAGGAGTGACTGCAGTTCTTTCAGCGCTCTAAGAACTCTCTTCTATATAAATGTACACTATTAGTGAAATTAAATGGCACTAGAAACTTCCTATCCAAACCACCGGTGTAACGTCGAGCAAGAAATACTGCAGGAGGAATTGTCTTAGAACTTGTCTAAGTGCTTTCTGATATTTTTAGAACTATAGAGTAATTTTCAAAGCTAGAGGGTTACTAAATCTTCAAAGTAGACCAGGAACATGAAACTACATGTTGACTACATTTCCGCATTATTGTTGCAGCAAGGCTTCAAATTTAAATTTTAAATCTTATAATATCTTCAACTTGCAAGTAAAGCTAGAAAACAATCAAAAGGGCATAAGATTTAATAGCCCAGCATCGGCGCAGTTACAGACATAATAAACTGGCTAAATAAAGCGGAATATTTTTGAATATCAAAGCCGGGTAAAGAGTGCATAAAAACACAAATAAAACGTTGGAAATTGAGATTCATCGACCACATAAGTAAGTTGTCATTATGAAAACTCTAGATTACAAGATGATCGGTTTGTTACAAGATTCTACATCATAATAAATCTAGGAACGAAATTTTCAGATATCCAAAAGAAAGACCTGGATTGTCCAACGAAATAAGAGCTTGAATTAACGTTGGAAGTCAGCATTTCCCTTCATTCTTAACAAACATGGGAATGCATTCAAAATTTAAGGATCGAATTAAAATTGAACTTGTGAGAAATATTTAAAGATTTCCATTTCGGATATGATTGAAGGCTACCAAAAGAAATTATTTTTAGTATTTATACTGAACGGATCGTGCGACCTGTACTACAGGAACTGATTTATTTAAAACAGTAATAAGCGAAAAATAATAAATAAAATCGACCAGATACGAGAACTAATATAACCATCCATTATGACAACATTCGATCAAATGCTGAAAATGGAAAATTCTGGTTCACCCGCCCTATAATCTAGATCTTGTCGCTTTTGACTATAATTTGTTTCGATTGATACAGAACACCCATATTAGAATGCAGGGTATCACAAATTTGTTTGATTCATTCTTATAATCAATCATTGATTGGAGTTCACTGCAACATCTTTCAAAACAATAAACGAAGATATTAAAGACTTTAGAATGCTAATTGATGAATGTGTTATCATCATCTTTATGTGAAAGTTGTTTTTCATTCAAAAATACTGATTTTTTTGAGTGTAAAACCATTTTTAAATATTTTATTACTTAAAACTTAATTTTATGTAAACACATTTACTTCCAACAACAAACAACCAAACCCCCATGTGATAGAGACAACGACAAAACTCTCTCACGAAAAATTACAATAAAAACAACAACAACAATAATAATAAAAAAATAAAATTGCAAAAATAAAATTAAATGAAATAAAAAAGAAAATGAGTAAAGGAAATTAAAATAAAAAACTGAAATAATTCGCACAAACAACTACAAAAGAAAAATCTAAAGAAAAACAACAACAAAACTCTATAACCAATATTTTAAATAAAAATAATAACAACAACAAAAACATATAAACCTGCATTTAAAATTTTTCATTAAAAAGAAATAAGAAAAACAAATATTATTCACACACACACACACACATACAAACAAAAACAAATGAAAACTAAAATAATGAATAAATAAATGAATTTTGTAAATTATAGGAAAACTGAAACAACAACAACAAATATAGCAAATAAGAAATAAACAGGAACAACAACAGCAACAATAACAAACAATCGGCAAAATTAAAAACTGACATTTAGTCAGTAAGTCATGCAGTCAAGTCGCAATGCTCAACCCACCATAATTCGTTCACTCACATACTCACTGACTCACTCACACAGTCACTAGCTTTACATGCATTTAGATTTTTTTAAAACACATTTTTACAATAACAACAAACAAAAGAAAAACAAACATTTTATTTGCAGCACTTGCTGCTGCTTCCGACCATCCGTTCGAACCAAAAAACATTTGTGTGTATGTGTCTTTTTAATTTTTTTTAAGTTTGTTCGCTTGATCTCTCAGATACGAATGAGTCTGAGAAAAAAATGTTCAGTAAACTTCATCTGCGTTTATTTGGCGGCATAAAATTCGGTTGAATCTGAATGAAGCAGCAGCAGCGGGCAAATAAATTTTGTGCCTTAAGACACATTTGTTTTTCTTCCGTTGTTTATGTGTTTGTTGTTGTTTTTATTTTTTTGTAGAAAGAAGTCAAACCAAAACAAGAAATTAAAAATAAAAATTGCATTTTATACGAAACTTTTATAGAAAGAAGTGAATATGAAAAATTAAAATGTACGATATTTCCAATAGATTCTAGAATTTTAAAATATTTGTGGATTTAAAAAAAGGCCTCATTAGAGTTGCCAAGTTTTTAATACTTCGAAAAAAATCTTAACATTTAGGTTAGGAAGGGTTGACTTAACTTGTTTTAATAATAAAAATATGAAAAAACAAATAACGCCACTCGAAGATTGATTTGGTCCATTGGGATCTCTAAAAATTACAGTGTAAATAAAATTCGAAGAAGGAACTGGAGTAGAAGAAGAGTAGTGGACAATAGTAAGAATAGAATTAAAATATAACAACCAGAAGCAAGCGTTGAAAAATAGTAGAGATACATCAAGATAAGAACAACCTATAATAGAAGTACACCTGGCTAGTCGATTCTATTCACGGACCTTATTAAATTATGACGCAATATTTAGTCTTTGGATTAAGTTACTTACCACTTTGCAGTTAATCCTTTAATCCCATGCCCACGCCGGCCTTCTAACCTCTCACTCTCAATCGTAAGGATCACATTCGGCTCAGTCGTTGCAAGTTCGTTCGCTACATCATTGCAGTGGCTGGACAAAGCTTGAAATGCTGCCTGACTGTCAACGTAGATTGTATCGGATATTACTATGCATCTCTACTATGTCTTCACATCCCAAAACTTTAAGTGCTGCTTAACTTTCAACGTAGACTGTATCGTCGGATTTCCCTTTAATACATTGGCAGATATAGACCATTTCCCATAGCTTATAAAGAAACCTTTTTAAAATTCTACCAAAAATCTAGTTTCAGAACTACCACCTCCAGGGTACAACAAAAGTATGCCCTACAAATTATATAATTCTCTATAGTCCCTCATTTAAGTCATACCAGACTCCTTGATGCAACCATCATTACATACTATTTTAATGATAGTAAATTAAGGATAACATTAGGAGTCGACTAAGGTGTAAATCCTGTTAACGAGTTCCTCCCTATGGAATTTAAATGACCCCATTTTTAGATGACCAAATGGTAGAAACATCACTATGTCCCCAGTTAATAATGCTAAATACGTCCTGTCATTTTAAGGTATCTGAGAAGGTTATTTTTCATATTAGTAATAATTCAAAAAAACGTCGAGCTGGTCGATTAGCTTCAGAATTTTTAAAATAATTGGAAGACTAGTTATGTCACTCCGAATGCAAATTTTAGTTATAAAAATCCTTGCTCATCTTCAAACGTTTTCGATCAATGATAATTTTTGATTCATGCAAACAAACTATCGTTAACAAGTTTTTTATGTTTGAATACTAATTACATCGCTTCCGGCTCTGCATGTATTCTGGATATTTTTACACTATCTAATATTGGTGTTTTTCCTTCTCAATATCTTAACAATGACTACAGGAGTTACCCTCTCTGTCCCATGCGGAAGTTCTTATGCTCACAGATCCAAAATAATGTTATGTCAGATAATAGTTATTATCTTTGTAAACTCTTCCCCACATCGCCGACCAATAAAAACTTAGTTGACTTCAATTCATATAGAACCAAAACTTTCGATGTCTCCAGGCTCGTCATATGTGTCGAAAACATCATTTTTGAATTGAAGACCAAGAGATTAAATTATTCTTTTAACCACTTCTGTAGAAGTTCCGGTTATGAGGAGGAAAAGGAGAAGATTGGACAATTTCTTTGATATTTTGTTAAAGAAGAATGTTTGAAAGTTCCGTTCTTCGTGGTAAGTGATGAAATTACTTACACTTGGTCATTACATTACACAGGAATCTATAACTAATATTCGAATCCGCACATAGATAAGATAACGGGATCATTGTTTTAGACTGGATCAAACCGAACCCCTAAAACCTAAATGCTTCTCTTCAATAATATTCATTTGTGATTCCAATAATAAATACATAACCTCTTAAAATTAATTACATCATCAATTTTCATCTCCTAATAAGCAAAGAATAAACATTATTTTAATGACGCCTTAAATGACCCTGTACAACAAGGACTTGTTTGCTGCAAGAATATTTGAATATTTTTAATTAATTTATATACGAAAACAAAAAAAAACAACCTGTAACGATAAAAATAAAACGGCAACCCTGACCTAGGTAAATTTTAATCGCATTCGAGATTTTATTGTTGTTTTATTTTCATTCTCATTGCGCTTCTTTTGTACAAGAAATGAAAAATCATAATGAAACAATAATAAATTTTAACGAACTGAAACGAAAAGAACTAATCCGAATAAAACGCAGCAACAGCAGCATTATCAGCAGGAATGACAACAACAAAAACATAAAGCAATAAGAGAAAGAGTAAAGTGAACAAACCACTTATTCTTCTCCTTCACGTTGTTTTATTTGTATTTTTTCGAACAGTTTTTTTTGACAGGCTCCCAAGAAAGTAAATTTTTTTATGTTTCTTTTCTTTAATTCTAAAAAAATAAGAATTTAAACAACAAGGTAACGAACATTAAATGAGGATGAAGTAAGAGGAGGAGGTAGTTGTTGTGGGGAGGTTTAGAGAATCATGATGATGAGGATGCTGTTTTCCTAGTGGTTAGAATGTTGGTGTTGCTTTTTTAAAGCAGAAAAAGAGGAAAATAATAAAAATGAATTGAAAATATTGTAATATTTGTACTATGAATTTATTTATATTAATGTTATTGTTGTTGGTTGTAGATGGGTGCTGTGGCACAGTGTTTTGTGTGTAATGCTTACGGAAATATAGACATAAAACACTATAATTAGGACCGAAAAGTCCAACGGAAAAGGAAGGAAAGAATGAAAGAAGAGAGAGAACAATAAAACCTCATATTTTAGACCCAATTTGGCATCAAGTGGTAGGAAAACAAGCCCTGTATCATAAATTGTGCACACTTATAGATTTTGACAACTATCAGACTGTCCAACTATCAGACCTATATAAATGTCATTTGGTTAATGTATCAAATACGAAAATACCTAACTCGATACAGTTATGTGACATGCGACCATTAACCAAGTTAAAGTTGAAACAAGAAATGAAGGAAGGCCAACAAACTAATTCGACCTGATAACTCTTAAGAAATAATGAAGAATAAATGACCCAAAAAGTTTTCCTTCAAATCAAAATGCATTTCATGATTTAGACTTCAGCAAAATGGGACCACAAAGTTAACAAAATATCGACATTTGAAAACATTTTTCCCAAGTCATTGTGCTTAGACCATTGATATTGTGGAAGAATATCCCTGAATCTGGAGTAGTAGTTACGTTAAGGATTAAGGATCTGAATTTACTTGTAAAGTTAAATTGAATCAAGAGCCTAAAGTCTATTGATTATTTCAAATGTCGTCAATACGAATCAGGCATTTTGGTTTGAACAGCCCTGCATCAGAAATTGTGCGCACCTATAGATCAGACTATCTAAAATAATATATTCCACGCTCAATAGAATCCTACTCAGATTTGTAATTAGAGATATTTTGTGACGAAGTCTAATAACTTTCTTTTATTTGAAGGAAACGGCTGCTATTAACTATCGAATTAAAGCTGAGGCAAGTTTATGGTGCTCTTCTCAGAAGTCAAGGAGAAGATAGAACGCAGAAGGTTTTTGTCAAATGCCAGAATAACTTTTATTATAATTCACAGTCATGTAACAATCCCATTCCTTCCGTCTACATAGATTGGGACGGAAAGAATGTTGAATATTGAATGTGAATTGAAGCCAAGATATGTTGAAAGCGAATTCGTAAATCGGAAATTATTCCTGAAGCATACGGTCAACGAACACTAATCCAAAAATTAATGATCAACGATTTGTGCGATTCAAATTGTGGAGATTTCTTTACAGAAATCCACAAAGGTTTGAAAAGAAGGAATAAGATGCATTCTTCAACGGAAATGATTCCCGAAGCTTAATTATCAACGATTTGCACGATTGCAGAAGTCGAGATGAAGATTAGTCAACCGAAAAGGTTTGAAAAGAAGGAATCAGAAATATTTCTAATCGAGGATTATTGTGAAACGAAAGAACAACTTACATTTTCGCTGTCGGAAAGAATTTTATTAGCTTCAGGTCAACATACACTAACTCAAAAACTCATGATCGATAGTTTTTTGCGATTCTGTAAGTGTATATTTCTTTTCGGATAGAAAATTAACCTGACAAAAAGATTTAAAAACATCTAACTGGTGATGAAAAATAAATATCTTTTATGAATTGTCTGATGTTAAAATAGCGCTTCATATGTGTTTTGTTCTATGAGCTCTTGACTCTTCCAGACTTTGCCCGTTCTGACTACAATTTGTGTCGAACAAAGCAAAATCAAAACCAAGCCGATCGCCCAATGTTAATACTCTATATCCATGGAGGCATTTTGTACTTTGATAACTGCTCAATCCTTTATCCATTTCTACTTACATTTGTTTCGAACGCTTATTGGAATTCATTCCACTTCAGTACATTAGTTCTCTCAAAACCGGGGCAATTATTTTGATGCATAATTAAGGTTGTTATTATGAATTTACTATATCGATTCTTTTTACCCAAAACCAAACACTGTGCGCTGCTTGTCTCACTGCCTGCCATTTGTAAGGAATTTATTTTTAAGCACAAATAATAGTTTAGAATAAGAAGAAGTTTGGAAAAGCTGGTCGGTTGGTTGATTCGTTCAGTGGTTGTAAATTTATGTATTTTGAATGTGTGTGTGTGTGTCTCTAGTTAAACTTTAGTTTAAGTTCGTTAGTTAGTTTAAGTAGATTAGGTGCTTGATTTTTTATTATTGTATTTGTAAGTTGTTTAATTTTTTTGTATTATTGGTTTATTTAACTTGACTAAATATTTTAAGTTCCTTTTCTCCTCCTAAGTCCCTCTTCCACTGGAGATTTTATAGGCCCAAATGTGCTTAAATATTTAGCTCATACATCTTTAGAAGATGTAAAGCAACTTACATTTATATATATACTTTTTGTTGTTGCAAATCGCATCAAACTGAACCAAACTGAGAACATTTTTAGACGATGGTGTGTGTGAGTGTGTGTGTGCGTGTTTGGTTTTTATAAATTTTATTTTGATTATTATTCTTTCTCATCGTTATTGTGTTCATTTTGCGTTTTGTCGTTTCATAATAGTCGGTATTTTTTCTTGGAGTGTGTGTGTATGTGTGTGAATCTTACGAAAAAATATAGCAAATTAAAAGGTACAAAAATCTATATTGACGAAAATATTCGTAATTTATAAAATCACAAAATTATTTGGGGAGAAGTGGATATAAGTGGAATTGTAGGTAGCTCTAGTATAATGTTGCCATAGGTTAATGAATTAAGGATAATTTAATTCAAACACTTAGAATCATGAACGTGATTATTTTATTCATAATTCACATCAAAAAACTTATTATTTATAATAAATATCGGTCAAATACTTATTACTATAACCATACTTTACATTGCTCTTCTCTCTTTCACAAAATACCAAATGAGATCTCGGCAAATTTTTAGGCTCCCTAACTTTATTATCGAGACTATTGACCTCAGAAAAATCACTTCTAGATTGAATTAATAGATTGGAATCCGCTTTAAAAATCTTTGTAAGATAACGATAACGATTTCGAAACTCTTAATGTTCCTTCTAAAAAGGAGAGTTTATTCTATTTTGCCTTCGTAACAGCATCGCTTTGATTTGATTCAAAGTTACTCCCTCAACTTGGATTTATTCAGATTTGATCAGAACTATATAAATGTTATAAAACATTTGGTTAACGTATCAATTTCGAAAATACAGTTATGTGACAAGCGACCATTAACCAAGTCAACAAACTAATTCGACCTGATAACTCTTAAGAAATAATGAAGAATAAATGACCCTAAAAGTTTTCTTTCCAATCAAAATGCATTTCATGATTTAGACTTCAGCAAAATGGGACCACAAAGTTAACAAAATATCGACATTTAAAAATGTCTATATATATATCATGTCATTTTGCTTAGACCATTGATATTGTTCTCGCTAGTGTGAAAGAATAGCCCTGAATCTAGATTAGTTCTAAAATATTACCGATAAAGAATAACATTAAGGATCTGAATTTACTTCCGAAGTTAAATTGAATAAAGAGCCTAAAGTCTATTGATTATTTCAAGTATCGTCAATATGCATCAGGAATTTTGGTTCGAACAGCTTTCATTAACGATTATTTTGATGCTGATATGAGCAAATTAGTTAATTTTATTCGAATTTTTCTAAAGTAAGAAATTTCACGCGTTTGAAAGTTTCACCATTGGAAAAGTTTCACCATTTTGTTAAGGAATCTTTCAAGAATCCTTAATGGTAAGTGGAATATTTTTTCTCTCTGCAGGGTTATTTTTAAAATATATATCCAGAAATCATAGGGATCAATAGCATTTGTATTGAGGCATAAATCGCACGATCATTAGAATAATTTGAAGAATTAAGAAAGTAAGAAATGCGTGATTAAAACACCGGATGCCGGCATTTTTGTATTCTTATAAGAACTGGCGATTTAACGTCCCACAAGAATATCATAAAGAAGTTAACAAATCTATACCGTTACCATATTTGTATCGATGCATCGGGAAATATTCGTGTCCATTTCCGTTCTACTACAATCCTTGTCATGACATTTAATTTATTAAGTGCGAATGTTGCACTAATTCTCGGTCAAGAATGAAAAACATTGGATCCTGTAACACAAAATTTTTAACTATGACCTTCATTAAGAGGTTAAGAGAAATGAAAATTTTTTATACATTATTCCCTTATAATTTGTGCTTTAAAAGGCAAAGTAAGAACAACTGGAGATGTTTTGGAAATTGATAAAAATACTACCAACAGATTGATACTAAACTTGTTATGGGGAAAGACACTCGCGACCAATTGATGCCTATAAAATACTGTCCTTCTTAAAGGCATTTCCCATAATCCGTGTATATTTCTATTTCAATCATCTGAAAATTTGGCAACCCTTTTTTTCAAATTGTAATTTATGCATATTTTTCTCCAACTTCTCCATCTTCCTCTTCTTCTTTTTAAATATGAACATTAAATTAAAATAAAATTATACAAATAATCAAAGAAAAATTACAACAAAAAAAAAAAAACACACAAATAATTTCATTTCATAGCAATAACAGCGTTTCATACACACATACACTCGCATACATAATTTTTTAGCAAATACTGCTCTTAAGGTATTTGTAAATGTGTGAGAGTGTTAGTAAGAATATCTGTGTTTAAAAATTTATGTGAATTTGTAGATTCAAATAGTAACAGAACAAGTATTCATTATATTTAAAATGGAAAAATAAAATAAGAAATACTTATTTCACATTCAACCAAACATTGACACACACTTCCACACATACATACATACATACATACATACATACATACATACATACATACACATACACACGATGTCATACTCAAACTTTTAAATAGAAAAAATAATAAATATTTTCTTATTATTAATTTTTCCTCATAAAGTTTTATTTTTTGTTGGATTTTTATTTTTCAGCAAAATATAAAGTAAATCTATGTGTGTAAATGTTTAAGTGTGTGTGTGCAAGAGTATTAAAGTAAATGGAATAAGTTTTGGGGTTTTATATGGAATGGATGCGGGTTTTTTGTTGGTTGTATAATATGGGCAATACAATATTATAAAAAGCGAGAGAAAAAGTTTATCAGAAATTATTTTTTTCTATAGAAAAAAGTTGTTTCCAAACTATTGTTTCTATAGAAAACAAGTTTACCCCAAAACGTTTTTATGTATCTACGAAATTTTTTTCTATAGAAAAAAATTTCGTAGATACATTGTATCTACGAAAAAAATGTATCTACGAAATTTTTTTCTATAGAAAAAAAATGTATCTACGAAATTTTTTTCTATAGAAAAAAAATGTATCTACGAAATTTTTTTCTATAGAAAAAAATGTATCTACGAAATTTTTTTCTATAGAAAAAAATGTATCTACGAAATTTTTTTCTATAGAAAAAAATGTATCTACGAAATTTTTTTCTATAGAAAAAAAATGTATCTACGAAATTTTTTTCTATAGAAAAAAATGTATCTACGAAATTTTTTTCTATAGAAAAAAATGTATCTACGAAATATTTTTCTATAGAAAAAAATGTATCTACGAAATTTTTTTCTATAGAAAAAAAATGTATCTACGAAATTTTTTTCTATAGAAAAAAAATGTATCTACGAAATTTTTTTCTATAGAAAAAAAAATGTATCTACGAAATTTTTTTCTATAGAAAAAAAAATGTATCTACGAAATTTTTTTCTGTAGAAAAAAATGTATCTACGAAATTTTTTTCTATAGAAAAAAAATGTATCTACGAAATTTTTTTCTATAGAAAAAAAATGTATCTACGAAATTTTTTTCTATAGAAAAAAAAATGTATCTACGAAATTTTTTTCTATAGAAAAAAAATGTATCTACGAAATTTTTTTCTATAGAAAAAAATGTATCTACGAAATTTTTTTCTACAGAAAAAAATGTATCTACGAAATTTTTTCTACAGAAAAAAATGTATCTACGAAATTTTTTTCTACAGAAAAAAATGTATCTACGAAATTTTTTTCTACAGAAAAAAATGTATCTACGAAATTTTTTTCTATAGAAAAAAATGTATCTACGAAATTTTTTTCTATAGAAAAAAATGTATCTACGAATTTTTTTCTATAGAAGAAATGTATCTACGAATTTTTTTCTATAGAAAAAATGTATCTACGAATTGTTTTCTATAGAGAAAATGTAGCTACGAATTTTTTTTCTATAGAGAAAATGTATCTACGAATTTTTTTCTATAGAGAAAATATATCTACGAATTTTTTTCTATAGAGAAAATGTATCTACGAAATTTTTTCTATAAAGAAAATGTATCTACGAATTTTTTTATAGAGAAAATGTATCTACGAAATATTTTATAAAGAGAAAATGTATCTACGAAATTTTTTCTATAGAGAAAATGTATCTACGAAATTTTTTCCATAGAGAAAATATACCTAAGAAATTTTTTCTATAGAAAAAATGTATATATAGAAAAATTTATCTAGAACATTTTTCTTTAAAAAATGCAGATTGTTTTGCCCATACGTACGTTATTTTGGTGGTGCCTTACTGCTGGTTAGATGCATCTAAAGTATGCGTTTATTTAATAATAACAAAATCAAACAAAAAAGATAAATTTTATTAAAATTGAAATAGTAGTAAATAAAGTAAAAAAGAAGAAATATGTATCTGCATTTATGGATTTTCTTTTGAGCCTGTTTTTTATTTTTGTTTCGTTTGGTTTCTTATTTATTATTTTTTATTTCTCTATGAATTCAATGCGTTTTATTTTAGTTTTTGTTGTATTTAGAGGTTATTGCAATCTGAAATATCTGTCGTTTGTATCTGTTTTTTTTTTTTTTGTCTGAATATCAATTTTAAAGTCTAGCTCCATTTTTTGTTTTGCATCTGTATCTGCAAACGAGTGTGTGTCTAAATGAGTGTGTGTGTTTGCGTATATTTTATTTTCCGTCTCACCGTTTCGTTGATTTGTATGTTTGTGATTAAGATAAATGAATGTAAAAATTCTTTTTTCTATCTTGTTGTTGTTGTTTAATTCGCAACTATTTGTTTGTAACTCTGAATTTCTGTTTGTTGTTTTCTTCTTTAAATTTAAATTTTTTCATCTCTTGTTGTTGTTTCTGCCACAAATGATGATGATGAGGTTGATGTTTTGTTGTTGTTTTTTTAAATATTTTTAAGAATAATTTTAAATTAGATAAATTGTTGTTTTTATTGCTATTTTTGCTCTACAACAAAAATTTCTATTTTTTCAAGTAATTTAGTTGTGTTTGTTGTTGTAAGTAAAGCAATCCATGAAATCGTGTTAAAAAAACTTAATTGTCTAGATAATCTTCATTTGTTATTGTTATTGCTGGTTTAATTTATTTTTTGAAATTATTTCATTAAAAATTTACATTCCAAAAGACATTTTCTTTATCGAAATAATTGAAAACCGTTTATTTCAATAAATAAAACTTAATCTTATCTGAAATATATCTCCACAGAAAAAAGTTTCTATAGAAAAAAGTTTATCGCGAAAATTTTTCTATAGAAAAAAGTTTATCGCGAAAATTTTTCTATAGAAAAAAGTTTATCGCGAACATTTTTCTATAGAAAAAGTTTATCGAGAAAATTTTTCTATAGAAAAAAGTTAATCGCGAACATTTTTCTATAGAAAAAAGTTTATCGCGAACATTTTTCTATAGAAAAAGTTTATCGCGAACATTTTTCTATAGAAAAAAGTTTATCGCGAACATTTTGCGATAGAAAAAAGTTTATCGCGAACATTTTGCGATAGAAAAAAGTTTATCGCGAACATTTTGCGATAGAAAAAAGTTTATCGCGAACATTTTGCGATAGAAAAAAGTTTATCGCGAACATTTTGCGATAGAAAAAAGTTTATCGCGAACATTTTGCGATAGAAAAAAGTTTATCGCGAACATTTTGCGATAGAAAAAAGTTTATCGCGAACATTTTGCGATAGAAAAAAATTTATCGCGAACATTTTGCGATAGAAAAAAGTTTATCGCGAACATTTTGCGATAGAAAAAAGTTTATCGCGAACATTTTGGGGTAGAAAAAAGTTTATCGCGAACATTTTGCGATAGAAAAAAGGTTATCGCGAACATTTTGCGATAGAAAAAAGTTTATCGCGAACATTTTGCGATAGAAAAAAGTTTATCCAAACCTTTTTCTATAAAAAAAATTTTATCTCAAACATTTTTCTATAGAAAAAAAATTTATCGCAAAAAAGTTTATCGCAAAAATTTTTCTATAGAAAAAAAATTTATCGCAAACATTTTTCTATAGAAAAAAAATTTATCGCAAACATTTTTCTATAGAAAAAAAATTTATCGCAAACATTTTTCTATAGAAAAAAGTTTATCGCAAACATTTTTCTATAGGAAAAAGTTTATCGCAAACAATTTTCTATAGAAAAAAGTTTATCGCAAACATTTTTCTATAGGAAAAAGTTTATCGCAAACAATTTTCTATAGAAAAAAGTTTATCGCAAACATTTTTCTATAGAAAAAAGTTTATCGCAAACATTTTTCTATAGAAAAAAGTTTATCGCAAACATTTTTCTATAGAAAAAAGTTTATCGCAAACATTTTTCTATAGAAAAAAGTTTATCGCAAACATTTTTCTATAGAAATAAGTTTATCGCAAACATTTTTCTACAGAAAAAAGTTTATCGCAAACATTTTTCTATAGGAAAAAGTTTATCGCAAACATTTTTCTATAGAAAAAAGTTTATCGCAAACATTTTTCTATAGAAAAAAGTTTATCGCAAACATTTTTCTATAGAAAAAAGTTTATCGCAAACATTTTTCTATAGAAAAAAGTTTATCGCAAACATTTTTCTATAGAAAAAAGTTTATCGCAAACATTTTTCTATAGAAAAAAGTTTATCGCAAACATTTTTCTATAGAAAAAAGTTTATCGCAAACATTTTTCTATAGAAATAAGTTTATCGCAAACATTTTTCTACAGAAAAAAGTTTATCGCAAACATTTTTCTATAGAAAAAAGTTTATCGCAAACATTTTTCTATAGAAAAAAGTTTATCGCAAACATTTTTCCATAGAAAAAAGTTTATCGCAAACATTTTTCTATAGAAAAAAGTTTATCGCAAACATTTTTCTATAGAAATAAGTTTATCGCAAACATTTTTCTACAGAAAAAAGTTTATCGCAAACATTTTTCTATAGAAAAAAGTTTATCGCAAACATTTTTCTATAGAAAAAAGTTTATCGCAAACATTTTTCTATAGAAAAAAGTTTATCGCAAACATTTTTCTATAGAAAAAAGTTTATCGCAAACATTTTTCTATAGAAAAAAGTTTATCGCAAACATTTTTCTATAGAAAAAAGTTTATCGCAAACATTTTTCTATAGAAAAAAGTTTATCGCAAACATTTTTCTATAGAAAAAAGTTTATCGCAAACATTTTTCTATAGAAAAAAGTTTATCGCAAACATTTTTCTATAGAAAAAAGTTTATCGCAAACATTTTTCTATAGAAAAAAGTTTATCGCAAACATTTTTCTATAGAAAAAAGTTTATCGCAAACATTTTTCTATAGAAAAAAGTTTATCGCAAACATTTTTCTATAGAAAAAAGTTTATCGCAAACATTTTTCTATAGAAAAAAGTTTATCGCAAACATTTTTCTATAGAAAAAAGTTTATCGCGAACATTTTTCTATAGAAAAAAGTTTATCGCGAACATTTTTCTATAGAAAAAAGTTTATCGCGAACATTTTTCTATAGAAAAAAGTTTATCGCGAACATTTTTCTATAGAAAAAAGTTTATCGCGAACATTTTTCTATAGAAAAAAGTTTATCGCGAACATTTTTCTATAGAAAAAAGTTTATCGCGAACAATCTTCTATACAAAAAGTTTATCGCGAACAATTTTCTATAGATAAAAGTTTATCGCGAACAATTTTCTATAGAAAAAAGTTTATCGCGAACATTTTTCTATAGAAAAAAGTTTATCGCGAACATTTTTCTATAGAAAAAAGTTTATCGCGAACATTTTTCTATAGAAAAAAGTTTATCGCGAACATTTTTCTATAGAAAAAAGTTTATCGCGAACATTTTTCTATAGAAAAAAGTTTATCGCGAACATTTTTCTATAGAAAAAAGTTTATCGCGAACATTTTTCTATAGAAAAAAGTTTATCGCGAACATTTTTCTATAGAAAAAAGTTTATCGCGAACATTTTTCTATAGAAAAAAGTTTATCGCGAACATTTTTCTATAGAAAAAAGTTTATCGCGAACATTTTTCTATAGAAAAAAGTTTATCGCGAACATTTTTCTATAGAAAAAAGTTTATCGCGAACATTTTTCTATAGAAAAAAGTTTATCGCGAACATTTTTCTATAGAAAAAAGTTTATCGCGAACATTTTTCTATAGAAAAAAGTTTATCGCGAACATTTTTCCATAGAAAAAAGTTTATCGCGAACATTTTTCTATAGAAAAAAGTTTATCGCAAACATTTTTCTATAGAAAAAAGTTTATCGCAAACATTTTTCTATAGAAAAAAGTTTATCGCAAACATTTTTCTATAGAAAAAAGTTTATCGCAAACATTTTTCTATAGAAAAAAGTTTATCGCGAACATTTTTCTATAGAAAAAAGTTTATCGCGAACATTTTTCTATAGAAAAAAGTTTATCGCGAACATTTTTCTATAGAAAAAAGTTTATCGCGAACATTTTTCTATAGAAAAAAGTTTATCGCGAACATTTTTCTATAGAAAAAAGTTTATCGCGAACATTTTTCTATAGAAAAAAGTTTATCGCGAACATTTTTCTATAGAAAAATAATTCGTCTTTTAACAAAAAATACTTTCAAAACTTTTCAAGTTTCAGTGCTCTTTTAAATATTTAATTTGGGTTTGGTTTTTTCGCGAATTTAACTTAAAAAAAAATATTTTTATGCAAATAATAATTTTTAAACTATTTTATTACAATAGTAAAAAATATGTACATACATACCAACAAATAAACAAGTTTGCAAATTTAAATGCTATAAATTTCTATAAGTCACACACATACACAAAGTAAAAAAGAAGCAAAAGAAATGAAAATGTTGAAAAATACCAAAGACTCAGTCGATCGATAGTTAAATAAACATTAAAATAAAATTACAACAACTAATAAAAACAACAACGAAAAATATGCATATATTTATGAAATGAAATGTGTTTGTTTGTGTGCTTGTGTAACAATAATTAATTAATAAAAACCACAGATGTTGGAAATGTTAAATGGAAAACAATTTAATTTCAAATTTAAAAGAAAAACAAAATAATTAAGTTAAAATTTTCACATTCACTTGAAAGGGAGAAACTGGAAAAAAGTTTATTTGTTATAAAAACAACTAAATTTAATATTCAAATTATATTTTACGCATTAGAATACACGCGGGACAAATATTTCAATTAAACTAGAAACAGCAAAAAAGGCAAACAGAAAAAATTTATATTTTTATATAGAAAAATGTTTACCCATTACGTTTTTATGTAGAAAACTGTTTATCCGTAACGTTTTTCTTTAGAAAAATGTTTTTCTGCAACGATTTTCTATAGAAAATTGTTTGTCCCCAACGATTTTCTATAGAAAATTGTTTGTCCCCAACGATTTTCTATAGAAAATTGTTTGTCCCCAACGATTTTCTATAGAAAATTGTTTGTCCCCAACGATTTTCTATAGAAAATTGTTTGTCCCCAACGATTTTCTATAGAAAATTGTTTGTCCCCAACGATTTTCTATAGAAAATTGTTTGTCCCCAACGATTTTCTATAGAAAATTGTTTGTCCCCAACGATTTTCTATAGAAAATTGTTTGTCCCCAACGATTTTCTATAGAAAATTGTCTGTCCCCAACGATTTTCTATAGAAAATTGTCTGTCCCCAACGATTTTCTATAGAAAATTGTCTGTCCCCAACGATTTTTTATAGAAAATTGTTTATCCGCAACGATTTTCTATAGAAAATTGTTTATCCGCAACGATTTTCTATAGAAAATTGTTTATCCGCAACGATTTTCTATAGAAAATTGTTTATCCGCAACGATTTTCTATAGAAAATTGTTTATCCGCAACGATTTTCTATAGAAAATTGTTTATCCGCAACGATTTTCTATAGAAAATTGTTTATCCGCAACGATTTTCTATAGAAAATTGTTTATCCGCAACGATTTTCTATAGAAAATTGTTTATCCGAAACGATTTTCTATAGAAAATTGTTTATCCGCAACGATTTTCTATAGAAAATTGTTTATCCGCAACGATTTTCTATAGAAAATTGTTTATCCGCAACGATTTTCTATAGAAAATTGTTTATCCGCAACGATTTTCTATAGAAAATTGTTTATGCGCAACGATTTTCTATAGAAAATTGTTTATGCGCAACGATTTTCTATAGAAAATTGTTTATGCGCAACGATTTTCTATAGAAAATTGTTTATGCGCAACGATTTTCTATAGAAAATTGTTTACCCGCAACGATTTTCTATAGAAAATTGTTTATCCGTAACGTTTTTCTAGAGAAAATTGTTTATCCGCATCAATTTTCTATAGAAATTGTTTATCCGCATCAATTTTCTATAGAAATTGTTTATCCGCATCAATTTTCTATAGAAAATTGTTTATCCGCAACGATTTTCTATAGAAAATTGTTTATCCCCAACGATTTTCTATAGAAAATTGTTTATCCGCAACGATTTTCTATAGAAAATTGTTTATCCGCAACGATTTTCTATAGAAAATTGTTTATCCGCAACGATTTTCTATAGAAAATTGTTTATCCGCAACGATTTTCTATAGAAAATTGTTTATCCGCAACGATTTTCTATAGAAAATTGTTTATCCATATCGATTTGCTATAGAAAATTGTTTATCCATATCGATTTTCTAAAGAAAATTAATCCTTAACTTTTACCTTGTATTTACTTTTTCAAAGAAAAATTTTCTTTTCTAGAGGAAATTGTCTAAAAATGTTCTTTTATAGAGGAAATTTTCTAAAAATTTCCCTTTTTGGAGGAAATTTTCTAAAAATTTCCCTTTTTTGGAGGAAATTTTTAAAAAATTTTCTAATATTTCCTTTTTTAAGGATATTTTTTTAAATTAATTCTTTGAGGGAAATTTTTCTAAAAATGTCTTTCTTTAGACGAAATTTTCTAAGAATTTCCCTATTGAGAAAATAAGGAAATTCTTAGAACATTTTCTTTTATTGTGAAAATATTATTAAATTTGTTTTTGTAAAGGAATTTCCTTATTTAGAAAAAATTTCCTAAAAATTTCTTTTTTTTTTAAGGAAATACTCTAAAAATCACTTTTTTAGAGAAAATCTTTCGAATACACTCACACACAATTACATATTGTACTCACTCTCATGGACATTTTTTTCTCTCATTAAATTTGAACAAGAAGAAAAAGCACCTTAATAAATTTTGTTCTCAGTAATAAAAATATTATTCGTTATAATAAAATTTAATAAAAATCAATTGAAATAAAAAACAGTTGTTGTTATTTTGTGTTTTTGTTGTTGATGTTGTTGTTGTAAATGCCACCGTAATATTAATTTCTCTTTTTAAAAGAAATATTTTGTATGAAGAACAAGAACTAAGGAAGGAACAAAATAATTATTTCTTCATATCAAACACACACATACACATATACACAGTCAAACACAATAAAACCTCTAAAAAATTAAGGAAAGAAGAAGAATCACACGTTGTTTTGTTTTTGAAGAGTAAAAGTAAAATTGTATTTGTGTGAGAGAGAGAAAGAGAGCAGAGAATAAACGGATTTATGGGAGAATATAATTTTATTACTTTGTTTGCATTTTTGTTTTGTATTATTTAATTGAATTGAGATTATTATGATGATGTTGTTTTTGTTGCTTTTGATAATAATGTTGTCGTTGTTGTCTTTAAGTTTTTCGTTGTTGCGAGTGTGTATTTTTCTTGTTATTGCTTTGTAAAGACAAAATCGTCTCTTCTAACTAAAACTCTTGGAAACTTCTCCATTTAAAATTTCTGTTCGCCGGATTGTTCCGCTAAACGAAACATGAAGCAGAAAATGACAACAAAAATAATGTTTTTTTTTCCTTCCTTTTTTCTCTATAATTTAAGTTTTAAAATGTTATTTTTATTTTTGCTGCGAGTGTAAAATAAATAAAATTTATTTTAGGAAAAAATATATTTTTTTTTAATTTGATTGAACTCCATTTCCAAAGTTCATTTAAAATTTTCTTATGATTGTATACCCTACACCACCGAAAACGTATAAGGGTATTGTTAGTTTGCACATATGTTTGTAACATACAAGTATTTAAGTATACCCCGTTCGACTCAGTATCACTTTCTAAGTCGATTTAACGATCCGTCCGTTTGTCTGTCCGGCTGTCTATGTAAATATTGTGAGCACTCTACAGGTTGCAATTTTTAAGATACCTTGATGAAATTTGGTACTTATTACTATTTTGAAACAAGAACGAAATCTTTTGAAATTGGACTTGCCTTAATGAGATTTTATGCTCATAAAAGTCCTAAATATAAAGCAATTTAAATTCTTAAATGATATGCCAAATTATGTGAGAGTCGATACATTCCTTTCCGTAGGTCCCATTCAAACCTTCTTTCCAAATATCAAATTGAAGATATATCTCATACGTACGTTGTTATTGGAATAAAAAATGGTCAAATTCAGAAAAATATAAGCAAAAAATTATGTAGGAAATTATACCAAGGTCGGTCCATAATTTCTTGTAGCTCCCATATAACCTCCCAGAAAAATTTATTTTTAACGTATAAATTTCACATAAATGTTAGTGTCACCATAATGTACTGCACACATAAGCATAGAGCAGAAAATCAAATTATATGAGGGTCGTTAAAGAATTTTTCGTAACTACCATTTGTAACCACTATTGTGATGTTGGGTATTACATAGTCGGGCTTGACCGCCTATAACATTCTTACTTGTTTTTCTTCTTGTCTTCATAATTTTTGTTAACTCTTGAAATTCAGTCAGAGTCTGAATGAAAAATAAGAAAACCAGAGTAGAGCGCAGCGAAATATAGAAGAATTTTTTTGTCTAAAGTTGATGTTCATTTGTTGTTTTTGTCTGCTGTGATTTTTATAAATGTTTTATTGTTTAATTTTGCTTTTGATTTAATATTTTTCAGTTTATTCTGCTCTCTATTCATTATTATTATTATTTTATTGCTTGAGTATGTGTGTGAGAGTTTAAAAATTAAATTAATATTTCTTTTATTGTTATAATTTTTGTTGTTGTTATTTTAATATTTGGCATAAAAAATTAAATACATACACACGCATGTTTAATATGAATTACTTTAAAACAATTTGGAATTAAATGGAACAACATTTTTAAGATTTTTTTAAAGAAAAATGAAGTAAAGTAAATAGAAACATGTTTCGGATAAACTTTTTCTATTTTTTTAGAAACATTTTAGAAAACTTCCTTTACAGAAGAGATTTTTTTTGAAAATTTCCTCTAAGGAGGAGATTTTTTTGAAAATTTCCTTTTAGGAGGAGATTTTTTAGAAAATTTCCTCTAAGGAGGAGATTTTTTAGAAAATTTCCTTTAAGGAGGAGATTTTTTAGAAAATTTCCTTTAAGGAGGAGATTTTTTAGAAAATTTCCTTTACAGAAGAGATTTTTTTTTGAAAATTTCCTCCAAAGAGAAGATTTTTTAGAAAATTTCCTCCAGAGAAGATTTTTTAGAAAATTTCCTCCAAAGAGAAGATTTTTTAAAAAATGTCCTCTAAGGAGGAGATTTTCTAGAAAATTTCCTCTAAAGAACAGATTTTTTTTGAAAATTTCCTCTAAAGAGGAGATTTTTTAGAAAATTTCCTCTAAAGAACAGATTTTTTTTGAAAATTTCCTCTAAAGAGGAGATTTTTAGAAAATTTCCTCTAAAGAGGAGATTTTTTAGAAATTTTCCTCTAAAGAGGAGATTCTTTAGAAAATTTCCTTTTAAAGAAGAGATTTTTTAGAAAATTTCCTCTAAAGAGGAGATTTTTTAGAAAATTTCCTTTACAGAAGAGATTTTTTTGAAAATTTCCTCCAAAGAGAAGATTTTTTAGAAAATTTCCTCCAGAGAAGATTTTTTAGAAAATTTCCTCCAAAGAGAAGATTTTTTAGAAAATTTCCTCCAAAGAGAAGATTTTTTAAAAAATTTCCTCTAAAGAGGAGATTTTTAAAAAAATTCCTTTACAGAGGAGATTTTTTAGAAAATTTCCTCTAAAGAACAGATTTTTTAGAAAATTTCCTCTAAAGAGGAGATTTTTTAGAAAATTTCCTCTAAAGAGGAGATTTTTTAGAAAATTTCCTCTAAAGAGGAGATTTTTTAGAAAATTTCCTCTAAAGAGGAAATTTTTTAGAAAATTTCCTCTAAAGAAAAGATTTTTTAGAAAATTTCCTCTAAAGAAAAGATTTTTTAGAAAATTTCCTCTAAAGAAAAGATTTTTTAGAAAATTTCCTCTAAAGACGATATTTTTTAGAAAATTTCCTCTAAAGAGGAGAACTTTTTCTAGAAAATTTCCCCATAAAACAAAATTTTTCGAAAATTTACCCTAAAAGGGAAATTATTGAAAGTTTCCTCTAAAAAGGAATTTTTCAAAATTTCTTCTAAAAAACAAATTTTTTAAAATTTCTTTTAAAAAGGAAATTTTTGGAATTTTTTTTTTTTTTATTTTTTTAAAGAAAATTTTTGAAATTTTTTTCTAAAAAAGGAAATTTTTGAAAATTTCCCCTAAAAGGGATATTTAAGAAAATTTGCTCAATAAAGGTAATTTTTAGAAAATGTCCTCAATGAAGGAAATTTTTAGAAAATGTCCCTTAAAAAGGAAAATTTTAAGAAAATGTCCCTTAAAAAGGAAATTTTAAGAAAATTTCCTCTAAAAAATGTTATTAGAAAATTTTCCCTAAAAGGGAAATTTTAAGAACAATTCCCCTAAAAAGAGTTTTTTTTAATATTTCCCCTAAAAAGGAAATTTCGCATAATTTAAAATAATTTAAGCATTTCCGTAAACATCAGCTTGAGTTTCTAATATTTTAAATATTTTTTTGTTGAATTAAATATTTCAATCAATCATTTCACCATTCATTCACCATATTTTGACCGATTTGAATACCAAAAACAATTATTTTTTTTTATATTTTAATATTTTTCTAGATTTCAAAAGTACAATTTTAGAAAAGTTATTCATTAATTCAATTAATATTTCATTAATAAACATCATCATGATCATTATTATAATCATCATGATGGTAGACATTTTTTCAAAAAAATTCTATTGTTATTTATTAAAAATTAAGTATTTTTATTTCATTTCGTTGGAAAAAAAGAGCACAAAAATTAAATGTGAATAAAAAATAATAAGGAAATAAAAGAAAAATTCAAAAAGTGAACAACAATTGTTATTAAAACTGAAAAAAAATAATAAAAAAAAATTATAATATTAAACTGTAAATGTAAATGGGTACGAATAAATTTAAAAAAAAAAAAATAAAAAATATGAAAGAAAATAATGAATAAACATACTTAAAAATAATAAAACTACAATAGAATACTAAATACAAATTTTATACCCTACACCACCACAAGTGGTGAATTGGGTATATTAAATTTGTCATTTCGTGTGTTACGAAATGAAAAGAAGGAAATACCTCAGATATATATTCTTGTATCAAAACAACATCTGATTCAATTGAGCTATATCCGTCTTTCTGTCTGTTGTTGGCACGCCCACATTCACAATAATTTGCACAATTCAATAAAATTTGGTCTGAGTATTTGTTATAGTCCTGAGAAGTTTCCTATTCAAAACCAGCAAAAGCGGTTTAGTTTATTCAAAAATAAAGACCGATCAATTAGAAAGCGACAAATGTCGAAAAATTTATATTCGTTATCATGCTTTATTATCGTTCCAAAAATCATCAAAATCGGTTGAGTAGAAAAAGCCAAACCAGCATTAATCGCTGCACTTTACTGGACAAAAATTTACCTCGGTTCCAGATCTCGACAGGAATTTCTCAAATGTTCGCTGTAGTGTAGTTCTTTAGATTGCTTTGTATTAGGGATACCTCTCCCCTTGATCATATCCTTTCTTTAAATTATTTAGTAAGATAGTTTCTTCAGAAAGTGATTAGGACCTAATTTGAAAATATTTGCTTTGTATGGAGGATACCCCTTCCTTGGTTCTATTCTTTCTACGTTTTGTCCATTAAAATGGATCATTGAGAAATTAATAAGGCCCAAATATAGTTCCTAACATATTCGATAAATAATATTTGCTTTGTATGGTATGGGGGATGGGTACCCCAAATTGTGCCAAATTATGCGAGGGTCGGTTTATCACTTATAGGTCCCATACAAGCCCCTTTCCAAATATCACTTTAAAGGGCATAAATATCACATATATGTTGATATTGTAATAGCAACTGGTCTAGTTAACATAACTATGAACTAAAATTGATGCTCGAAATTATACGATCGGTCGGTGGGTGCATCATTTCTTCTAGCTTCGATCTAACTTCCCAGAAAACATTCTTTTCACATAAATGTTAGAATCAAAATAATCAGATAAGCAAATTATACGAAGGTCGTTCATAAATTTTTCATAGCTGTCATTTACAATTAAATATATGGTGTAGGGTATTAAAAACTCCAGCATGACCGACTATAACTTGTTTTTCATATTTTTTCAAACGAATGAAACCATATAAATATTTTAGTTTTTTTTTTTTCATTTCATTTAATTTTTTTATAGTTTTATATTATTAATATTTATTATTTGTATAATAATAAAAATATTATTGTATGTGAATAAATTTTTTTATCCACAAGTAAATAAAACACAAACAGACACACAAGAAATTTTATTTATGAATTATTTCATTTAGGTAGAAGATAAAACTATAGCGAAGAGTGGAAAGGAGAAGGGAGTAAATTGAAAAAAATATAAATTTAATAAAATTTCATAATTATAACTTCCTCCCCTCCCCAACACTCCTTTCAACAAAGCTTCAACAGAGATGTTGTTTTTGTTGTTGTTATGTCGTTGTTGTTATTGTTGTTTGCCAAATGTATTTTATTTTTATTTTAATTAAAAACTATTTATATTATTTTCAGTTCATTGTTCAGTCAGTTATTTTTGTTTGTATCTTTAAGATATAAAAAAATAAACGTAGTAACAACAAAATAATTTTAATATAAATGAAATATTACGCTCTCTCTCTTTATCTGTCTATCTCTCTCTCTCTCTCTTACCCTCTTTTAGTAAACATAACTTTTAAAATTGATCCCCAAACAAATTGTAAATTTGAATTTAGAAATAATTCTATAACTTTGGAACCACTTAATTATTTGTAATGAAATTTTATATAAACATTCTTTAATTGTTTTCTAATTGATTTTTAGAAACACATATTCTCAGTAGACCCAGGGCGGAGGAAAAGTACCCTCAAAATTAGTCACCAAAATGTCAAAATTTCCTTGGATTTCAAAACTCCTTTTTATGGAAATAACTCTGTAAGTTTGGAACTGCTGGATATTTTTCAAATTGTCAAAGTTTTATATGATATCAAAACGCTTTCTTTTAAAATAATTCTGTAATTTTGGATCAACAAAATATATTTTAATGATATTTCATATCGATATTCTTGAACTGTTTCCCAATTGATTTATAAACACACAAATTTTTAGTGGGCCCAAGGGCGAAATATTATTATGCGTTTATGCAGAAGTTTATAACGGGCGGAAAAAATATTTTAAGTATATCGTTCGACTCGGAATCACTTTCTAATCGATTTTCTGCTTGACTAACAGTCCATGTGAATTTTGTGAACAAAATGGTCATAATATTATAGATATGATGAAACTTGGCATTGGCTCAAGGATGATGTCTATTGAAATTGACTGTTTCACCAAGCTCAAAAACAAATGAAAGATAATGAACCAAATTATACGAGGATCGGTTCATTATTTCTCATAGGCCCCATAAAACCACCCTTCAAATAGGCTTTTGTATTGTAATAATTGGTTAAATTAGGATACACATAAGCAAAAATCAATGTGCATATTTTCTTTCCAGGTACCGCCCATAATTTCCCCTAGCAATAGTCAACATGATGTTTCTCAAACCAAAGAATATTAACAAAAAATTAAAACTTTAAGTTTGGAAGTTTATATATATGTTAAGAATTTTTTTATCTAACTACTTTTGTGAAATAAGGGTTCCAAAGTTACAGAATTATTTTCAAAAGCCAACTAGATGGCCAACTTTATAAATCTAAGGAATACTCTCCTGCTAAGCTGGGCGCTTGTAATTCTGTAAATCAACATGGAAACAATTTTAAATTTTATTAAGGAATCTCCACAGGTTTAAAACTTACAGAATTTATTCTTAATATTTTTATAGCATTAAATTTTCCATCCCTTTTCCGCACACACTTAAATTATTTTTATTAAAGAAATATTTTTCTCAATTATTCAATTATTATTTACAAAAAAAGCGGTTGTTTCTACTTGTTGTTATTTTTTTAACACTTTTCTCCCTCTCGCATTAAGTTAAATCAACTCTCTTGGTATTTTCCTTACTCACTCTCTCTTAATCTCATTCATTTAAACACACACAAACCAACACTTGTTTACAAATCAAATTATTTAATTGAGTTTTTTATGCTCATTCTTTTTCTCACATTTTTTTTTTATTTTTGGGGGGGAATTTAACAAATTTTAAAAAAGAATTCAATTTTATCACTTGTTCTTTTGCTTAAATATTATTTTACTAACAATTATTTGTTTTGTTTTTTATTTTGTTGTTGTTACTGTTTTGTATTGGTAGTTTTAAAATAACTTACATATTTTTGTGTTTTGTTCTTTACCGCTGCAATGTTGTTTATTGATATTAAATTTATAATTTTTATTATCTTTAACACTTGTTATTTATTTTTTTAAATATTAAAATATAATTTTAATAAAACTTTAAGTTTAATTTACAAAATTAGGAAAAACTTCTTTTTATTTATTTCGATGCCACCATCCCTTCACTGCCTTCGTACCTTTAATTTACTACTAAAAAATCATGTGAAATAATCAAAAATTACTTGAGTTTTTTTTTTTACTTTTCTTTTTTTGGCCACAAAATCCAACTACCGTCTTTCATAAAAACAAACAATATGAATAATATAGAATGTGCATCGTGCGTACATTTTATTGTTTGTGTATTAATGTATGTGTTTTGATCGGTTTTGTTGATTGCATTTGTTTTAGATCCAGTGGAGATTTTTCCCCTAAATCTGGCGATTTTGAAGAGCCCATCGCGGGGAAAAAATTTATTTTAGAGTTTAGCAGAAATTCTAGCGATTCGGAGAGCTTTTTAGGCAATTAAAATTTTGTGCAAATAAGTAGTAGAAAACCAAAAATATACAACATCCTTGTCTGCAACATGTTGCAAGGTGGGGTAGAGATAAATCTGTAACTTTGGATTGGACGGTTGGATTAATATGAAATTTGTATGTAGCTTTATAAATTCTGAAAGTGGATCTTTAAGAAGGTTTTTGGATAAAAAACAAAAATTTTGAATTTTGACAAGCACTGTGGTGTTCAGAATTTATAATTTATATCAAATCCAATAAAATTAAATTTGTGCTGGTGGCGAATTTCAGCGTTTTTTGGAAACGCTAAAATCCGCATGAAAAATTTGCAACACTTATTCTTTCTACAGATGACGACAGTAGAGGACGTTTAATGATTTATTTTATGACATTTAGCATATTTTTCTAAGTTTTAACAGGTTAAGAATATATAATATTTTTAATAATAATTAAAATATAATAATTATTATTCTATAATTAAACAATGTTAATGAAATGTCAAAAATCAAGAAGAGATTTTAAAGGTTTAAAAATTGACAGATAGAGGATTCATATTTATTATTACTACAATTTAAGTTTTTTTCATTAGAAAACTACAAAAACGTTAGTTTTATAGAATATAAAATATTTTAATTTATTTCCGAGAATTCCGGGAATGACATATTTAAATCTAGTATAAGAATCTTTTTATAGACCATTATAAAAAAATTTCATATTAATAGCTTTATTTTTATATTTGTTAAGGTCAAACAAATAAATTAATAAATACAAAATTAATAAATACAAGATGTATTTATTAATTTAAATATTTTATAAATTACACATTTATGTTTTTCAAGTAAAAAATTACCTAAAACTTGCAAAAGTTGATAATATTTTTGTTTCGAATAAAGCGAAAATTCCAAGAAATAATGCTTTTCGATTAATCGCCCAGTAAGAATCGATTTCAGTATGTCAAGCTTTTTTACACAAAGAATCGATTCTCATCCCTAAACGAAATCGATTTTCTATTCACTTGTTCACATTAGACGTCTTGTTTTCTTTTTCAAAATAAAATTACCGTTATGAAAACATACTAAATAATAAAAGAAAATAATTATGATCTGGCAACGCAATATAATTTTTGTAAACAAAACAATTGACAGTTTGAAAACACACATTTGTGTACGTTTGTCTAAAAGTTGTGGAAGTTTAATTAAATATTTATTAAATAGAACACAAAGCAACAACAAAACAAATATAAATATTTAAAATTTCTACTTTACCCAGAAGGTAAGTTTAATAATATTTTAAACCAAAAAAATAAATTTCAAAAAAATCATATAAGAAGCAAAGCAGAAAAAATGGTAAACAAAAGAAAAATGTTTGACAAATGGAATTTAAAGAGAAAAAACATGTGTGAAGAGCAGCAACACATACACACACAGTTGTATTAAATAGTACTCCGCACTAGGAGTAATTTAAAAAAAAGGAATTTAAAGAAAAATTAATTAAAATTATTATTTAACTAAACTAATTAAAATAAAAACAATAAGAAATAGATTTAAATGTTGAGGTTATGAATTAATGTAAGAAAATTTCTTGTTTTAAAAATTTCTTAAACAAATTGCTTGTGTAACATCTCTGTTTTTGTAATATGGGAATTTTTTTCATTTTCAATGGAAATGACGTTTGCGCACTTTTTCCCATTTCCAACCAGATTTTGGAAATATTTTTTCCATATTGATTAGTTATGTCGCTTTTATTGTTTACTCAAAGTTTTTTTTGTTAAATTTTGTGTAAAATTTTTTTGGCCAAAATTTCTTTACGATTTAAAAAAACCTACGAAAACAAAGTGTTTTTTGGATTTTTGTTAAGTGTAAATGAAAAGTTTTTTGTGAAACGCAGAAAAAGCGCGAATATTTTATAAGTGTGTGATTAAAAAAAACTAGTGGAGGGTAATACAAGAAGAAAAAAAAAACGAAATAAAGAAAAGTTGGCGAAACAACAAAAAGAAAAAAACTGAAGAAGAGAAAAAGCTGCGATTGAAAAAACATCGCCAAACCACCACTACAGATGTCCACAGGAGTGGGAGGTGGAGGGAGCATAACGACAGATCATCATAGCCGCTTGTATTTCCTCAATTCACCCACGGCCCCACTGTCCGCACGCGACCCCTTCTTAATAAAACCGGAATACCTCAATTATGATAATCCCATGCATCACCTCTACCCAAGTAATCGGGGACTCATAGACTATAATAATTATACGGTAACAGCAGCGGCCGCCGCAGTAACAGCAGCAGCCGCCTCCTCAGCCTCAGCAGCAGCCGCCGCCAATAATAATACATCTGCCTCCTCAGCCGCCTCTACCACTAATAACAACGCTAACGCGAATACAAACGCTGCCGTAGTAGCCGCCAATTCCACGGTTGTTGCGGCTGTAGCTTTAAATTTGGAAAATACCTTTCATCACCAACAGGCCCAGCATCAACAGCAGCAACAGCAACAAGCAAACACCAATACCCTTACGGTAACGACAACAAACTCTCATCCTTTACATCAGTCACTAAGCACCACCTCCTCACAGTCTACACGTGCCCAAAAAGCCGCCCGACGCCGTAGTAACGAATCCCCAGAGGCCCGCCAACGAAGACTGGAGCGTAACGCGGCTAGAATGCGTGAAAAACGCGCAAAAGAAACGGAAGCCGAGTATCGTTTGCGGCTGGCAAAAAATGCCGAAGCAAATCGTATACGACGTCAGAATGAAAATGAAGTACAAAGAACCTTAAGACTGATGAAAAATGCGGCACGCCAGCGATTGCGACGTGCCAGTGAAACACCCGAAGAGCGAAAAAAACGTTTGGCCAAGGCAGCTGAGCGTATGCGTATAGCGCGTGCCAAACAACCGAAAATACCTAAGCCACCGTTAGCGGATCGTTTGAAGGGATATTAAAGAGAGCACTAGAATGGAAAAAATCCCTTTAAAAAAAGACATTTATCATCATTTCTATAATAACTATATTGCAATCAAACAATACCCGAGTCAAACACTTAAACGTCCATCTTTATCAAATTGACTCTCAAGAATATGAACATCAACTAATTTTTTTTATATACAAATTGTAATTATGTTTTGTAACTGTTTACCAAGGTGGCTAAAGGTGCGTAAGCTTTCTATAATTATCAATTTTTCCCCTTTCATTTCTACACATATTTTCAAATTAAAAAAATATATATATAAAACAAAAATATATATCAAAAAAATCTAAGGTTAAGGAAGGCTGGCGAGTTCCGGCGTTGAAGATGATGAAGGCAGCATTAATAAAAAAACAGAAATTAAAACAATAATAAAAACTTATCTACACATAGAAACACACACAAACACAAACAGTCCCCCTCTAACTCTCTATCTTTTTAGAAGAAAAAAAAGATATTTAAAAAAATAAAAAAATTTACAAAAAAAGAAGAAAATTAACACCAACAAAACAAACCAGCACATTAGTATTTAAATAAATATTTAATATAAAATAACTAAAAAAAACTAAGGATTATAAAAAAAGCACCCAAAAGTGGATAAATCAGGAAGAGGATCTATTTTTTACAACTTTAAACAATTTTTTATATATGGATCTTAAAAAATAATGAAGACAGACAGAAGAGAAGAGTAAGACGATTATTAATCACAAAAATCTGAAAGAAAAAACAACAAAATAAGATTAATTTTTTTTAAGATTTTTGGTTAATTTAAAAAAAAATATATACAAGATTTATTTTAAGTAATTAAATTGAAGAGATGTGAGATGTTGCGAATATTTAAATACCAAAATTAATTGATTTCTAAACATTTGAAATTTTGTAATAAGTCTACATTTTATAGGTTTATCAAACAAATTAATAAATTTCTTTTTATCCTGAGTTAGTTTTCAAGATATAGACGCTTATGGTCAGGATTGGAAAGTCAGTTGTAGAGGGTTCCTAAAGGGGGCTTTTTAATGCTATAAAAATTGTAATATCAAGCAGTTTTTTATGGTGGAGATCATCTATAATAACAACAGTAGTCGATTCATAATAAGTAACAAAAAGTTCTGTTAATCAATGGGTTTACCAAATTTCAGCTCTTTATGTAATTGGAGCATAAAAGCGTGTAATCAGTAATAGCAGCATCACCCTCATCCTCAGTAACAAAAGCAAATAATATTTTCTAAGTCAAATAATTTAAATAATAAAAATTTTTTGAATAATCGTTAATTAAAACATTAAATTTTTACAATTTCTTTAGTAGAATTAAGCTTTCGAGTGTCATGGTCATCGCCGGCTCAGTAGAAAGGTAATTGAATCTCCGCTCCGGAACAATTCAAATTAAACTCATCCAAAAACTTTCAAATCAGCAACAGCTGTTTGAGACGAAAGTTGTTTTCCCAAGGAAAGAACTTCTCAATACAAACTGTTACAACAACCTCAATGCTAATAATATTATAAGTCGTTAATTGCAAAGTAAAAATAAATAAAAATTATTCAAAATTTAAATTTCTCAAAAATATGTTAGATTTCAGAGGCAACTGATGCTTGTAAACAATTTTAAGTTTGTAAGCATTCCTCTCCAAGAATACTTCTGTGCTCTCTGATTGTACTAAAAAAGAGATCAAAGAAGATCAAACTTGAAAAAGTAATATTTTTGCCTTTAAATTTGCGATCAATACCGGTCACACTTCAAAATTCACAACAGTCATATCTGAATGTTGCATACAACGACAAGTCTAGATTGAACTTGCAGAACAAACATTTCACCAAACACTCAAGAAAAGAAATGTTAAATTAATTTACAATTAAGACTTCACAATAGATTTAAACTTATTCGAATCTTGTTAGTGGATAAATTGCAATTTTAATCAAAAATTCGCCTCAGTCATATTTAAATATTGTATACGACGACAAGATGAGGTTCCACTATTGCGAATAAAATTAATGTTTTCCACAAAACAAACTGGGAAACTTTTTCTATGATTAATGAGACATTTTTTTGCCTTAATGTTTTTCAATGTGAAAGCACTTTATTTTTGAATTTACCAAACACTAGAGCTGAGATTCCCAAACTAAAAAACTTCTGACTCGAGAGTGGTTAGACTACAAATTCTGCTTACGTCACACGTGCCCTATTAACCACTCCTGCACTTTCATCAATTCGAGAAAAATTAGCATTAATTCAATGTAATTTTTTGTTGTTTCACTCACAGAGAGACATGAAATGTTATACGAAATAGGGAAGAAAATAGCATGATTACTAGGCAGCAATGTTGAAACAATCTTAATAAATTGGAATAAATGATATGAAGTTAATAGTTTTATTTTTGCATAAATCAAAATTTTTGAAGTTGTGAAGTTTCAAGAGAAAGTTTTCCCATGATATATAAAATTTGTAATAGCATTAATCTTAAATCTCTATAACTGGAAAGCTAACAGAAAGGGAAGCTTATTATTAGAAAATCTATAATTTGCATATCTTGATTTGTTTTAAAATGTTTTAATAATTAAGCGATAATTTAAGTGTTTGTTGATACATTTAATCTATTAAACACCTTTAAAGCTTCCCAATGATATATAAAATATGTTAGTCTCTTTAACTGGAAAACTATACTTTTTAGATTTTGATTTGTTGTTAAATGTTTAATTAATAAATCAATTAATTAGGAGTTTGTTAATCTCACATCTCCTCTAATTTCAAGTATTTTAAATTTGCTTTAAATATTTTTAAAAACCCCTTCTTTTTTTGTTGTTTTTAATTTATTTCTTAATAATCAAAAATTAAATTTTATTTCATTTTTTTTAATATTTTAAATTATAAATTTAATTAATTTCTTTTTATTTTTATTTTTTTCTAAACAGGATTTAATCCCAAATATTTAATTATATGTTAATTTTTATTTTAATTATATAAAATGTTTGTTTAATTAAAATTAGAAAAGAAGACAAAACATTTCAAAAAAATCTTTTAACAAATTAAAACAATCAAAAAACTTGGTATTTTTAATTAAACAAACAATTTAATAATTTAGTTTAAGTTTTATTATAATTATTCAATATTTAATATTAATTATAAAAAAATCTAATTTAATCGTAATAATACATTTTTGTGATTTATTTAAAAAAAATTCTTTTAAAATTTAAAATTTTGATTTCTTATTTTGTTTAACAAAAAGAATTTCTTTTCTTAAGAATTAAAACAAATAAACACTCACACACTCGTAAACAATTTCTTGATCCTTTTTCCATTTTAACCATTAAATGAGAAAAAAAATAAACACAAATACACTCAAAAATTAAGATTAACAAACACACTTTCTAATAATATTTATATATATACAACAACAAAACACACACATATATATATTTCTTATTAAGATCATTGTAATTGATATCATTATAATATTTCTAATCTAATATTTTTTATTATATTTTATTATTTTTTTATTAATTATTAACAATTTTTTATTAGTATTTTAACAAAGAGGTAAAGCTTTACAATAATAATAACAACAACATAAATCTTAATAAAGTTATTAATAAAACAACTCAAAATTTTATAATATTTTTTTAAATTATTTTCAAGTTTAAACAAGTTTTCGCGTTTTTTATTATTTTTTTAATTTTTCTTATGTTTTAAATTTGTTTTTTCTTTAATTGAAATTCTTATTAAAGAATTTTTAAAGAAAATCGAAATTGTTGTTAATTTTCAAATTAATTTTACCACTTTTTACAAACATTAAGAAATTCTTTAAAAATTGGAATTTTACATAAATTCTAGAAAAAAATCATCCATAAATTTCACATTTTTCTTGGGTCAAAATAGTACACATTAGCCCTTGACATTAAACTACCGACAATGTAGCCGTTGCATTAAACCAACAAGTACCTGTACGGGAAGAGTAGAAATCAACGAGTAGTCCGACTATAAGGTCAATGTGATGGTGGGCAAGAATTAAACACAAACATACAGTGAACAAGAATTAAAATAATCAAATTTCTGATCATTAGCTCCCTTACAAATGGAACCGTAATCAATCATAAAAAATGCATTCAAATTTCATAGATTTTCTTTAATAAAAATTTCGTTTTTTTTTTTTTTTGTTGGAAATTTGATATTTTGTGGGAAATTGTGATTAAATTGTGGATTAGGAAATATTTAGTTTAGTTTTGTTGTAATTAAAGAAACTAATTATAATTTATGCGGGAAGGCCGAAGCTTTCCAGGACTAGGTTTAATATAAAACACGTTCGCCTGATAGCAAGCATGCTACCACCAACCCAACCTGAGAACGCGTTCGATGGGAGTGAAATTTGAAAAAAATTGGACACGGATTATTTTAATTATCAAATTCAAAGTTTTCGTAATAAAAATAATTTAAGTGAAAGTTTCAATTTCCAAGTATTTCAGAAATTTTATAAAAAATTCAAATTTTATTTTGAATTTCTAATTTTCCGTTCGACACAGTATCACTTTCTGAGTCGATTGAACAATATCCGTCTGAAGGAGCGTCCGTCTGGTTGACTAGCTGTGAACAAAATGCAGGCCACAATTTTAAAGATATCTTAATGACTTTAGGCGTGTGTTTTTTATCTATTGAAATTGGTGATGACAGATCCATTATTTAACCTAGTCCCCATACAAATGTTCCTTCCGGAATATGGATTTTAGTTCAAAAAAATCCTTAATATAAAGCGATTTTAATGAAATTTGTCACAAATTATATTTTTGATATTCTACAAAAGATGTGCTAAATTATACGAGGACCGATTCGTTATTTGTCATAGGTCCCATACAACTCCTCTTTCAAATATCAGTTTGAAGATCTTAAATCTTACATAATACGTTGGTATTGTAATAAGAATTGGTCACATCAAGAAAAATATAAACAAAAAAGTTGATAAACGAAATTTAACGAAGGTCGGTCCATATTTCTTCTAACTCCCATATAAGGCAAACAGAAAAAATCCTTTTAGAATGCACTAATCTCACATTTGTGTTTGTACCATTATAATATACAGTACTCGTAAGCATAATAAAATACGAGGATGATTCATTCATTGTTGGTAGCTACTATAACTACTTAAACTAACAATGTGTTGTAGGGTATTGACCGACTATAACTTCTTACTTGTTTAATATTAAAAAGAAAATCGTTTTTTATAATTTAAGAAAAAAGCTTTAGCTCTTTGTAAAAAATACAACAATTTGTTTTAATTATGTTAATATTTTAATAAAATCACAAAATTAAAAATCAATACTAATAACAAAATTATATACATATATATAATAATAATAATAATAATAAATAATAATAATTATAAAACTGTAGTTGTAGCTGTAGTTAAAAATAAAACATATATATAAATAAATAAAAAATTAATATAAAAAAAACTTAACTCCAGGATAAAATTAAACTTAAAAAATGAACATATTCATAAAATTAGTTGAAAGGAAAATAAAATAAATCAGAGCGAGGAGTAGCAAACAGGAAATAAAAAAATGGAAGGAAGTATGTATTTGTAGATGTAGACAAAAACAAATAAATATTATGATATATACATACAATACAATATATATTAATTAAGGAAAAATATAGATGAAAAATAATAATAATAATTTATATAAAAGAAAAACAGCAAAGTAACAACTTAAAGTAAAAACAGAACTTTGCTTAACAAAATGAAAATAATAATAAATAAAACTAATAATGATAATGATACATATATATACATATATATTAAAATAACATAAATTTTAAGAATAAAAAATAAACAAAAAAAAATAAAAATAAAAAAATGAAAATAAAAATAAAAAAGTATTTTTATAACACATGCATTATACATGTATGCTTACAATTATATATATAAAAAATAATAAAAACAAAAAATAAAAAAAAAAAAACAAAAATAATAAACACAAAAATATCACAATAAACAACAAAAATAATGTAACAAAAAAAACATAAAAAAGTAAGTAAAACCAATTTTACATATTTAAAAGCAAATGTAAAATAAATTTTTACAAACTATATTACAAAAATAATAACAAAAAAACACAAAACAACATACACTCATAACAACAACAAATAACTAAAGAAAAAACTTTAAAACAATTCTAGAAAAGAAAAATAAATATTTTACTTATATTTAACCTAAAAATATTTAACACCAAAAACAAAAATAAAAAAATATTAGGCTAAATATTTGTATTAGAAGAAAAAAAAACAACAACAAATTACAAAAGTAAATAATAAACAATCTTTTTTGCAACAACAACAACCAGAACAAAAAAACAACCTTTAAGTCAATACAAAAAACATTTTAGCGTCTAAAAAAGACTTAGAAAAAAATTATTAATCTTTTTAATTTGCATTTACATTTTTTTAAAAATTCGAATTTTTATTAAATTTTAAACTTTGCAAATTTTATTCGTTTTTTTTTTGAAATTTTCACTTCTTAGTAAAAAACTTAAATTTAAATTTTTTTTGGAAAATTCTAATTTTAATTAAATTGGAAAATTATTTCAAAATTTAATTTTAATTTTTTTACTTTAAACATATTTAGAAAAAAATTAAAATTTAAATTTTTAAAAATAAAAATAATTACAGCGTTTAGATTATAAATTTAATATTAGAAAATCTTAAATAATTTTAAAATTATTTTATATTTAATTTGTGATTATTTAGGAAAATTTTTACTTTCAAAGAAAATTTCTAAATTGCAATTAAAATTTATAATGTGGGATTTTCCAGTTGTTTTAAATGGAGAGTATCAGGCTTTACACTTATTCACTTATGACTTATCTCTGGCGTATTAATTTCCGCTACAATTAACTGTCCGACAGGGACTTGTGAAATCATCAAGCTTTGTTGGTTCCATCGTACGTGTCCCTCTAAAATATATTCGTATTTTTGTGAAGAATTTGTTATCCTTGCTCTTAGATTACACATAGTCCAGCTGTCGAATCATAGACTCTTTCTAATCTGTTGAATTTTTTTTGCTGGCTTCCTAATTAAATGCTTCTCCTTACTTGAGAACAGTGTTAGGTCTCTTCTTCAGTTAGTTTATAGAGAATTTAATCACTTTTCCCCCTTCCTCCTCTTGCCAAATAAGATTACACATAGCCCATCGTGTTTAGCCAATTCTATAAGGGCATTGATCGATTCATAGGTTCTTTCGAACCTGTTGATGTTTTTCCATTGGCTCCTTTATCCAGACTTTAACACCATTGTTGGTTTTCTTCTCTTCGTTCGGATTTCTGTGGTAAATATTTCCTCCTCTTGCTAAACAAATTTTGCAGCATTTTTATGCTGATGTATAGAGGTGTCTGACCGAGTCTCGTTCTCGTTCAACTGACAACGAAAGTATTCCACCCTCCTTTCTCTGGTTACGGTTTGAAGTCACAGTAATATTTTTCCCCCATTAAAATTGTCCAGATCCAACAGTTTGTCTTCCAGAACGCCGCCCTACCAGCTCAGGTTTGATACAAGCTTACATGTTGCCATACCAAAAGTATTTAGGTTTGGTTGACTCCAAAGTCATGTACAGTTTGCTCTCCTTGATTATCTATATCGTTGTTTTATCTTCTTTGTTCATATAAGTCTCATCAGTATGTTTCTAAATGATCGAACTTCTCACGCAGTGACAAAGTGTGCGGTCTAGGCTAAAAGCTTACAATCATCCTGTGTCGTAAGCTGTTTGTTTAAGCACAATAACGAATATCTAAGTTTTAATATTTGGTTCCAATCACTTTCTCAAATGAGTTGTTTTACTGGACAAAATCCAGGACAGATATGATAGACCAATTTTAATTATTGAATATCTAAAGAACTATTATGGCGATATCTTTAAAATATGGCCTGAATCACTTTTTCAAGAAGTTATTTATTGGACAAATTGTAGGATGAATAGAATTAGGGGGAAGGATACCCCTGTACATAACCAATTTTATTATAGAATATACAAGGAACTATTTTAGCAAAAGTTTTGAAATTTGGTCCCATTCCATTTCTCGAGGAGTTTTTTTACTCAACAAAGATAGTAATCGAATGTCTAAAGAAGTATTACAGCGAAAATCCTTCAATTTGGCAAAGCTTACCGGGTAAAAAGTCATTTTATTTAAATTTCTGATGATATTGATTTTACATTTTAAAAATTTTATAAAAAATTATGGAATTTTGGGAGTAACGAGCCAAGAGCTTATTATTTGCGGCGAATTCAAATTCCAATCTAAATGTTGTAATTTAATAATTTAAATGGCATAATTTATAATTAATAAAATTAAATTAATTAAATCAGATATTTTTTATAAAATTATTTCTCGATTATTTTTTTGTTTTGAAGAGTGTATGTTTGTATGTAATATTTATTATTTCGATAGTTTATTTAATTTTTTTGTAATAATTAAAAGAGATAAAATAATAAATTCTGCTCTTTTAACAAAAATTGATTTAATCCCAGAATCAAATAAAATCAAAAACTAAAATTCAAAACACTTTTTTCGTTAAAAACAAATGAAAAAATCTCCACCACAAAATTATCAAAAGAATTAAGAAAATAAAAATAATATTTTGTATAAATAGAAAATATTTTTGAAAATTAAATTTAAGTTATAATTTTTTTTCAACATTAAATTTTAATAATTAATTGTGTTTTGTTTTAAAATTTAGTTCTAGTCAAAATTAAAAAAAAAAAAAATAAAATTATATTAAAATCAAGTGAAAACAAAAAAATATTAAATATTTATTAACTAAATATTTAAAAAAATAACATTAATTAACTTTTAAATTAACAAAAAATTAAATTGTTTTAATTAATTATAAAAAAACAAATTGTAATCATTAATTTCAATAAAAAATAAGTATGATAAAAACAACAACAACAACAAATCAAATATAATTGTATTGATTAACAAGAACAACAAAAATAAAAAATAATAATATTGTAATTGTACACTTTCTAAAAACAAACAACAACAAAAACCAACAAAAATTATGAATAAAGTTGCATTCACATTTTTAAAAAAAGAAAAAAATGTTGGGTTTCATTTTTTTCAAAATTTCATAAAAGGAGTGAGTTTGAAAAATTCTTAACATACATATTTGTTAATAAAAACAAATCATTTTTATTTGTTTGAAATTATTACTACAATTTACAAAAAATAAATATATTTTAATAGTTTTAATCACTTAATTAATGAAATTTTGAACCATTTTCGGAAATCCTTTCGTTTTTATAGTGTTTTATGTCATTTTGCTCGAACAAGTAGTCCACGTTCTTTTACAATCTACCACACTTTTGGACCCCTTCTTCAATTCTCTCAAAATCTCTCCACTGGTCTTAGCTCTTGCTAAAAACAATACATTTTTATTCTTGTACTCAAGTCCATGTTTACTATAGTGGCAGGATGCCAACTTTTTGGTAATGAACTTTTCTTCAACATTCCCTCGGAAATCAGCAACATAAATTTTTGGCCGGGAGATTGCGAAAAATCTGTCAGAACATACGTTTTGTCATCCATTATGCAGCAAGAATATTTTTTATTTTATTTTTATTTTATTTTATTTTTTTTTTTTTCAAAAAACAGGACTTCAATTTCCGTGCTCTGATTTTGGGCTCTTAATTTAATTAGTGTTCCTTTTAGGACCTTTTTGAGCCTTGTATGTTTTTAAATCTGCATTAGTTTTTACTTTTAATATTAAACAGTTCGGATGTGTTGGGAGCTCTTTTGAAAATGCTTTATATTTTTTTGACTTTAGAAACATCATGTGGACGATTCCTTCTACCTGAAACAGGTTTTCTATTCATGGAAAAGTTTCATGACAGTCTGACGGCAAACATTTGAATGGACCAAGGACCAAGTTAAGTAACTTAAAAAAAATCAAGTAATACTTGGGTGAAAAGTTTTAATGAAGTATTTTTCAATCTAACTCCTTAAGAACAAAGCTAATAATCCTCCCATCCATAGAGTTAGCATTTTAAAGTTTCACTATGGAACCATTTAGTTAGTCCATCCCAAAGTGTCCAACAAACATCTCACGTTGGTAAAAATTGTTGATTCCATTTTGTTACCCTGAAATGTTACATTACATTGTCATTACCGACAGTATATCCGTTGCATTAAACCAGCAAGTGCCTGTAAAAGAAGAGTTGAGTGATCGTATATTTAAATTACACAAATCAACTTGGAGATCTGAAACAGTCAAACAAAAAGTAGAAAACTGTATTTTAAAGTGGCAACTATGGTTATTATTGAAATCAATATCCTAATCTGTCACCCACTGAAGCCAAGGAGCTGACACTTTGAGCCATCTAGTCTGCGCTCTTCTCTATACTCTGCTTCAAAGTTACCTTTGATATGAGTGGAAAGTTGCCCGACTAGGTGGTCTTTAGGGTCGAGCCCCTCAAATACTCAAATACAGTGAATCAAAATCCAAAATGACTCGCAATCTAATTAAGAGATTCGGTTGCTTAGAATAATGTTCTATCTGTGGAATAGTTCTTTTGTAGAGTATTACTGTCATCCCTTAATCTAAAGGAGATCGTTTGGAACTTTTCGTGTAAACCTTGCAATAACATACGATGTGAAAATCAGCTTTCAATAAAAGGAAAAGCAGATGTAGTGCAATTAGAGTATTTTTTAGTCCTATTAGCCGGCGTGTCCACAGAATAATATTTAGTAGATTATGTAGCTAGTAGCTAAATCCCCATCCTATTTAGGAGTTGTCCTCTTTATCCTAGTACGCTGAATTCTCGGAAGAAGACAAAGCACTTACTTCAGCTCATCTTTATCATCACTCATATCTAAAAGGATAGGACTTGGATACAAATCTTCAAATTGGTCCTTCTCTAATACTCAGCAACTCATCTGGCAACGTTCGACCAAATACTAGTTGATGTTCCAGTTGAGTTTATTCGAATTTATATTATGTCAATTCAAGTGACAATAATGTTACATGGGCCTTTGCCAACATGATATAACCCATCTCCTGATTTTGGCTCTTCATTTTCGTACCAGCTGTGAAATAATAGGATATGCCTTCAGTGCTGCCTGATTATCCATGTAAATAGTTACATTAATCTAAAAATTAAAGCTATAGGTAATATACGAGGGGTGTGACTAATCTTTGTTATTACTTAATAAAATATTTTAAAAATCACGTTCTTGAAAATCTGGTTGGGGGAAAGACATGTTGGACAAATAAATTCCTTCCTGATATTATGGAATGGTATTTTTGTTGACAACCATAAGAGAACTCCTATAAAAGACATACATATGGTATTATCCCTAAATTGCATTTCAATTTATATATTTCATAGTTTGCAATTTCATTGAAATTTGTGTATTCAACATAAAGAAAATAAAACTATTGCAAAATCTCTTTAAAAATATATTTTATGTTTCACTCTTCTCCTTCACCTCTCCTAATTAAAAATTCATATATTTTTCTTAATTTCGAGATTTATATTTTGATAAAGTAATTTTATTGATTTTTTTAAACCCCCCACATTCATCATACACACACAAACACACACCCAAACCACTTTGACACATTTACTTTGTCATTATTACTTATTGAATGTACCGTAAATTTTCTATAGGGCTTAAATTGTACCATTAAAGAAAGAGAGAGAGAGAGAGCATATTTATGCTATTGGAATGAGTATGTCTGGCTGTGTATTGGAAGTTAATCCTTTTTTTAAATACTCACGCACGTACAATCAAACATATATACAAGCAATACACAAACAAACCCTTTTTTCTGAAGTATTATTACTGCCATTATTGATGATGGTAAACATGTTTTTTGTAATAAAAGTAAATACACTGAGAGGAAAAAAGGATGTAAGGTCAAAGAGAGAAAGAGAGTTTATTAACATATTAATTTTTATTTATTAAAAACACTTTTTTATTCTTTAAAAAAACATTAATTTGAAATAAAAATTTTGATATTTTTGCCGCCATTAACTGCTTATTCGAAATTTTATAAATCGTATAAAAAAAATAAATAAAATTTGCTCGCTTACTTAAAATGTTATATATGGAGTGAGATCGATAAATTCTTAACATATATTTTAATAAACAAAGAATTCACTAAATTTACAATTTATTTATTATTATTTTTTTCATTTAAATTATCCATTTACGTTTTTATAGTGCAATACCTTTTTTGTTCTCATCAATTCTCTTTAAACAAAAGCCCAATATCTCTTCAGTGGTCTAAGCTTCGGGTAGTTTTGACGATTTTCCTCTCTTGTCATAAATACCACATTATTGTTCTTGTTCCACTGAAGAGCTTGTTTACCATAGTTACAGGATGCCAAGTTAGGCCAAAAATAAGTGCAGACTATGAAGTCTTACGAATGAAGCAGCCTTTTTTTGTAAACATACAAATGATTGGCTTCTTTTGCTGCAACTGCATATTGCTTGTCATAGCAAGAGCTTTTTTTTGGAAATTTTTGAGTCCTAAACTTTTGTTTAACATTCCCTTGAACATCAGCAAGTAAAATTTTTGAGTAGAAAGTTACGATATTTTATAATTTTAGTTAGCTCTTTTGATAAAAATAAATACTTCGGATTAAAGCTTTAATGAAAAAAGTGTGTTAACAATTTTTCGATCTTACTCAAACAATAAATTTAAATTTATAATTTCTTTGGTACCAAATGGACTAAGGGCATGATGTGGGTATCAAATGATAGCTGGAAAAGGTCATTTCTCGTAACTTAATGTATTATTGACATACTATTATTTATATGTCATAGGAAAGGTTTCTTTAAGACCTTTCAAAGACATTAACTATAAAAATGGATTTGCATATCGAAACTTCAAGTCTCTATATCTCGAAAGTTATATGTTCGGAGGGTGTAATAGTGTAGGTTCTTGATTTGAGGCAAAAAAAATAATTTGGCTCATAAACAATTGAATAAAATTTTTCTTTATAATTTAATTTTTCATTATTGTTACCGACATTTATGTGTATTATTTTCAAGTGTCTTTTTTCATATAATTTTTTACTTACTTGCTATTTTACTAACTTTTTGCAGCCGGTGTATTAAGTGCTCTTTCCAATTTCACGTTAATACACCGCTTTCCAATAAGAATTTATTTACATTTTTTGTGTGGAGACAGAGTGTTGGTGTTCGTATATTTGTGCAAAAAATTATTATTTTTGTAATTAAAAACGAAAAGAAAAACAAAATAAAAATAATTATTTAAAATATTATTTTTTAACAAACACGTGATAAATAATTAACACCATAATAAAGAAAACAATAAACATTATGATAAAAGCATAAAAGAAATAAGAATGAATCTACAACTTAAATAAAAAAAGGAGACAAGAAATTAAAGAAAAAACACTATATAAGGAAAAATACGGTGATACAAATAGAAAACACTACGGCAAACAACACGTTGTTTCATAAATTTGTGTTAAGTATAAACAAGTAAAAAAGGTTAATTTTGAAAACAAAACAAAGTTTAAATAATTTATTAACAAAAAATACATAAATTCATTTCTATAGTAAAGAAAAAAATCATGTGAAAAATCGATTGGAAGTTGGGCATATATAAGCGTAGAAGAAAAAATCTGTTTGTGGTCATTTCCAATGCCATGTAGATGACATTGGAATTTTCTCACACAAACACACGCACACATCAACAAACTCCCTCTCGTTCATTCGTTTGTATATACATACATACACACAACACAACACAACATAGAGAAAACGCAAAAACGTATGTACAGACAAACGAAGAAACAAAATATGTATATATGAAATGTTGTTATTCAACAACTGTGAATAGCACAGTCCAGCTAACAAAAAAACTATAAAGAAGAAGAAGCATTATACAAAATTTGACAAATGCAAATGGAAATGTCAAAAATTATATGTGAAAGCGCAATTTTACTTCACTGATGAATAGTGTGTTTATTTGTTGTTATTGTAATAAGCATTGTAAAGTGACATCAGTGTGGTTGTAAGAGCAACAAAATAAAACGAAATAAGGAAAGATAGAAAGATACAAAGTAGAAAACAAACAAAATAAAAGAGCAAAAAGAAAAGAAGAAAAGTAATTTGTATATAGTTTTTTTTTCTCTCAACAAATTCTTAAATAATTTTGTATGTGAATTACAAATGAAATAATTGAAAAAAGACTTTTAAAAAGCCTCGAGATACAAGAAGAAACAAAAAGTGTTGATCACTTTTTCGTAATTTCAATGTGGAATAAAAAGAGGAAAACTTTATTACTTGCACCACTTTCATCATTATTATCGTTGTCGCTTTCGTCGTTGACTTTACCTTCGCCGTCTTCATCATTGTTGCTAATTCGTCGTACATATTTTACGCTTGACTACTTGCAAGTGGCAATAACTATCGGAACAACAAAAGCAATAGAAACAACAGCATTAACAGCAGCAGCAAAAAGAGTAGCAACAACATTTTCAAAAATTAACAATAGCAATAAAATTTGTTCCTGATTGCTTCCTGATTTGTTGTTTTGTGTGAGAGTAGAGCGTGGTGTGGAAAATAATGGAATCTGGTCCCAATGGGATAAAAGTAGAGCCAACTCTGGAACAGCAACATTTACAGCATCAGCAGCAACAACATCACCATCAACAATATGCCACAAATTTGCTTGCTCTTAATGGCTCGAACGCCCGCCTACTCATTGATCATCCGTCAACGTTGTTGGTTCCCCTGACGCATCATCAACAACAATTGCAACAATTACAGCTACAACAACAACACCAACAACAACAACAGCAGTTACAACAACACCATTTACAGCAGCAACAATTGCAACAGCATTTAGTTTCGCAACAACAGCAGCAGCAACAACAGCAGCAAGAACAATTATTGCAACAGCAACAACAGCAGCAACAACAACAATTGCAATTGGCCGCTGCGGCTACATATCCGCAACCTTTATCACTTAAACAACCACCACTACCAACGCCCATTAGTACCAATAATACAGGCGGTACTGCAAGTGCTACTGGAACTGCAGCGGGTGGAAATCAGACGACAACATTAGGGCCGGCATCAGTGACATCGTCCACATCATCGGCCGTTCGCCATCGTTGGAATGAAAGTCCTGAGGCTCGAGCTCGTCGTTTAGCTCGTAATGCCGAAAGGATGCGAGAACGACGCAATCGTGAAACAGAAGAAGAATATCGCAAGCGATTGGCACGTAACGCTGAAGCAAATCGTATGCGTCGTCAGAACGAAAACGAAATGGAACGAGCCATGCGTTTAGTACGTAACGCCGCAAGGCAGCGTCTGCGTCGCGCCATGGAATCCCCAGATCAAAGGGCGAAACGATTGCAAAAACTTGCCGAACGGATGCGTATGTATCGAGCCAATGAAACGCCGGAGCAACGGAAAATTCGTCTCGCCGAAATGGCAGCCAGAGCCCGGCAACGTATTGCCAGTGAAACACCGGAGCAGCGTAAGGAGCGACTGAAAAAACTCAATGAGTATGCGAGAAAGGTCAGAGAAAAGAAAAAAATAATAAAACACGGCGCGGCGCAGACTCCGAATTCGAATCAGAATTCGAATACGACGCAAAGCGCTTCAATAAATTGTAATAATAACGACTCTTTAAATCTAAACCATCAGGCACCACCCTCATCATCAGCACCAGGCGGAGCAGGAGCAGCTGGCGGAACAACAGGAACGACTGGCACTAATTCGACCACAGCAACCGGTAGTGATGAAATCTCTCGACAAAATGCCGGAGGTGCACAAGATGGCCAACAGCAGTTAACAGCATCATATCAACAAGCTGCCGCTCTAGCAGCCAATCCCATTGAATACTATCAGAATATGTTCATCAATCCAGTCACTTTACGCACAGGCAGTGCTGCCATTCTTAAACAGGAGCCCCAAACACAGCAGCCTCAATCCTCTACTAACAATCAACAGCAGAATCGCTTTAGCACACCGCAACAGTCGGCCGGAGGAAACCTCCTTGAATCGGAAACGACAAATATTTTCCAGCAACAACTGTACGATGAGGCGGCCTCACAAAAGGTATCCTCTAAACTGCCAAACGCAGCTAATGTTCCTAATTTCAGCACAATAGCACATTCGCTAATAGTTAATCAGAATAAGTATGCAAAGAAGCCGGAGCTTCAACAGGTTGGTATAGTGTCGACCTAACTTTAGGGTAATTTGCGTTCGGCTTCTGCAAACGACGTAAACCAAACACCGCCACCTTTCCTAAAAACTTAGTCTCGATTACTTTAGATATGTATATGTTTAAACGTGTGTTGATGAAATATCCTTTCCAACTAACTACCAAACTAGTTAGCTACTTTCTATCTGTCGTTGATCAATGGATTAATATAAAATAGCAAATGATTTCTTTCTCACTTTACTCCTTCTTCATCACTTCATTCAAAATAAAATAAATCAAAGCAATTAATGGAAAAATATCAACAAAAAGGATTAAGTATAAAATTAAATTGGTCTCACATATTATGGTTGAGACTTGTAGATTTAAAAAAAAAAACTAATTTTTATTTTCTTAAACAAATGGAGTTTGCGCCTTGGCTATGATTTTTCAATTCTCGTCGACCTTTTTCGCGTAAATATTGTGTTTGTTCTGTCGATTATATTAATATTAATATATAATACGTAAATATATTTACTACGCCCCTCGATTTCCTGACAATTCAAAGATGGGCTCTTGCTGTTATTTCGGCGTTTAATCTATAATATGTGAGTGTTAACAAATTTATTAACTCTTTTTTTTTTCTTTCTTCTTTTTATATACATTTTTTTCATTTAAATTAAACGATTTTTTCAGTTTTTTTAATTCCACATTCAATTGTATCGTATGTATGATAAATGTCGGCAAAATGAAATGAAATCTTTTGATAAAATTGTAAAATTCTAGTGAAGTTTTAGTTTTTCCTTTCCAAAAACTAAAAGATGATCTGTATTCATTTACTTTTGCATACATTTGAGATTTTATTCAAATTTCTTTTCATGGTTTGTGTTTTTTAATGAATTGAATTGTACATAAATATATATTTTCTAATTATATTTCCTCTATAATTAAGCTTCTTTAGGACAATACAAAAAAGTAAGATAAAGTTTTAAACATTTTATAATATAACTTTATTTCAGCAGGTGTTGTGTTGTAAGCTAAAGTTGTTTTTATTATATTTTTTTCAAATATTTCTTTTTTACAGTGAAAAGTTTGGAAAAAAATTTTACAACGTATTCGAATTTCATTTGAATGGTTAACATTGTTGTTTTCAGCTTGTCGTTTTATTCCCATGTTGTATAATCTTTGAACTTTAATATTTAAATATTGCAATTCGCACTCCTAAAACAGATTTTAAAAGACTCCTGTATTATCTGATTTGGCTTCATCTTGAGGCACAACTAAGAAGGAATAAAGTAATAATATCAATGCCAACTGGTCTCGTATTGTCCGTGTCGTCCTAAAAACCTGTGTCCTGCCAGGACCAAAATCTTAATTCTCTCAGACCAGATGACTTGTGGACTCATCTAAAAAAGGTTGCAGAATTTCTGGGTCTTATTTTTTATAGCTGTTGCAACATCGAATCCTTATTTGTTGTGTTTTGTTTCACTTAACTAACTAACCAACCTTTGGAAAATCTGCCAAATTTCCGTTCGTTACCATGAACAAAACATGTTTTAAAATATTTTTGATATTTTCAGTCAGTTCTATTTCTCTTTTTTAATTTGGTAAATATTTGAGTTTAGTTTTTGTCCTCATTCAGTTCTAGTTCAGTTTTAGTTTAGTTTTAGTTCAGTTATAGTTTGGTTCTAATTTAGTTCTTCTTCAATTCTACTTCAATTCTAGTTTAGTTCAGGTCAATTCTAGTTCAGTTCTAGTTCGATTCTAGTTCAGTTCCGGTTCAGTTCTAGTTTAGTTCTGGTTCAGTTCTAGTTCATTTCTAGTTTCTTGTTTTACTTCAATTCTGAATCATTTTTAGTTCAGTTTTAGTTCACTTCTACTTCAGTTCTGATTCATTTATAGATCAGTTATAGTTGTTGTAGTTCTAGTTCAGTTTTAATTTACTTCAACTTAAAATCGGATTAATTTCTACTACAGTTCTTGTCAAGTTGTAGTTTAGTTTTGTTTCATTTCTAATTCAGTTCTATTTTCTTCTACTTCATTTCTAGAACAGAACAATAAACAGTTCTAGTTAAGTTGTAGTTCAGATCTTGTTCATTTAAAAGCTTTAATTCGGCCATTTTATCATTTATAGTTCTAGTTTAAGTATTGTTCGGTTATAGTTTAGTTAATCTTAACAAGCTTTATACATATCTGAAAGTTTTGGTTCTTATTGAATGTTAGAAAAGCTATGGCAATTTTGTGTTCCATCATCACGTACTGGTTGTATCTTTAACCCATTGAGAAATGTCATATAAGGAGGGATGCTAGTTTTGAATGTGATTCTTGTTTTTTAAGGATGTTTTTTATTGTTTTATTTATCTTTCAAATTACGTCGCCAAACGTATTTTTCCAGAAAAAAACAATTTTTTTCTGATCTTTTGGAAAAACTATTCCTTATCAAAAAAGGAGTCAATAATATAATAATTAAATTTCAGGAACGCTCACTATTATAGAAGAAATACAGACGGAAAATAAAATATAATAGAAATCATATTCTCCAAATAATCTAGCAGAAGCCAAAATGAAATGAAATTCTATACACCATTTGAAATCATTTGCTATTTGTTGTAGTTCAGACACACATATATACCTTCCTACATTCGACTTGTGTTTATGATCATAAACAAACCACAACAACGATTTCTTAAAAAAACTCCATAAAAAATCAAAAACAATAAAAAGCAAGTAAAGAATACCAAGTGAAAATAAGTGCATATTTAATTGCAGACTAATAATACAGCGAGCAGCAGCAGCGGCAACAATAACAACAGCGGGTCTGTTGGTGTATCAACCGGAGCAGCAGGAGGAGGAGGACAAAATGAAAAAAGTGAATCGAAAGTTAAACCAACACATCCACAAATACAAAATCCCCCAACACCACTCTACAATCAGTTTCCCTATTTGGCAACATTTCCGGCAGCTGCAGCCAACGCAACGGTGGCTGTTACAACACCGCCAAATACACCAACCCAAACAGCCGCCTATTATCCTATGTATCATAATGGCTTTCAGCTAGGCATTGCACCAAATACAGTGCCGCCACCATTTACGCCAGTACACTTTTCTACAGCCACAAATGCCGTTGGATCAACGCCACCAAATGTTGCTGGTAGGAGAAAATAACATTTCTATTTTTTTACTTTTCTTTTTTCTTTATAAGAAAAATACAAAGAAAATCAAATGGATTATTTGCCATTAATATGTTCTTTATTGTTTGTTTTTCTTTAAAAAAATCCTTAACCATGCAACCCAATTAACAAAACCCTATTTCCACATTCCTCCTTTAACTTAAAACACTGATTGGTTGATGGAATGATTGACTGATTGGAATAATACAGCCAGCCAACAACAACATGTAATACAGGATTTTCCAAAAGCGGTCCGCGGTCGTCCTAGAAAGCTGTTTAGCTCAAATAAAGATGCGTCGCAGGTCGATGTACTTCAGCAACAAGAGCACCAGCAAAAAATGAGTGCTTTGCTTGAACAGGAGATAAATCAAATGTTATCATCTCCACAATATGCTCAGCGCCGCGGACGTGGTCAACAATATCCACATTTAAATACGCAATTGCAACAGCAACATCAACAACAACAACAGCAGCAACAACAACAACAACAACAACAACAGCCGCAGCAGCAATTGGTACAGAATTTACAACAACAAGAACATTCCTCCCCCAATATAATTATACGCAGCAATGGTAAAATAAAATACGAAAGTGATGAAGAGAAACGCAAACGTCTTGATAAAATGGCTGCCCACCAAAGAGCTTTAAGAGCTAACGAAACGCCCGAACAACGAGTAGTACGTTTACAAAAGCTAAGCGAACGTGCTCGTCTCAAACGTGCTGAAATTCGGGCCACCGAAACGCCCGAAGAGAAAAAACTGCGGCTTTCACGTCAGGCGGAATATGCACGCATGCGTCGCCTTAGAACCCATGCACCACACTATCGAATGAAATCCGAAGATGGTGCTCCTACCACACCATCGGGTATCTATGAACAGTCACTGGGTGCTTCAACAAATGGTGGCTATGAAAGCAAACCAAGTATTAGTGGCGATGGTGGTGGTAGTAGTGTCAGTGGTGGTAGTATATCACAAGAAAGTGCCTCAAATGGTGAGGAACAACAACAGCAACAACAACAACAACAGCAGCAGCAACAACAACAACAATTGTTACAAATGCAACATCAACAAAACCAACAACGTATGTTACTTCCAGGTCAAACACCAAATCAACATCAACTAAACAACAACAATAACAATCACAATAATAATTTCATAAAAGGCAAAGAATACAATAATGGACAACCGGAAAATAATGATATGTTAAAAATACTTGAACCCATAATTGTTATGAAAACAAAATAATTTCACTTAAAAAAATCACCATACACAACAGTCACTCAAATCACTTTACTTTCTAATTAGCGCAAAAACAATACATTACGAAAATCGGAGAGAAAATGCTATCAATGATCAAATTTATATAATACAATGAATGGTATGTAGACTATAAATATTATGGATATCTGATGGAATTAATTTGGAACTTTTAAAAAATAACACATTCACTTTTTTTAACTGCAAATGGAACAATGTTCAGAACTCGATGCGATTTCTTTTTAATAATTTTTATTAATTTGTTTTACAAAAAGGAAGGTACTAATTAACGATTATTCCCTATGGAGGGAATACTTAATGAGATTCATAGTACCCTGTTTTTGGAAAAATTTTGTTGTTTTGAAACAAATTATTAATTTGTAAAGTCATTGGGACTTTTTGTAGAAATTCAGATTCTTGGTACTAAATTATTGTAGGAAGTCACTTTGTTTTCTTTTTCTTTAATTTTAATCAGATTGAAATTAATAATTAAAATAATTAGTATTTTATAATGTAGTCATTTTGACTGCTTTTGTGCAATTTTTCTTTATTTATTACATATATTTTCATATTTTTAGATTTTTTAATTGAAACCTGAAAGAAGTTTTAAGTTTAATAATTGAGAACCTTTTTAAAGAAAGTAGTTGGATTAATTACCGATATGAGTGAATTCGAAATATTTAATAGAAATAGTTTTTTAAATTTTCAATTTTTGAAAAAATAATTAAAATTTTTTTGAAATTCCTAATTTATATTCATAAATTTGAAATTATTGTTTTTTATAATCAGAATTAGTGAATGGTAAACAATGTGAAAAATCGATTCACAATATTTCCATTAATTATTTTCAATTCAGATAAATCGAAATTAGAAAATAACACTTTTCATACAAAGAATCGATTTCTGTATAAATTGCCAGAGTAGAATCGATCACCAAATAATCGTTATTATACAAAAGTTTGTAACGGGCCGAAAAATATTTTTACCCACACTTTCAAGTGTATCAGTCGATTTAGAATCGGATATCTGTCCATCTGGCTGTCCATGTAAACCTGTTGTACAAAATGTAGGTCACAATTTTAGAGATCTTTATGAAACTTGGCACGTGTCACTATTGCAATTGGTGATGATGGGTCCACTATTTTATATAGTCCCATTACAAATGATCCTCATGGAATGGCGTTTTAAGGACATAAAATTCCCTAACTAAATTTAGTACAATTTAGTCTTAAAATATTTTAGAATTATGTACAAAATTATACGAGGATCAGTTCATTATTTCTCATAGTTCCCAAACAATCCCTTTTCCAAATATCACTTTGAAGGTCTGAAATATATTATTTGCAATAAAAATCGGTTTAATTACGATAAACATAAGCAGAAATCGATGTGCTAAATTTTACGAGGGTCGGCCCAAATTTCTCTAGCTCCCATATATATAATACCTCATAAATGTTAGAACCATTATAATATACTGCAGTTTTAAACATAATATAGAAATTTAATATATACGAGGATCGTTCATTAATTTTTGATAGCTACCATTTATAATCAACAATGTGGTGTAGTTGGGTATTATATAGTCGAACTTGCTAGACTTAAACTTTTTATTTATTCACATAAATCACTACTCAGAATCATTTCATGAGTCGATTCCACTACTTCCAAACAATTGTCATGCCGTAATTATGTATTTGGATCATTAAAATCTTAAATATGAAAATATTTTAACAAAACTTTGCACAATTAAGTTTTGTAATATTCTAAAATAATTGCTATATATAATTGTTGCTAAATTTTTACGGTCCTTTCATAGTTTCCATTTAAGACCCAAACCCGAACATCAATTCAAATAATATCAGAAATTAATGTTTTTTTTTAATTTTTATACTCAGAATCATTTTCTGAGTTGATTTAAGGGTGTTCTTTGATGTTAGTGATTGATGTAAAGATCGCAGTTTTAAAGATATCCTGATGAAATTTGTGTCATGTCTTTTTTAAATGGCTTTTCGTACATATATCTTCTAAGAATCGTGTTTCGACTCATAAAAATTATATATATAAAACGATTTTAATGAAACTTGCCACAAATAAGTCTGCAGAAAAAAATCATACCCCACACCATTATAAATTTGTGAAGTATTAGGCGTTCGTGCCAAAGTTTAAACGGAAAGAATAATCCGTCAAAAGTCAAACTTATATTTTTACGATTTGCAAAAAGAAAGAATTTCCTTTTGTATTTAAAACAAAAAAGTGAATGATTTGAATCCCTTTTAAAAATTTCAAATAATTTTCCAAATTTTTTTTATAACACAATATTTAAAATTGCGACAGCCGATTAAGAAAAAATAAAATCTATAAAAATCCTGCCTTTTTTACATACAGATATTACACATATTTAAAATTTTAAAGAAACATATTTTACAAAATCATTAAAAAAATTTGTTAAGAATGAAATCAAGATCTGTAAACATACACACACAAGATATAAATTAAAAAGTAACAAAATTAACACACAATAATTTGCAACAAAAATAATTAAGTAACATAAAATTTCATATAGACACAACAAAAAACAACATTAATCTCCTATATAAATAATAATTAACTTAAATTTATAGAAAACAAAATGAACATAAAATACTACAATAATTTATATAACAATTAGAAACAGCATTAGTAAAACACATACACAAATAAAAGCAACGTATTTTTAATTACGAAACAAAAAACAACAACAAAAAATAAATATTAAAAAAATAATAAATAATAAAATTAATATTTTTGTAGCATAACACACACACACACACACAAAAGAAAGCAACAAGCAACAAATAATAATCTATGACAAAAAATTAAATAGTTACACTTTTTAAAAGTTCGAAAATATATTCTATATAAACAGTATTGTTCGAAACGTAAGCAACATTTTCATAGTAGGTACTCCTTGTTCACATATATGTTCACTTCAAATGGAAAATATTTCTTAATATGTCTAGAATCTAAAATGATGGCAAATATTAAATTCTAAAATTAAACATTTAAACGCTAAATTTAAAATTCAGTGTTCAAAATCTAAGCAATTTTTAATATTTCATCTGATATATTTTGTTTCCTAAGACCCCTATACACATTTTGGACTTAGATTGTATAAAATACGTTAGAAAAGATGTGCTCCTTATGCGTAGTGGTCAATCCAAGACATTAATACCATTAGTCGACAACCAATTGCGGTGAAATAAACATAGAACTGCTATTTCTCGTTCAACAAAGTGTAATATATGGGGACCGACCACAAGGTCTTTTAATATAATATTGTACATGTTTGTTTAGATTTCTACAAAGGTGACTACTCTACAGGTTTAAATGAAACTATTGCCATTCTCATATCTTTAGAAGGCCACGAATGTAGCACGAGTCTTACACACACTATTTGTATTAAATTTGAATTTGCCACTTAATAAAACCTTCCTACATATTGCTATAGTGATAAATTATGCTGCTCCAGACTGGTCTCCTTCGCTAAGTACATTGCGTATCACATAAATATTTAAAGTTGGCAAAATGCAGCCTTAAGAACCGTAAAATACTGTATACGAATAACCTCAATACAACATCTATAAGAGGAGACGAAGTTCTCTTACGGGTTAAGTAACATGAAATAAAATGCTCAATAAACAGTGTTCCATCTTGGATGTCATCGAAAGCTTCATCCTTACTTCAATATAACACAATTGGAGTTTCATGTTAGAAAAGGTCTTCGAATATATGAACGGATCATATATAGATATGTGCCAAAAACCTATTGATCGGGACTCATATATAGCAGCTTTTTTGAACGACTTTGTATTATTTTCCGAGTAGTTTTATTTTGTCAAAATGTTCCGAAAATATTAATTTATTAATGTTCAAAGGATTTGCAAAATAGATTCGGAAACCATAACAGCTTTTCTGGATCAGATATTAATCATAAAGGGACAAAAAATGTACTTCAGAATTTGCATACCCCACCATACCACCATAGGTGGTTGTTCGAATGTTCGACTCAGAATTAATATCTGAGTCGATTTAACGCCAATCTAAAAGGCTAGATATTCTAAACAAAATGCAGGTCGCAATTTAAAAGATATATTAATGTAATGTGCCATTATTTTATGCCCAAGGACGATGCCCATTGAACTTGGTGATGATGGGTCCACTATTTCACGTAGCCCCCATACAAATATTCTTTCTGGAATGGTATTTTTAGCTCATAAAAGTCCTAAATATAAGATTTTAACGGAATTTAATACAAATATGTTTTTGTGATTTTCTAAAACACTGTGCAATAATGGTTTTTTCTAACAAAATCACCCCACCCCCTTCCGAATACCAACTTGAAAGGCTTAAATTTGACATTTAACTTGGTATTTTTTTTTTTAATTTGAAAAAATTAAGCAAAATATTAACAAAAATCAATCTTTGTTATTTTATCACGATCAGGTAAATATAAATCCCTTTTTGCGTCATAATAATGCGCGTTACACACTGAAGCATAAATCAGATTATATGAGAATCGTTAATAAATTTCATAACCAACATTACTACTTTGTTGTGGTTTTTAGTTCCGAACAGCGATTCGTAGAGTTAATTTTATTTTTGTTTTATAATTATTTACAAAGAGATAAAATTTATTTTCTGTTTGTTTTTATTAAAAGGCGAACAATATGTTTGAATTTATAACTAAGAGAGATATTTTTCAGGAATCTATTAATTTTAATATATAAATCAGTGGATCCTTAATGAGAAAAATTTGCTTAGATTTCAAACAATACAATTTATTTTAATTTAATGTTTTATTATTTTCATAAGATATTTGAATTATATTTTGAATAATTTCTATTTTTTATTATGATTTTTATTTTTTAAATATATTGTTTTTTTTTAATTTTAATTTTTAATTTTAATTTTTTTACTAATTTTAAGCATTAAAAATAGTTTTTTTTTGATGTATGTAGAAAGTATACATAATTAATTGTAGTAAGACATAAACAATTTATACATATATACATAGATATAGAAGATATAGATGATACCCTTAAATATATTTATATAAATCTAAAGAAAAATAAATAAAAAAGAAAACATCAAAATTAATAAGAGTAAAATAAACAAAAAAAAAAATTAAACATTAAAATCTATTCTAATATTGTCCTAAGATTGTAAAACTATTATGAAAGAAAAATCTAAGAAAAAAAAAAAAACAAAAAAATAAATTAATTAACTATTAAACTAATATTACTGTGTAATAACAAAAAGATTAATAATATTAACCTAACATACTATATATACATAATATTAAAAATATATAAAATAAAAAAATATATATACAAAACAAATAACATACACATATATATTTATAATATGAACAAGATTATGATATACATATACAATACAACACTATATGATTATATACATAATTTAATATACTGTATACAAGAAATATAAAAGCATATAATATATATATGATTTAATAACTAAATAATATAATATAATAATAATAAAAAGAAACGTAATAATAAAGTCAATAATTTTTTAAAGTAGTAAAAATAAAATGTCCTTTACTTTTGATTTGCATTTGAAGGAGTGAAATGGAAAAATTCATTACACACGTTATTCATTAAAACGTTTTAACTCAAATATATTATTTGATTTTTTAACCCTTAACCACTAAAAGAGGTGAAGAGGTATATTAACTTTACCATTTCGTGTTTAACGCTAAGAAGGAATCATCGCAGTTATATATTCTTGCATCAAATCAAAATCTGAATCGATTTAACTATATCCGTCTGCCTGTCTGTTGTTGGCAGAGCTAAAAACAAGTTTGGCCTAAGTATTTTCCTATGTGTCCTGAAAAGTTTTCTATTTAAAACCAGCAAGATTAGTTCAGTATATTTAAAGCTATTGACTGATATCTGAGGAAACCTCTAAGTTCAAAAGAAAAACTTTCCTCAAGTTGTCAATTATAAAACAACTAAATTTTGTGAAATTTTCAATTGAATTATTATATACTTCATTGCTATTCCAAAATTATCAAATCGGTTTAATAGAAAAAAGTTATAGCGAAAAATATAGCTAATTTTATGACTCAATAATTGTTTCTGTGTTATTTTTAAGAAAAACTTTCATATATTGTATACGTCTGTGAATGTATGTGTGAGTGTGTATGTAGGATACAAAACGTTTTAAAATCACATGTATTTGTGATGGAAAGTATTGAAGGTTCGGTATAGCCGAATCCTTATTTGTTTTTTAATCAAGTTACTTCTGTTAAAGACAAAGTCTTTCAAGCTTGCGGGTGAGTGTTATATATCTAAGATGATTTTGAACCGAGAGCAAGGCCGCAATTCGGACCCTTACGGGTGTTTATGCGACATTGAATCTTGTCCGGGAATGCCGCATATCACTGAATAAGATGGCTGATTAATCAAACATTGTACTGGTTTGGACGCAGGGACATAGGACTAAACGGGGAAACCTAAATGCTAATGCCCTAGCGGAATTAGGTGTTTACCCACACTCTCACCGCTAGTAGGAAACGCATAGGGGAAGAAATCTATGAAAGGCGCAACATCGATAGATAAACGAACCGTTGTGTTTGATAATCAGGATGATGTGGCCCCGACTAGGTGGGGTAAGGACACAGTTGCTGCAGCTTCTAGACATATTCGATTTGAGGTACATACATCAATAATGCGGAAGTTGCATAAATGAAGAGAAGGGGAAACTATTTTTCATCTACTTTGCCTTGTTCAGTGGCTTGGGAAAGCGCTTCTTTGGAAGTAGTACGTTAAAATCTCTGACGGATTTGGCGACTGCTGATGTGAGAAATATTTGCGGCTTTATTCGGACTAGACTTCTTCCGAGTTTATGTGATTTTTCACATCACTGGAGGAACTAGATAGCAACGCTCACCCTTTTCTCTTTTCTTTTCTTCTTTTCTCTTTTCTTCTCTTCTCTTAGAACATGACTTTGTCTCCACTTCAAATTTGAACTCATCTGTTTTAGGTAGAAGAAATGGTTCACATGATTTAGTGTTATATTTTAATACGAAAATTAAAATATAACGATAGTTCATCCAAGTACATCCAAGGCCCTAAAGGTTTCTGAGAGGAAGTCTGATAAAAAGTCTGAAGTCAAGTTTTCAAAAAAATTCCAACTGCTTAATGGATGGCGATTGGCTTCCTGTCACTGTGGTAAACAAGCCTTTGAGTGATACAAGAACAATAATGTAGTATTTGTTCCAAGAGAGACATCTATATCTCTCTAGTGACAGAATTGAAGAGAACAAAAGGTGCTGGTAGATTTTAAATAAAAATACACTACCTGTTCGAGCAAAGTGACAGAAAGAACGAAAAAGGTTCAACATTTTATCGCTAGTGATTAAAACTATAAAAATAGTTTCGTTTGTAAATTTTAATAATAATTCAAATCAAATAAAAAATAAGACTGTAATTTTAGTGTTTTCTTTTTTATTAACACATATTTAAATTAAGAATTTTCCGATCTCACTCCTTGTAAGTTTCTAATATATAAAATTTGTGCAGATCTAGTTTTAAAAATAATAATAATATTTTTCTTATCATTTTCAGAAGATTAAAAAAATGTTTAAAATACAAACTCTTCATTCGATAGACACTGAATATTCTGCCGATTCCATAGAATGGTGTCCACATCCAGAATACCTAAACTATTTTGTATGTGGTACTTATCAATTGGAAGAGAATAGCGAAGAAAATTCCTTAGCACCACCACCATGTCGGCGCAAGGGTCGTATTTATTTATATCAATTTGATCGTGCTACAAAAACTCTAAAGGAATTGGATCGTATTGAAACTGCCGCTATTCTCGATATGAAATGGTTAAAAAGTGCTAAAAACAATGGTTTACCGCTATTGGCTACCGCTAATGCTTTGGGACAAATAGAAGTTTATGCGCTGGAAAATACAAAATTAAAACTTTTGCAAAAACTTGATTTAAATCCGGAAGAGGAAAATCTTTTGGCTTTATCTTTAGATTGGGGTCAAATTGCCAATAGTTTAATGCCAGAAGTGAATACTGATCATATATTGACATCAGATTCTAAAGGTCAAATTAGTCTATTATCTTGGTCTGAAGAAAACCAACTAACGAACTTAAGAAGTTGGCCTGCTCATAACTTTGAAGCCTGGATATGTGCCTTCGACAAATGGGATAGAAATCGTGTTTATACCGGTGGTGATGATACTTTTCTACATGGCTATGATCTACGGATGCAAAGTCGTTGTTTACTCAATAAATCTCATATGGCAGGTGTTACTTGTCTTTTGAGTCATCCAAAACGTGAATATATACTTTTGACTGGTAGTTATGATGAAAATTTACGCATTTTTGATACAAGATCAATGAAACAACCATTGGGTGAAATTAATTTAGGCGGAGGTATATGGCGCTTAAAGTCACACCCTTTAAAGTATAATACGATATTGGCTGCTTGTATGTATCATAATTTTAGTGTGATTGATATGAATGATATAACAAATCCAAGTTTAGTGGGGGAATATTACGAGCATAAAAGTATTTGTTATGGTGCCGATTGGTGTTTGGATGTCGATGAAAATGAGGAAACTATATATATGGCTACTTGTTCATTTTATGATCATAAACTTTGTGTGGCTAGCATGGAAAAATGTTAAGAAAAAATAAAATAAAATTACTATTTGAAATATTCAAATAAAATTAATTTGAAATTGGTATCACAAGATTTTTTAATATATTTATTAATTAGAAATCGTCTTGCATTTTAAAAATTCTACTTATTAAACGCCTTCCAGGTCGTTTGAAGAATCTCCAGATGTTGCCCCATAAAATAGATTCCAGTACCGCTACCTATTTCCATCTTCGAGATTCGAATAGAGAATAGTCATTAAATGGACTATTCCTTCTCTCCAATAATCTCTATCGGAAATAACTACTTCTAAGATTTGTTGGAAGATTGTCGCGGTACGTGAAAATATGTCTCATTACCAAAGTGTAAATCTTCCTACCGAAATTACTTTTTCCATGTTCTTTTAACATAATTTTCTACCAAGAAAAACACCAAACATAAGTCCTATCGTACTCAATCTTAACACTAAATGCCTAAAGCGTTCCACCCCTTACCCTCTCGTGAAGTGAGGAAACTCAGTTTTCGTCCGTTTGATACCCATCATCTACCACTGGTCGAACAGAACAGATCGTCAAGCGTGTTTTGCATAATATGCCTAATAGTAGGTCAAAAAATTGTTTTGCCAAAGCGAAGTTTGCCGGGTTTGCCAGTAATTTATAAAAATATCAAATATTATAAACTTTCTTGCTATACTGACATTATTTCTCGTAGAAGTGTTAAATCAGCTGGCTATTGGCAACATTACCACTTGAAAAAAACAATCTCGGAATTTTCACAGATCTGGCAACATTTATACACATTGTAGTTTTTGCAATTATAACGGTTTTAAAAAACTTGAGCGACACGCGTTCATAAAAAATTTAAAAATCCTATATTTTTTACGAAAATAAAATTATTCGCATACAAATTACTCAAATTAAATGTAGCTTTAATAACAACAGAATTATCGTGAAGTTATGTAAATCATTGTTTGGTACACGGCCATTTTGAAATGTGCTGTAATAAGATAAAAAAATTTCAGTGAGTTTGTGAAGAAATAAAAAAACAGAAAAATAAGCAAACAAAATTATGGCTTTTAATAAATTAAACAATTTGGAATCTTTGGAGGAGCAAATCTTTACCCACAAACCAACACTTAAAACTAAAGAACAAAAAGAAAATGTAAGAAAACGTTTACGCCACCAATTGGTGGACTCAAAAGCCATAGTCAGAATCCAAAGAATGGATGCAGAATGTGAAAGTTTAATGATTAGTTTAAAACAAAGATTACAAGTCTTACAAGATTTTCTTATACCCAAAGAGAAAAGAGAACAAGCGATTATGATACAAGAACAGAAAAACAATAAGGATGATTTTTTAGAAGAAATAGTGAAAATAAATTTGTCTTCAGATTCTAGTGATGAAGAAACATTAAGCAGTTTAATATCCAATCGTAGAGAAGTAGCAAAAAGTAAATCAAAACTACATAAAAAGTCTAGAACTTGCCTAAGAAATCAGCAGGCTGATTTATCAGAAAACACAGATACCGAGTTGCCCTTGGCTTTACGCAGAAAACCTAGAGAAAGAACATTGAGTTATAAAAGTCTTAGTAGGTCAGTCTCAACTTCACATTCGAAACATCAGCGTAATAAATTACAACACAAAGAGGATCATTCAGTTACCACATCCGGTGTTGCCTATCATAGTGATGATTTGTTAGTAGAAGAGGAAGAAGTGAATGCAACACCTACCTTGCATATAAAAATACCCTCTTTACATAGAGGTAATGTACATTATATAATTTTAGATAGTGTGAATTTTGCCCGAAAAGTTTTTGATTATCGAGCTAACGAAGTTAGACTGCAACAGCAGCATCAACAACAACAACAACATTCTTCTATAACCCACTCAACAAAAATAAGTAAAACACGCAAGAAACAAATAAAAACAACTACCGCAGATCATCCAATTTTACAACAATTATCTCAGCAGGAACACGAACTAGAACTGTCACAACTAATACAAAATGTAATGGCCGAAGCTTGTACTGATGAGACTTTACAGGCCACAAATGCTTTGGAAAATATTAACAATAATCTCATTGACAATTATGAATCTATATCACAAGAAAATTTTATAACATATTCTCAAACATCACAAGAAATATCCTATTCTCAAAATTCCAATATAATTGAAACGAGTAGCTTTAAAAAAAAGCAATGTAAAAATAAACGTACAGCTGAGCCAAGTGGTCAACAACTAAATCAACAACCTCCTCGTAAAAAAGGACGTAAACCAAAGAAGAAAAACGAAGTAAATGTTTTGGAAGTACAGCCTCCTACGAAAAGTAATTTAGCTAAATATGTAGAATGTTTTTCAAATGATTGTGAGTTAATGCCTGGTTCAACAACACCAGCTGCTTCCTCAACTAGATCATTACCATTAGTTTCATCCACTACACAGAATTTTGAAGTTGTCGATCAATTGCTACAACGTCAAGGACAGCAAACATCACCACCTCAACAGCAACAGCCAATTACATACTATATTGATGGAGATTGGGCCAACGGAGGACCCTGTCAATTAGTGGCCACCAGTATGTATTTGGATGCCAAACAATTAAATCAGGATGATGTGAATGCGCCATTTCAGGATTTTGTAAGTATTTTTTTGTAATATTTTTTCATGATACTATTAAATTTTGAAAATTATTAAATTTTCAAATTCGGACTTAGCCGCACATGCTGTCAATAGATATTTTTTAATTTTGTATAACTGCAAACTTTGTCGGTATATACTTTTCTGAAAATAAAAAAATTTATAAAAGTCGATTTTCTAGTAAACTAGAGCCACTGGAGCCGCTAGAGACAAGAAAGGCACGATTTGAAATCACTTTTCGAAAATAAAAAAAAATTAAAAAAGTAGATTGTTTCGTAAACTAGAGCCAAGAGGAGCTCAATTTGAAAACTAGAGCCGCTAGAGCCGATTGTTATCACATTTTCGAAAATATAAAAGTCGATTTTTCTTGAAAACTAGAGCCGCTAGAGCGAAGAGGGGCACAATTGCAATCACTTTTTCGAAAATATAAAAAATTTTTAAAAAATCTCAATTTGTAATCATTTTTTCGAAAATATAAAAAATTTTACTAAATTCGATTTTTTTCGAAAACTAGAGCCGCTAGAGAGAATAGGGGCACAATTGGCAATCACTTTTTCGAAAATAAAAAAATTGTAAAAGTCTCAATTTGTAATCATTTTTTCAAAAATATAATAAAATTACAAAAGTTAATTTTTCTCGTAAACTAGAGCCGCAAGAGCCAAAAGGGGCTCAATTTGTAATCACTTTTTCGAAAATACCAAGAAATTGATAAAAGTCGATTTTTCTCGTAAGCTACAGCCGCTGGACTCAACAAGGGCTCAATTTGCAATCACTTTTTCGAAAATACTGAACCCTTTTAGCCGCTAGGGCTAAAAGGGGTTCAATTTGTAATCACTTTTCGAAAATATAAAAAATTTTATAAAAGTCGATTTTTCTCGTTAGAGCCAAGAGGGGCACAATTTGCAATCACTTTTTCAAAAATAAAAAATATTTTATAAAATTTGCTCCTTCTCGTGAACTAGAGACGCAGAACCCAAAAAGGGTTCAATTTGCAATCACTTTTTCGAAATACCAAAAATTTTATGAAAGTCGAATTTTCTGGTAAACTATAGCGGCTAGAAACAACTTTGAATCACTTTTTAAAATTTTAAATATATTATAAAAGTCGGTTCTTATCGTATACGCTAACCGTCTGAGCCCTTGGCTCTAGGTAGTCGAACCCCTTTTGGTACAAATGTTACATTTTTTTCATTCAAAGGCGCTTTGGCAGATGTTTTTGGAAAATTTTGACTGCTTTTCTTTTGTTCAACATTCTCTCAACCATCAGCAACATAAAATTTTTGACCAGGAACATATGCTTCGTCATCCATGATGCAATTAGAAAATATATACTTTTTTATAAAATTTTTAAATAATTTCTATGATTATTTAAATATCATCAAAAATCGCTAAAATTTATACAACAAACTGGCAACTTTATTTGCAAATTTATAGTGTCAACGATGGAAAATTTACATTGCAGGTTATAATAAAGAGAATGTTAAAAATAGAATAATACTTTTAAATTGTTTAAGGTTTCTCACATTAGGATTTGCATAATTAATTAAGAAGTTTTTTAATTTTTCTAATTTAATATATATATATTTTAATTAAGACCAAATTGCTTATACAATGAGGGGTAGTATGGAATAATTAAAGTTTCCATCTCTGTCGAATTGCAATTATACTTAAAGTTTACTTATTGTCATTTTAATTCTCATTTAGTTAACATATTTTGTTCTATATACATTTCACTTCTTCAAACTACATTCCAAAAAGGGTGCTCGTCTTTGCACACGACGCAATCGTTTGTAGAGTTTTACTTAAATCTCTAAGTGCAGACGCATTGCAGCATTACTATTAACAAAAACATTAGCTAAACATTCGTTTATTTTCGATGTGTTTCTATAGTTAATGTAAATAGTTAAATGCTCCAGTGGGGTATGGCTTTGCATATCCAGTGCGTAATTTTTGTAAAAATGAGAATAGGGGCTGTCAGAAAAAAGTGAATTGCAGTTGCAAAACTAGCGTGTTACTTTTGGAACGCCCTTGTATTCTCATATGAATGAATAAATTTAACGGAATATTAAATTTTTAGGGAACTTAGCAACTAAATTCATCTTTGGCCGTTTTGTCTTACTGTATCTCATAATAAAAATTAAAAAAGGAGTAAAATCGAAAAGTTCTATGTCACGTTTTTCATTTTTAATTTTTTCGTTTCAATTTTATTATTTTTTATCGAGTTACCTTAGTAAAACATGTCATGTATTATGCTTTATACCAAACAAGTGAATATTTGGTTTATCTGACTGAAATGCGTGACTAGAAAAAAGTGCGTACTAAAATTATTAAATATTTTCAACAAAACCCAACTTGATCCTACAAAAAGTTGGCCAAGCATTCAAAGGTCTGCTGTCAAACTTGTCCGTTGATAGTAAACTTGGTTCAGATAGAAAGTATGGTCCATATGATGTCTCTAAAGCAAAAAATAGCATTTTCAAAAGAGTTCCCATTTCATCCGGTAGTAAAGCAGCCCGGGTAGCTCAGAGCTTGGAATATTTGCTACGAAAAGCTAATTTTTAGCTTATGCTAAAAATTTAGAGTTAAATTTTCTAAAATAATATTTCTACCGCATAAAGGACTACGAAACGCATGTTCGGGTAGATTTTTCGCAACTTCCTTGTCAAAAATTTAGTGTTACTAATGTTCGAGGAAATGTTGAGAAAAATGTTTGACTCCGAATATTAAATTTCCTAGAAATATCTTGGTATTGCAAGTAATATTCAATTGCGACAAAAGAAGACAATCATTTTTAACAACGGACTCTATAATACCGAAATTTACTATTATTTCTATTCATAAGACTTCATAATATGTCTACATATATTTGGACTGAATAGGCATCTTGTCACTATGGTAAACAAACTTCATAGTGGTGCCGGAGAGATATAGGACGCTTGTTAAAAGGGAAGTGAAGAGCACAAAAAAGGTGTCCAAAGTATGGTAGATGTTAAACGGAAATGGATTACCTATTCCAGCAAAGTGACAGAAGGCACCAAAAAGGGTACAAACTTTCATCACTAGTAATTAAAACTATAAAAAAATTAAAACTGCAAATTTAGTGGTTTCGTTGTTATTGATATACTGAATGTTAAAATTGTTTTCGATCTCTCTCCTTACATAGTCATATAAATTATTTTAATAATTTCCTTTTATAGGTAAACTACATTGATAATAATGGCGATTCCGGTAACAATGTTATTGCTAGGGTTCTAGAAGCTAATCATGGTTTACCAATTTCGATACCTCTACCCATAGCCAATTTAGGAATACAAAACAAAACTCTTCAACATAATCCACAGTCACGACAACAAATTATACCAAATTCTGTACCAGTTATAAATATTCAAATACCATCTTTACCAAACACCATTACAACTCCTACAGCCCCACCACCAGCTCACAAACATAAAGATGTATTAGATTTAAGTATTAAATCAAATTCAAATTTCAATATAAACAGTAATGAAGTGTTAAATCTTCATAAATCATATAATACACAAAATTCTTCTGCATTCATGGCGGATCGTGCGAATAATGATGATGATTATGATTGCATACCTTTGGATTTATCAGCAAAAGGTTGTAATGCAACAACAAATGTCAGAAATATAACCATCGACAATCAAGATGAAGAATTTATACGACGGTTAATAGAACAAAGTGATTATGAATATGCAAATGAGGCACTAAAGAAAGCAGATAATACAAGGAATGATTTAATATATGATCATGATAGTGAGAAATCATTTAAGGCGGGATTGGATATGCCATTATTGGATTTTGATGCTAATGATTTAGCAGTATTAGTGGAAAATAATTCAACGGAAACTAATAAACAACTGGAAAGTGTTAAAGGTAGGATTTTTGTTTTCAAGATTTATATCTATTTTAATACTCTATACCGTCAGCAGTGGTTGGGTTATTAGACATTTGTTTTGATTTTTATATTATGCAAAAGTGTGATACTCACTTTTAAAAATAATTTGACCGACTTAGAATCCTTTCCAAATCTATTTAACAATGTTTGTCCGTACGTCTGTCTGCCCAGATGACTGTCCATGTAAAGGTTAAATTTGGTACGAATTATTACTTTGGGATGAATAATGGTATAGGGTATTCGATAGTCGGTCTTAACCGACTATTGCACTCGTACTGGATTTTTAATTATTCTTATTATTTAGATACATGTAATGAAGATTCCAATTATGTTTCCATGACTGCTGGTAATACAGCATTACATTTTTCTGATCAAACCACTTCGGAGATAATTACTAAATTATTGGATATTTGTCCTGATAATCAATTTTTAGATATCAATAATGAATTTACAACCAATGATGACCTAAATGAAAGTATGTTTGATCAATGGAGTGTAAAGAATTCTACTATGTGTGGAATGCCAACAACAAAGGTTAGATTTTGAATCTTTTTTCTTTAGTCAATTATTAAATCAAATTTTTCTTTTACAGAAACTAGAAGAAAAAGAAATGTGTGATACTACTTCTAAAGATAATGAGAAAACAAATAATGAACATGATTCAAGCAATGAAACGTCGATCTCCACTTCTTTGGAAGTACAAATAAATAGTTCTAATAATGTGTCCGTAACTTCTGAAGTGTCTTTGAATATAAAAAGTTCAATTAATAAGGACAAATCTAATAAATCAAAAACTAGAATGGAAAATGTAGAAAAAGGCAACACACACAATTTAAACGAAAAAGAAGTTATACAGATAAATGAAAAGAATTCTATAACAGATAAATCAAAAGAAGTTATCAGTACTATAAAATCTAAAAAAATCTCAAATGATAATACTTCTCAAATCGATACATTAGAAAGTTCTAAAAGTTTAAAAAGTGATCAACAAAATGGAAATAAACAAAATTATGAAACTCAATTACCACAAGATTTGAAATGATTTATATTTCAACGATTCTTAATAATTCTGAAGATAAAAATAGAGGCATTAAACAGGATATTCAAACATCTTGTTATGCGAATAATTCAAAAAAAGGTGATGACTGTATTAAATTAAATGAACATAAACTTATTGTTCTTAAAGATACCAAAAATGAGGTAAATGATGTCAAAATAAACGAAAACAAAAATATTGATCTTAAAGATTCCAAAAATAATATAAATAATAAATCAGATAATACACTTATGATAAATCAAGCCAAAGATAATGTAGTATTTTCCGTTAAAAAGATAACATTAACTGAAGATGAAAGTATTTTTACAACAGATAGTGATGCCTCAAGTGGCAAATCATTCGATATGAATTACAATAAACCGCAGAAAAGGGATAATTATGAAACGATTTCCATATTAAAAAATCAAAATATTGAAATTAAACGAAAGGAAAATGAAATTCCTTGCACGAAAAATAATGTGGACGAAAAAGATGTTATGGAAATAGAAAATGATCAAAATGAAAACATAAATCTTAAGACATTAGTTAATGAAAATCAAAAGAAATCTTGTGAACCAAATGAAAATAATGATTCCATTACTAAACCAATAGAAAGCAATAAAGATAACAGCACTGAAGTTGTAAATCTAAAAATTCTCACAAATGAAAATGATAATTTTTGTGAAACAAATGAAGAAGACGAAAACAATGATGACGATACTCTAATACTTAAAGAATCAGAAAGTTTTTGTAGTGAAGTCATAAATTTAAGTGTAACATCTAAACTTGAAAATAATAGTGAAAGTTCCACACAAGATTTATTAATATGTAATTTGGATGATAAAGATTCTAATGCGACCCATGAATCGACCATTGCAGCTGGTAAAGATTTAAATTGTACAAATGGTAAATGAGAAATGTATTTTTTACAATAATAAATTTTAAATTTAATTATTTTCTTTTGATTTTAGATCAGTTACAAAAAAATGACAAAAGAAAACTATTTAATTCTAATGATTTGAATATTACATCACAAAATTTAACACTCTTAGAGTTGGAATCAAAATTAGAAGGTTCATTAGATTTTGAAGAGGATTATGATGATACTTTATCTTTGGCTACTTCATGTTTTAAGTAAGTACTTGTTCTGTATTATTTAACAATGATTTTTATAGTTTTAGAACGGTATTGAATTCATTTTTTTTAAATAATTTCAATGAAATTTCATGGACAAATTTATAACTAAAATTATTTTTTATAAACTTGTTTTTACAAGTTTTATGGCTTAAAAATTCTACTCAGTTCTAGATTTAGAAGTAATTTAAAAAATCGCAACATGTATTAAAAAATCATTCTATGAGGGTTTTACCAAATTAACTAAAGTTTAAATCTTTCGCTTTTTTAGTTCTTTATGTATTCGATAATAATTATTTGCTTAATATGGAGTACCCGTCGTACATTTTTCCCACTAATAAAGATTCTTGAAAAAGTGATTGGGATCAAATTTAAGAACTCTCGCTGTTATAAGTTCTTTAGATATTTGATCATCAATAACTAAATTTTTTATAGCCTGTGTTACTTTCGGATACTTTTGATTATTCTGTGATGTGTATTAGTTACAGTCAACTATATCACTATTCCTTATTTTGTTATTTTCAAAATTCAGTTTTCTTTTACCAACATTTTTGTTAATAATTTTTCTGTAGTTCACCAAATGATGAACGTTTTGAGGATTCAATTGTTATTAATGATACTGAAACAACAACTGTTACAACTACAAAACCCATAGAAACTAAAAACAATATTAATGATAATCAATATAGTACAACAACAAACAAAGATCTCAAATATTTTAAAATACCAAAAATAACTCAATTAACAAGTAAAGATAACAACACCAATGAAATACTTACGGAAAATGAAACATTAAACATTAACAAATCGCCAACTCCAACAATAAAAATAAAAACGCCAATAAATTCTTTGCCAAAAACTGCTACAGATCCTATAAATTTAGAAAAAATAATACGTACAGTAAAAAATGATTTAGTGGAAACAATACCAAATTCTCTTGATGTTGCTTCAATTTCTGAAATACAACATGAAGTTGCAATTAAATCAAAAATTATCCAACAAGTATTTGGTATTACTTGTTTACCCTTTTTGGTAAATAGATGTTTTGCCATTACTCATTGTCAATTATCTCATCAATTCTATGATACGGATACGGTTTATCAACACCTAAACACATTAGATAAATCGAATGTGAATGTGATATATCAAATATTATATAATCATACAAAATTATTTAAATTATATTTTAAAGTTTTTTGTTCGTATTATACAACGAAAAATGATCGTGTTAAACTCTTGAATATGGTAAATGATTGTGAACGTTACCCAGAATATGGAGGAGAATTTCTAATTGCCATCTATGAGTCTTTGGTAAATTGTGGTTTGAATCGTGTTAATGCCTGTCGTTTAATATTAAAGCGTATACGTGAAACAACCTCGGCAAATGCCATAATAGAAGCGCTGGTCGCCATAATTATGAAATCAGATTGGACAATGTTTACAGATTTTATAGAGAAATACACTCAGGAAGTGTATAAATATAATTATCGTATAACCATATTGGAACAAATGGCTCCAGCGGTTTTAAATAGTAAAGGGCCTCATTTAAAGCAGATCTTTGGAAAATGTGTACAAACCTTACATTGTGATGATACTGGCCTTTTGCTTAATTCTCCCCTACTTATACAATGTGTGGCCTTATTAACAACCAACACATAAACAAGGATGAGCTCTATTGTATTCTACATTTTACTTCTTAAACTTTAACAAAAATTCTTTTTTACACCATTAAGACGACAAGAGATTAACCAAACGAGGACGGTATGTTTGATTGTATTTATATATGTATTTTTTCCCTCTTGTATGTACAATTTTGAAGAATAACTATTTTTTAATTTTTTTTATTACAGAATTACCTTATGGAAAGGTATTTATTTAATAATAAATTTTATTTCTTAATTTAATTTGTTATTTTATATTTTAATTATTATTTTTATTGATTTATTAAAAAAATCATTACATATACACATTAATTATAGTTTGTCCAAATGAATTATATTCCTTTTATGTCGAATGTGTTTATATTTCGTGGCATATTCCCAATAAAATCCTTTTTAAAAAATTTATATTTTAAAAAGATTAAATCAATTATTTTTTAAACATTTTTTTTCCAAAAATATTTAAATTTTATATATATCTATATCGCTCCAAAGTAGATAAAATGACTGCATCCAACACACAGAATCAATCACTTTGTGCTGATAAATGAACTTAAATAGTGGTTTGCTCTCCATCCAAACCATCAAATAATTATAGAATATTTCCTTTATCGACATATTCGGTCAGACTTTCGTTATTATATTAGAGATATTGAAAATGCTATCGCTCCCGATAATAACAACTTAATCCGTAATAAACACGTAGAGACAAATGCAATTAAGTCCGAATCGCGAATCGCGAAAAATTAAAAAAAAAAAAAAATAATAACATTTGAGTATGCAAGAAATAAGAAAGGACGACTTTATTAGTACTTGTTATTTTGAAATTTCAGTCACTGTAGTTACCAGTGATTTTCCAATCAAAGTGATTAAATCACAGTCGGTGTAGACTACAATTGTATGATATTGATCCTAAAAGAAACTGTTTACTAAACATTTCACTAACTTGATATCAATTTTTGTGCTCTGTTTTTGGCTTTCAAATTTTCAGCAGTTTTCTTGTCAGAAGCCTTGCGTGTGCTTAAACTTACATTAGTTTTTAGTTTTCGTATAAAATAGTCCGAGCACTGAGCTAACCGAGCTGTTATCTACCGGATGTGTTGGGAGCTCTTTTGAAAAATCTTTTTTCTTTTTGTCATTAGAAACATCATGTGGACCATTCCTTCCAGCTGAACTAGGTTTTCTATAAACGGACAAGTTCTCTTGGTACTGAAGGGTTGACCTTTGAATCTTTTTGTAGAACCGTGTTGGTTTATGTTGAAAATATTTTATAATTTAAGTATGCACTTTTTTCTGATCACTCATTTAAATCAGATTAACAATAAATTCATTTAGAAGGTATTAAACATAGTAACTGACATGTTTTACAATGGTAACTTGATCAATACAAAATATAAAATAATACTTAGGTTAAAAGTTTTAATGAAAAACGTGTGTTATATAAGAAATGGAAAATATAGTTAATCAAATTTTCACATAAAATATAAAAAAATTTGTTGGGAAGAGAATTTTGGCATTTTTAATAAAAAACATATTTAATAAATTCTCATAAACTTGTAAATGTTTAAATATGACCTTGAGAAGTAATAAAAATAATTAAATTAAAAAGTATACAAAATATTAACTATAAATAAACGGAAGTAAATGTAACACCCACAATTAACTAGGAAATGTTTAAGGACCTTGAAAAGTATAGTTTCAAACAACTAGGAAAACATATTAATATAGTGTATTTAGTGTATTTATGTTATGCTAAAAGCGATCTTTTTGGCATAAAGTCATTGACTTGATTCAATTGCCCCCCGTGACAAACAAATATTAAATATTCTTTATTAATTTCTTTCAATTAAATAAATCACACATCTACTTCATAAAAATAAACATTTTATATTCAAAAAATGTTTATTCATTTAAATTTAAACAAATTTTAATAAAAAAAAATAATTTTTATATGTATATATGCATGTACTATTACTGTTCTTCATGTTCCACATGTGTGTTATATTTTTTTAAGATCTAGAATTTACATATTTTGAACCAGACAATTCTAAATTCATATAGAAGATAAGACGCAATTTATAGTTTATTTAAAAAATTTTATATGAACATACACATACAAATAAACAACAGAAAGCTATCTATGTCTGTATATATTTGTTTTTAGAGTACAACAATAATGTAAATAAAATTAAATTATTTCATAATTATAGTTCCAGCTGATTAATACGAAGAAAACGTAAATAGTAAACCTGTTTGATAAAAAAATGTGTTTGTCATGTTTTTTGAGATATTTTTAAAAGATTAATGTCCCCGTGCCTAGGGTCTAATAGATAGATATAGAGTGAGTTAAAATAATTCTTAACTCACGTTTTTCATTAAAACATTTTAACTAAAGTATTATTTGATAATATTTCGCAAGTCAAACTTTATAAAATATATATGTTGTTATGTTTAATGTCAAACAAATGATTATATTGTTAAGAGTTGCCAACACATTCGGTAGGAAAGCTTAGTGCTCGAAATTTTTTATACGAAGAGTTACTAAAAATGTAGATATATAATAACACACAAGACTGAGGAAAGTTCCTGGCTGCTAAAAATTTAGAAGTCAAAAACAAAGCACGGAAATTGAAGTCGTTTTCTAAAAAATATTCTGGCTGCATAATAGATGAAGAAATATATGTTGTGGTCGATTTTTCGTAACTTTCTGGTCTAAAATTTTTATTTTGGTAAAGGTCGAGGGAATGTTGAAGAAAATTTAAAGACTAAAAGCAATTAAAAGTTTCCAAAAAGTTCTTGGTATGGCAAGCAATATGCAGTTGGGGGAAAAGAAGTCAGTCCTTTGTTATAACGACCTCTATAAATACCGAAATTTAAATCAAGAAATGTTTACAAAATAGGCTACTTCCATTCATAAGACTTCATAATGTGTCCACTTATTTTTTAACTTACATAACATTCTATTACTATAGTAACGAGACCTTGAGTGGTTATATTTGTACCAATAGAGGCAAATCCTCCGCACTGCCAAGAGCTAAGGACAGTGGGCCCTTGTTAAAAGAGAGTTAAGAGCACAAAAAAGGTGTCGAAAAGTGTGATAGATTTTAAACGGAGATTGACTTGCTGTTCGAGCAAAGTGGCTGAAAGTAATATAAGAATATTAATCTAATCAGAGGCTTTCCGAAAACGTTTCAAATTTCATCACTAGTAATTAAATCTATAAACATATTTTTTTCTAAATTACAATAATAATTTCAAACAAATAAAACAACTATGTGGTTTCGTTTTTATTAACATATAAGCAGACCCGGCAAAAGTTGTGGGGTACCTCCTTTCCGTCCTTTATTTTTTCTAGTGATGGTGTCTCACAGTAGCATAATGCCGCAAAATTTTAAGACTCTCGCTGTAATAGTTCTTTAATATTCATTAATTTGTATTTGCTTGTTATGGGGGTTACTTCTTTTCTGATCCTATCCGTCCTATATTTTGTCCAGTAAATCATTTCTTGGTGAAGGTAATTGGGGTCAGTTCTTTAGATATTCAGTATTTGCTTTGTATGAAAGCTACCTTTCCCCCTGATTCTATACTATATTTTGTTCAGTAAACCAGATCCTTGAGAAAATGATTGGGACCAAATTTGAAAATTCTCTGTTATAGTTCCTTAGATATTCGATAATCAATATTTGCTTTGTATAGGGGTACCCCTCCTCCTGGTTCTATCGGAATTTTTTACAGCCTATGTTACTCTCGGGTATATTGGCCTCGTTCTGTGAAAATTTCAATAAAATTGGCTAAATTTTGGAGTCCATACATACATACCCACATTCACACGTGCTATTTTATATGCATTTTTAGATATGTATGTTAACAATCTTTTGATCTCACTCCTTAGATAGATAGATACATAGGCCATGCGTATAAATTTAATTCTATTATGTACGTACATATGTTTATATCACACACATTAATACGTATATTTTCTATAATAAATAAATAGATTGACCAATTCTAAGAAATAAACAAATAATTTTATTTTTCATTTTTTTTTCGTTTTTTTTTTTTTTTTTTTTTGTGATCTTAAATACACAAGTTTGTTTATTATTTTTTATCACTTTCTTGTTGTTGCTTCTTACAATTTAAACAATTAAAAATAAAAAAATTAACAAAAAAATGGGTTATTGAATAAGAAAAATTTTATGTGTGTTTGTTGCATTTTTCTTCCAATGAATAATTTCTTTTTTTAAAAAAGCAAATTCTGTTTTTGTTTATAATAATTCTAAAATATAATATAAAAAAATATATTTGAGTCCAAAAATACTTAAGGAAAAAACAAATACAAAATAATTTAATAAAAACATTTCACTTTAAAGTAAATATTTTGGGATTTATGAGAAAAAAATATATATTTTTGTTGGTTTTTGGCTTCTTGATGGCAAAACTTCTTGCATAGACAGACACCGAGACTATTGACTAGATCAATTCACCATGTTCATTGACTTTAATAACTTTAACACTATCGCTGTTTTCGGCTAAAACTTCATCAAGGGTCTTGCCCTTGGTATTGGCAAACCAACCTAGATTATCAATAATTAAATGATTAACCGCACAGCCATCACATTGTAATATTACCACACCACTGGTATAGGCTGCTTCTGATACCTTTTTCACATTACGGGTATTGCACAATTTACAACGATAGACTATATCTACCTTACGTGACATACGACGATAGTTCTTGAGGGTGTTTGGTGATATGGAACCAGTCGATGAATTGATGGGAAATTTTTTACCCGTAAAAACGGTGGCATCCAATATAGTTTTTGGTATTAGCAAAGGTTCCCTGGGCCTATTCTCGGATTTATTGGTTGAACCATTTTGATTGAGTTGTGCTGCGTTGGTGGCATTATCCACGGGTTGTGTTATGTTAATAAGTGCGTTTTGCCCATTCTGCCGGAGGTAGTTGATTGTACGAGATGTAAAGATGTTACGCAACGTGTTCATGGTTGTTGTTATTTTTAATTAAGTTTTTACAAAACTCATTACGATTTTTGTTTGTTTTGCTTTCTTTTGTTAACTATTTACAGAGGGTTTTTATTATAATGATGTTTTGTATTTTCAAATAATTAAATTTAACTTTTTGTTTATTTGTTTAACCACTTTCTTCTTTCGCAAATCAAATACAACGATACAGAATGGAACTTGTATATAGAAGTTAAACCAGAACGTATCAAAGAAACAGCAACAACAAATAGTCAGCTGTTCACAACGTGAATTAAGTTACCAGATCTTTTTGTTATCATTGCTACGAAAACATGTTTGAATTTCTCTTCTAAAATTTTAGGTTCTAATATTTTTGGGATTTACTTTGGTCGACTCTGTCATGTTGGTTTTTCGTTTGTTAGGAGAGACATTTACGTGTTGGTATAGGCTTAAAATGTGGGCTACTATTTTTTTGTGTGTTGAAGTTTGTTGGCAATGGCTTTAAGCCAAAAAGACAGAATATATCACAATGATTTCCATTACCTTCGTATAGGAAGGAGGGATCCTTGAATCCATGGTTAAAATTAAGTTTTTTATGGTCTGCACTAGTGATATTCCAATTAAAAACAATTGCATTTGGTAAATGCGTGAAAATCCGGATAACGGTTAACAAATACCGCTATGCGACGTATTAACATTATCTAATGCGTAAAAGTTAGACGCAAAACTGTCGAAAGCAAACAAACGAAGTACAGACTACAGACTGATAGGTGTTTACCCACCCAGATGTGCTTTACGACTCTGCACCAGTATAGGTGATTGGGATATTATGCGTTTTCATTGATGTTTGTAACAAATAAAATATACAATACTTTCTAAATCGATTTAACCTACGTCCGGCTAGCAGTCTGTATAAACAATGTGAACCCCACAGATTTTAATTTAAGAGATATTTTGAAGAAATTTAAGACATTTAATTTCTATCCAATCAATCCAGATCCACATGCAGACTTTCAAGAAGATCGGCCCCCCCAAATGATCAAAGGTCTTTTATACAGAAAAATTTTAAAATTGTTTTTATTATGATAATATTTCTTATATGTAATATTTATACAACCAGAGAATCCCGTATCAATATTTTTTTCGTAGTTCGGTCCATAGTTCTACGTTAGTTCCTACCATTATAGTGATGGTTCATTGATTTTGTCTGATAACTGTTTTTCACCGCCTGTAACCTTAAATTTTCACCAGCGAAGACAACACCCTTTAAATGTGGAAAACACAAGTTAAGGTATCATGGTCGACGGAGTTCAAATTCCGACAGCAAATTTGTCTTCTCAGCCAATGCTGATTGCATATACCGCGAAGTCGGAATAAGGTCCTCAATATACTGCCCGTCAGTATGGATTAAAAAACTTAGTCTAGTACATATAAGACGCTGGTTAGTGATGAATTGAGTGATATAAAGTTCATATGTGTATATTCAAAGTAGACAAAATGCAGCATATTCCATACAAATTTAACCAGTCGATCAAAAGTTATACAATTATTTACGAGATAAATCTTTTCAGTTCCACTGTGCAGTGTAGGAAAAATTTTGGCTTCACTGTAAAATTATATTTGTAAACAAATAGCATATGGCTGATGTAAACAAAAAAAACCTAACCTTAAATTTAATTTCATATGTTCTTAAAAATGTTTATTTTTATAAGCAAATAAAAATGTATTTGATTAAATTATACCGGTTCCTAAGCTCAAAAGTAATACAAAATAATATTTCACTTAACTCAACAACAGTACGATCATCCAGTAATTTTAAAAGACCACAATTACGAACAAAAAGTGATCAGTTAGCTGAAATAAAAAATATTTACCTTCGCGATTGTAACGAATTATCAACAAACGATTGGAAGAATTTAACAGAAATATTAATAAAAAATTATAAACATATAAATAAAAATAATGTGGATGCAGTTATAGTGGGCATATGTTGCGATGCCGATCATTTACTATTGGCTAAAAGTTATATAAAACATTTGCAGGCAGAGGGTAAAGAACCCAATGATGCTACTTGGGGGAAATTATTAAGAGTATACAATGCTGCTTACTATGACAGAGGTGCTACTAGTAAAGCTCTTACACAAGATGAACAACAAGAGATAATCGATATTTATGAAAGAATGAAATCTAAACATGAGATTTTAGATTCATTATCATGTGAAAATCTTATTTATGGTTTAGTAGCCACACAAAGGTGGAAAGAAGGTTTGGATTTATTAGAAATGATGAAAATATCCGCTAATACACCTAGTTTACCTGCTTATACCGAAATGATTATTAAAGCATTTGCCACAAATGATTTAACTTTGGGATGGCATTTAATGCAACAAATGTTGGAACAACGTAAACAACCGAAATGTAAAATATTTCTAACTTTATTAAATACCATTGTTAAGAATCATTTAAATGAATTTGCCCAAGAAATTGAAATTCTATTCAAGTTTCTGGAAACTTATGATATTGTTATAACGCAAAGGATTGTGGAAGCCTTAAATGATGTGGCCTTAAAATACCCAGATTTATTACATATTAAAAATAGCAGTTTAAAACGTTTTGGTAAATGTTCAAATTGCGGTCTACACATGCAAAATGTTACTTTAAGTAATGAGGATTTCCAAAAATTACAAGATTCCTTTCTGGAAAAAGTTTTAATACGAAACGATGTATTTCTAAAATCTACTCCAGAAGAAGTTAAAAAGTTTTCGGATTATATTGAACGTACTGGACCATATGATTGCGTTATTGATGGCCTAAATGTGGCCTATTCCATGGGCAGCAAAAAACCTACGCAAGCTTTAGCAAATTTGGTAAAATATATTTTTTTCTATTTTAATTCATTAATTTGGGATAATTTTTTTGGAATATTTTTCTAGGTGTCTTCTGTGGTAAAATATTTTCAAAATAAGAACAAGTACGTTTTAGTTTTAGGCCGTCAACATATGAACAATTGGCCCAAAAAAACTATGCAATATATTAAGGATAATGCAGCTGTATTTCTAGCCAATGATATGTAAGTATGAGATTATATTTTCTATAAACTAAATTCTAATTCTTAAGATATCGCTGATTTGCTGCAATTTCGTTATTATTCAATAAACTTAAGTTTTTTATATTGAACTTCGAAACCTTAGGACGTCCGATATGAAAGAGTAGGGGTTATTTTATTGAGGATTGAAATGTTAGAGTCTCTTTTAGGCTAAATGATGATTGTAGCATCCTACAAGCGGAAATTTTTGCGATTTTGCGGCCGACTGGTTTAATTATAATTGAATATTGGGAGATATCAGGATCTTCAAAGACAGCCAAAAGTCCATTAGATTTATAACAGATGTTTATGTGATGTTAACAAAGTGATGATGGTAACGTCGACGAATGACATTCGGGGTTAGACTGATTTGTATTCCCTGTCACAGTAACTGGAGGCATCGACCACATAGTTGTAATGTCATTGGCATTCTGTAGAAGAAGTTTTGAGGATAAGTTGATGAGATGATTAAAATATCTCGCATTGTTTGGATCGGGTATAGTTTTCCCTGGACAAATCCGTTATTTGCTTCCAAGAGAAAACATATTAGGCTTTTGGTGTAGATTGTAACTGGATAGTATGATTTGGGAACTCATGTGAGAAGTTTTTTGTAGAATCACTGTCCAACACTAACAGAATTTTGGAAAACCGCTTATGGAACGAAACTACCATACAGACACTGTCAAGAAAATAACGATATGCATGTTTAAAAATTATTTTTTAGTACGACTATTTTGTCTCAAATTAGCGATACAATTAAAATTTGCAATGTAAGATTAATCACGGCAAAATCTAAAAAATGAAAAAGGTATTGCGCAACTCACACTTATACCTTTCCATTTTAGCTCCCAAGACGATCCGTTCCTCTTATATGCCACTTTAAAAAGTGGCCAATCTACCGATTTCTTCTCAAGAGATTTAATGCGACAACATGCATTTCTATTGGGTCCTGAACTTAAAGTAATCTTTCGTCGATGGCAACAAGAGCATCAATATGCGCTGGTAACACAAACAGAAAGTGGTAAAATTATTGTTAAAGAACCTATACGTCACTTAATATGTGCCCATAAAGTGCAGGATATATGGCATGTACCATATAAGCAAGAATTCTCTCAACATGTAGCAGATAGTTTTGAAATACCAGAACAGTGGTTGTGTATTAAAATTGTGAAATAAATAAGAAATAAATTTCCTCAATACTGTCAATATTGTTTTGTAAATTTATATGATTAATTCTTGGGAAATTGTCAAATTTTGTATAACCTACATCAATGTGTACAATAAGTTATATAACGAAAGTCTCTTTTTCCTTCTACTACTTCTGTGTATCTTGTATCCTACATCACAATAAATTGTTTGGGTATTATACATGTGTACATATCGACGATGTGTGTTTTGTGAAAATTCTACAGGTAAATTGGAGAATTTTTGTACAACTTCGCACAATATTCCCCCTTCTGCAATAAGGCTTTAAGTTCATAAAACTCACAAATAAATTTCATAATGTTTTGTTCAATAGTAATCGCAACTCCTATGCAGAATCAATTACGAAAATCACTCTTACGAAAACACAAATCTCAAAAAATGTTAACATTGCGATAATTTGTCGTAAGTACCACATTTTTGAAATAGCGGTAAATAATATCCTTTAACTGTCATATAACCCCTACTTCTATATATCTCTCCTGTAAACGAGACTCATTAAAATATTTTAAGTAGTATATTTTAATACTTAAATTAAATTCGGTCCATAATATGTACGCCATGATGTATGGTCGATTTTAATCGATTATTAAACTCTGTGTTAATAGTAAATATCGATTTTTTTGTTTTAGAAAAAATTTAATTATTTAACAGTAAACAAAAATTTTTACTTCAAAAGGACAAAATTTCGAGTAAAAAATTATTTTTTGTTAAATTTTAAAGTGAATATTTTTGAAAATCACAAAAATGGCAAGTGAAAATGTTGAAGATTGGGATCAACCTTTACCCTCATCCGGAGAAGAAAGTGAGAAATCAGATGAGGGACTTACCTCTGAACAACGTCAGCATAATAAAAATCTTGAAAAATTAAAAAGCTATGTAGAGAAAATGGCCTATAAACCAGTTAAACCAATTAGCGCTAGTCCCTATACAGAGGCTTTAGCAAAACCAAGTAAAAGATCTTTAATCGATAATGCCAAACAATTTTCCGAATATATGGAACCTCCAGAAAGGGGAGAACGTATTAAGCGATTGGCATCTAGACACCATACAATAACAATCGAGTGAGTAAGTAAAGTTTTAATGAAACAAATTTTAATAACATATAAATTGTGTCCCATTTAGTGAATTTGAAAAAGTCATACAAGCTGAAAAGTCCAAAGAACGACGCAAAGAGAACATTCAAAAACGTAAACAAGAAATATATTATGAGCTACTTACGAAATTGGAATTACAATGTCGTACACAATATTTAAATGGTGTAGTTAAAAAATTTTCAAATTTTTTGGCAAAATTAGCAACAACAATGCATATACCTTCAACTTTAATAGATCCGTATGCTCGTATGCATCGTGGCATATTTTGTAATATTTTGCAAACTATTGGTGTGGAAGAAACCTCAAGACAGGAAGCAATTTATTACAATAACAATGAAGCTTCTGATTTTGAAATGTGTCATAAATTGTCACATGCTTTGCTAAGTCTTTTAATAAAAGCTTTAGATTTAGCTGCTACACGTAATCCAGATGAATCGATTGAACTTATAAGAACTGATTTGCAGATGGATAATTACATAAAAGATCGTTTAATGTGTGCAGCCGAGAAAAAAATATTGGGTGTTAATAATAAGCGTTCAAAGCGAAAAAAATTAAATGAAGTACAAGATAATTTGGATAAAAAATTAAATCAATGTGTTTGCAATCTTTAGAAATTTGTATATTAAAGAAAACTGAAATATTAACACGCTTACTTTATTTATAGTTTTATATACCCTAATTATATTTAACCACAAAAGTCTAAAATTGCAATATTAGATCGTAATAATACCTTATAAAATAAGAATTAAATGGTAACATAGATTTTTTCAAACCCTTTCTAATATTGTACGCTATTGGATTAAAAACTGTACTGAAATTGAAATTGAATGGAAAAGAATCTGGGACGGGACAATGGTTCTGCTTAGTTTGCCAGAACCGTTTGCATCTCGTGTCTATATAGTTAAGGTGCTACTGTTGTCACCACAGGACCTGTTCCTAGTCGAAATACATTGTTGCTCCATGCTGCTACTGCTAAGAACAACAAAATGATACAGGACCATTTTCATCACAAATGCTGCAACAACAACAACATCAACAGCTAAGCAATTACAACAATCATCTCATCAGCCGATGCTTACTTTGGTAATTGCAGTCCGATATCACTTGAGTTTATAACAATGTTCTCCGAAAAGACCGTACCAGAAGTAAAGGTGGAGATATCGCCTTCATAATACAGTAGAGGATAGAGCTCTCAAACCCTTTATTATACTGTACTGTATTGGATTTGAAACTGTACTGGAATTGATATTGAATAGAGCTCTATTTCTATTCAGATATCAATATCTTAAATTTCAAGGTATATGAGTCCAGTAGCAGAAAAGCGAGGATCGCTCAGCGCAGGATCTTCCAGTTTCTGAAGAATCTTGGCGAGCTGGAAGTTGAGCATTTGACAACGGTTTTTAACCTGTCAATGGAAAATGGGTATGGTCATCCCTATAATAAAAACTTAATCTTACAGGCCGATTTCCCTCCTATCACCGGTCTCGAACACTCTTCAGGCTTTTTTTCTCCCCTAGCTAAACTGTCACATAATAGCTACTCGTCACCACCATAGATTCTGCAAAATGAATAGTACAATAGCAGCAATTAGCTCAATGCCTTCTGGTCTTGTATTGATCGTGCCTTTCCTGCATGTGGTCAAGGACCTCATGATCCACAACTGCTAGTCCAATCCTATCTCACTTCGTCGTGAAGATCTATGGACTCATCATGCAGGTTCTCGCTATACTCTAAAATGCCCGTCAGGTCGGATAATATTTAAAAAATCTCACTTTAGCAACTCTTGTTTGTTATCACACCAAAGTGAATGTTTCAAATATTCATATTCAGCGATATCTGACAAAATTTATATATTTGTTGGTTTAATGTGTATTTTCATAAACATTTGATGGCAACGTATAAAAAGTAATAATAAAATGATTTGTCGCTTATGTTTTAAAGATATTCCAAAAGAATTTAGTATTAAATTGTATGAAAATTTCGATACACCTGGAGAATCATTAGAAATGGTCCAACTTATTGAAAAATATCTAGAAATTGAAGTAAGTAGTTTCAAAACTACCTAATACTCATTCTGTAAAAAGAACATTTTGTTTTGCTTAGATTAAACATAATGATATTGTATCCACTATTATATGTCAAGATTGCTATGACCACTTGGAAGATTTCCATAGATTTTCACAACAAGTTGCTGAGAAACAGTTAACGCTTCGTAATAAGTTTTTAGATGTTAAATTAAAAAAAGAGGACAGTTTTGATGATGAGAATAATGATTGGGATCCAAATGAAAGTACACAAGAGATAATCGTATCCTGTCCCATTATTACATTTAAAGATGAGTCAGACCACGATGATGATGATGAACAGGAAATAGCCTCAGAAGTATTATTGGATAATGTTATAGATAATAATGAAAAAGATATAATTGCTCCTGATAGTGTTATTGCTAATAATTTGTCAGATAAAATTTATTCTGAAGGTAAGTTGATTTAATTTTTTTCCACAACTACAAAAATAGAATTTACATATTACTTAAAGATGAGGATATTCCTTTGATAAACTTAAAATCCGCCAAAAAATCCCCACCAAAAAAGAAAACCAAGAAAGTAACAAAAGCACCAGAATCTAAAGAAAGAAAACCTATTAAAAAGAAATATCTGCCGAAAAAGAAGTGGCCTTAACAGTGGATTTGATATGTGATATTTGTCAATCGCACGTTGAAACCTGGAAGGGATTAAGAGAACATTTCTTGTTAGCTCATACAAAAACTCCTTATATAAAATGCTGCGATAATTTTTATCGGAAACCTAAAACTCTTATGGAACATTTAGAATGGCATAAGAATCCTGATATGTTTAAGTATGTTAATTAAATACTTCATTTATTACATAAATGTTATTTTCCTGTTTTCTTTTTATAGATGTAAAATTTGTAATGAGAATATGTCTAGTGGATGTAATTTAACGAAACATATAACAACAGAACATCCGGATAAAACAGATATAATAGAGTTTTATGAATGTGAACACTGTTCCAAACGTATACGCAATTATAATCTATTCCAAAAACATTTACGTTCACACAACAACGATAAAGAAGTGGAATGTCATATGTGCAATAAAAGGTAGGTTTAGTTAGTATGTACCATTTTGGACAGACAGTATTGTTTAAGACCTGAGCATCTTTTTCCTATCTCATATACCAATTTGCTTCAAACAAATATTCAAAGAAAATTTAGTATATTATTAATTTTGTAAACGCTGGTGGAAACGTAAACGTATGATTCTTTTATTTTGACACAAATTGAATAAGATTCGTCAGAAAAGAAGTTGCAATAATTTCCAACTCCTGTTTTGTTTGATGGCCGTGTTCCAAATCTATGTTTAAAAATAAAGAAGATGTTATCTATTGGTTTCATGTTCGGAGACAGCGGTGACGAGTCCAATACTTGATCCCATTTTTGACCAACTTCGTTGCTTTAAAACTGTAAATCAGGTTTAAACCAAAACATCCACTTTCGTGCGTTAAATATCAACTTTCTGCATTAAATAGATTAATTTGAGATTAACCACTAAATAAAATCCATAGCTCAATACACATGTGCTTTAGCAAAATCTTGTCTAAAACAAACAGAAAAGCGGAACAACCAAAGAGAAGGCTTTTTAGATACATATACATTTTATTATATAGTTTATATTTTATTATATAGTCTAATCTTATTATATATTCTGTAATCCGTATATTAATCTAAAATTTAAATTCCCCCACAGCTTTACATCGGAATTCGATTTAGACCGTCACATTAACAATATACATAAAAAAATACCACAACATGTCTGTGATATTTGTGGTCGTATTTATAAATCAAAAGATGCATTTAAACGTCATCAGAACGAACATAAAGGTGTTGTTTCTCAAGCCGTACAATGTTCAATTTGTCACACATGGCTAAAGAATGAAAGTTCTTTACGTTTACATCGTTTTACACACGAAGAAGACCCAACACCTTGTGATGTATGTGGAAAAATGTTTAATACTAAACGACGCCTCTATAGACACAAAGTATATTGGCATACAATGGATACAAGTTTACAATGTACATTTTGTGATAAAGTTTTTCGAGAAAAGCGTAATCTTGATGAACATATGGCCATACACACAGGAGTACAATTATATACATGTCCACATTGTGGTAAAGATTCACGTTCAAAGTCAAATATGTATGTACATATTAAGAGAATACATCCAGATGAATGGTGGAAGTCAAAAATGGAACGTTTAAATTTAATACCTAATGAAACTGTAAAAAATGAAGTGAATTAAATATTGAAAGAATGAAAATTAGCAATAATAATAAAAATAGAGTATAATAAAAATAATATTATATTTTAATTTGGATATAAAAAACTTCATCTTAAAACCAAATATTTTGCATATGCAACATGTATCTTAATCATCGTAAAGGGTGGTAGATCACCAAAACAGCTCCTTATTTAAACAAATAACCAGATGAAGAAGGATAATACCAATAAAACCAACTCTAAGGTTTGCTACTGACCAGCAAGTATTTAAGTTCCTGATACTGGTTTTTAATTTGACAATGAAGAGCCTAGTTATATCCAATATCTTAGAGATAACCCTTGAAAAAACCGGGGAAAAACGAGAATAAGGGACAATCCTACAAGTCAAGTTCCCTCCTATCACCTATCGCGAAAAATCCTGAAAACTCTTGTGGTGAAAAACGCGCAGTGCAACAACAGTATTATCGCAAATGGGTTTATCCAACATAGGCCGTTTGAATGGGAAAAATGTGCCAAATTACATCCAGACAGAGCCAAATGAAATTTGACATGAGTTATAGTCCTGAGAAGTAAGTGAATTCGTATCGTTCAGTATATTGTATACGTTTGTCACACACGCATTTGATGTGGAGGTATTTAAGGTCGACATAGCCGAATATAGCATTTTGGTTTAGTTTCTATCTGAAAGCAGGTATCTCTAATTGACCCAATTTTCTCCTTAATCTACAGACTTCAAATTGCCATTGGCAACTCTTTTTTGTAATCATACGTAAGTGAATGTATCAGATTTACATTCAAAAAGAAGAAGCATCATATACATCTGAAAAGAAATTTTATTATTTTTTGGTTTTAATGAATTTTCATAAAAATTTATTAGAAAAAACATAAAACATAATAATAAAATGATTTGTCGTTTATGCTTAAAAGACATTCCAAAAGAATCTAGTATTAAGTTGTATGAAAACTTAGATATGTCCGGAGAATCATTAGAAATGGTCCAGCTAATTGAAAAGTATCTAGAAATTGAAGTAAGTAGTTCAAAAAATATTAAATATTTGCCCAATTTATAAATATTAAATATAAATTAAATATTTTGTTTTGTTTAGATTAAACATAACGATATTGTGTCCACTATTATATGTCAAGATTGCTATGATCACTTAGAGGATTTCCATAGATTTTCGCAACAAGTTGCTGAGAAACAGTTAACGCTTCGTAATGAATTTTTAGATGTCAATCTAAAAAAAGAATTCAGCTTTGATGATGATGATAATGATGCTTGGGATAATGACGATCAAGAGGATAAGATGGAACCAAATGGAAGTACACAAGAAATGACTATTAACTGTCCCATAAGTACTTTTAAAGATGAGTCAGATGATAATAGTGATGAAGGTGATGAAAAAGATGAACAAGAGATGCCCACAGAGGACTTAATGAATAATATTATAGATAATAATGAAAAAGATATAATTGCACCCGACAGTGTTGCCGCTAACGATGATGTCGCATTGCATGAAGATGAAATATCTTCAGAGGGTAAGTTGCTAAAACATTTTTTGCCAAAAACAAAAATAATAATAATAATAATAATAATAATAATAATAATAATAATAATAAAATTATTTAACTTAAAGATGAAGATGTTCCTTTGATAAACTTAAAATCCAATAAAAAATCATCACCAAAGAAAAAAGCTAAAAAAGTAACAAAGATACGAGAACTTAAAGAAAGAATACCTACAAAAAAGAAATTATCTGCCGAAAAGGAAGTGGCCATGACTATGGATTTAATATGTGACATTTGTCAAACGCGTGTTGAAACCTGGAAGGGTTTAAGAGAACATTTCCTGTTAGCTCATACAAAAACTCCTTATATAAAATGCTGCGATATTATCTATCGCAAACCTAAAGCTCTTATGGAACATTTAGAATGGCATAAGAATCCTGATATGTTTAAGTATGTTAATTAAATTCTACATATATTACATATTTTGTAATTCTTCTTGTTTTATTACAGATGTCAAATTTGTAATGAAAATATGACTAGTGCATGTAATTTGACAAAACATATAACAACGGAACATCCTGATAAAGCTGATATAATAGAATTTTATGAATGTGAACACTGTTCGAAACGTATACGCAATTATAATCTATTCAAAAAACATTTACGTTCCCACAATAAGGATAAAGAAGTTGAATGTCATATATGCAATAAAAGGTGAGTTAGTTTATACGTTTATATAAGTTTATTAAGTACAAAATTACATACATACGTACATACATACGTAAGTAAGTATAAAATTTGAAGATATATTGATATTAAAAACAATATGGAAATAAAATTATTCCGACATGTTTAGGCATCTCTTGGTCTTTAAGTTGATGTGAAGTGATTCTTCAATATCGCGTCGTTATAAAAAATTCTAACGTTTTTATAATATTTTGTTTAAATTTACTTATTAAATAAGCATTTAAGTGTTATTAGAATTGGCATATAATGTAAAAGATGTTGTTTTCCAAACTGTACAATATTCGATTCGTTATAAAAGGTTAGAAAGGAATGGTCTTTACGTTTATATCGTCCAAACAAAAATGTCTTTGTACATAAAAAATATTGACATACAACATATACATTTTATGATTATAAGATTATCGCATAGAAGCACAAATGCTTACACTTGCATATTACTGTAAAAATTTATGTTCGTAATCATATACTGATGTATTAAGAGGAAAGATCAAGCGGAATTTTGTTTAGAGGTAGACGTCCTACCTTTGTCTCTAACAATATTATTTGACATACTTCATTATAATATTAAATCATAATTATAACCTGCAACACTATAGGTATGTGTTTGTGATGCTGTTTGTAACATACAGAAAATTTATGCTTTTTATACTTTTAAGTATACAAATCAACGCTAATATTTCAGGTAACTCCCAAGCATATGTCTTCTCCGAATTAAGTTCTAAGTTCATACAGACTTTTAGAGGGCAAACATCTCGATGAAAAAACATTATGGTGATAATGTTTCGTATGTTTATAATTTATACAACCAGAAAACTCCACAACACTTATAAGTCCATAATTTCCTATATATTATTCACATAACCCCGAAAATGGAATAAATCGGACATATATGTTGATCTTACTAAATAAGCACAAATTCATTCATGTTTATAGAGCTTTATAGGTCTGAACTCTTACTTATTTTCAATATTTCTTTGTTCGATGAGTTCTTATAAAAAACTACTTTTGAATTAGTCAAAGAGCTGTAAATACATATCATACACCACCATAGATCGTTGTGATATTTTGCGTTTTGTGCAGAAGTTCTTAAGTGGCAAATGTGGTGAAACCACCATTCGACACAAAATCTCTCTCTAAGTCGATTAAACAAATTCTCTTCTAGTTCCCATATAATATCACAGAAAGAAAACTTATTAAAGCGCATAAATTTCACATTAATGTTTAATAATGAATTATAGTGTCACTCATAATTTTTTTGTATGAATGATAAAATTTATGATGATCGATCCAATATTTCAGGTAGCTTACAAATAATTCCTGTATTAGTCTAAATCCACATGGACATATCGTCCACTGTTGACCGCAGTTCGCACAGTGAATATTGTGCCAAATTTTACGAAAATCGGTATAAGGATTGAGATCGAAAAGCTTTTAACACACTTTTTCATTCAAATTTTTAACATAAGCATTATTTGATTTTTTGATCAAGTTAACTTCGAAGCATGTCAGTTATTATGTTATGTCTGATCAAATTGAGTGATCAGGAAAAAGAGTATACTAAAATAAAAAAATATATTTTTTCAACAAATCCCAACTCTATCCTAGAAAAAGTAGCTCAGTGCTTTGTACGAAAAGTTAAAAAATTTCCTGTCAGAAATTTTTTAACGCTAATAAAAATTAAAAGTCTAAAACAGAACACGCAAATTGAAGTAAAGTTTTTAAAGTATTCTTGCTGCATAATGGATGACGAAACGTATTTTCTGGCAGATTTTTCATAACTTCCTAGTTCTGGGAATGTTGAAAATAATTAAGAACCCAAATGCAGTCAAAATTTAGATCACGGAATGTTAACAAAAAAGGTTGCTTTCACTCATAAGGCTTCATAATGTGTTCACTTATTTGTGGTCTGATTTGACATCCTGTTACTATGGTACACAAGCTCTTAAGTGATATTTGTACCAAGAGAGACAAATTCTCCAAACTGCCCGGAGCTAAGGTAAATGGAAAGATATTGAGATTTTGTAAAAGAAAATTTAAGAGCATAAAAAAGTATCTAAAAGTGTGGCAGATTTTAAATTGTAAAATTCACTAGTGATTAAAACTATAAAAATAATTTTTTTAATCAATCAAATCTTAATATAGATATATATAATATTAGCATATATGTATGTTAAACATTTTTTGATCTCACTCCTTTATTTCCTTTATATCAATCGACTCTTACACTCTTACTTGTTTAATTATTGTGTTTGTTATTACATAAAGTTCACACATTAATAATTGTGTTATAAAATCTTGTTTGGCAATTTAGTCATTTAAAATTTTTTTCTGCTTTTATTTTTTTGAAAATAACTATATTTTCTTTAAATTTATTCTAAATTAACTTTTTATATAGATTTTGCTCGGAAATTAATTTAACACGACATAACCAAAGTTCACACAAATATTTAAAATTTAATATTTGCGATATTTGCGGTCAAAAGTTTAAAAACAAAGAATCATTTCAAGTTCATTATGCCAAACATCAAGGTATCATTGAGCCGCCCGTTCAATGTTCCATTTGTAATAGTTGGCTTAAAAATAAAAAATCCCTAAGGATGCATCGATTTGTACATGAAAAAGATCCAACACCTTGTGATGTGTGTGGTAAAATATTTGAGACCAAACATCGCCTGCGAAAACATAAAAATTATTGGCACAAAACCGATTTGAATTTAAAATGTAACTTTTGTAATAAATTATTTCGTCAAGAAAGAAATCTACAAGAACATATGGCCACACATACAGGTGTACAACTTTACAATTGCCCTCACTGTCAAAAAGAATCACGTTCAAAATCAAATATGTATGTACATATTAAGACGCAACATCCGGCGGAATGGTGGAAATCAAAAATGGAACGTTTTAATATTGAGGGCAATGGTAATTAAGCCGACAATCAACAGGCGTAAATAAAGAATTCCATAATTTTAATCTTTAAATATAAATATTGTATGTGGGTTGTTGTTTTTCTTTTTTTTTTTAACTTTGTGGTAAATAATAATTAACCTTTAAAAAAAATAAACATGAATTTTTGTATTAATAACAACTTCTATATGGTTAAATGATATCTGAAGAAAATACTCGTTAAATATTTTTTTATCTCTATTAATTTCACTACTAAAGATAAACGATCGTAAGGAGAATTTCCATTCTCTCTTTAACTATTTACTGCAATCTTTGTAAATAATTTATTTTTTGTTTGTTTTTGTTCTAAATTAAACTCTTCATATAGATTTTGCTCGGAAATAAATTTAACCCGTCATATCCAAAATACACACAAGTATAAAAAATGTCATGTTTGCGATGTTTGTGGTAAAAAATTTAAAAACAAAGATTCATTTCAAAAACACTATGCCAGTCACCAGGGTATCGTAGAACCTGCTGCTCAATGTTCTATTTGCAATAGGTGGCTTAAGAATAAACATAGTCTTAGATTGCATCGGTTTGTGCATGAGAAAAATCCCACACCATGTGATGTGTGTGGCAAAATATTTGAGACAAAACATCGTCTGCGCAAACATAAAGACTATTGGCATAAATCTGATTTGAATTTACAGTGTAATTTCTGTGAGAAAGTATTTCGTCAGGAGCGTAATTTGCATGAGCACATGGCCACCCATACGGGAGTACAGCTTTATAATTGTCCACATTGTCAAAAAGAATCACGCTCAAAATCGAATATGTATGTACACATTAAAAGACAACATCCGGCCGAATGGTGGAAATCGAAAATGGAACGTTTAAATATTGATCCAAAAGCGGGAAATCCCGATATGCAATCATAGTTTTCATATATCTTTACAATTTGTTTTTATATATTTTACACAAATTTTACGTTATTTTGTAAATATTCATCTACAATAGTTTTTATGGGTTTTTAGTTAAAAAATACTTATATGATGATTAAATGAATTTTGTATTAATACACTATGGTCCAAAAATTGTAGGTTTTTTTATTTTTTTATGAATTTTCTCCCAAAGCACCTAAATTTTACTTATTTTAATTATATGTATTAAAAAAATATATAGTTTAACACCCACTTTAATAATTTGCAAATCAAATCAACTCCTCCTCCCTCCTTCAATTTTATCTAGATGTGCAACTATATATCGTTTGCGTAATCATATTGCTTCCGTACACAATAATATTTATCATCATATTTGTGATATTTGTGGAAAAAATTCAAGTCGAAAACCTCTTTCCAAAAACACTACGACGAACATCAAGGTATTGTTGAACCACCCGCCCAATGTACCATCTGTGGGGCATGGTTAAAGAATCAACATAGTCTACGGGTGCATCATCAAACTCATGAAGATACACAGTTTGCCTGTGACATCTGTGGTAAATTCTTTAAGACCAAAAAGAATTTGAGTCGACACAAAGGCTATTGGCATCGGCGGGAACGTAATTTATCGTGTAGCTATTGTGACAAAGTATTTCGTGAAAAACGTAATCTTGATGAACATATGGCCATGCATACAGATACAAATCTATATACTTGTCCTCATTGTGGCAAAGAATCACGATCAAAATCAAATATGTATGTTCATATAAAAAGACAACATCCTGATGAATGGTGGAAATCAAAACAGGATCGTTATAAACTAAAACCTGAAGAAGGAAGTTCTGTCGCCACAACTGTTGTAGGAGATGGGGAAACAAAATTTAAAACGGCTGAATTGGGTTCAGTAACAGCTACTCAGGTTCTTTCGAATCTTACACAAGAATGTGTAAATACCGAGTAACAAAAATAAATATATATATATATTTTTTTTAATTTTTTATTGTTTTAAATTATTAGTTATTAGATATAAATACATTTAATTAAAAACTAAAAGGATAATAATTATTTATACATTCATTATTCTTCGCCTTTTATTATGTACATACATAAATATATATATTTTTAATTAAGCTTATTTATTTATTTAAAAAGTTTAAATATGGTATTGTTTAATAAATTTTATATGAATATTTCAAATTTCGTATTTTAATAAAGTATGTATACGACATAATTTAGTTGAAAAGCAATAATTCTTTCAAAATCTGATTTAAAAATAGGTGAAAACAAGTAAGAGAGTAGAGTAATCGTCCGTATATATATGATTAAAATCTTCCTGAAATATTGCACCGATCGCCAGAAATTTCAATATATTTTGTCCCTCGATAAATATTAGGAGTGAGATCAAACAAATCTGATTAAAATGAGTGACCAGGAAAAAGTGCGATCTGCAATTAATAAATATATTCAACAAAACCCAACTTTGCCCTACAAAAAGTTGGGGAAGCATTCAAAAATTCTGATGTTAAACTGTTTCCAATGTTAATAAACAGTATCGAGAGAACTAGTTTGATAGGAAGGAATGGTTCTCTTGATGCTTCTAAAGGCAAAAAAAAGAAAGTGTTTTCAAAAGACCTCCTAATACATCCGATAAAAAAGCAACCTTAGCTCTTTGTCCGGACTATTTGTAGGAAAAGTTAAAGCTAATGCAAGTTTTAAAATAGGCCGAAAACAAATTTAAGTCAAAGTTACTGACAGATTTTATATATATTTTTATATTTTATTTATTTTATATATATATATTATTTTATTTTATATATATATATTATTATTTTTATTATTTTATTTTATATATATATATATATATATATATATATATATATATATATATATATATATATATATATATATATATATATATATATATATATATATATATATATATATATATATATATATATATATATATATATATATTATTATTATTATTATTAAAAAAAAAACACATTTTAATACAATTTATATTTCTTGTACGTTATGTCTTTGTTTAATTACTTTTTTAATTAAATTAAAAAAATAAAATAATAAGAAATTATCTTTAAAAACTATAGTTAAACAATTAAAAATGTAATTAATAACAAGAAGAAAAATTGTAAAATCATTTGCAACGATTTTTTTTTTTATAAAAATTCTAAAAATACGCAATTTCTTTTGTGTTGTACTTTAAAATATTTTTTGATAATTTAAACTTAACCTTGACCATTACAAGTTTCCAGTTTGGGTATAGAGAAAACAAAAGCCAAACATCCGAAACGTAAAAGTGCACCATGCTGTAATATGGCAGCACCCTCCCAAGCACCCTTAATCATGGGTGAATCCTCATAAGAACAACATTTGCAATCAGGTTTTGGAGGTGGAGCCATTCTGAAGGAAAAAAAATGGTTTTCCTCTTAATTTAAAATTTTAAATTTGTTTACCATTTGAACTCACCTTGCACTGTTGTCAACAACAAAATAATGACGTTGTATACCTCGCCTCTTATCGAGAATAGCTTGTACTTTTCTTTGTAATTCAACATCTTCATTTTTTAATTTCTTAGCTGGCGTTGGTTCTCGTTCACTAAAATCACATGAATATAATTGACCATTTACCTCAGTACCATGCTCTGAATAATTAATTAATTCGTAGGTTTTTGTAAAATCATCATAGAAAATTGTAGCATGTTTGGGAGATATACGTCGACAATAACCAATTAAGGATAAATTGACATCAACGCCAGTATTGGAATCGCCATAGCCAATATTTAAACTGCGATATCGCATAAAGAATGAATTGTGCAATTCAACGTTACTAAACCAGCGATTATCCTCTAATATATCGCCCAGTGGAGTAAGAACTGCACGAGCACGAATTTTTCTTCTTAACATTTTAAGTTCTAATCTAGTGGCAATTTCATAGGCTTTTTCTTGATCGCTACGAGAACGTGGCACATACTTTTGTTCTTCTTCATCGGCTGCTACTATAGCTGCCGCCGTCGCTAAGGCAGGGTGAAGTTGGGGTAAATCATTATCACTGGTTGTTGAGGGCTGAGCTAAAATTGATGATGTTTCACCAGTAAACATTATACATAAACGCCTGACATCTGTAGGTGATAGAATTTGTGAAGGTACTACTGGTGGCTGTAATTGTTGTTGCTCAATTTGTCCTACCGCAGTTTGTTGCACAGGTTCTACTGCTAGCTCTCTAATACGTTTAGCAGCAGTACGGTTCTGATATTGTACCACTATTTCTGGATGTTCTTGTACCAACTGCTGTAAACGTTGATAAGCTAATTTCTTTATAAGATCCACATCCAAGTACTGAAGTTCAGCATCAATTTGTGGATCATATTTGATTTCTTCATCTGAATCATCTTTAACACTATGATCATTTTCCGTTTTTATCTGATTATTTGCCAATTGTAAGAATTTTTCATCAGTATTTTCTTCTTCGGCTGTGATTTGCGTTTCCTGATTTGATAAACTGTTTTGTTTTGTACGTTTATTTTTTACAGCTGTTTTTGGGGTATTTCCTTTTTCCTTATTATCTTTTGAATTATCACCCTCTTTTGTTTCGCTTTCTTCTGGTTTTTCCTCTTCGTCTTCATTCTCACTAGAACTGCTGCTACTTAATTCTTCAACATTTCCCAGCTCTTTTTGTATTTCTCTAAATTTTGCCTTTGCCGTTTTCAAAGCTTCTAAATCTTTTACTAATGATTCGGCTACACTTTCTTTAGATATTATTTCAGGAGCACTCGGCAAACATTTACGCCTTTTCACAATATCATAGCGTAAAGTTTCTCTCAATGATGGCAATAATGGTGGTGGATTTTCATAGTGATACTTAACCATTGCAGGTATCTCAATAGATTCCCTTTGCTTTACAGGAGCCTTAATACGAAATGGAGGATTCTTCATGTGTACTCGACGAAAGAAATCCATTTTCACGGCCTCATGATCAAATGGTTGGGCAAATTTATCCCATAAACGTACTCTTTCTGTAGCCGAAATGCTAGTCAAGAGATTTTCATCCTATAACGATTTTATTTTATTTATTTTTTTACACCTTCAAGTGATGATCTTTGATACTTACTATGAAATTTTCCACATGATTTGGACACATCCATAGACCAGTTGGGAGTGCTGTCATAGGAGGATCTAAACAATCCTGGTGAAAATAAAGAGGACAATAATCGCAAGCCACTAATGGTGCTTTTTTACAAGATCGATGACAATAAAAACATGTCTTTGCGGGCAATGGAACCAAACCTTGTGTATCCAGTTCATATGGCTTTGAGTTACGTCGAAAATTGGGTTTTTTATGATTACCATTGCCATTTGTACGTATAGGTTCAACTAAATGGAAAAATGTTTAGGTTTACACTGTACTCCAGAAAAGTATTTTTTTTTCTTAATTTGACCCAACCAAATAATTGACTACTACAAATTATTATAAAGAAAAACTTACTTTTATCATTCCCAGGAAATTGCGTATGTATCTCCAATTCTCTGGGTAACTCAAATTGTTTTGGATTCAAAATACTAGCCGCTTTAATAAGCTCATCCAAGGGCGTAGGTTTCTTATTGGGATCTAAAGCACGTTGTATACCTACTGGTAATTTAGAAAGATATTTCTCTGTACTACTTAAATCACTACAAAATGACGCTCTGCTACTGCTACGTTTACGTAAATGACGTATTTTTAAAGGAATTGATTCTAAATCACCACCCGCTGAAGGTGTATTGGGACGTGAGGTAATCACGGCCGAAGCTGAAGATGTACGTTCCACTGAACTTGATTTCGAAGAAGATGGTGCCGTTTTTAATGTCATGCGACAATTGTGACACAACCATTGACCACTTGGTATATCGTCTTCGGTAAGTGGAGGATCACTTTAAATGGAAACAAAATATTACTATTAGTTAATAATTATAAGGTTATGTATGTCTACAAAATGGAATTGAAAGATACCCACTGGCATTGCAAATGAAAACTAGAGGGACAACGATCACAACAAAGTAAATCCCCACCTTCCTCGCAGGCATCACACAAATCATGATTATGACCACGTCCTGGACGTTTATAGTAGGGATGTTTTACCACAGTCGGTCGTATGCCTAATTTTTCATCTTCATTGGGCGGAGGTTTTATAAGATTTTGTATTTGCTATTTTTTTATAGAGATTTCAAAGAAAATTAAATTAATTATTAAATTGAATTCAAATAAATTCCATTTAGCGTATGAAGAAATGCATAATTTCCTGACAATGGTATACACAAATATTTCCCACTTTTTTACTTCATATTGTAGTAGCAGCATATCCAAAGTGGTCAGGCTTTCTCCTATTTATTTTTTATCCATTTTAAGACTTACCACCATAATGGGCAATTCTTCAACTGGTGTCGTATCTGCTTTAGACATATTGTAGCAATTTTTAATATTATTTTACTATAAAATTGTAAGATTTTTATTAAAAATAAATGTGATGAAGGACTTCTCAGTTTTAGTTGGTAAATTAAATGTTTGACATTCAATTACTACTATTTTGAAGTAAATTGTATCAAAAGGTACTTAAAATTAAACACAGTTGTATTTTAATGTAACCAACAAAATAACTAAACATACTGCGTATCATTGAGTATTCAACTGAATATACTGTATTCATAATACATCACAAAAAATTGTTATGCTTTTTTGTTACTGGCATTACGCATCAATTAATTAATAAAAGTTGTATATAATATAAAAAAAAGAATAACTAGAAAAAAATCACAGTGAAAAACTTGTGGAAAAGAAAAAACTATACAACATGTTATCATTTTTCCTGAAGAAGCAAAAACACACCCCTGAAACTCCACCCGAAGAAATAATTCAAGGTCCCGTTGATCCAGCAGCACCCACAAATGGTGCAGATGATTTTATATTCGTTGAAAGAAAAGGTAATAATGATCCAGCAGCACCAACACAACCTTCCACAAATATGTATCCACCTATACCGCCAGCAGCTTTTGGTACGGGTGTATATCCCCACATGCCATATCCACCACCACCATCATCTCATGGATCACATTCTAATACCGTAATTACAAATCAATCTGCTGTGCCTTATGTGCAGGATGTACCATTTGTTTTGGCACCACAACTATGCAATACATATGATATAACCCAAACCCAAGTCGATGGTATTTTGGCAATAATGACACGGCAAATGTCTGTCGATGAAAAAGATGATTACAATTTTGCTTTAGAGCGATCAATACAAAATGAATGTTATTAGCATTAAAGGTATATGTTATAATTTTAGTTAAGGTAAAACAATAACAATAGATATTCCTATTATAAAGAGCCATGCACGGTTTGTGTTAATTTAAGAATTTAAATAAATAAAACAAATAATTTAAAATGCTTCAACAATTTGTTGTATTCACGTATAAGTTCTTCGAAGTTAAGTGAATGATGTTCCGCAATCGGTGATGTTATGGCATGTGATTTCGATTTTGGAATATTAACGCATTTAGGAAGCTTTAATTTTCTACAAAACTAACAAAATCACATAAATATATATCGATGCCTTTTTAATATCAAAATTTATAGACAACGCTTCAATGTATTATTGGGTATAAAAAAATATCGTTCCATCAATGCATTTATGCCCTACACCACAATATTGGTACGAAAAATTAATGAACGGCCCTCGTATAACTTGATTTACTGATTTATGCTTGAGTATGCAGTCAATATTATGAAATTTATGTGTTTTAAAGTGATACTTTTCTTGCGGTATTATATGCAAGGTGAAAGAAATTATCGATCGACCCTCGTAAAATTTTGTTCATCGACTTTTTCTTATAGTTATCTTAATAAAAAAAAATCTAATAGTGCCAATATTAATGTGAAATTTATCTCCTTCAAAGTGATAACTGAAACAGGATATATAATATATATTCGTTTAGGAGCTAGAAACATATGGTCTTCAATACCAGTCCATAAATACCTTAGAAATAATGAAAATTCCACTAAAATAGGTTAAACAATTATAAAGTAATGCAACATTACTTAAGACATGTAATGGTAATCAATTATTACAAAGAATGCTGTAGCACATATTTACATGGAAAGTGTGCAAATTTGTGGTGATGGGCCCCAGTTATAGTTCATTTTAGAAGAGTGGTGAAAAATTTTTATGTAAGTGTTTGGTATCGTTGGAAAGGTAATTACTTGAAAAATTTTAATATGTACTTAATTAATTATTTGAACTAAATAATTTATTATCGGTGCACTCGATGTAAAAAATTTGTTATATTTGATTTAAAATGAGTTCTATAAGAATTAAGATATTATGAAATTTTAATATAATATTGACGAAGTTGTCCTTATAAAGAACCATAAACGATTTCCACTTTTTTATTTCAAAATACACAAAATTTCAATTTGATGCAGACTTGTTTAAATTATAAACTTTTTTTGTAAATTGCTCAACCCTACTGTTATAAGAGGTTTGAACCATTATAGATTTCTGAAGTGCGTAATTAATAAATTAAGTTATTTATTCTGATACTTTTTTGACGATATTAGTTTTGAATTTTTTCCTCCTCAAAAAGACGAAAGAAAAATATTTGGAAATAAATGAAATTCCTATAGATCTTAAAAAATCTTTCAGAATTGACAAAATTTTATAATATATCTTCTTATTGAATCCATATGGGTAAATGGTTATGCTTTATAACTATATGAATTTTATTGGGACCCGAATAGAGTCCATCAACTTAAAACAATCTTTTCAAAAATGGGCCTAAATTTTACTTTGTTTTGAACATCTCTTAAACTATAAGAGTTATTTTACACATATAAGCGAATTTTTTGTAGAGAATTATAAGGGCTATATGTATGTAAAATATTTTTTCAATCAAATTTTGGCGATTTTTTTTTAATCGTCATATCCGATGTGACCAACTTTGGAGATCCACTTTTCGACTAAAGGACCCACTAGGAAAATGTCCTACTCTCAAGAATGTTCAGGTAGAAAAAAATGTTAGCCAAAAATATAACGGATTTTATGACTCACTAGCAGACCCTGCAAACTTCGTTTTGCCAAAGCAAATTTTTAGGGCGTTGCTAATTTAAGTAAATTAGAAGTAATTTAAAATTGTTTTGTATGGGGGTTCCTCTCACCCTGATCCTATAAATCCTATTTTATAATGATGTTGTTTCACCGTATCATAATTGCTGTAAAATTTTAAGACTTTCGCTCTTATAGTTCTTTTGATATTCGATAATCAATATTTGCTTTGTATTGGGGTATACCCCCTGGTCCCACCCGTCCAACGTTTTGTCCAGTAAAACAATTCCATTAGGAAGTTGTTTGGATTAAAATTGAGATCTCTTTCTGTTGTCAATCAATATTTGGATTGTAAAGAGGGGACCTATCCTCCTGGTCCTATCCGTTCTACGTTTTGTTTAGTAAGACGGTTCCTTGAAAAAGTTGTTGGGACCAAATTTGAGAACTCTCGCTGTTATAGTTCTTTAGATATTCCATAATCAGTATTTGCTTTGTATGCTTGGCACTCCTCCATCTGGACCTATCGATAATTTTGGAGTCTATACGCTACATACATTCATACATACATACATACAAACATTCATACATAAATACACACATTCTATTTTAAGTGTTCCTTAGTTGTATTTAAGAAAAACTTTTATATAATGTATAAGTTTGTGAGTGTACGTGTAATTATATATGTACGAAATTTAACATAATTACTTCACACGAATTTTTGGTGAAGATTCGGTATAGCCGAATATAGAATATAAATAGTTAATATTCTTGATGCCAAAATGTTGGTTGAGGTTGCCACTCGATTATTAAATATAAATCACTTTGGTTCGTATGGCAGCATTATTTTAATTAACAACAGCAACCAACTTCACTCTATAAACATAAAATTTGAATTTAGCGCATTTTATTGCGTTTTTTATGTAGAATTTTATTTTGTTTTTTTCGTGTCTTGTAGTTTAAATATTAAAAAAATATAATATGGATTTTGATGATGCTAAAGAGAATATACAGCCATTGGCTCAGGGACGTAATGCTAGCATATTACATGCATCTTTAAAAGTTGAATCTCCGCAGGAATTACTAGCTCAACGTAAAGAACTGGAGAAAGAAATACACAATTATAGTGGTGATGATCCATTAAGTGTTTGGTACAATTACATAGATTGGATAGAGCAAAGTTATCCTTCGGGAGGCAAAGAGTCGGGCTTACAAGAGGTTTTATCCAAATGTTTGGCAAAATTTGAAAGTGATGAAAGATATAATCAAGATAGACGTATGATTAAACTTTATATAAAATTTGTAAGTTTAAAAAAAGTATAAGTGGTCATTAATATTGTAATAACAAAACTTTAAGATCGACAGCCACAAGGATCCCGCGGAATGTTATCAGCAACTGTATAATGCAGGTATTGGTACAATGGTAGCTGATTTTTATATTGCTTGGGCATATTGTTATGATCTAGTTGGCAATACACGAAAAGCTGATGAAGTATTTCGACGTGGTATTGCTTGTCGAGCTGAACCTTTAGAAGACTTACAAGAGGCTCATCAACATTTTGGTTTTTCTGTTGCTCAACGTTTAATGTACAAAGATGATGAGGACGTTAAAGAGGAAACTAATCGTCAATTGCATGAAAGACGTTTAGCTTTAACATCGCTTAGAGGTCATCGACGTAAACAAGTAGTTGGTAGCATTAGAACTGGTGCAGCTGTTAAAAGTTTTATGCCTGGCACCGTTAAGGTTTGTATATTTTTTTTATATAAAAATATTTTTGCTATTATTCAAATCAGATATTTCAAATTTCAATATTACTCAAAGTAAATATGTAAAAAATCACCCAGTTTTAAGCGAAATTGATGTCGTAATATAATATGTAAAAACAACATTAATTCTATATTGAAATATTCCTGTTTAAAAAGAATCTTTTTGGCATGTTTTAACGTATTTACTTTGAGAGTTCTTTAAATATATAAGAATGTTTGCTTCATTGTATACATTTCTGCTTAATCTGTTTCATATTTATACCTGTTTCATATTTATACTTAACATTAAAAAAGTTGAGGCATTATGCGTTTGTACTGTATATGTATTTGTAAATACCTTTTCACCCAGAACCACTTTCTCAGTATTTACCGATCGTAGAATCACTTTCTAAGTCGATTTAATTTGGCACATATTATTATTATTATTATTATTATTATTATTATTATTATTATTATTATTATTATTATTATTATTATTATTTTGGGACAAAGACGAAGTCTATTGAAATTTTCCATGTTTAGCCCTATAAGTCCCTCACAAATGTTCTCCCTGAATGGGATTGTGACTTCGTAAAACTCACACATATGAAGTTATTTTAATTATATTTGGTGCAATTTTGTATGAATGACGAATGCCACATCACTTAATTTGAAGAACGTCGTTTCTCATAAAAATAGAAAATTTATTTATAAATTACATTAACAAATTTATTATAAATTATAAAAATTATTTTAGAGTGCATAAACCTCAGAAAAATTATTATGTACTCCGATATTTCAATCAATTAGCAGTAGAAATTTTTGCGAGGATTTGCCCATAGTTTCCTATAGATCGTATATAGCCCTGACTTCTAAAAATTACATTTTAATATTTTTTCCATAGATTGATCAACCTTCCACTTCATCCCAACGTTGTAATACTCGAGTACAAGTCTTTACCGATGAGAATGAAAATCCAAATGTGGTAGCTATACCATCAGCTGAATCAGCAACAGCATCGGAAAGTGGAAAATCCATTATACGTACCATTATAGATGCTGCTCGAAATCAAGAAAATCAAAAAGAGCCCGGACCCTGGAATAAGGCTCATAATCGTAAGAAGGGTAAATTGTTTGGTAAAACAAAAGTGTCTAATGAATTAGGTTTCGAGATACATGAAGATGAGGAAGATGAAGAAGATATTAAAAAACCCTGCATACCACCCATACCCATTGCAGAACATGAACTAACATTTAATAAACCTTTTATTTATCCGGCAAACTTTTTTGCCAAATCCCGACCAATTAAAGGATGGGCTATACCTATTACCACGGAAGAGAAACCGGATAAAAATACTTTACCGCAGTATAAAAAATATAAATTGTATCCCAGACCAAATATGGAATTTCAGCCAGAGGAACTAAAGGCTTATTATATATTAAAGAAACGTGGCATAGAAAATACCTTTACTAAGGAGCGTGATATATATTGGAGTAATGGGCCAAATTACAATATTCGTTTGTATCCACACTTTGCCAAGCAATCGAAACCACAAAAAATTGAAAGCATAGATGAACCCTTTATACCTGAAAAAGTGTCTGGCTTAAAAATTGCTTACAATGAAATTTACAATAAAGAGGAAAAAGTTGAAAGACAATTTGAGGAAATATTAGCGTTGCGTGTTAAATGGAATAAAACAATTGTTGCCACAACTGATATGGAGGAAACCATGTGCACAACAAGTGAAAAGGTTGCAAGACGTAAAAGCTTCTTTCCTTTACGCAAATCTTTGGCACCGGCAGCTTTTAAATCTTCAAATAGAATGACGGTAATGCCAGAGCAAGCAGAAAGTGGTGATAATTCTGATAGTATTAAACTAAATGCAGAAGAAAACAAAACGGTGCAGGAAGTTATGAAAGCAGAAATTGTTCCTAAGGACAATACAAATTCTCAAATATTAAAAACAAAAACAATAACCACTAAGGAAAGCATAAACGAAGACAAATCTTCTTTGTTATGTCAAGATCAACAAGAAATAATTCAAAAAGTTCCCAATGAAATTGTAGCCAAAAAACAATTTGAAATATTCACAGATGAAAGTGTAGTGGAAATAAAGTGTAAGAAATCGCCTTCATTGACCGATGATTTTCAATTTAAAACGCCAGCTTTACCATTACCTATTGCTAATTCTACAACCGTAGCTGGATCAAATAATAAATTACCATTTGAAATATTTGATGATGAAAATTTGGTTAAAAATTCTCCAACAACTATGCCAAAACCAGATATTAGTTGTGGTACTGGAGGATTTTTCGATCCTGAAGAAACCTGTTCTACTCAAACGTTCAATATATTTCTTAAAGCTCAAAGTGTAAGCACTCCCAAAGCGATTACAAAATTACAACCGCAAAGACAATTTGGAAATGTTTTAAAGGAGGTAATTCCTACACCCCCTATAACAGAACAAAAAGATGACCATCAGTTTACTGCAGAAAATGAGACTCCCCCAGCAACCGCACAAGTTCCTGGTGTTTATTCACCACCTAGACAACAATTATCAACTATTTTAGAAATCTCTGAACATGGTACTACTCAAGGCACGCATACTACGGGTGCAACTACCAAATCTACAATAAGTTCTCCTGAATTTGATATAGATTCTCATGCACAAACAACAAATAATCCCCATCCAACACCTTTAGAAACTGTCAAAGAATTAAGTTGTGAAATTTCAAAAACTATTTCGCCTACACAAAATGTGGACAAGATGATGAATAGTTTGAAATTACAAAATGTAACAGATGCCAATATAGCACATCCACAAAATAGCAACCTGGCTACCCCAGCCGGTGTGAGGTTAGAAAAGAAATGTTTTAGTGGTGGTGGATCAGCAAGAGGAGGTTTACATTTTTCTATTTTTGAAGATACTATGGATAATAATCAACAAAAAGTTGGAAATTTTTCACGATTAGAAGAAAAAGAAGATACAGCTGCTGGTGTCGCATTTAAAGCTTTGCCACCAATACGTTTTCAAGATGATAAAACCGAAACTATACCTAAAATGCTCATAGCATCACAAGATAAATTTCAAGAGGATAAAACTGAAACAATATCAAAAATGCTATTTGCTCCAACAGTATCCGTACAATTTCAAGAAGATAAAACAGAAACCATATCGAAAATGTTACTGGGACCTCCACAACCGATTAAATTTCCAGAAGACAAGACAGAAACAATATCGAAATTTTTGTTAGTACCACCGGAACCAAACAATGAAAAAAAATCTAATGAAATCGAAAAAGACATAAGGCCAGAACCCTTGAACCAAGATGATTCCTTTGAGTTTTTTGGACATACACCGCCTAAGGCTTCTAAAGTAATACCTAATAAACAAATGGAAAAAGGTCCTTTGTCTTATATAAGAACTGCAGCAGATACTCGTACGCCTTTAACTCTTGATTCAAAACGTTTTTGTGATAAAAACACTCCCGATATACAAAAGAAAAAATCGCTTTCCAAACCCACTGCTTTATTTGAAGATGAACTATATACCACAAATAAAGCGTCCAAAAATTTAAAAAATAATTCATTTTTACCAGAATTTTCTTTGGTACAAGATAGTCAACCGGTGGCAGAAAAAACTAAAGAAATACCATTTAAGAGTAAATCCGTATTTAGAGATTCTTTTATGCCAGATTTTTCTATAATTGAAGATTCTCAACCTCAAACGAAACCACAAATATCTAAAGAAAATCCTCATAAAGCCATAAATGAATCAATTTTACCAGAATTTTCTTTAATAGAGAATACTCAACCCAAATCAATTAAAACAAAACAAGTCAATCCTTTAACTAGAAATGATTTTTCTCATATACCTGAAACTCAAACGAATGAATCTATAATTGTTCCATCACAAAGCATAGAACCTAGATTTTTAAAACAAACATCTTCTATGCAAGCGTCATTCCAAAAAGATCAAAATATTCATTGGAAAGAAACGCCCAATCCTAAAGTCATTTCGAATAAAACTCAGGATGGGACGTCTTTAAAGAACATTCTCATGGATTCATTTATGAAAGATTTTTCCGAAATAAAGGAACCTCCACCCATACCCAAAGATATCAAGGAAATAACGATGGTGCAACCCAGTAAAAGTAATTCCACATTAAAATTTCTCAATGAATCTTTAAGACATAAACCTGAAAGTTGTAATATTTCTAAAATTGCTAATATTTCCTCATCAAACACAAAAGAAGCTAAATTAAGTTTGGTGGCACTACCAGTTGTGCCAGGCAACAAAACTTCTGGCAACGAAAATAAACGTTCTTCTGGAGAATGTGATGATAAATATTTTGAACTTAATTGTGAAACCGAAATGTTTGGTACAAATATCAGCATGATAAAAAATTCCACATGGCTTCCAAATCACGGACCCTTCGCAAAGAGCAACACAAAACAATTAACACAAATACAAGAACAATCATTACATATAAAACATGAAAAACCCTCACCTAATTCATCAACTTTAAAAACCCAACAACAACAGGAATCACAACCATTCTCAACTGACATCAATTCAAAATCAAAATTAAGTTTCATTAACAGATCCATAAATCACAATGATTTTAGTATTGAAATAAGTGCCTCCGAATTGGCAGCAATTAATGCTAAAAAACTACCTAAACAATTTGAAAAACCTATTGTTATATCAGAATCTCTTGAACACCAAGAGGACGATGACAATTGTGAAATGAGTATTTACTATAAGAAAACTCCGAAAACACCCAAACCACAAGTTCATATATGGGAAGATGTTGAAGATGCTTTTAAAACACCGAATCACAATCAGTATGTTCATGCGTTAGTTAATTTAAATGAAACACATCAAATTATTGAAAACATCGATGTAAATGTGAATCCATTTAATGTTGATTTAATTAATGCCTTCATAGAACAACATGATGTTATTGGTTATATAGAAAATTTACCAACCTGTAAGCTTGTGGGTTGTATACAACGTCTAAAACAACATGTTACCATAAATATAAAAGGCGTTGAATTTGAAGTACTTAAATTAATAGGTGAAGGTGCATATGGAGCTGTATTTTGGTAAGTCCATTTCAGTATTATTATTATTATTATTATTATTATTATTATTATTATTATTATTATTATTTTGTGTAACTTTTAGTAAACATGGGGTTTTCGAAAATAACAATAGTGTTGAAAAACAAAGTCATACACGTTTAGTAATAAATGCCTCTTTTCAACTATTAGCTTTTTAGTAATCGTTTACAATTTTTAAATTCTAGACAAAATTTTATAAATGCGCAGTTGGGCAGATGTCGTATTTATTAGCCGGAAAATGTGAAGGTCATAATACTAATAGATATATAAATATTTTAATTAAATTTTGTAGAAATAAGTTTTGTTTTATTCCAAATTTATATGCTTTATATGAGTACCCCATAAAAAGCATATATTGATTATTGTATATCTAAAGAACTATAAAATGAAAGTAATCAAATTTGGTTCCAACTGCTTTCTCAAGGAACTGTTTTACAAGACAAAACGTAGAACGGATAGGAACAGGGGAGGGGTAGAATTACTGCTATATAAAGGAAAATTCAGAAATTATGCTGCATTTTCCATATTTTTTACCGTTAAGTAAATAAGTTATTAGTTTAAAACAAACTTAAAAAAAGTTATAAACAACCATAAAAATTGTTTCAGTGGAAAAGAAAAAAGCTCTGGTAAATTGGTGGCAATGAAACAGGAAAGACCTCCCAATTATTGGGAATATTATATATGTTTGGAAATACAATCACGCATAAATTCTGATGAAATGGTAAAATATTATATATTAATTTTTATATTATTTACAATTAATAATTATTTCTTGTTTGATCTCTCTATAAAGCTATCGGCTTATATGAGTGTTGATTATGCTCTTATTGGTAACAATTCCAGTGTTTTAATATCGAATTATTCCCCTTATGGTTCGATAATAACAGTATGTAATAAAATCAAAAAATATACTATGAAAAATGTTGACGAATATGTGGTAATGGTATTGGCTTGTGAATTACTAGAAATAATGGATCATTTGCATGCAGTTAATATAATTCATGCAGATGTTAAGGCAGATAATTTTTTACTTATGAACAAGTAAGTCCAACACGAATAGTGTTATGAAAAAAAAAGAACTTTTGCTTTTATCTTTTGGTAGACTAACTTATCCAAACACGGAACGCTCTCTTCAATTAATCGATTTTGGTGTTTCAATTGATATGAAACTTTTCAAAGAGGGACAAACTTTTACATTTGTACACAATGATAATGCTTTTAAATGTCCTGAAATGCGTGAAAAACGCCCCTGGACTTATCAATTGGATTTATATGGTTTGGCAGGAGTTTTGCATGTCTTGTTATTTGGCAAATATATGGATATTGAAAAAAATGCAAGAGGATATTGGATGCATAAAACACGTGTACCACGTTATTTGAATAAAAATTTGTGGGATGAAATTTTCAAAACTTTACTTAATATACGCGATTGTAATAATATGCCAAATTTACAAGATTTACGAGCTCTATTGAAAAATGAAATAGAAGAAAAAGAAAAATTTGTTATTAGAATGGTAAATGAATTTAATCGAGCACTTGGTCTTTAAAATGTTTGCTTTGATAATTTGACTGTTTGTACGTTAAAAATATTTATTACGCGATGTTTTTTTAATGTATTCCTTTTTAATGTGTATCGTACTTTATTCATATACTTTACATATCCATGTAATTATTATAAGACTCCATTAATATATTATCAAATTTATTTTAATTTATTGAATAAACATAATCTATTTTATACAAAATTATATACCATTGATTGCATATATATGTACGAACCGCAGTAGTTCCAAAACTATTTTTTCTTGCCTATTATTTTTGTAACGTTTAAATCGAAAAAAGATTTGATATTTATGAAGATGCAAACTTTTTTGTATTTGGTATGTCTAAAAATGTTAGATTTTGTAGATTCACGATTTATAACAAATAGTTAAAGATTATTTGATGTCAAAAATATATGTATAAAGAACTTAAAATTTCGAATTTTTGAGTTTCGGCATAAACATTTCTTATAGTCATGAGAAGTTTCCTACTTAAAACCAGCAAATTCGGTTCAGTATATTAAAAGATATCTGAGGCAACCTTTAAGTTCAAACAAGAACTTTCTTAAAAATATCAATTATAAATCGATAAATTAGAATGAAAATTTGGCATAAATATAAAATTATTTCTTTATATAATAAAAAATTATTGTATAAAGAAATTATAGCCCAAAATATCACAAATTTTATGACTCATTTAGTGTTCCTGTCTGATATTTAAGAAAAACTTTATATATATTGTATACATATAGGCATTTCTGGTTGGAGGTATTTAAGGTTCGGCATAGCCGAATGTTGCATTCTTACTTTCATTAAAACTGTCACCCTGTCGTTATAAATGACATTCGCCAACAATACTTGTTGGGTGTTTACCTTACTTATATAGCTATTATTAAGGAACATTTAAAGATGAATTTAGCTTTTTGATATGTGAACTTAACAAAAGACTTTTATTTTATTTTACGGAATCTGATAAGTATTTTTAGTACCCATATTAATTTCGATAATTAAAAAAAAAATATTTTTTTGAGAATCTCTGCACATCTGGAGCATATGGAGGCCAATTAACTTGAAAACGCCTTAGCTTAAATTATGCGATTTTTTTAATATATAACAGTTCGAAAGTTAAAGAAATATTAGAAAAAAAGTGGAACCACCTACGTCTACGTATTTGGGGCGTAAATAGAATCATAAAGGAAGGAATAATGCTTTAAAACAATTTTCATTTAAATAATTTGTACTAAATTTTTATTAAAGAATATAATTTTATTTGCTTTAATACTAAAATCTACAGAATACTTTATTTTATCTTACATAGAAATAAGTATGAAGTTCTAAATTAAAAATATAAATAAATAAAATACTTTTAGTGTCTGTGAATGTATGTATATAATACGCATTTTTATCTAAAAAATTACTTAACTGGCATATCTTGTAAATTCAATATGCCAGTATGATATTTGTTCGATTTTTGTATTGCTCTTTTACAATCCTCTGCCGTTATAGAGGTTATAATACGATCAATGCATTTCTCTGCAACAACTACACGTTGTTCTTTAATTTCATTTGCGGGATTTTTAGACATACTGGGATAATTTTTAATATTTGTCATAATACTATTCCATATGTCTTCTAAGGGATTTAACATATATGAATATGGACTTAATAGCAGTAAAGTAACTTCAGAGTTATTGAAATATTCATCTAGTTCAGAAAAGCAATAATCGCTATCACATACTATAACCAAATTTGAAACATTTTCTGGTTTTGCTTGTGACCAGTTTTTAAATATATCTCCCGGTCTAATACGTTCTCGGCCGCGTTGAATTCCTATAACACCATCGTTGTATATGGCGCCCATTATATAAATAGTAGGATCGAAGGTGGCAAAAGTTGAATTTGTATTAAAGCGTCCTTTGACACGACGGCAAAACATTTTAAAACTAGTTTCACCCAACCAAACTATGGTTTTATTCAAATCCATATAATACTTTAAAGTATTCACATATTCAAGACGTTTTTTACGATTTTCCAAAGTATTAATTAGCTGCGGATGGTAGTCCAAAGAACGTTTATGGCGATATAATCTACCCTCTAGACTGCCTTCAACAAAATAAACACATACTTCTTTGCGCATTAGAACTTTTATTTTAGCTACAATTTCCTTCAATGTTATTTGACGATTATCCTCAATCCATTGTATAATGGTATCGATGTTGGCTTCGGTAAAAGTATTATTTTTACCATTTTTCATAAACATTTCCTTGCGACTGGTCGATACCCAAGTATAGGCTGTTTTATATTTTACACCCAGTTCAGAGGCTAAAGCTGACCAATCATCTCCACGATTAGCAGCTTCTACAATCCGGGCGCGATCTTCTGGGGTATGTGTTTTATAGGGTGTCTTACGTGGAAGCTTAACAGATGATTTGGATCTATGTTTATTAATTTTTTTAATATTTAATAGTAAAATAAAGTCTATCTTTTATACTTACTTTGATAATGTATCATGACCATTAAGCCAAGGCATTTGTTCAAAACTTGTCATGGACATGCTATTGTCCACATAAAAACTACTATTATTATGGAAATCACTCATTGTTTCGCTAACCATTAGTAGCTCATCATCTTGGGAAAAATTTATGTCACCATCCATTAGCCTCTCATCGCCTCCATCAGTCTTACACTCTACCAATACGTCAGTATCCCTAATATAACCCGTTTCCTGTTCTTCCTCATCTTCTGAATCTTCCAATTTGATTGTTGGTATATCATCTGCTAGTGACTCTTGTTTCTCTTTAATCAGCAGTGCAAATTTATGGAAATCATCCAAGTGTGTATAGCATGATTGACATATTAAAGATGATTGAGAACCTGTTGTTTTCACCTTGTTGTTGTCGAGAAAAAATAGATAGATTGTCATCAATAAATAGGCAAATTTATGTTTTTTTACGTTTCATATTTATAATCGTTTGCACTTCCCCACCAAAAACTTTTAGTTCTTTCATCAAAATCCATTATACCTTCATCTGTAAATATCGCTCTATTATATCCACTAAACGATTTGTGTTATCAAAGAAATCTTCATATATATTAAAGGCTTTGGTCCTTCTCAAAGGACTAATGCACAAATCACAATTCATTATTTTCTTTGAAAAACGCTAAACATGTAAATACTTTTTAATTTTTCATTAAAATTCAATTAAGAAATGCACACAATACATACAATGCCATTACAATTACAAACACTTGAAGTTTTTGTATTTCAATTCACTGGGGATTAATAACAAATGCTTTCGTGTCGCAGCTGGGACTAGACACTGTATCATAATTGTGTAATACCAGTTATGAATCAAAAATGATGACATTTGAACCTATGCCATTGAATTTTTAATTTGTCATCATTGTGAAAGATCTTTGCAACAAAATTAAAACCAACTATAAATTTTCTTCCGCTCCAAAGTATCAAGCTTTATGTGAAATGACTTGGAGAGTCATCTCTAATCTATATATCTATATATACACAGAAAATGAATATGTGTTTATAAGATAGGCTATAAAAAATTCCGATAGGGCCAGGTGAAGGTACTCCCATACAAAGCAAATATTGATTATCGGATATTTAAAAGCCCCAACTGCGAGAGTTCTCAAATTTGGGTCGAATCACTTTCATAAGGTTCTTTTTCACATTACATAATGATGGAAGAATAGGATAGGACCAAAGGGAGGTGTATTTAATTAACCAGTTGATTTTTTCGAGATCCAGGATTAAGAGACTTTTTGTGCAGCATAGCGCACCGGATGAGAAGTAGTGATATAAGAGGTATCATATTATTAATGCGAGTTATATTTAAACAACAAAATAGTTAAAATAATAGAGTAGGCGTCATGATTTGTTCCAACCCTGACATTCACAGGATATTAATTCGATATGATTTACGTTGGTTAAATTTGTGAAGAAGAAGACACATTTGTTAAAAAAAATTGATACGATCTTGTTGAATACGCATTTCTGTGATTTATTTTAATAAATTTACGTGGATATTTTGTATAAAATATAATGGCTGATTTAGACAAATGGATAGAAATAGTAAAGGAATGTAAATACTTGCCAGAAAACGATTTAAAAAAGCTATGTGATCTTGTGTGTGAAATATTATTAGAAGAATCAAACATACAACCCGTAAGCACCCCAGTTACAGTATGTGGTGATATACATGGCCAGGTAATTAGTACGTACCAGACATAAGGGGCGTTATAATTGTTACGTGTTTTTCTTTTCGCTATATAGTTTTATGATTTGGAAGAACTATTTCGTACTGGTGGTTCTATACCAGATACAAATTACATATTTATGGGAGATTTTGTTGATCGTGGCTATTACAGTTTGGAAACATTGACACGTTTATTAACACTAAAAGTATGTTATATACAAGATATATGTTACACGATTTTTAATACTTTATTTCTCTAGGCTCGTTATCCTGACCGTATTACTTTATTAAGAGGTAACCATGAATCGCGACAAATCACTAAAGTTTATGGTTTCTATGATGAATGTTTTAGTAAATATGGTAATGCTAATGCTTGGAAATATTGCTGTAAAGTATTTGATTTATTGACTATAGCTGCTGTAAGTATAAGGGTTAATATATGTATTTTAGCATTCATATTTATTAGTAGCTTTTTTGTTTAATAGATTATTGATGAAGAAGTACTTTGTGTTCATGGAGGTTTAAGCCCAGAAATTATTACACTTGATCAAATACGTACTATTGAACGTAATGGTGAAATTCCCTATAAAGGTGCATTCTGTGACTTAGTATGGTCTGATCCTGAAGATATGGATTATTGGTAATTATTTGAGCTTACCACAATGAAGATCATATAAATTATTTTAATTTTCTTTTTAGGGGTGAAAGTCCTAGAGGTGCTGGTTGGCTTTTCGGTCAATTGGTCACTAAAGATTTTATGCAAATTAATAATCTAGAGTTAATATGTCGTGCACATCAATTGGTGAACGAAGGTATTAAATATATGTTTGATAGTAAACTGGTGACAGTGTGGTCAGCACCCAACTATTGCTATCGTTGTGGTAATGTAGCTGCTATATTAAGTTTTCAAACAGCTAAGGATAGGACAGCTAAAATATTTTTGGCCGTACCAGAAACAGATCGTGTTATACCACCTCACAATATAACACCCTATTTCCTATAAATACCTACACACAAAAAAGGTAACGTACTGTTTAAGTTTAACAAATTGAAAACAAGAAAACATAAATTTGGCATCAAATGCTCATAGTTTTTTGTATTATTTAAATAAATAATAAAATCACAACTTTATCTTGTAATGATTATCAAACCCATTTTAAAAAAGTTGAATCAATATAAAAAACCAAATTAAGGACATTTATATATAAAAAAAATCAGAAACGATGTCAGAAAATAACTCTGAACTTTAAATTATTATTTACAATACACTGTGTGATAAATAACCTGAAAACCGTTTCCAAAATTGATATAATTAATTACAGACAGTAAGAATCAGTTTAGTCGAAACACGAATACGACTGATTCGCTTCATATTTAGCACTTTTGAGACCATAAATCATCATTTCGGGAGGAGCATTTGTAGGGTCGCTAGATAAATTAATCCATTTCAATAGGCATCTTCCTTGAATCAAAATAGTGAAACATGTCAAATTTCATCAAGTTATCTCTTAAATTGCGAGGCGGACGCACGGACATCGGTTAATCGACTCATCGTTAAATCGAATCAGAATGATTTTATTTTGAGTCGAATGACATATTTAAAAGTGGTGATGGCGATATTTTTTCTGCCCGTTATAAACTTCTGAACAAACGTATAATATTTTTGACTATCGAACTGCTTACGTCGTATTGAAAATACCTTCAAACTTCACTTTTTCTTTATGGTCAAATTTTCACGTAATTTACTATAATGTATGACGACTTAAGAACTCTGTTATTGTGTTATTTTAATTACTTGTATAAAAAAAATAATAATTATAATATAAATACGAAATGATTTTTGTATAAATTTAGTATTACTTCATATATATTTTATTTCTTGTTTATTTAATATTCATATAAAAATAGTACAAAATATGATTGTACATATGTAAATATGCTCCTTTGAAATGAGGGTTGGGTGGGATGTTGTCATGATTTTATATATAAAATTTAATGTAGAGGGGGGAGTAGGCAGTAATGAATACTTTGGTGCAGGATATTTTTTAATTATATAAAAAGGTTAACATATAATTAAGATATTTGAAATTCGTTAAGATCTGTTTGAGTCTGTGTATAGTTGAAACATTAGTTAAAAATAAGTGAACAATTTGAAATTAATGAGGAGAGCATAAATATATCCTCTGTTAAGTTGGTAAGATGTTGTGGCGTAGCTATTAAAGTAGGTGCAAATACTGTGGCTAAATTATGTTCATTCATTTTATTTACAGCAAAATGGGAAGCAACTCTGTAAAATAAAATTAGATTAATGAATTTTTAATTAAAATTATATTTTTTATATAAAACCTTTTTAAATGTTCCATCATAAATTTCAAACAGTTATAATGGGCTAATGGAAGATTTTTTGCTGCTTCTTTCATTTGTTTTATTTGTTCGTCTTGATCGTTAATTCCTATAAATAAAAGTTTTCACATTAGATTATTTTTTTAGCTTCAACAGATTTTTCAATTGTCACTTACTGGATGCTTCCATAAATCTTGGATATGCCTGAAAAGTTATTAATGGTACAGGCAATAAACGCAAATACAATTTTAAAGTTCCTGCAATAACATTGATATTTCCATAAGCTGATTCAGACATATTCGTTTTTTCTCCATCGCTATCCAGGGCCAGTTTAAGAGCATCAATTTCATCTGCAAAGCCTGATACCCGGTATATACCTTCTTGAAGCATACCACGTGCCTCTACCTCTTCAACACAACGTCGTACAACAAATGGAATGGAACATTGGTATAATTGGGCTACTATAGTTAAATCGGTGCCAAAAACTCCTCGTATTCTCTTAAGATCTGGCACACATTTGGCCGGTACTAACTCAGAACATTTATTATGTGCAATAAAACCGCAATCCTCACATTTTACACCTTGAGCGGTGAAACCCCACAAAAAATTAGCACAAACTTCACACCAGTTGAGACCCTTAAACGTATGGACTTTAAATGCATGGGCTTTTTCATAAATATTCGGTAGAATAGTATCCTCATTGCTATCTTTGGCTTTTGCGCTATTCTGTAAACAACCATCTAATTCACTGGGATTTGCGGCAGCGGATGGTAATTTATCTTCATCCTTTGGAACACCATTCGTTTGTTTTACAAGAGATTTTCGTAAATCATTTGAAAGAGCTCTTAATTTTCTACGATTTAACGTCATATAGGGACTTTGTTGATAACAATTACCAGTTTGCTGATTAATTTCTGCAATAATGGGACCAGCATGTTGTAGCATATAAAAATTAACTAAACCATCAGCCACTAGATCATGTATGGTGTCAAAATGTTTTGATTGCTCTTGCAAATAATGGCCCTTACCGGATTGATAGTAAATTTTAAAATGTTTTGTCTTTTGGTCAAAACGAAGACTTAAGGTATAATAATCCTTTGCTGTGGGACTGCGACGAAGTATAAATGTTCCATCTGGTTTATTTTTTAGGATTTGTTCGGCTTCCAAATGTCCCATACGACCATGATACTCTGTTCCATAAAAATTTGGTATTTTTTCATTCTGATCCTGACAAGAGTTTGATGAAAATTTGTTACAATGTAAAGGCTTGGGTGTGGGTGCTTCCAATTGTATTTTATACAGTTCTGGTTTCCAAACCTTCTGCACTGGTGAGCTGGGTTCGTTTACTTTCGACATGTTAATGTTTTTTTATTTTTGTCTATGACAATAGAATTAATGAATGGAAAGTTATTTATGAAGCTCGATTCATTTTTGATGTAAATATAAATTTTTCTATTTTAATTTTATTTTTATTAGTTCTAAATAGAGTTGTTCATAATAACACAAAAGTTTAGCGATTGGAGAATGTAAAACGAAACGATTACTTTGTAATCGATTTTACATTGTGAACTTTATATTGCAATCGGTTTTTTAGTGGTCGATTAAAATTTTAACAGTTTTTTTTTTAAATACTGGAAAGTTGACATGATTACAATCCGTGATTTATTAAGTATATAGAAGAGTAAAATGACATTAATTTGCCTTAATTAATTAAAAGTTTGTCCGTTATTCAAAACAAAAATATAGAGTAACAGTAAAATGTTAATGAAACATTTTTATTAGGTCGGTCTTACACCGCAGATACAGATATGTTCATTCTTGTTTTATTTTTCTATGCAAAAAAATCTAATACGCACTGAACATACACCTTAACAAATAAAATTGAGACGACAAATATTTTCGGTGGAACTTTTCCATTTCGTAGTTGATAAAAATAAGTAAAAAGTAATATTTATAAACAATTGTGTCAAATATATTGTGAAGAAAAGGTTAAAAATTATTAATTAATCCTTTTATATTAAAATTGTTAACTCTTAAACGGCAAAAGCTTAATTAAATAGAAACAGAAAAAGTGGATCAGAGTCGTAAAAAAATAGTAGAAAAAACGGACACGCAACCAAAAGACGAACAACGATTAGATGAATGGCTGGCTAGTAGTTGGTAAAGGTAGTTCTGGTTGTATATAATGGAAGGAGGTGGTGGCGAGGCAGATAAACAATTGATAGGACAGACAGAATCAGCCGTCAAAGAGGGGGACGGATGGTGAGAAAAATACACAAGGAAGACCTTGAAAATATAACAATAAACAACAATAAGAACATAAAATAGAAATTTAATAATTAACAGAAGAAGCGAAAGAAAGAGAAATTTAGAAAAAATAACAAAATATAAAAGTGATAAAAGTTAAAGTGCAAATAAAATAAAAAATATTAGAATACTACAGTAAGTGAGAGATAAACATAAAAACAAATACTTATAAATTATAAAATAAGCAAAAGGAACAATAACAAAAAAAAAAAAAAAAAAAAAAGAAAACAAAAAGAGAAGTGAGAAAAATATTAATTTTAATGAGCTAAGGGTTCAAAGTGGAGACTAGATAGTGCAAAAATAACAATACATAGTAAAATACAAATATTAAATAACAATAATGACGACTATGCCAACACAAACTTTAGTGCAACCGATTAAAATTTCAGTTAAGAATATGGCTAATACGCAAAATATCGAAACCTCACCCTCTACATCTCCAAACACACCAACACCTCCACCATCCGCGCCACAAAATTTAGTACCTACACCAATTGTTTCACCTTCAGATACAGATACAGCGTCAATGGTTATTAATGGTCGTGAAGCTCGTAATTTAGCAGAAAAACATCGAAGAGATAAATTGAATGCCAGCATTGGTGAATTGGCCAAAATGGTTCCACATGTGGCTGATTCACCAAGACGTTTGGACAAAACAGCTATTTTAAGATTAGCCACTCATGGTTTGCGGTTGCAGTATGTGTTTGGAAAGTCTGCATCTCGAAGAAAGACGTTACCTAAAGGCAATAGTCATGGAATGACAAATACACTGTTACATTTACTGGATAGTTTTTTTATAACACTTACCTGCCATGGGCAGATTGTGTTGGTATCACCGAGTGTTGAACATTTATTGGGACACTGTCAATCCGATTTGTATGGACAAAACCTTTTACAAATAACACATCCAGAAGATCAAGAAATGTTACGACAACAATTAATACCAAGTGATATTGAATCTTTGTTTATGGATTATCACAATTCTACAAGAACCTCAACTACATCCTCTCCCAGTTATTCGCAAGAACAACAACATAATCGTTCCTATAGTACATCCCATTCTCGTCAGCCTAATGAAAATGATCATAATCATCACCATTTAGAAAATGATGAAAATTATCTAGCCGAAATCGATGAGAAATTACGTACTGATAAACGTTGCTTTACCGTACGTTTAGCAAGAGCTTCAACTCGTTCTGAATCAAAGAAAATATACGAAATTGTCAAAATCGACGGTTGCTTTCGTCGTAGTGATTTTTCAGCTTTAGCAACTGGTTCATGTAGTTATCCCATAGTATCCCAATTAATAAGACGATCCCGAAATAATTCCTCTTCTTCAATGTGCGGAGGGGGTAATAATGGTATGATAAGTGGTGCGGGAGGTGTATTTATACCTCATCTTTTACAACATGATGCCATAGCTCAGGCAGCTTTACATGGTGTTAGTGGTAATGACATTGTTCTGGTAGCAATGGCACGTATAATTAGACCACCTAAATTAATGAATTACTCTTTGGAGGCGAATCGTTTAGAATATAAAACACGACACCTAATAGATGGCCGTATTGTAGATTGTGATAATCGTATTGGGTTGGTAGCTGGTTATTTAAAAGAGGAGGTAAGTTTAGCATTTTTTAAATATTCTTTATTGGAAATTAAAAGTAGTAAAGTATATTACAAAGTAGTAAACTATTTTTTATGTGTATGATATGCAGGTTAAAAACTTGAGTCCGTTTTCGTTTATGCATCAAGATGATGTTCGTTGGGTCATTGTGGCATTACGACAAATGTACGATTGTAATAGTGACTATGGTGAAAGTTGCTATCGATTATTGTCGCGAAATGGTAATTTTATTTATTTAAATACCAAAGGATATTTGGAGATTGATAAGGGCACTAATAAAGTACATTCCTTTGTATGTGTTAACACATTACTGGACGAGGAAGAAGGCAAACGTAAAGTTCAAGAAATGAAAAATAAATTTTCAATAATAATAAACGCTAAAGTACCAACAAATTCTATGCAAGATGTACCAGCCTCTCAAAATCCACAGCAATTGGAGAGAATTGTATTATATTTAATTGAAAATTTACAAAAACGACAAACAAATGCGTGCGTCGTCGATGAAATACACACAGAAGATGATGTTAAGCGTCATACAAGTACACCACCACTAGCTTTAGTGCCGCCGGAAACGGCATCAGTGAAAAATTCAATATCCAAATCAGTAAGTGTTGTTATTGCAACAGCAGCTAAAAGTTTTGCAGTACAAAATAATATAAATACTAACTGTAAGACCAGTAATCAAAATACTAATAACAATGGTGATTATGAGACTACAGATTTAATAACAAAAATGAATGAACAAAATATTAGCAATACATCAACAACGCAAACAGCAAGAACACAAACTACCCAAGGAGAAACAATTTTACAACGTCCTAGTGTTTTGAAAATACGCGACAAATCATGTCGGGATTCAACATTAGGTTTGTCTACAAATTCACCTGATAGCATCGACAATAATGCCCAGCATGTATCTGTGCTTAAACGTATACGTATCGATACATCTTCAACGACTGCTTTAAAAGATGATGAATATCATACACCTCAACCAGCCAAGCGAACACTTAGTAATTCTTCTACCACATCTTCCACCTCCTCATCGTTAAACTCCACCCCCGTCTCCACCTCACCTACAAGTTTTTCCTTAACAAACTCATGTTTATTATCACCAACAAAAAATGAAAAAATTGATAACGAAGCTGGTGATATACATGATTTCATTTCGTCATCTCTACGCCATGTGGGAGAGTCATTAAATTGTATTGATGCTCAAACCTCTAATTTACGTCAACAGTGTTCCAGTCTACCCACTTGTCTGGATAATAAATTGGATGCCATTATTATAGAACATAAAAAGCAAAATGAATTTCTAGTGAATATAAAAAATGAATATGAAGTGTATAAAGAACAATTTCCTAATTCTATGAAATATACTATGCAACCACATCAGCAACAGCAGCAACAAATTAGACAAAATCAAAAAAAACATCAACAGCAACAACTTTCTTCACCGGATATACTTTAGTAAGGGCTCAAATAGATTACAACTCCAACTACATTAATTTCAGTTTGTCTGGTCGTTTTTATTCATGTAAGTAAAAACAAGTAAATACTTATTGTTCTATAATTATATATTTAAGTAAATGTATGTATTTACATCCTAAGCTATACGAATATTATTCTAATTTTAATTTTCATAAAATGAAAATGTTATTGATGAAATTCTAAGTATGCAAGAACAAATATTTGTAATCAGAATGAATAGAAATAATCTTTAAAATATGCTTAAGTCTGTAATAACACTTTTCAAAATATTATATTTTTCCCTTTTCTATTTAATGTGTTATCTACGTATTTCCAAATTATTTTCATAAACGTCCTTTTTCATTTTTCTCCTAATTTGACTAATTTTTTGTGGACAGTAACGGTTAATATTTGTACTTAACAGTATAGGAATGTGGTGAGAGAAAATAATACAAAATTATTTTAAAGGTTTCATTAAAATACCAAGAGCACATAGTGTGGTAAATTACCTGATGGAAAATTCGAGAAATATTTGTAATAAACTTCAGGGATTTAAAAGTTTTAATATCACTAGTTTTTGTTGTAATCGGTTCATGGTTTCGCATAGCCCCATACAAATTTTTCTCGAAATTACTCTTATATACTCATAAAATGTTAATTATGTAACAATTATGATAAAATTTATCATATCAGTTTAGTGTACTTTGAAATCACACTATTAAATTCGGTAAAGATCGGAACCTATTTGGCCGAAATTTACTATATACTAAATTTTGAATGATGGTTTTGTCGCCGTTTTAAATCATTATCCTTTCTATACTCTCCATCAACATATGTGGTGATAAAGGCTGTATTAAGTTTGTCATTCCGTATTTAACGTCAAGAGTGAATAAACTAAGACGCCATATTTTTACGTCATATCAAAATCTGGGCCGAACAAGTCATGTCTGTTTATCAGTTGGAAAAATTTTCACGTTCACAATCTCTTACCATCCTAAGCGCTTTTCTATTTAAAAGCAACAAAATCAGCTCAGTAACAAAGAAATTATAGGCCGATATCTGAGACAACCCGAATTCGAACAAAAAGTCAAATTTAACTAAAATTTATAGCTATTTCTATTCCAAGAATCATTGTTTGACTCCCAATGTGAAATTTCGCTTTGTGTATTAAACAGTATGTTGGTATAAAGTATGTTAGAGCGTATGTATCTATCTCAATTTACATAGTCGAAGTTTCAATTTCTTTAAATAAAATTTATTTATTTTTTCCTTTTTGTCCTAGTTTGTATGTAATTAACCACACTGAGGAAAGGATTGTAATAATTACTACACATGGATTCACAACTAATTTTTTGTTTATAAACGAGTAAATTATTTGGACTTTTATAATTGTTTCTTCAACAGATAATAATATCCCTTCTATATGCCAACAAATAATATGCTTTACAATAAGAAAATGTGATTTGTGATTTTTAATTTTAAGTTTAAAGAAAATATGTAAACAAAATTTGTTTTAAGTAAAGTGTGAAATAACAAAATACATTATCAGGTATTTGAGCATCATCTCTATTTATGAACTATTCATGTGTATGTAAAACTAAATCCTTCGATACTAAAGCAGGCGACTTTATAATAACAATTCATTTTCTGATTTTGCTGATTGTGAATTTATAAAATAAAAGATTTTCTTAGTATAAATATTTCCTTAGTTTCCAAATACCTTAATATCTATAATTTTATCTCAATTCAAAATAGAGACTTCTATTTATTACTCTTTAAAAAATTATCAATATCTTACAATATATATTTAAAATGTTGTGATATAAATAGTAAATTATAAATTTTTATTTATAAAACACAGAATGACATCCAAAATTTACTATTTTAGAATTTTTATTTAGTAATAGATGAGGGGATTTTTGAAATAATTTCTAAGGATCTAGTTAAAATTTCAAAATTATATTTATATCCATCCAGAAATTAAAGATTTATAATAATTAATTAAAATTTTATAACTTATTATTTATGCAGAACGCACAGAAAAAGAATGTGCTAAAGAATATCGATAATTCTACAATAAGTTTCAATGTCCGTCAGTTCGGCTGTGTGTATGTCCCAATATCTTTGTGTACACTCAACACAATTTAAGGGATATTCCGATGAAATTTGAATCAAGGACGAAGTCTATTGAAATTGGTAATGATTAGTTCTATATATGAGGTAGCTCCCATTCAAACGTTCTCCCCTCCTGGATTTTTTTTATTCATTTATATTAAACAAATTTAGTACAATTAAATATTTTGTCTAAATCTCACATACGCTTTGGTATTGTAATAGTATTTGGTCAAATTAAATTAAAGCAAAAATCGATGTACGAAATAAAACGATGGTAGGTCCAAAATTTTTCCTAACTCACGTATAATCCTCCTCAGAAAAAATCACTTTAAAATGCAAAAATTTCACATGATTGTTAGTGTCACAATAATATACAACACACTTAAGTGTAAATCCGAAAATTTAATTATAAGAGTGTCGTTCATTCATTTTTTCGAACAACTATTTATAAGCAACATTGTGATATTAAACATCGGGCTTAACCCATTATAACATACTTACTTGTTTTTCACCGTGTATTGTTAGACATAATTAATAAAAATCTTTGTATTTATTTACGATTTTTGCTTGTATAAAATTTAAATATTAAAAATATATTTTTCATTCTCACATATATAAAAGATTAGCTTTTACCCGGTGCACTTTGCTGCACAATAATTATCCTCAATTATAGATCTCGAAAGAAAATCACGACATGTGTTAAAAAAATCATGCAATCGGGACTTTGCCAAATATCCCTGATCCTGTCCGCTATTAAATCCAATTAAATCGTTTCATGGCAAAGTGACTCTATATACACTCTAGACTCTCACTTCGAAAGTTCTTTATATATTCGATATCTTATATATACTTTTAATGGGGGCTACCTCTTCCCCTGATTCTATCCGTTCTTCATTTTGTCTATGTAAACAATTCCGAAAGAAAGTAATTATCTTAAAACTCTCACTTCAATAGTTATTAATATGTTCCAAATCAATATTTGCTTCGTATGGGTGCTCTTCTCCCCTATGTTTTGTCCAGTATGAATTTTGGTGGGGTTTTTTCTGTTTGCATAGATCTTAAACATAAGGATTATTATTACAATATTAAAATTTGTTAGACTTTTGCCCTCAAATTGATACTTGGAATTTGGTCTGTATGGGAGCTATGGTCAATTGTGGACCGATCTTCTTCAACTTTGGCATTTGTGTCATATCTAATTAAAATATATTAATAACCGTGAGTTTTATGACCTTAGAACACTATTCAGGGTGGACATTTGCATGTGAGCTACCTGAAATATTGAACTGTACATAATCTGTAGTATTCATAACGTTTATATGGACATCCAGCAGGACATCGTTAAAACGACCAAGAAAGTGATTGTAAATCAAACGGCTTACACAGAAGTGCATGTAATTATATGTTACAAACATCAGCAAGAAAGCATAATACCCCTAACCACCTATGATGGTGTAGGGTATTAAAGTATATATTGTAATATTGAAAATTTATTTAATATTCCTCCCGATTTAGACATTAAAACTCGAAAAATATTCGATTAAACATAACAAACTAAGAAAATAACAATTACATAAGTGTAATTGTAAATTAATAAAAAAATAATGAACATAAACTGCCCTATAATTATTAATTAAATGTTTTCTCTCCTTTGAACAGAGTAAAATTATATTTAATGCAAGCACTATTTACTTTTTTATTAATAATATTTGCCTTAAGATGAAAAATATATTTTCTAATGTTGTAGTTATTGATTTGTATATGTATAATTATGTATGTATGTATTGTGTAGTTATAATTTTATAAATTATATAATATTTAGGACAAATTTATTAATTTTTGTTTTTTGTTGCTAATTATATAATTGTTTTACATTTTCTTTTTATTCTTCTGTTTGTTTTTATATTTTCACATATAGTAGACAAAATATTCCTTAGAAAAAGAAACCATAAGAAATAAAGAAGTAAGAATGTATATTCGGCTATGCCGAATCTCAATACCCTCCACCACAAATGCGTGTGAAGTAAATACATTGTTTTGTACATATACACTCAGATACGTATATAAAATATCAATATTTTTCTTGAATATAACATAGGAACACAAAATACGTAATAAAGGTTTTTCCACTGAACCGATTTTTATTTTAAGAAAAACCCCATTCTAATTTTTCTATTTATAATTGTAAATTTTCATTGAGTTCTGAATGAATGTGGCTGACGGACGTAGGAAAATCGATTCAGATTTTGATGTGATGCAATAATATATATGTTTTCGGTTGAAAACAAAATAACAAAGGTAATAAACATCAGGTGGTGGAGGTTTTATATATATATATATATATATATATATATATATATATATATATATATATATATATATATATATATATATATATATGTATATATATACACCTACTATATTGTGCCACCTTTCACTCATATTGATGCACAATACAATTGCTAATTTTATATACATAAAATTATTTATTTATAGTTTAACAAAAAAGAAGAATTACTTTTAAACTTTAAAGTAAAGTAATAAAATACGTTTTTAAAACATTAATAATTAAAATTCTTTAATAACTGTGAAGGCAACGGAGAAGATTGCTCTTTATTTTTATTTTAATTTCATTTGTTTTGTTTCGTTTTTTTAGTTTTTGTTGTAAATGTATAGTTAGTAATATAATTATTATATAATATAAAAATATCTAGTGATAATAAAAGTTTATATTATAATTAAAAGAGAAATAATAAATAATAACAAAATTTAACTAATTTCATATGTTGAGTGTCTATACATAATACAACACAACAAAAAGTGAAAAGAAAAATACTTTGAATAATAAGAAAATATAAATAAAATAAAACATTTCTTTAAATTTTATTAGAAAATAAGGTAAGAATAATACTTTCAAAAAATAATTTCAAACACAAATAATACAAACTTGATATTAAATCATTGGTTAAAAGATGCTTTGAAGCTTTTTCTATCATTGGAGGTTAGGAAATTGAAAATTAGTTTAGTAGTTTCAAAGATATTGCGTTTTTTAACAATCCAGCAAATTTTAATTTTTTTGAAATTGGGCAACCCTGTTACGACCAAAAAATAGCGCCATCTATTGGATCACTAGATTGAGCTTTGTCCAATTTAGCAGCACTCGCTCAATAGATGGCACTATTTTTACGTTAATACAGTATTGCCAGCACCAAAAATTTTTCAATTTTTCTACTCAACATTGCCAGCTGCAAAAACTTTATCCGTTAAATTTAAGTATGAAAAATACATTAAAATCAATTTTTAAACTCAATAAAATAATGAAAAACAATTAAATATATGTATTTCTTTATAGTTTTCAATTTATTTATTGATTACAAATAAAATTCATTGAAGTTTCTGCTGAAACTTCTGATGTTTAAGCTAAATGCGACATCTTTACACAAGCTGACTGTCAAAGGAGTATTTATTGTGTTGAAAACCTATAACAAAACGAAATAAAAGGTAAATATTATAAAACTATGTTATTGATATGAAATTGATTTTAATTAAATTTTTTAAGGGATGAAAAGGTAATATTTATAGCCGCACTTGCATACAAGCATATAGACCTGCTCAAAATAATAAATACACCCTCATGTAAGACATTTAAACGTCCGAATTTTCAAAAATATTTTTGGTTGATCCGAATAAGGGCTCCGCTGTTCAGTTCTAAATTTTTTGGGAAAAAATGCTACTTAGAAGTGGCAAAAGTTGGAAACACTAGATGGAATAGTTTTTAGGTATTCGATAATTAATACTTGCTGCATTTGAACCATTTGAATACTGTTCTTTAATACTCCAACTTCAATAGTTCTTGAGACATTTCACAACTAATCTTTTCTTTATATGAGGGCTTCCTCTCCCCCTGATCCTATCGGTCTTACATTTTTTTCAATAACAGTGTTCCTTAATTCCTTGATGTTTGGGATAAAATAGTTGAATAGTTCTTTAGATAATCGATAACAATATTAGCTGTATGGGGGCTCTTTCTCTCATCCTCCTCTGCGATTGTCGCGTCGCAGAAGCTTATGTGCCATTACTTATGTTGGCCGTACTGTAGGAACTGCATTCACGCTTTTCTGTATGTTTACCCAAGCCATTGGGACACGCAATGAGCACTAACCAAGAACTACCCTCTCCTGTTCCGTCCGTTTCCTCTGAATTTTCCTTTAGTTGAGAAAGGGCGTCTCCCTCTGGTCGTCTATGCCCTATACCTATGAGTACACTATCCATTCCGAAATCACCCACCTCTGATTCCTACAGTGGGCAGAGGGTGGTCTGTATCTGAAGCCCGTAAGTTGGTGGACGGACTTCATAATCTCAAGAAACCCAGAGTTATGGTGAATCGAAACTGCACAGGGTGAAGGAACGATTCCGTCCTCTTCCCGCGTCTCCCCAAGCCAATTCATGCAAGGTGAAAGCCACAAAGCAGAAGCTGCTGGGATAGTCCGGGAACACCTTTACAATGCGATGACATTTGATACCAAGGTCACGTCAAACATATGGCTTGTGCAGACGAACACTCAGCGTCATTCGCCATTGCGGGTATATGTGAGGTTTGGAGAGGCGATAAGCTGGATGCAGTACTTGTTAGTGGAAAGGCGCTAAGCTAGATGTGATACTTGAGATACCACGTCCTAATCTGATGACTGCAGGGAGAAAGTCGATAATTTCTGCTAAGACAGAGAGAGAGGCTCTGGGAACCAGTACATGGCCTCTCTCTACACAGATGAGATTAGTTAGATTAGAACAGACTGATTGTTCCTGTCTATATCCACAAACCGGGTGCAAATGACTCTGGACAGTAAAGAAACTTTGGGACTGTTATGGATACTCACTTTCCGAGGAATCTACCTATTACCAGTATCTATTCTCTGATTCCAATGTATCTATTGAGATCGCAGTTATACTGGACGAACATAGATTACGCTAGGGGATCAGTAGCAGTTTTGATATATTCATATCTTTTAACTACTTCAAACCTGACTGTATTGCGTCGTGCTTAGAAGATCTAGGTATTGACTTCGGCTGTGGCTGGTTTATTGGATGCCTAACTGAGAGGAAGATGGTGAGTGTAACAATCGGCCGGACTATTATTATGAGGACGATGAACAGAAGTTTTCCATAGGAAGAAGTATTATCTCCTCTACTTTGTAATACGGCTGTGCACGAATTGCTGCTGATGTAGCATTGGGATTTCGGGTAAATACCTGGAGACAATTTCACACTGTGTGGAATTGATATTGAGTTAATGGCTTTCATTTCGTCAATCCGATTGTAAATCTATAGCAATGATAAGACAATGGTGGTCACACGTGCATCGTAGTTTCAACCGTGTGACTTAGGCTTGATTGACTTCTATATTTCGAGACCTTTCTTCGGTAATAGTTTCTCGATAGCGATGACAGGTTATGAACAGTTTCCTATAATGCTTGTATGCCAAATGGAACCAGCAAGGTTTACACGGATGATGCAAAGTACTATGGAAGAGAAGGTGGTGGTTACTTCATTGTCAACTTGTATGTTGCGGTTTCCTAGGTAAAGGGATGACTGTAGCATCCTTCAGGTTGAAATTTCGTCTATAAAGTGAGCGGTCAACTGTTTAATGTACTATCTCAGATATCTGGGGATATCAGAATAATTAACGACAGTAGATATACTATTAGGAGCTTGTCATATGTGTACGCTGGGTAGATCCCTGGAAGAACCACCTTTGACTTATACCAAGAATAGCATTGGTATAATGCTATACAAAATTGCACAGACAAGATGGATGAGGTCACATGTCAAACTGTTCGTTCTGGAACAATGCCAATAGAACCAATAATCAACTTCTTGGTTTTGGCAGGTGACAGAGTCCTGTTAATACCGATCCTGTTTTGGGTATTAATAGGACTCTGTGTTTTTGGGCAACCACGTCAAGAGGATAGTGCTTGACAATAACGATTTTAGCTAAAGCTTTTTCCATCTCCTGTATGTTTGTTCTTCTGGTACTGATTAGCTTGGTACAATCTATATGTATACAGATGTGTAACCGACTGTTGGCTGTTTAGGGTAACGAAATAGGATCAACTATTTCTTTGGACCAAGTGGGACGCTCGAAACTAAATAACTTCTCTCTCCCCCCCGATCCTATCCGTCCAACATTTTGACCAGTAAAATTGTTCCTTATAAAAGTAATTAGGATGAAACTTTAACATTCCCACTTCATTAGTTCCTACATTTTGTCCAGCTTCCATGCAATGACATATAGAGCAATACTTTACAGTATTTTGTTTCAGTTGGTATAACTGGTTCCATATTTTATTAATAAAAGGATTCATAACGTTTGATAACGTATATTTTACATTGAGACCGTTTATATGTCATACTTTAAGGTGTATCAATTACAACGAAATTATTTATTCATTCAAATATATTAAAATTCCAAAATTATATTTCTAATTCAAAATTGTTAAAATATTAAATAAGAAATTATTATATAATATTTACAAGATGACTCCCCTGCAAAAAAAAATTCAACTATAAACGTAAAAGTTGTAATAAAAAATGAAAAAGTACCTGAAATAACTTTGAACCCATAGTATATATGAGGCGTCAAAAGTGCATAAGCAAGTTTATACTTAATTTGACATGGTAAAAATACATACATTAACATATAAACATAAATCTGTGTGGGAGGATACAATCAGAGGGAGAGGTAGCTCTCATACAAAGCAATTTTTGACCATCGAATATTTAAAGAACCCCTACATCGAGAATTTTCAAATTTGGTCCCAGTAACCTTTACCAGGAACGATTTTATAAAATGAGAAATGTGGGACGGATAGAATCAGGAGGAAAGGTAGCCCCCATACAAAGCAAATTTTGATCATAGAATATATAAAGATCTATAACAGCGAGAATTTTCAAATTTGATCCCAGCCACTTTTTCAAGGAACTATTTTATAAGACAAAATGTGGGGCGTATAGAATCAGGGGGAAGTGTCCCCATACAAAGAAACCGACCCCAAACACTATCTTAAGAATTTGTTTTACGGATCAAACTATAGGACTGGTAGGGTCAAGGGAAAAGGTAATTTTATGCAAAGCAAATATTAGTAATCAAATTTCTAAATAACTGTTAAAGCGGGAGTATTCAAATTGGTTCCAATTACTTTCCCAATAATCTTCTTAACTGGCCATAATGTTGGACGGAGGAGTGATCCCCTCATACACAGCAAGAGTTCTAAAATTTGGTCCCAATCACTTTCTCTATGAACTTTTTTAGTGAACAAAATATAGAATCGATAGCAACAGGGGATCTAAATAACTATAAGAATAGTTAAACAACTATAACAGTGAAAGTTCTAAAATTTGGTTCCAAACAGTTTTATTGGAAAAAATGTAGGACGGTTAGAGGTAGCTCCCATAATATAAACTATATACATACCTAAGCGCTTAATGTTGCCAACAAACACAAACGAGGTAATAAGAAAATTCAACAAACAAGTAATAGTGCCCTATTTCAATACCCTCCTCCAATAATGTAAGTAAAGTCATACTGAAACTGTTAATAAATAATAAAATTAGTTTTATTTCTTTTTTTGCTGGTTTTAAGGAGCAGTAACATATACTCATTGAGCTCAGGCTCAGTCAATAATTGTGGATGTAACCGTGCTAACAACAGACAGACATAGCTAAATCGACTCAGATTTCGATTTGTTGCAAGAATATACTTTGTAGGGTCTTAGATGTTTCCTTCTTAGTTAATAACCCTCTTCACTGCATTTATAAATCGAAGCAAATAAAATGTTGTTATAGACATACTAAGGAAAGGGGTTTCAAAGTCGAACGGTATAATTTAAGGTGGACGTAACATGACAAACTTCTACAATAATAACCCAACCCAAGGATTATAGTATTATAGATAATTCAATAAGGAATGAATTAGTTAGCTATCTAATTCATTCATAAAAATTATTTATTATTTATCACTTCGCATATTATTATATTGACCAAAATGACTTCCATAAAGAAGTTTTAATAAATATATAACAATATTGGTGAATCATAACTCTACAATTTTGCATAATCTAAGAATTTGTGAAGATATAGTTATTCTTTATGAATCATTTCCATACTTTGTAGGAAAACATGTTGGGCGTACAAATGCAACAGGATTGGTAAAGGTGACCATCAATTTATAAACTATTATAACATGTTCATAACTTATATCTACATTGATTATGTAAGATTTTTTACGGAGTTCTTTATATTATTATTTGATGACTAAATTTTAATTTAAATTAAATAATCGTAACTGGTTTATAATAAAAGATCATATTAATTTTAAATTCTACTTTCATTTAATATGCGTGTTTATCTATATGGTGTGTGTATATTAAATATTAATAACGCCTTTCGCCTTTCTTCATGGTTCGATGTTAATATAATAATCTTTATGAATAATTTTTGACAAAATGAAATCTAAATTTGCTACTGATGTATAGAAAATGATTATGATTTTATTTTATTTATTTATTTTTATTTTTTTTTTTTTTGAAAACGTATAAATGTTAGTTCTAAACTTGTTTCATTCATGTTTATTTTTAAGAAAACCGTTTATTGTTAAATATAATCACATTTATACACACCTACGCTAAGAAATGTTTATTTATTATGATTATTTCTATTTATATGTATTTTTAATGTTTAATTCTCATTAGCAAATATATTAAGAGGTCGATTAATTGATGTTTGAAGCATCGATTAGTTTTGGAAATTTTGTCATATAGTTGATACACAGTATTGTTCGAAATCTAGACAACTTGTTGCCACAAAGAACAACGCTATGACAAAGGCATGAAAAATTATACCCCACTCTTGCAGAATTTAATTTAGGGATTTCGGTTTTTATAAAAATTCTTTATTTAAAATAATTAATATCGCTACTACTTATGAGTTGTTTTTTATTGCAACAGCTATAAAAACGTTTTTTGATTGTTATGATTAATGCTGTGGTTAAATTCTAGGCAAAAAAAAAATTGTGCTACTTCTATAGGATGAGTCCATGTGATGGGCACGGACAAAATGTTACTAAACCTAATGTTCCATCCCGATTTTAGTTGATCCAAAACAACCCTAGGACTCCCTCGGCAGATTCTGTTTAAGGATGGTAACATGAAATCGGGGCCTCTCTGTGACTGTAGTTTAAAGCTTCTACATACGAATCCCGTATGTATGAAATTGAAGTTCCGATGTCATTCAAGAAGTAAGTGTTTTTTGATCATTTTAATATATATTTCATAAACGGAAACATCGTCTTCTCATTTAGATGTTGTAAGGAAGACATTTGGTTCTTAAGGCTGCATTCTGGTAACTTTAAATATTTCTCCATTGCGTATTACTAAACAAAAGATACTACACTGGAGCAGTATACATTATCGTTGAGCGGTCAATCGTTTTGTAAGCAGCCAATATGGTTTTTTATCCAGACCCCAATTATTACCGGCTTGTCCTACAAATTTCTACTTCGCAATTGGATGGAATTTGGATTCCGCGATAATGATGGCCAAATTTGTATTTATCTCTTTAGTTCAGGTGGTGAAGAGTGTTGCTGTCGACTTCGCTGTTGTTAGTTTCAAGTAATCATCGAGATATCTCTAAGATTGCAACCTCTAGTCTGTTCACATAACTACCACCATCGAGACATGTTAGACGACACATTGCAGACCTTGAATAGAATTTGCGCGATTTGCAAGAGTACTTCTGGAACAACTGAGATTGGGATGAAGTAATAGATTCAATGTCTACTGGTATCGTATTGACGGTGCAGTCCCAAACCTATGTGCTACATGTGGCCAAGAATCACATGATACACGACATTTATTCAACAGCCAGTCCAATCCTACCCCACTCAGTCTTGGTGTTTTGGTCTGAAGTTGTTACAAACATCTTTAACACAAGCGAATAATGTATTAATGCAAATGTAGTCTACATTCTAATTATAAGAAAAATTTAATAAAATATTTAAAAAATTAAAATAAATTCCATTTTTCTGTAAATAACTATAATACAAAAACAAATTTGTATCTCAATAAAATTATGAAAACATGGAAAATGTGAATTTTATATAAAATGAACATTTTCTTATTCCTTAAATATTATATTCTATTTACAAAAGAAACAGAATTGCAAAAAATCAGCGAGAAATTTCACATTTTCAATAAATTTACAATTTTTGCAAACATTTATTTGACACTTTTTAAAACGAGTAAATTTCTTATTTTGATGTTTGGGTTATAATATGTCCTTCCATTTGGAAAATTTTGGTGTCGTGTAGTCGTGAGCAGGTATAACAACGAAATGTGTTTAGAACAATTTGGATAATTAAAGAATTTTTAGCTAGAATTCATAAATAAAGTTGGACAATTTGAATTTTTTTAATGATTGCAAAGATATATTTGACAAAAATGTACATTTTAGTACCAATTATTAAGAAATCAACAAGATGTTGAACTTTTAAACAAAAAGGCGCAAAATCATTTCATAATTAAATAATAGTTTCGATACATATTAAGCTTAGCTTTCTTATCCATGAGGAAAAATCTAAAGCCGACCTGAAAAAATTCTAAGCTAAATATTTAATGGAACAAAACTTCGGTAGCTTCATACCATCTTATAAAAAAATATTAAAACTACAATTGACTTCTTCAAAATCTTGGTTTTAGGTTTGATTCTCAAATTATATTTGGGTTTTGCATTGGCCGCTGCAACTTCTTGACTTGAATTTCGTATAGAGCATGTTTGATAATTTAAAACGAAAAAGAACAAAGCTTCACAAATAAGCAGAATTGATGAATTGCCTAAAATCAGGTTGAGGAGCTACGCCAAAATCTATTCTAACAAATCTTATACAACCAACCTTTGTATGAGATGTTTGTAGTTAATTCTTTAAATTAATAAAGAGATATTTGTATTATCCATTATAACTACTTAATAATCTTAAAAACTCTTATTTACTTTAAGATATTGGTCGAAAAGGTATTTGCAAATACTATATGAAATCATCATTCTATGAAACAATAAACGGTTAGGGTATCTTTTAATAGATAATGCTGACTAAAATTGTTTCATATCTATAAATTCATATATTTTGTGTTTCATGATGTTGAGTCATTTTTAAAAATTAAAGTTTTTAAAAATTAAAAAAAATTCTATATAGTAAGTAAGTCTAAAAAAATTTTTTAATCAAATTTTTTAGACTAAATTTAAAAATTGGACCTCTCAATTTTAAAGGCATTTAAAATTAACCTGTTGAAATTACTAAATTTGTATCTAAAATTATAATTTATTGTTCTAAAGCTAAGCAACTTGACATTATCTTGCGTGTTCTCTTTTAATAGATCAATTAAAAATACTTTATCTACTTATTATGGAGTGACAACGAAAAATTCGTAACATACATGTATGTTAATAAAAACGAAACCAATAAACTTACAGTTTTAATTTTTTATTTGATTGAAAAATTGACAAAAATATATAGTTTTTCATACCCAGTGATAAGATTTTGAATCATTTTCGGAAATGCTTTCATTAACATTTTATAATGTTTTTTCACTTTCTCGAACACCTCAATAAGAGCCCAATATCTCTACCCTGATCTTAGTTTCTGACAGTTGTGAGGATTTGCCTCTGGTACTCTCCTGTTGGATGCCAAATCACATCAAAAATAAGTTTACAAATTATGAAGTCTTATGAATGGAAGCAGTGTTTTTCTTAAACATTTCTTAATATGAATTTCGGTATTAATAAAGAATGTTGTAACAAATGATTGGTTTCTTTTGCTGCAACTGCGTATTGCTTGCCATACCAAGAGAACTGCGGAAAATATTTGCAGTTCTTTGTTTCTAAACTTTTATTAAACAGTCAAAAGTTTAGGAACCAAAAAATCTGTTGGAATATACGTTTCATCATCTATTATGCTTGCAACAAGAATATTTTATTTAGAAAACATGATTTCAATTTTACGTTCCTGGTTGGAACTTTTTTGTTTTTAAACTTGATTTAGCTTTAAATTTTCGTACCAAAGGAAAAGCTAAATCAAAATCCAAATCAAAAACGGAATCGAAAGCTAAATTATGAACTAGATTAAGATTTGAACTAAAAATAGTACTCGAACTTTTCTAATCAGAATGTATTTATTATTTATCATTATACCAATATATCTAAAATTACGATCGCTTATGGTATAACGATGCTGATTTGAAAGCATATAAGCAACTTCGGTAAATTTTAACAAAAAATCGTTCATGACTTTAAAAAAATATAGGTTCCATATATCAAAGTTGCGTTAAGTTATTTTCAGTTGCACTCTTTATAATCTAATATCATTTAGAATGTATCAGTTATTTATTGTTACACTGTTGTGATAAAACTTATTAACTTTCTATTAAGCTTTATTTGATGTGTTAGAAAATTAAATTAAAAAAGAAATATAATAAAAATAAAAATTATTATTTCCAAGTAAGAACAAATAAAAAACGTAAATTAAATACATAAATACAAAATATATTGAGAGATCGTTTTTTTTTAATTTATTAAATTTTTGATATGTAAAAACCCACGCATTTAAATTTTAATTCACCTAAAGCCAATAATATTATTTAAATTTTGTATGTTTTTTGTCACCTTTTTTTTATTTTTTGTCTTTATAAAATTTGTGATTTCAATAATGGTGATGATGATCAGGTACAAGTTAAGTCAAAAAAATACATTAGTAGAATCTAAGGTGGTGTAGTCTTCCCAAGTGAAACCTGAATGGAAGCAAAATAATTAAGTTTAATACAAAAACAATTTTTTTTAAGCCGCCCTCAGTGATGCTTGGCTCCACAAAAAGAGCTGTTTTTAGCCTGCTGCTATTAACGTTTGTAGTAGACACTATTAATGGCAACAACTTCTAAGATATTAAAACAAAACAAAAAAATGCTTATAAAAGCCACTACTCAATTGGAGAACGGATTAGTTATCCAAACGCGCTTGTCGCTGTTAAACGGCGATATTTGCTACAATTTAAAATCGCCGCGAATTCTTAAGAAACATAAATTAAAATTTTTTAAATAAAAAATGGTAAGTTTGTTTTATTGTTGTTGTTGTGGTCGTTCAATATGTTTATTAAAATAAATGTTTAAAGTTCAAACGCGCATCAATTAGTGTAAACTCAAGCTGAATAAATGTGTGCAAAGTACAGACACACGTTTGTGGTTTTATATTGAAAAAAAAAAAAAATAAAAATAAAAAATCGTGACTTGAAAAATAAACAAAATTATGTCACAGGAAAAATAAAAAATAAAAAAGAAACAAAACCAAAAGAGATTATTCTTAAAAAATCTCACTTTCGCATAAAAATAAAAGTGAATTTTTAATTTTTCTTTTTTTTTAGTTGCATCCAGACATAATCAATAATCAATTATTAGTGTTAACCAAATAAATAAAAACAAAATTAAATAAATGATGATGCAGATAATAATAATTGTTTACGCAAAACCACAATTGCTAATTTACATTATACTGTTATTTTTGCCCGGTGCGCTTTGCTGCACAAAGATTCTAATCGCGACATGTGTAAGGAAAATCTTACAATGAGGATTTGACCAAACTAAAAAGTTTTCGCTTTAATAGTTCTTCAGATATTCGATTACTACCTTTACTATCCTTATTCCGTAAAACAACTTCTCCAGATAATGAATGGAACCAAATTTTAAAACTTTATAATTTAAATTGGCTACATTTGGGGGTACCTCTCCCCTGAGGATTTGGTCATTGACCAAAGTTTAAAGCTTTCGCTATAATAATTCTTTAAATATTCTATAATTAAAATTGGCCACGTATGAAGGATTCCATTCCCCCTAATTCTATCCATCCTTGATTTTGTCTAGTAAAAACTTATTGAGAAAGTGGTTGGGATGGATTAAATTAAGAAAAAATTCTATAATCAATATTTGCTTTCTATTGAAGGTAGCCCTTCCGTCCTACATTTTGTTCAGTAAAACAGATCCTTCAAAAAGAGATTGGGATTAAATTTAAGAACTCTCGCAGTTATAGTTCTTTTGATATTCGATAATCAATATTTGCTTTGTATGAGAGGGTACATCTTGCCCTGGTCTTATCGAATTTTTTTTACTACCATACATACATACATACATACATACATACATACATACATACATACGTACATACATATATACATATATACACATACATGCATACATACATACATACATACATACATACATACATACATACATACATACATACATACATACATACATACATACACACACACATAGTATTTTATATATAGAAGATAAATATAAGTAAATAATAAACAATTTTAAATTATTTCTATTTAATATTTGTTTTAAAGTTTTGTTTATATGTTGTTTTTAAAAAGAAGAAGACTCATTTTAAATAATATATTTGTCGAAAATACGTAAAATACAATTCTTTACATCATACACGTATTTTTACGTTATTTGAATATGACAAAAAGTTAATTTTATCACTTTTATGAACAAATTCTATGAAATTGCTTTGTTTTATTATACTTCACGATATAAAATAAAGGAATTTAAACAAAACTAATTTAAAATTCTAATAAGTATGAGCAATTTTCAAATTTAAATTTATTGGGATTACACGGAAATCATTAACAAAATAAGTATTCCTCATTATACAGCTTTCCTGACTCGCAAGGTTATACTATATATATACATATACTGTAAACGATTGTTGTCCGTTTATTAATTTTAGTCATCCAAGAATCCTGCAGTTCTTGGTAATTGTTCCATGCCATTCATCTGACAGTCGAGAAGAGGGACACTAGGGAGTGAGATCGAAAAATTCTTAACATACATATATGTTAATAAAAACGTAACTGCTAAACTTACAGTTTTAGTTTGTTATTTGATTGAACAAATTATTAAAATTTTTAACTAACATTAAAGTTTTAATTGTGCTTTCTCACTTTGATCGAACAGGTAGTCCACCTTCTTTTAAAATCTACCAAACTTTTGGATAGTTTTTATGTGTTCTTCAATTCTCCTTTAACAAGAGTTAAATATCTCTACACTGGCTTTAGCTCCGGGCAGTTTGGGAGATTTGCCTTTCTTGGTAAAAATACCACAATGTAATTTTTTACTATTTAAGGGCTTGTTTACCAGATAATGAAGGCTTATGAGTTTTTAACATTCCTTGATTTCAATTTTCGTATTTAAAGAGGCGGTTGTACCAAATTGCTTTTTTTACCGCAGCTGAAAACTGCTTGCCATACCAGAAACTTCTTGAGATTTTTTGACTGCCTTTCGGTCTAATAATCTTCGATAACATTCCTTCAAACAGCAGCAACATAACCAGAAGATTGCAAAAAGTCTGCCAGAACATATGTTTCGTCGTCCATATTTTTTAGAAAACTTGTGTTCTATTTTCGGTCTCTCGATTTGGCCTCTAAATTTCAGCAGTCAGAATCTTCTTGAGCCTTGTATATTTTTAAACCTCCATTAGTTTTTGCTATGTGGCGGGAGCTTCATATGGAATATTCCCTTTACCTGAATCAGGATTTCCATCAATGGACAAGTTCACACGGTACTGTTTTTATAGCATTGGAAACAGTTTTGCAGCGGACAGTTGAATACATGGAAAACTTTAAATGTTTTATTGAAAAAATTGTGTGAAGAATTCTTCAATCTCAATCGTTAGTCATTCGACAGTCAAAAAAGGACACTATTATTAATTTTTTTAAGCAACCGACCATTAATTTGGTCGAAGGACGATGCCTATTGAAATTCGTAATGATGGGTCCATTATTTCACCTAGTTCATATACAAATATTCCTCTCGTAATGGGATTCTAAGTTTATATAAACGATTTTTACGAAATTTTTCATAAATAATTCGTATATACAATAATTTAAAACGATGTTCCAAGTTATGCAAGAATCGGTCGGTCCATTACTTCTCATACAAACGAACTTTGAAAAACTTTATTCTTACATATACGGTATTGTAATAATACATCCTCAAATTTTGGTGATTTTTTAATTCCAATATCCGAGGTTGTCAAATTTGAAGATAATCTTTCAAAACATTTGGAAAACATCTCAAGAATGTCTATAGGATATTTCATTAAAAATATAACTAGTTCCTGTGATTTTTTATAGTAGTTATAACATGAGGGCTACGGATCCTTGTAAATTTTCGTACAATATTCTCTGGTTCTATAAATCTTTAGAGTATGGAATATGAACTCAAAATTAACGCTTTTCATTTTATTTATATTTTTTAAAAGAAATTTTCGCAAGCAAGTCTGTATGGGAGATAAGGCCTTTTGTGTACCGATCGTCATGAAATTTGGCACGAAGATTTGTCTAATAAAATATTTTTATGTTAATATTTTCATATCTATGAGTTTTATGAACTTACATGTTAATATGACGAGAAAAATGCCGAAGATAAGTTCCACTACCAAGGGGGCTTTCTTTCATAGGAATGCACAATGCGTTCACATATTTGTAGTACAATTTGTCATTAAATCATTTGTACTATAGATTCTCTGGAGTGAAATCAAAACTTTTAAATTTTTGTACTAAGGCCAGTCGTTCAAATTGTCCTGAACTTAAGTCGTTGGTCAAATGTTTTTCTTTCCAAATTATTTGAAATATATTACCGTGCTTCCTTAAAAAGTTAAAGCCTCTTTTAAAATTTTTAAGGGAAAAATATCCAAAGAGTTAGAAGATTTTACGGATCCAATTAGTATTTTCATATCATATCAAATCAAAAAAAATATCGAAGGAGTTTAAAACACTGGCCAACGTTCTATATTCTACATAAAGTATCGATTATAATGGAAACTGAGGGAATTCAAAGAGAGAATTTCATTTAAAATAGGTTTTATGATTTTGTGATTTAACGCGACTTTTTATACTAATTTGCTCCTTTGCTCTGTTTTAAATTATTTCATGAAATCATTAAATTTCAAAATATTGACATGTTAATAATAAAAAAGTTATTTCGTTCTAATTCCTACACTTAATTATACAAAACAAAAACTAAGTTAAAACATTAAGAGATCATATCGTCATAATTTGTATTGAGTCATAATCATGATTCCGGTAATACGGGGTGTGAAATGACATTAGAGAAACAAAACAAAAGATATGATAATATAATTTATTATGGCGTAGGCGAGCGCGCTTTTAAATATTTAAACTTGAAATTAATACATTTAATATTGGACAATTTTCTTAGAAATAAATTTGCATTCATAAAATTGCTAAAATTTATTAGTCATTTATTAAAAAAAATAAACAAACAGTTATTAATTAAACACTTTAATTTATTCTTTTATTGTTTTTTAGATCTCTAAACAATTTTTGCTAGGCTTATGTCTAGTAATTGCAGTCTTCTCTTATGTATATGCTGAGGATGTTGAAGTTTCCGCTGATGAGGTTGAGGTTCCCGCAGAGTCTTTAAAGGAAAAGAAATTAGATAAACGTGGCGTATGTTCGACTTGTTCATATAGTGGACGTACGTATTATACCTATGCTGATGGTACAACAGTGGAGAGACTTGTCTATCGGGATCAGATACATTCACGTGGTATTCAAAATTCTAAACAAAATTTTTGTTTTGGACACTTTTTCAAAAACACTTTATATTGAGCACTATTATTATGCACTTTGGCACTTCCTTTAATTACTTTGGCACTTCCTTTTACACGTTTTTATAAACAAATGTCTTAATAAAACTGTTGCGTATTTATGACTTCCAGCAGCAGTTTGTATCTGTCACTGTCTCTTCGCATAATTCTAATTTCTGTTCTATCATTTAGCATTTTATTTCTATTCTATAACGTGCCTTTTAGAGAAACATTTTGTAGTTTGGTAACTGAAATAATCGGTTTCCTCTCCCCTTTTGCACTTTTTTCTATTTCTATTTTCCGTAAAAATTCTAAAACTTTAGCTGATGTTTCTACCCATGGATGTAATGGAAATCCATGTGGTGTTAATGCTATTTGCCAAGAAACGGCTGGAGGACGTCCAGTTTGTTCTTGCCCTCCTGGTTATAGTGGAAATCCCTTGACCCACTGTAATCGTGGTGAATGTTTGGATAATGTTGATTGTCGTAGTGATTTACAATGCCAGAATGGTCGTTGTGTTAATCCATGTGTTGGTGCTTGTGGTTCTAATGCTAATTGCGAGGTATGTTTAAATGCATTTGGATATGATTTTAATCAGAATATATATAAGAGATTACTTTTATTACAGCCCAGAAATCATGTAGCTGTTTGCAGTTGTCCACCAGGTTTTAATGGTGATCCATTTACTTCTTGTCGTTTGGCTGATCCCGGTAAGTATTAAAATTTTACTTTATTGTTCTGGTCCGACTAGCAAAATTTGCCTAAAGGAGCGATCGCTGTAAATTTTAAGTAGTACCGGAAAATATATTCCGTATGGAAGCTACTGTTATTAAGAACGAATTTCATTTTATTAAATATTAAATTTTCTCTTAAAAATTTCACCAAAAATACAACATGATACCAAAATAGTACATGACATAATATTAGAGATATATCGATGCTATTTGGTACAATTTAGCTTTTTTTGACAAAGGACGAAGCCTGTTAAAACATTATTCCCCAAAAGTTAAAAACTCGATACCATATTTTAAGAGGAGGTCATATGACCTCCGATAATAACTAAAGTATAAATATCTTATAAATGTAAAAAATATATTAAAAAAATAATTTAATAACTTTAGGTCAAAAAACTAATCCCAATGATTTTTATTGCAATTAGTCCATGATTTCACCTAGACCCCCAAACAAATTCCGTTCCGCTAACGTTCATAATTAACCTAAAAACATTTGTATCTTCGTTTTAAATCTACTACACTCCGCAATTCTCTTTTAACAAAGGCCCAATATCTCACCAATGGCCTTAGCTCCGGGCAGTTTGGAGGATTTTATTCTCTTGGTACAAATACCACATTATTGTTCTTGTACCACTCAAGGGCTTGTTAACCATAGTGACAGGTGGACACATTATGAAGTCTTATGTACGGAGGCAGCTTTTTATTTAAAAATTCCTTAATGTAAATTTCGGTATTTATAGAGCCCATTGTAACATATGATTGACTTCTTTTGCAGCAACTTCATGTTGCTTTTCACACCAAGAAGTTTTTGAGAAATTTTGACTGTTTTTGGGTTCTAAACTTTTCTTCAACACTTCCCTCAAAAATCAGCAACATACAATGTTTGAACAAAAAGTTGGAAAAAATCTCCCGGAATCTACATTCCGTCATCCTATTATGCAGCAAGAAATTTTTGTTTAGAAAGCTTGATTTCAATATCCGTTTTTCTCTGTTATTGGCATCTAAATTTTGAGAAGCGTTCATCTCAGGAACTTTTAGAGTCTTGTATGTTTTTAAAGCTGCATTAGCTTTAAAATTTTGTACCAAAAAATCCAAGTATTGAGCTAACCGGGCTGCTTTCTTCCGTATGTGTTGGGAGCTCTTTTCTAATGCTTTCTATTTTTTCTTGCTTTCGAAACATTATATTGATCGTTTCTTCTACCTTCGTTTTAAATCTACTACACTCCGCAATTCTCTTTTAACAAAGGCCCAATATCTCACCAATGGCCTTAGCTCCGGGCAGTTTGGAGGATTTTATTCTCTTGGTACAAATACCACATTATTGTTCTTGTACCACTCAAGGGCTTGTTAACCATAGTGACAGGTGGACACATTATGAAGTCTTATGTACGGAGGCAGCTTTTTATTTAAAAATTCCTTAATGTAAATTTCGGTATTTATAGAGCCCATTGTAACATATGATTGGCTTCTTTTGCAGCAACTTCATGTTGCTTTTCACACCAAGAAGTTTTTGAGAAATTTTGACTGTTTTTGGGTTCTAAACTTTTCTTCAACACTTCCCTCAAAAATCAGCAACATACAATGTTTGAACAAAAAGTTGGAAAAAATCTCCCGGAATCTACATTCCGTCATCCTATTATGCAGCAAGAAATTTTTGTTTAGAAAGCTTGATTTCAATATCCGTTTTTCTCTGTTATTGGCATCTAAATTTTGAGAAGCGTTCATCTCAGGAACTTTTAGAGTCTTGTATGTTTTTAAAGCTGCATTAGCTTTAAAATTTTGTACCAAAAAATCCAAGTATTGAGCTAACCGGGCTGCTTTCCTTCCGTATGTGTTGGGAGCTCTTTTCTAATGCTTTCTATTTTTTCTTGCTTTCGAAACATTATATTGATCGTTTCTTCTACCTGAACCAGGTTTTCTATTAAAGCACAAGTTCTTCTGGTACTGTTTAATAACATTTGAAACAGTCAACTTTTTGAAGGACCAACTTGGGCTTTGTAGCAAAAAATATTTCTGGTCACTCATTTAAATCAGATTTAGAATATATTCGTTCGTTTGATATTAAACATATTAACTGGCATGTTTTAATAAAAACTTGTGTTCAAAAATTTTCGATCTTACTCCTTATAATTTTCAAAATCGATGCACTATTTAACATTTATTGAAAAAATAGAACACTCTTGTGCCTAAAGCGGAAGTAATTAATATTTTGAAAAGTGATTGATACAAAATAGTTTATTAAATAATAATCTTATTCTTAAATCGAATTCAATAGATTTTGAAAAAATACTATATAAAATAGACGACTACAACGCAATATTAATAATATAAACAAACAACGTTTAAATAAAGAAAAACATGTATTTATGTAATTAAAATAAATTTTATTTAACGCCCTAACAGTAATAAAAATATTAAAATAGAATAAAACACACCCTTTATCCATTCACTTTGTCAATATACTCATTCACGTCGTGTGACACAATAATACCTTTGAAAGATCATCAATTTATAGTATAACATACATAATCCATATAAGAAATTTCAAATATTTATTCTAAGTTTTTGTTTAATACTATAATTATTTTTAGTTTGATTAATAAATATTCAAATAACCTTGATCTTGAACAAGATAATAATTTGTTTTTATTAACCAAAATAAACAATGTTAATATTGTTGTCACCCCATAATTTCAACCTACATTTTGTGAATTATTTTGCTTTTTATTCGTGTAATAATTGTTGCATATTTTATAATCAAGTTAATTTACAATGGATGGACATTTAAGGAAATGCATTAATTGTTGTACAGAATTCACTTGTTATTTAAACAAAAAAGTGTATTTTAACATACAATTCAATGAACATATATTGATTTAATTTTAATACCCTCCACCACCACAAGTGGTGAAGAGGTTGTATTTACTTTGTCATTCCGTGTGTAGCGCTAAGAAGGAATCATCTCAGACCCCATAATGTATACATATTCTTGCATCAAGCTCAATGAAGTTTCCTATTTAAAACCAGCAAAATCGGTTTAGTATGTCAAACATATAGACCGGCAACCTCTACCTACAAAAGGAGAACTTTCGTAAAATATTCAATTCAATTCAATTAGAATGAAATTTTGTCATAATATTAAGTTATGTGAACATCATTACCATTAAAAAATGATTAAAATACAAAAAAGTTATAGCTAAAAATAAAAACTAAATGTATACGTTTGTGAGTGTATGACTTAATGTGTATTAAGGAAACATAATGTATTTTCTTTACTCGAATTTGTGGTGGAGGGTATTGAAAATTCGGCATAGCCGAATAAAACATTCTTACTTGTTTTGAATTAAACTTATTGTATTTATTTAGCAAAACTTGTTTGCCTTCATTTATGGACGCATATAGAATTTTGATAAGTTCACAACCACCAACACTAAATATATTTTGTATTGATTATAATGAACAAAATTGTAGTTTCTTTATTCTGATTACAAAACAATAATATTTATTATTTTCAAGTTTTAATCTTGGCTTCAAAAAAATTAAACAAAATAAATTGTAGTTTCAGGAACCAATAATAAAGTTAAACATATGTTATCGTTTTAGACTTGGTACGATGCCAATTAAATTATGTTTATTAACTTTTAAATTGGCGCAAAACTGGTTTAAGTATTCTTTAAGTTCAATATCAATAAGAAAACAAATGAGATGACAAAGGACTTTATAATATCCTACCATGACATGAAAGGTTATGGATCGACATCCGTAAAATTTGATTTCATGGTTTGTGTTTTATCAAAACATTTCTTCCTAATATTTAAATCAAACCCTCATGAGAGCATGAGTGTATAGATCAATTTTCACATAATTTCGCACGGAATTTTTCCGTTGTATAAATCTTAAATTTGCGAAATATCAAAACTAACATTTCCCCGATATATACGCACTCTTAAGTTGTTTTTGGAAATGGATTTGTTTGGAAGTAATCAATTATTCAAATTCATATACAATATAATTTTTTTCTGACCGTCGCAATTATTTGAATAAATTCATAAGGCTCTAACCCCAATAACTATACCTTTCTCCACTATAGAAGGGTATAAATATTAACCAAAAAAACTTGTTTACTTCCTTTCAAAAGAAATAAACTGAGTTATATAATATTCTTGGTATTTTAGGGTGACACAGTACATTAAAAATATATTTATAGGAAATTAAATATAAAACTTATATCATTTAAGATTTTGTTCATTATCAAATATATTTACTTTACTTATTTCCAGAGGAACAATGTCATCCAAGCCCTTGTGGTGTTAATACCAAATGTGAAATTGTTAATGGAGTCCCTACATGTTCCTGTTTAAATGGTTATGTTGGTAATCCATTAAGTGGTTGTCGTCATGAATGTGAACATGATGGAGATTGTAGTTCACGAGATATGTGCAGTAATTTCAAATGTGTACCGGCTTGTTCACAATGTGGTACTGGTGCTACATGTGCAACCGTAAATAATCATCGTGCCGTATGTGAATGTCCGAAGGGCTATATTGGTAGTGCCTATACCGAATGTCGCCCAGAATGTTATGGTGATTCTGATTGTCCTGCGGGTAGACCAGCTTGTTTCTATGGTATTTGTAAGAATACTTGTGATGGTGCTTGTGGTATTGGAGCTGATTGTAATTTAAGAGGCTTGACACCAGTCTGTAGTTGTCCACGTGATATGACTGGTGATCCTTTCGTTCGTTGTCGTCCATTTACTAAAGGTAAGAATAACTCTTCTCATATTTTTACTACAATTACTTAATATATATTTATTTCTTAGCTGATTTATGTGAACCAAATCCTTGTGGTACAAACGCTATCTGTATTCCTGGTCATGACAATACTGGACGTGAACGTCCAGTTTGCAATTGTTTACCAGGACATACTGGTAATCCATTGACTCACTGCTCAAGAGTAAGTTTTTTATTTTACTATAAAAATTAATTATTTATATTGTATTTTTAATTTTCAAAAGGGTGAATGTCTTAGCAATAGTGAATGTCCCGATAATAAGGCTTGTATCAATTATCAATGTGTTAATCCTTGCATTGGTAAATGCGGTTCTGGTGCCGAATGTGAACCGAAAGCTCATTTAGCTGTTTGTAAATGTCCTCATGGCACATCAGGTGATGCTCTAGTTTCTTGCCGTCAAACTCGTACTTATCCTGTGGCCAAATATCATGGTGTTTCATCTGACTCCTGTTCGGTGTGCTAAACTTCAAAACTTATCTTTAAACTGCCAATCTATTTTAAAATGTTTGTTTATATGAGTCATTATTTGATATTTTTATTTTAGTTTTTCTTTCTTTGCTTCTAACTTTTGCCGCCTCACGATTTCTATCAGGCATTATTTTCTAAACTTTTAACAAGTATTGTTTTTTGTATTAATTTATTGCTAAATAGTTACGCTTATAAAAATGTAATAATTAAATTTGTCATATATAATATTAAATTTTAAATCTTTGTTTTAATCTATGCATTAGTGTAAGTAATTCTATAAAAATACTTTCTCATGATATCTTTTGAGACAGTGGAATAAGCAATAAAAATCTTTCCAAGGAAAAACAACTTTCATCAACATTTAGTTGGCCATGAAGTGCAGCACTGAAGGAATGACATTCTGACGGCAAATGTCGTCAAAAACATACATATATGTTAATAAAAACGAAATCATTAAGCTTTCAGTTTTATTTTTTGATTGAAATTATTATTAAAATTAAAAAAATAATAATATTTGTATAGTTTTAATCACTAGTGATATAATTTCGAATCTTTTTCGGAAATTGTCCACATTTTTATAGTGTTTTCACTTGCTCGGACAAATAGTCCATCTCCGTTTAAAATCTACTACACTTTTGACACATTTTTATGCTCTTAAATCCTCTTTTAACAGGAACCCAATATTTTTCCACTGGCCTTAGCGCCGGGTAGTTTTCAGGATTTGCCTCTCTTGGTACAAATACTTTATTATTGTTCTTGCAACACTTAAGGCCTTATTTACCATAGTGAGAGGATGACGAGTCAGACAAAAGTAAGTGGACAAATTATGAAATCTTAAGAATGGAAGCATCCTTGTGTATACATTCTAAGATGTAGTTTTTTGTATTTATATGCAACTGCTCAAATATCAGCGACATTATTTTTAATTTTATTTTGCAAAAAAAATCTGACGGAACATACGTTTTTTTATTTATTATACAGCAATAATATTTATTTACTTCAATTTCCGTGCTGCTTTTCGGGATCTAATTTCTTCAAAACTGCATTAGCTTTAATTTTTCGTAACAAATAGTCCGAGCACTGAGTTAACCGGGATGCTTTCCTACCGGATGTGTTATGAGGTCTTTTGAAAAGGCTTTTTTTGGCTTTAAAAACATCACCATTCCTTTAACCCGAAATGGGTTTTCTATCATCGGGCAAGATCTCCCGGTACTATTAAAATTAAAAACAGTTTCACGGCAGAATTCTTGGGATTATTTGGATTATGTATTGATATGTGAATATCGTATGCATTACATGTTTTAAATGCGTCACCACATACTTCACATTTGTAGGGTGTTTCATCAGAAAGTAATTTCACATGATATTTAAAAGAACTAGAATTACTCAATTGTTTGCCACAAACCTAAAATGACATATGAAATATTGTATAGTTTTGGTGTACATACATACGTATGTATTTTTTACCTTGCACTGAAAGTCTGGATTTGGTGGTTTGCCATTCAAACCAATTCACGTCTTCTGATTTCCAATACTAGCTTTTAAGCTATATTCAACATCATGTTGATGATGATGCTGCTGTTGATGTTGTTCCTGTTCTATTACTTTGAACTCTCCTAATGCATGCATTTCATTAGTATTTATTGGATGATAGTTTTCTGTTGTTTCAGCTACCTCTTGTTCCATATATTCGATTTTAATTTTCTGATCATGTTCTTCATCATGATTCTGCTGACTCTCTGCATCACACTCATTGTACAGAAGCGTGAGCTAAAGATATTCTTCGCCATTATTTGTTTTATTTTGGTTATCCTCATAGATTTGTTGATTTGGACTGCTTCCGCTAATTCTTGCAAATCCCTTTCCGCCTCGTTAATCACAATAACACTTTCATTTGAATCCCTTCTCTCCTTCCCCACAACAACTGCTTCATCATTACAAACTAAATTACCGCTTAACCGCATTTTGTACAAATTCCAAATTTGTACAAAATGCCAATAGTGACGCCAATGTTGACATTTCTCCCATTAAAAGACCTTGTTTATACAAAGATTTAAATTCTTTACATTCCCCCACATAGGCTCGTCATATAACCACTTCAACGGAATTTGCAGTCATTATTTAAAAAAAAATTATTTAATTTAAACAATTTTTTTATGAATAATTCACAATTTCTCAAAACAAAAATTATGATTGAGAATTTTTAGATTTTCTTAAACAGATTTGTATTTTCAAAACAAAGCTGTTATACTTAGAAAAGAGAATAATTGTTTGATTAATATAAACAAAAGGTGATTGTTGTGAAAGTAATTTTATTTGTAAATGTTCGAGAAAAACAAATGAAATATTACAAAAAATAATTGATTTTTTTAAGATGTAGTAGATTTATCACAGTGACATAGAATTGATTTTTTTGAAATATATATGATCGTCGGAGGCATTTGTATGAAATTTTATATAATAATATTTAACAAGTATTGTTATTTGTATCAACTTATAGCTAAATAGTTACTCTTGTAATATTTTATATTAAATTTTAATCTTTGTTTTAAACTATGAAGGAGTGTTAAGTAATTATATACAAATTCTTTCTCGTGGTATCTTTTGTGACAGTGGAAAATAAGGAAAACAACTATCATCAAAAGTTAGTTGGACATTAAGTTCGGCACTGAAGAAAATACATTCTGAAGGCAAATGTAGTCAAATCCATATAAGAACAATTATTACAGAAACCCATACGTATTAATAAGGATTAAGATCGAAAGGTTCAAAACATACATATATGTTAATAAAAACGAAACCACACTAAGTTTATTTTTTGATTGAAATTATTATTAAAATTTACAAATATGAATATATTTTTAGTTTTAATCACTAGTGATGAAATTTTGAATCTTCAGAAACCCTTCAATTAACGTTTTATAGTACACACTTTTTTACACCTATTTGTGCTTCTCACTTCTCTTTTAACAGGAGCCCAATATTTGTTCACTGACCTTAGCATCGGGTAGTTTTGAGAATTTGCCTCTTTTAGTACAAATACCTCATTATTGTTCTTGTACCACTCAAAGGCTTATTTACCATCGTGACAGGATGGCAAGTCAGGCAAAAATAAGTGGACAAATTCTGAAGTCCCTTGAATTGAAAGGTACTTCTGTATACATTCCTTGAAGTAAATTTCTGTATATATAAAGTCCGTTGTAACAAATGATTAGTTTCTTTTGACGCAACTGCATATTGCTCTTGCCATACCAAAAACTCTTTTTCAATATTCCCTCGAGCATCTGCGACATATATTTTTTTGCATAAAATCTGATAGAACAAGCGATTAAAAATTAGCAAATTGATTTCATTTTTTCCCCACCGACTATTAACAAATTATATACCATTTTTATTTTTGAACATTCCCCATACTAAAAATATATTCATATTTTCCAACCATCATATATAAATTCACGTGTTGTTACGCATGATTTTTTGAGGTGATGCTAAAATTATCAACACATCTACATTATTTCTTGCTAGCATTTTTTTACATATTTTTAGCAGCACAAAAGGTTGTGTATAACAAATTTTTTTTCTCCAAATATTTTTTTGCTTGCAAGTATGATAATATTAAAGTAGCAACTATGAATTTTTGTGCTGCGAAAAATATGCATGCTGACGACAAACGGCTATGCAAAAGCAAATGAAAAAAATTTGACTGCTAGAAGCTGAAACACTAATTTACTAAAATTTGCTAATATTCAAGATGTTATTGGTTGTGTAGATTTTTTTGTTGTTGTATAATTTTTTTTTTAATTATTGAAATGTATAAGTGAATTTTTAGTACAAAATACTATATATTGTATCAAGTGTACAAAATGATCAATAATAATTCAGAAAAATCGTAACTCTAATAAGGTGAAAGAAAGAAACATTGTAAACAGAAACAAATATTTATTTATTTATTTATTTATTTATTTATTTATTTATTTATTTATTTATCATTCATGTGTTGTATGCAGAAAGGTTTATTACCGAATTATAACATATATATATGCGTATAGAATTTCAGATTAAATTCAAACAATTTAAAACAATTGTATAATTAATAATTGAAAATCATTAAAGATTTTTTCTCCTTCATAAAAGACAATTATTTTGTCTTATATTAACGTGTATGTTGTCTTTAAAGTCACTAGTAGTTTCATAATTGTATATTAAAAGACTTGAAAGCCAAGTTTTAAAGAATTGGAACATTTCAATTATTTTAAGGGCAAATCAGTTGAGTTTTGTTGAAAATATTGAATAATTTTAGAATGCTCATTTTTCTGGTCACTCATTTTAATGATTCATTTATCTGACATTAAACATAATAACTGACATGTTTTACAAAGGTAATTTGGACAAAAGAATTTTTCTATCTTAGTCCTTATCATTCCAAGAAATCAAAATGTATTTTTTCTGAGCAATATTATATTAATAATAAGAAAAACTAAGATTAACTTTAAAAAAAAACATATATTACGTACAAAACACTAATATTTAAAAAATCTCTACAACTGTTGATTTTTCTCGATTACTGTCATCATAATCATCCGAATACATTAAATCGAACTGTTGTTTTTCTTGTTTTGGTATTGTTTCCTGATGAGTTTGTAGATGAGAACGCCAAGCAGTTTGGCGTTTAAATTGTTTTCCACAAACATTACAAGTAAATGGTTTTTCATCTGAATGAATAATAGCATGACGTCGTAGTTGGTCCGCAGTTAGAAAACATTTATCACATTCTGTACATTGATGTTGTTTTTGATCCGTATGAGAACGACGGTGTACCAACATATTACTAGAGATACAAAAAGATTTACCACATATATCACAAGAAAAGGGCTTTTCGCCGGTATGTGTTAGCATATGTTTTTTATAACCAGATTTTTGTGTTAAACTTTTACCACAAACTTCACAAGTGAATGGTTTAATACCCGAATGTGTCAGCATATGCATACGCAGCGAAGATGGTTGTCTATATGATTTTCCACAGAGTTTACAGGTATTGGGATTATTTGGATTATGTATTGATATGTGACCATCGTATGCATTACGTGTTTTAAATGCGTCACCACATACTTCACATTTGTAGGGTGTTTCATCAGAATGTAGTTTCATATGATATTTAAAAGAACTAGAATTACTCAATTGTTTACCACAAACCTAAAATGACATATGAAATATTGTATAGTTTTGGTGTACATACATACGTATGTATTTTTACCTTGCACTGAAAGTCTGGATTTGGTGGTTTGCCATTTAAACCAATTCTCCGTCTTCTGGAAGGATTTCCAATACTAGCTTCTGAACCAGAGTTAACAGTATCTTCTAAAAAACGTTTATTACTTTGCTGTGACATACCATCCTGACTATCTGTTAAAATTTCTGTGTACTCCTCTTCAATATCATTTACTTGAATTTCATATTCAACATCATCATGTTGATGATGCTGCTGTTGATGTTGTTCCTGTTCTATTACTTCGGTCTCTTCTAGTGAATGCATTTCATCTGTAATTGTTGTATGATAGATTTCTGTTGTTTCAGCCACGTCTTGTTCCACATATTCCATTTCAATTTCCTGATCATGATCTTCATCATGATGTTGTTGACTCTCTGCATCACACTCATTGTCCAGAACCGTGAGTTGAAGATATTCTTCGCCATTATCTGTTTCATTTTCGTTATCCTCATAGATTTGTTGTTCTAATTGTTCTCTTTTCATCTGGGCTGCTTCCGCTAATTCTTGCAAATCCCTTTCCGCCTCGTTAATCACAATAACACTTTCCTTTGAGTCCCTTCTTTCCTTCCCCGCAACATCTGCTTCATCATTACAAACTAAATTACCGCTTAATATTTCATTTGCTTGTAAAACTTTTTTCTTGAATATATAGGATCTGGTCAAATCCTGAATACAATTTGTACAAATAAAACTGGACATTTCACTGTTTTCATCTTCTACAAATTCCAAATTTGTACAAAATGCCAATAGTGACGCCAACGTTGTCACTTCTCCCATTAAAAGACCTTGTTTATATAAAGATTTAAATTCTTTACATTCCCCCACACAGGCTCGACATATAACCACTTCAACGGACTTTCCAGTCATTATTTTAAAAAAATTATTTAATTTAAACAATTATTTTTATGAATAATTCACAATTTCTCAAAACAAAAATTATGATTGAGAATTTTTAGATTTTCTTAAGCAGAGTTGTATTTTTATAGACAAAGCTGTTATACTTAGAAAAGAGAACAATTGTTTGTTTGATTAATATAAACAAATGGTGATTGTTGTGAAACTAATTTTGTTTGTAAATGTTCGAAAAATTAAAAAAACAAATAAAATATTTTCAGAAATTACTTTTTAAAAATGTAAGTATATAATGAAATATACCATACACCTGAATTAATATAAATCAAATAATCGTTTGAATAAGGTAAAAATATAGTGTTTAATTCGGCTAAATATAAAATAGATACTTTATAAAAATTCCGAATAACTTTTTTAAAAAATGTCTGCAATATATTCATCACAGTGGGGCAGAATTGATTTTATAGAAATATGTGATTAAAGGGATTTACGTGAAATTTTATGTATAGAGATCCTAAATATAAAGGAGTTTTGTATACCTCAAAATGTTTCTAATCATACTTTATGACTTTAACAAAAATCTTAATTTTGAGATTTTTTGTGATGCAATAATTTTTTATCAAAGCAATTAATCCCTTCAGCACTTTAATTTAGATTCAAATGATCCAAATTCTATTAATTTTTAAATAGAAAAATAGATTTATTTATATTAAACAATTTGAATTTATCCTAATATTTTGCTTTTTACATTAATAAAAAATTCTGGCAACCCAATTATAGTGGCGCCCTCTTTAGTTAAAATATTTTGCTAATACCACATCTGTCAAAACATATGGGCAAATTCTAACCAGAAATTATCCAACAAAAAAACTTCACCGGTTATAAATTTGTCTACGGGAATTTGTAAAGATTTTCACACGAAAACACCATTTACATATTGGAAAAGTGGAAATATGTCCCAAACTGGTCTCATCAAACTGGTGCATTATGCTCTACGTGATGTAGGTAAACTGAGCTTCATAATTCGTAAACAGCAACGTGCCCTAAGCTATGTGGTACCACTAGCAACTACTACATCAATAACTCACAACCATGCGGCTAAAGCACTACTGTGGAATACTGGAAACAATAAATATCTTTACAGCACAGACACTACAAGTAAGTTGCATGGAAATTCCGTTAGGAGCACGAAATTTTAATTGAAAATTTTATTCCAGAAAAACCATCTAGTCCTGAAATTTTATCTAAACTATTTCCTCAGACAGCTACAAATGTAGATGAGGAAACAGAACGTGAACGCAAACGTAAGGAAGAGGAAGAAGCCAAGGAAAATGAAAAAGCCTGGAAACGTATGAAATTAGGGTAAGTTATTATTTTAGCTTTTTTAATGTAAGTAAATGGAATAAATTGCGTAATACTTTTAAATCTATGGGTGGTCTCATTTTAGTTTTGCTGTCTTTGGCGGTTCTGGCGTAGCTTTAGCCATATGGGCCGTTTACGAATTTGGCAAACCCGAAGTTGATGCTGAAGGTCAAATAATTGAAGATGAATTCAGCAAAAGTCCCATTGTGCAACAATATTTACAACGCATGTGGAAATCTATAAATTATTACCAGAAAATGATACAAGAACCTTCCAGGGCAAAACTTTTGCCAGATCCACTTAAACCTCCATACATTCAACCTCCCTATACTTTAGTGTTAGAAATGAAAGATGTTTTAGTACATCCAGATTGGACTTATCAAACTGGTTGGCGTTTTAAGAAACGTCCCGGTGTAGATGTCTTTTTACAAGAATGTGCAAAACATTTTGAAATTGTTGTGTTTACTGCTGAGCAGGGTATGACCGTATTTCCCATCTTAGATGCTTTAGATCCTAATGGATATATTATGTATCGTTTGGTACGTGATGCTACGCATTTTATTGATGGTCATCATGTTAAAAATTTAGATAATTTGAACCGTGATTTAAGTAAGGTAAATACAAAATATGGTTAAATACAAAATTACAAACAGAATAATAATCTATCAATTTGTTTAGGTTATTGTTATTGATTGGGATCCCAATGCAACACAAATGCATCCAGATAATACATTTAATATTCAACGCTGGAAGGGTAATGATGATGACTCTCAACTCTTCGATTTAATTAATTTCTTAAAAGGTAACATAACAAAAATATTCGATTATTTTTAAATATTTTGAACATTTTTAATTTCTCTTGTTAAAGCCATTGCCACTACCGAAGTTGAAGATGTTCGTGAAGTTTTACATTATTATCGCCAATTCGAAGATCCTATTATGAAGTTCCGCGAAAATCAAGCTAAGCTTGCAGAACAAATGCAGGAACGTGAACGTGAAGAAAAAACTAAATCTAAACCAATTGTTAAAAATTGGTCAAGGAGTTTCTTAGGTCGTTAAAGAAATCTTTTTATTTATATTTTCCTAAGTTTATTCCTTATAGCTTTTAATTATTTTCGATCACATTTAGCATCAACATACAAAAACAATTGGAAAGTTTTATCAATACATTTTATTCAGTTTAACTGTTTTTTTATTTAAAATATATAATAAACAAAAAAGAAATTGAAAGATTAGATTGTTGGATTTTTTATATTTAATGAACCTTTTATATTATTTTAATAAATTTTAACAAAGATCTAAAACCAATTCGCTGAAAGTTCACTTACCTTTTTTTTGGAAGGAAGTGAGAAAAAATATTTATTAACAACAAAAACAAAAGTGTTTTTAAATTTATGAACGATATACTAATGGGAAAATTGTAAACCAATATTTGTAATTAAATTATCCCTACGATATCAAAATGTTTATAATGAGAATATGATTTAAAAGAATAAATTAGATTACTTCGAGTTGTCTGTTGTAAAAAGAAATAATTTTTCAGTCGTTTGTTACTTGCAATAAAAAATGTAATTGGAAACTATAAACCTAAGCTAAACGCAATATGTAAATCCATGCCATTTAACCAGTATACATAACGTACATTCATAAATATATGGGTTTTCATCCATTTGATATCTATGAAAACGGCTTTCCTCTTTTTGTATTTTATTTTTTATATAATAAATAATTTGAATTTTAAAATATTGAAACGAATAACGTTATTAATTTGAAATTTCAGAATGATATACAGTAAAACTCTCATGTCTGTGATAGTCGGGTATACCCGATGATGCTCTATATCATGATGCTAACAATTATAGATCGACCTCGTAGATTTTTTTAATTTTTGCTTTATATAAAATATACTTATTTAACATATTTCCATGATACTCATGTACATGAGAGAATTATATCATTTCGTGGGGGTTATATGAGGACTATAGGAACTAATGGACCGATCCTCGCAAATTTTGGTTTGAGGTTTTCTGGTTGTATCATGACTGAGTGAAAAATACTAGTTTAATGAACGAAGCATTCATCGAGTTTGATTGACGATTGTTATCAGTTAATGGGATTCAAGTCATTTACAGTTTGAATCCCAAAGAGTACGTTTACCGACTAAAACATTCATACTTGTTTCGTTATACAATCTATACGAAACAAGTGTGAATATTATAGTCTGTGAAGTCCGCTATGTAATAACCTACACACATTGTTGTTTATTAATGCTTTACTGATTTATGTTTAAGAGTGCTAACATTTATGTGAAATGTATGCGTTTTAAATAGATTTTTTGGTGGAGTTTTAAGGAACCTAGAAGTAATTTTGAGTCGATCCTCGTAAACATATGTATGTATCATACGTCATTTAAAATGGCATTCGGAACGATGTTAAAATAATGAACCCATCGTCGTAAATTTTTGCATATTGTTTTAGAACATAAGACATACGAATTTGTACCAAATTTCATTATTGAGGACTTTTTGTGAGTTTAAAACCAAATCCCGAAGGTAATAAATTAATTCTGAGTCGAATACTTAGAAGTGATGGTAGCACAGTTTTCTTTTTGGTACGTTACAATCACCTGTGGTGGTGTATGGTAGAAAAAAATGTACATCAACAAATTTAATTAGATACATAACGCCAGATCCATTATTGCCGCATTCCCAACTCATGAATGATAATGATGGTAAGGTAAACAAAAATCCCAAACGACTAATTCCTGGGATCGCCGTTGACTTTACCATCAGTTATCACTCATTAGATGGTGAATACCGGCAATAATTAGAACTGGCGTTATGTATCTAATTAAATTTTTGTGATGTTTTGAAATTTTAGGCATGTTGTGGCGCAGTAAATAAAAAAATATTTCAACAATCTTTTTAAAAGCGAATATATACGACAATGAGTGCTTACTATTGAAATGAAATGAAATAGATTTTGAAAACTGTAGTTATTTTCCTGAATCGGAGACTTAATAAACCCGTGTCCATTTAAAAGATTTATATTTTATATGATTTCAAATTAATATTTTAAACAAATCTTCATAAGAATTCATTATGGTTAATTTTATTAATAAAATATATATTTTAAAAACACTTACATACACAGACACATATGGAAACGTTTTGTTGAACGTTGCTCTGCTCAAATCTATTTGTTTAAATTAAAAATATTATTCACTCATTTATTTAAAAACTATTTATGTAATTTATTTATTAACTATTAATAATCACTGAACTGCACAAGATTTAATTTAATTATTAATGTTTATTCGCTAACTGATGCAAGCTTTATCTTGCACTTGTTATTTTGACAGTTTCTATTTAACTATCGCCGCAGAAAATGGCGGCATTAATAACAATAAAGGTTGTCGTTGCTATTGCATTGCAAAATATCCCTAAAAATGTTTTATTAATACCTTCAAAAATTCCTTTGAATAAACAACAATATTGTTATTACTTTTTTTAAGAAATAAATAAAACACATTTATTTTTATTCTTTCGCATATTATTTTTTATTTATTTATTATTATTATTATTATTATTATTATTATTATTATTATTTTTTTTTTTTTTGATAATTCGTTTCTTTGTTTCTTTGGAATAATGTTGTTGTGTTTTATTATAGGAAAAAAAGAAATGATTATAGATTTTCTTTTAATTTACAAATACTTTAAACCTTGTTCAAATTTCATTAATTACTGTTTTTGTTACTTTTTTATAAATATGGTTTTATTAATATTTAAAAAATTATTTAACGTTGGGCTGGATTAAATGGACAGGTTATTAAAGAAATTTAAGAAAAGAATTAATTTAAGTTTTTTGGTTTTTTTCCTGTTAATGGAAAGGATTTATTTTATTTTGTTCAATAACAATTAATAATATAAAAAACTTTTTAGTAAAAGCTTAAAACTCTCAACAAAGCTGGGTGCTAGGATTTTAAAAAAATGGGTTTAGATGTAAATCCTTACGTTAATGTATTCAAATATTTTATTAGAATATTATGAAAGCTCCTCATTTAAAAATAAAACAAAACATAAATTTTCTTCGGTTCTCCAATAATTTTCAAGATATAGATGCTTGAAGTTTTGATATAAAAATTCATTTTTCTCGTTTCATTATAATTAAATTTTAACAATATGGGTAACGTTTAAAAGTGATTTTTTTTAAATACAATACACTGTGTTATAGAAAAGACGGTTTTTTGGAATTAATTCAGTAACATATCTTAATGAAATGTTGAATTCAGATTGGATTTTTAGTCAAGATATCAAAATCTTACAAAAGTATTTGGTGTATTTTAAAACGTTAAACCTCGAAAATTTTGACATTAGTCAAATATCATTCGATGACAAAAAAATTATTTATTATTATATTAATTTAATATATATTATTTTTTGAAAAAATACCCAATTCTGTTCGCCCCTGATCAGATAGGAGTATGTACTCCTCCAAATTAAGATACAAACATCTCAGCTGTAAACGTGTGAGAATTTATTAAGATAACTCTAAAGGACCAAAAGTTACAGAATCATTAAAAAAACGATTTGAAAACACTGTGTAATATATATAAAATATTTTTTAAGTATTAACCCTTTAAAAGGTATTGATCATTTTAACTATAACATTTTCTTGCAAATGTGCCGGTATCTCAAAAGGACATTGAGAAAAGGCAATTCTATTTATATAACAACTTCAAGCTTTCATTTGATGAGTATCAAATTTATATCGTTAATCTATTAGTTTTCATTTTGAAGAACGGAAAAATTATTTTTTGTTTTATTTTTTATACGAAGGGTTTTTATAATATTCAAACAACTTAGCGTTTAAGATTTATTCCAAAACTTTTTTTAACTTTAAGGTGATGTTGGAAAAGTTTAAACAGGTTAACTCTGAAATCCCAGCATTATGTTTTCAGTTTTTTTATTTTTTATTATTATTAAACTTCTATATATTTCAGCTTTGAATATTATTACTTTTTTTAATTTTCAATTGTTTTTAATGTTTATTGATTTTTTTAAATGCATTCATCTATTTACGTTTTTTACTAGTATTCTTTTTTTATTATTTTCTGTTTAGTTCAAGCGTTACAAAAATAGTATTTTATATATATTTTTCAATTTTTGTATTTTCTATATCCAAATCTATTTAGGGTTCTTTTCATATTTATATTTCAAATTTATTTTAAATACTTTCGTTTTATGGTTCGTCTAAAAATTTTCTAATAATTATCCATTATAATTTAAATATTGATTTTATCTTAATTATATTTATTTTGTTCTAATACTCCTGATAAGACAATATTCTTAGGGTCCTCAAATTAAGGCATTCCATATTGAACGTATATATCTGTAGGTTTATTTTAAATGAATACGAATACCTTCCTTTGATGCCGTTTTTATACCCTCCACCATTATAAGTGGTGAAGAGGGTATATTAACTTGTTCCGTATGTAACGCTAAGAAGGAATTAACATAGACCACATAATGTATATATTCTTGCATCCAATCAAAATAGATTTTTAGAAGATTTAGATATTTCCGTCTGCGGTACGCTCACTTTTATCTTAAATCAGTTTAGTATTTTATAAGATATATACTAAAATTTGGGCCAATCTCTAAGTTCAAGAAGTTTCATAATATTGTCAAATTAGAACAAAAATTTCACATAATATAAAGTTGCATGTGCCCCATTATCATTCCAAAGATTATTAAAATCGGTTCAGTTTAAAAAGTTATAGCCAAAAATAAGACAAACTGTTATTCATTGGTACGTTTGTGAGTGTATATGTGTGCATGTACTTGTATGTATTCACTGTGTATGTACGTACGTATTAACTTCACACGCATTTGAGGTGGAGGGTATTGAAGATTCGGTATAGCCGAATATTATTGCAATATGTTTGTAATATTTCAACAGAAACTTACGAACACAAGTTTTAAGATTTCGAAATATTAATATTAAATTAATTGAATATATATATTTATTTTTTAAATAGTGTAAGTATAACAATTTATTTTTATAGAAATCATAAAGTATTTTCAATTGAAGTAAGTCTACGTAAAGAATTATCTACTATTTATCTTGAAATACAGCCCAGATATCGAAAGAACAGTTTAGAAATAAGTTTATTAGAAAAAACATTGATCTTTTTTAAAATATGTAATGGAAAACATACCGTTGTTGGCATTGAAGTATTTTGTATTCTTAAATTTCTATAATAGCATTATTTTCCTTCACATCACCAATAAAAGGACGCAAATATGTTTGTGTATACGTATTTTCATATATTTTTTTGTCTCAGGATTGTTTTTTATAATTTTGAACTTAATTAAACAGTTTTTTCTTTAAATCAGTTAAACATTATTAAGAGCTTTATAAACCATCAACTTTCAATTAATTAAAAGGTTTCATCAAGCGGTATTGATTGCATAAGGTTTTGTCATGACAACGCATTGGTGCGGGTATTTTACTATAAAGATTTTTTTGTTTAAAATGTAAATTTTATTGTCTTAAATTTATTTAGTCAATACCCAGATAGTGTTCTAAAGACAATTGGATCTTCGTTCCGGAAGGTCCCGAGTTACACTCGGCCAGCGACAAATGTATCAATCGAAAGTTTTTTTCCAATAAATTATCGGGTACAGCCGAGCTGTTACAACAACAGCACCCAGAAAGCATTCTAGTCAATTATGATAGAAATTAATTGTTTTCGGTAAGAAAATAGATAAAATTTCCATAAATGATCCACAAATTTTAATACAGATTCACCAATTTCTCAAATAATCGAGTGCATAACAATAATATAAGCAATGTTCCAATGTTTCCTTTATCTGACCGCATAACCTACATAAATCAGAGTCCTTATTCAACTGCCTGTATGTAAGTGGTCATGGCTTTCCTGGCTATACCCTGAATCCCTAGGGTAAGGCTTTCAACATAAAGTTTTTGCAAATACGCAAACCGGACTTCCGATCCCATTTTTCCATATTGATATATTGCAGCATATTCACTTACACTATTGATGTTAAGTCGAAACTTGATTTATTGACGCCAGAAATTTAAGTTGCATTTGTTAAGGCGCTTGTTCTCATTTAACAACCTGCGATCCTAGGGTCGCTGGAGTTGGTATTATGGATATCATCAAGATCGTCTGCGAATCACACTGCTTGGGCAGAGAAATGTGGACGCATTACGAAAATTCTGCTAGCTGGCACGAAGCGAGCGAATGCTACCTTGATGGTTTCGCGAGTTTTTGCTGTTGGCAATTTAAAAATTTGTGGCAATAAGTAGATCAAAAAACAAAAAAAAAATATCTGAATCCGCGCCAGTCTGTTTTCTTATGGTTCATAAACGTTCGGCGTTCAGAGACGTTGAAATCGTTGGGTTGCTCTAAAGAACTGGTTTGATCCCATAGATATCATAGTTTTCCTGATTGCGCATTTTATCAGATCAGCACTCACTATGGTAATGTCTGGCGAGCTAGTACAAGTATAGATAATGTGTATCGTCGGGCATAAGGTGGATTTGTCTATCTGCTTCACTAATAGCTCAACTCATCTTTGGTCATCTTTCCCAAACCTCAAGTGCCAAAGCTGATGGTGCACGTTAAAGTCCTGTTATCGAATGGTAGTTGGCCACTGGTAGAACACAGATATTATAAAGTTCAAGATCTACATCTCTTGATCTGAAAGCAATAACTTTTATTTCTAGACAATGATTCCTGGATGTTAGATTGAGAGATTGAGCTCTATACGGTATTATGTACAAAGCAAAGTGATGCCTCAACCGTTTTTCCTGGAATTGCTCAGCAGCTTTTTCTCCTGAACGGCAAAAGTGATCAATTTTAAAGTTTTACCGACTACGTCCCTAATTTTAAAAGGTACAGAATTTAAAAAAAAGAGGAATCATTTTGGAATCACTGTATGAAAATATTGAATTATTTTTAATGCTTAACTGTAAATAATAAAACCCTTAAATTTTGCCAATTTTCGAAATTTATATATAAAAATAAAATGATAATGTTTATGTGTTTGTTTTTGTTTTTTTCTGTAATGATTTACATAATATTTTGTTTATTTTATTTTTATTAAATTAAAATTTTTCTTTTATTTCATTTAACTATGAATTGTTTTAAATTTATGTATAATAATTAATTATTTTATTTTGTTTATATTATTAAATTTAAGTTTCTTATATATTTTATTTTCCTCTTTTATTTTATATATTTATAATTATAATTATTCCTTTTTTATTTAAATTTAGCATTATATTAACATTTATAATTTTTTCTTTTTATATATATATGTAGACGATTTTGTATTTGTATTAGTTAAAAATTAAAATAAAATTATTGAATTTTAAACATAAAATTTTGTTTACAAAATTTTAGAATACAAGAAGTTCAGTTTTAAAATAAAGAAATTCTAATAGAAAACAATTAAGAAGTTATAGACGATCAAGACCGACTATTTAATACCCTACACCACATTGTTGGTTATAAATGGTTATTACGAAAAATTCATGAGCGATCCTTGTATAATTTGTTTTCTTATTTATACTAAGGAGCGCAGCATTTTATTATGTGCGATTTATGCATTGTGAAAGGATTTTTCGGGGTCTTTACATGGAAGTTGGAAGAATTATGTGTTGACCCTCGTAAAATTTCGAACATAGATTTCTGCATATGCTTATCTTAATTTAAAATAACTCTTAACATAAATTTAATGTATATGTAAGATTTATACCTTTGAAAGTGATATTTGGAAATATATGAATCGATCTCCGTATAATCTTGCACATCATTTCAGAACCGCTTTATAATTTGGACACCTTAATGACCTTAAAACCACATTCCGGGAGAAACATTTGTATGGGGGCTAAGTGCAAAAATGGGCCAATCGTTATCAATTTTAATAGGCATAGCTTTGGGTCAAAATAGTGACACGTGTCAAATTTCATCAAGACCTAATAAAAATTACAACATGCATTATGTTCACAAGTTTTACATGGACAGCCAGACAGACGGACGGACATCGTTAAATCGAGTCAGAAAGTACAAACGCATAATACCTTAACCACCTATGTTGGTGTAGGGTATAAAAAACTACACGACATTTTTTTTAAATATGATTTTCTCTATATATAAATATTTAATATACTATATAAATTTATATAAATGTTTTTAACTTTTTTTAATTAATTAATTAATTAAGTTCACAATTACATTTATTAACTGATCTCTATATTTAGGGGTTTTGTTTTTTGTTTTATATAAAAAGTTTGATAATTTTTATTATTTCTTCTATTGTTTTTTTTTTAGTTAAATAAATAATGAATTGGCTTTTGAATTGAAAATTTTATGGAAAAAATCCAACGATTTTAATTAAAATTTTTTATTATAAATAAACAACAAAAATAATTTATTTATATATATAATGTATGTATGTATGTAATCTGTACTTGCTATTTTTTTAATTAAAATCATAAAAAAATGGTTTTGTTTTATTTTTTTTAATAAGAAATTGTCAATATTTATAAAGAATTGGTGGTGTTGGTAGTGTTGGCTTTCCTTTTAGTTTAAATATGTTCTTAAATAAATATTATTATTTTTTTTAAATTTGTAGTAGAACTGAAGTATGTTTGACTTTAATTTGTTGTTTTGTTATTAAATGAAAATTATATAGATTAATCGGATTCATCTTCTCGGTCATCAAAACCCGTTAGATCGACCGCTTTTAACATACCCCGAGATATCGCATATTCAATCAAGGCCAAATGACAGAAAACATATTGGTCAGGCATTTGTATTGAATAGGCACGTTGGGAACGTATTCTTTCAACGGTGCCACGTATATCTGCTGTGCCCACATCTTCTAAACGAGATATGCATATATCCAAAGTAATAAATGTACCTTCAAAAAATAAAATAAATATAATTCGTTATTAAGATTTAAACTTAAATTAAGTGCAAATTTCTTAAAAACTTCGTGAAAATTGAAAATGTTCATAAAATGACAAAAGTCTGTTAAGAGAAAAGTGTTAACCCAAATCATTCCTTAAATCAAATCCCAACTATGGGGATTTGATTTAAGGGATGAGATCGAAAAATTCTTAACACACGATTTTCATTAAAACTCCCAACATATCCGGTAGGATATGTTTAATCAAAAATCAAAATATAAAAATTAATTTTAATCAAATTATAAAAATTAAAACCTGTAAGTTTAATGGTTTCGCTTTTATCAACATATACATGTATGTTGAGAATTTTTCGATCTAATTTCTTAAAAGTTTAATGAATTTTAAAATTTATATTTAAATTCAAATTATGAAGTCATTACCTGTTCTTCCTATACCCGCACTACAATGTACCACAATTGGTGGTCCTCTTGGATGTCCAGCCCATGTATCACCTAATGCTTGTACCATTTGTGCTTGTTTTTCACGCACCTTTTGCAGGAAGGTTATCATGGCCATAGCTGTACTGGGTACACCATAATCCGGCCAACTGGTAAATTGCCAATGTGACACATTTCTTACTTCATCAGTCTAGAATTTTATTAAATTTAAAATATTTTATTATGTATAACTTTTTTTTTTAAGAAATTTTGTGGTTACATACCTTTGTATTTCTCAGTTCTAATGAGGCTACAGTATAATCTTCATTAGTTTCTATACTAAGTGTTCGCACATGGAAGTTACCAAATTCTAAGGAACTATTTTCTTGTGGTTCCCAATATTGACCGCATTTAACGCGCCCACGTTCCATAACGCGTGTTGTCATAACTATAACTAAACAATGTTGTTCCCAGATCATACGCCAAAAATCTTGGGATGTCTTTGGTAATGGGCCTGTAAATGAAATAATATTATAAAGAAGTAATTAATTAAATTTTATAAAGACAAATAAGGATATAAGTTTTATTCATTTTATTTGATTTTGGAACTAATGCCCCAGCGGGTTAAAACGATTTTTATAGCATTCTTATATGTTTAAGAAGTAATTCTGTAACCTATGATTAGAGCTGAGGAATTTTCGATTTGATTTGGAGGAGTTTAGGCCTATATCTTCAGAGGTGTAATTGGTGACCTTCAAAATTTGACCGAAAGCCATTTGGAACCCCTGTGAATTTTTTGAACATTATTTTTTAAATATGCTTAATGATTCCCCTAACTCTCCAACTAAATCTTTTAAACATATTTTAATGTAGAACTTTGTATAATAAACAACATGATATTTCAAAAACACAATTTCCTTTCAAGACGTAACATTTCTAATATAAAAATAATAAATATGAATAAAAAATAAAAAGCATTAAAACAAAACTCTATAAAAACAAATCTATTTATTAAATAAATGACAACACAGGTCAAGGTTATAGAAAATAACACCTAATATATATATAAATACAAACATACAATACACACACACATACACACAATTGAGAACCGAACAGATATTTATGTATCCTTCCTCCTCTTACTCAAAGGAAGAGAATAATATAAGGAAAAATATATTTTTAATATCTACATATACACAGATGGACAAAAGTTATCATCATTTGACTTTGCCATTTGCCTAAGTAAGTTTGAAGGGCCTTTAAATCAGACGAATGTGGTTTTACGTAGAGAAAGAAGTGGGAGGATTTGAAGAAAAACGATTTTAAATAATGTGGTACTTGTGTCATGATAGTGGGGTTATTTGTCGGGGCAGATAATAAGAAAAAATATGCATTTGAATATCCTTAAGGAGCTCGAAAACTTGGCATTGAATCTAAGAAGTGAGATCGAAAAATTCTTAACTGTGTTTGTCTGAAATTATTACTACAATTTACAAAAAATTATTGTTAAGTTTAAAGTGCTGAAATTTTAAAGTTTTTCTCGGAAACTCTTCTATCACTTTTCTCGAACAGGTAGTCAATCACCGTTTAAAATCTACCAAACTTTTGGATACCTTTTCATGCTCTGCAATTCTTTTTTAACAGTTTGAATGATTTGGCTTTCTTGGTATAAATACGACATTATTGTTCTTGTACCACTAAAGGGCTTGTTTACCCCAGTGGCAGGAAGTTAAGTCAGACAAAAATAATGGGATTTATTTTACTGATGTGTTCTAAAATTTTCCTCATCATTCCATTGAGCATCAACAACAAAAGTTTAGTCATCCATTAATATTTTTTTTAGAAAACTTGACTTCAATTTCTGTAATCTGTTTTTGGAGTTTAAATTTTAAGCAGCCAATACAGAGCTTTTTATGTTTTTAACGCTGCATAAATTTTAAGTTTTCATACCAAATAGTCTGAGCACTGACCTTAACAGGCTGCTTTTCTACTGGATGTATTGAGAGCTCTTGAAAGCATTTTCAATTTTAAATTTTTTGGGGTTTAGGTTTTCCTTCAATGGACACGTTCTTCCGGTACTGTTAAATAACAGTTTGATGGCAGACCATTAAGAACAAGTCATTGAAAATATTTAATAATTTTAATACGCACATTTTTCCGGTCACTCGTTTTAAACATTAATTAGATTAATTAATTAATGTATTTGACATTAAACATAAAAATTCAATAATACTTAATTTTCCCTGACGGTGAATTTTGTCCAGTAGATATATAAAATGTTTCGATATAAATGATAGAAGACGGTGACTTTTGTCCATATGTGTATATTTAATAATAAGGATTTCATAATTTCTTTTAGAAGGGGTGTGGCAACAACTTGAAATTCACATAAAAAAACTATAATTTCTTCAGACTTGAAAATATTATTTACATTTAAAAAGGAATAAATATAAAATAAAAAAGAATATTGCGTGCATATAAATAAAAGTTTTTTCATATGAAAAATAAAAAATAATAATAAATAAAACAGCTGCTATTTTCAAATCATTTATAAGACTTCATTTAATGACACAAGTACTATAGAAATAAAGGGCAGGCAAACGGGCACCATTCAACATTCATTTGCATACAGATATATACATTTGACATGACTACCACAATACATATATATACAATTATATAATATATACGTACATGCATATGTATGTAATGCGAATCTGAATATAAACATTAAAAAAGTGTTGGGAGATTGGAGAAATGTAGTATAAAATAAATCAATATAAAACCGCATTAAAATAAAAACACAAACATTTACAATATAGTGAAAAAATAAGATACAAGGACGTTCATTAACTTTAATGGAAACCAAGTAAGAATGCTATATTCGGCTATGCCGATTCTTCAATATCCTCCAACACAAATGCGTGTGAAGTAAATACATTATGTATACTCACAGACGTATACAATATATAAAGTTTTTTTTCTAAAATCTAACACGGAACACTTAATGAGTCAAAAAATTAGTTATATTTTTGGCTATAACTTTTTTATACTGAACCGATAGCTTAATATTATTGCTAAATTTCATTCTAATTTGTCAATTTACAATTGACAATTTTATGAATGTTTTTTGCATGAACTTAGAAATTGCCTCAGATATCGGTCTATATTCTGAATATACTGAAATAATTTTACTGTTTTTAAATAGAAAACTTCTCAGGACTTTAATAAATACTTAGACCAAATTTCATTTAGCTCTCTAATTAATATGGATGTAAACGTGCCAACAAGCTAAATTGATTCAGATTTTGATTTGATGCAAGAATATATTACATTATATATACATTATGGGATTTGAGATTATTCTTTCTTAGCATTACCTACGGAATGACAAAGTTAATATGCCCTTTTCAGCACATCTGTTTGTGGAGGTTATAAAAATAAACTATTTCACTATTTTCTTTATTGTGTTGTCATTGTTTAAGGTTTATAAAAATGTATTTAAATTGTAATTAAATACTTTAAAATGTTTGATTACTTAGTAATTAATTAAAATTACATGTAAAATATTGACATTTGAAATTTTGAGGTTAAGTTAATGAATGTGACCATTAAAATGTGTAATTTAATGTAAACGATTTCTATTAAAGAAATCACGTTTTTTTTGGAAATTATTCTGTAACTTTCGAACCCTTAGAGATATCTTAGTAAAATTTCACATAAGTTGATTTGGAGAATACAACCTGGTCAGGGGCGCATATTTGTAAAAAAAATTACCAAAAATTCATTTTTGAATAAAATTTTGTATTTAAAGAGTGAATTTTTTATTTCATTGAAATAATTAATAGAGTTAACAAAAAAAATTATTCTTTATAATTCTAATCACTCGAGATGGAATGTGAACATTTTTCGGAAACTCTTTCATTAACGTTTTTATAGAGCTTTCCGTCACTTTGCTCGATCAAGTTGGCCATCTCCGTTTAAATCTACTTACTTTTGGACATCTTATTTATGCTCTTGAATTTTCTTTTAACAAGACTCCTATATCTCTCTACTGGTCTTAGCTTTAGGCAGTTTTGAGGATATGTCTCTCAAGTATTCTTTTACCATGGTGATGCCAACATGATGCCAAGTCAGGCAAAAAATAAGTGGACATATTATGAAGTTTTTATATAGAACCGTTATAAAATGATTGACTTCTTGTACCGCAACTGCATATTACTTGACATACCAAGAAATTTTTGGAAAATTTGGCCGCTTTTAACTCCTAAACTAGCACAGAATTAATCGTGCTGCTTTCCTACCGGGTATGTTCGGAGCTCTTTTGAAAATGCTTCCTTATTTGGCTTTAGATACATCCTTCTACCCGAAGTAGGTTTTCAATCAACGAACAAGTTCTCCCGGTACTGTTGAATAAAATTCGAAACAGTATGAAGGCAGACCTTTAAATGCTTGACCAACTTTTTGTAGGACTAAGCTGGGGTTTTTTTTAATATATAATTTTATTACGCACTTTTATCTGGCCACTCCTTTTTAATTAGATAAACAAGATATTCAAATGTTTGACATTTAACATAATAACTGACATGTTATACTCAAATGATACTTGGATTAAAAGTTCTAATGAAAAACGTGTATTAAGAAATTTTCGATCATACTTCTTATTTAGTTACATAAGTAAGGTAAGCACCCAAAAAGTATTTTCTCTCGGACGGCCCTAATAATGACAAGTCGATCTTTAAAGTGAAAGAATCAAATTTTTAATCACGATTTACATGGAAGGAATTTTTGGGTATTCCAGCTAGGAAAAGTGGAAATATATCTAATTCTTTGATTTATGAACAAATTCGTATACATCATTTTGAAAATTCAAATAAATATTGTTATTCTTTTCGTTTTTATAAAAGTTTAAATGTTAATATTTAAAAAAAAAAACATTAAACATGTTAAAATTTAGTAAAATATCTCTGACGTTTCAGAACTTATTGAATTACATTCAAAAGAAATCGTCTTGGAACCACTGTGCCACGATGCTTAAAATATATATATTTTTTTGCAGTTACTAATAATATTGTTATTGTTTCAAGTAAACTGTTTTCCCTCCATCCCGATTCCCATCTCTTATTAGATGATATTGTTGCAAACATAACATGTGCATTATAAACATAATATAAAAATAAAGTTATACTATATTTTCCCCAACAACAACAAGGTAATGTAAACAATATAGATTTTTATATTCCTTACATGTTATATTCTGTTAAGGCTCCTATAGTACTCCATTACTTTTTCTCTCCCTAACCATTTGACCATTGTAATGTTTCTTTTTCCGTACTTTGTTTTTTATATTTTCTTTCAACATATTGAGTACTGGAATTAATGTTAGAAAGTGTATTTGAACACACAAATGATGACAACATGGATAAAAGATAATAAAAATAAAATTGTGAAAAGAAGAAGAGGAGCAGGAGGAGGAGGAGAAGAAGAAATAACAGAAAACTAAACTAAACGTCCTTGTGTATTTAGATACATGTTGATTTTGTGCTGTCATTATTTGTGTTTAAATAAAATATTAGGGTCAACGTTAGATACATATAGCTGGATGGGTGGTTGGTTAGTTAGATAGTTATATACCAGTTCCTATTTTTAATAATTATCTTCTTAGGGTGCTGATCATAAAGAGTGGAAATTCAAAAGAAAAAATTAAAAAAAAGTTTTCTTTTTAATGAGAAATTAAGTTTTGATTAAAAACTTAATAATAGTTTGTAAAGTAAATCTTTTAATAATGTATTTTTTAGGTTATTTTTACATAACCTTAAGTATGTGATGTCATTAAATTTTATATTCTTCTTTTAGAATTTTTAAATTTTTATTAATTAAAATTCTTTTAAATTTTTTTTCAATTTACCTTGTGTTGAAATGTATGCATTTTTTTGTTTGTAACCATCTACGAAATTGGCATTTATATAGTCAGATAATTCATCACCATCAACGCGAGATAATACTACCCGACTGTGATCATAACAAAGGACATCTGTATAACGGTTTTTGGTCAGATTATTGCGCATTCTGTAAAAAAAGATAAATATTTATTATTTTTATTTATTTTTTATTATAATTATTTTTAAATATTTCTATAAGTTAATAATGTCGATTATTAATAATTTACTCAGAGTATTGTTGGTCTATCAGTAGTCACTACTTTTTCCCATAGTAGTGTTAATTTATTCCGCCCTAACAGAATTTCACTAGTTTAGTAGTTCTAAATTAAAGCCTATTGTAGTTGTGCCGTTCCTAATCGATCACAACATATAGTAGTCAAAAGGGCAGTCAATTATCTATAGGATAAGTTCATAGATCTTGTGGACTAGGAGTGGTCATGTGTATTTTCTTGGCAACATGCTAGATCAGATCAGATGGAATTAGGTCTATTGCTTCATCCAGACCGTAGTTGTGCTAGAACTATTCTTGTAGACCTCAGCAGATTCTGTTCAATGTCTGCGATGACAGGTTGGCGGTCCCAAGAACGACTTTCATGCCGTGTAATTTGTGGCGTTCGCTGAATGTTATATACAAATCTGGACCAACAAGATCTTCTACATACCGATTCATATATCGAAGATCTTTTGAAAGATGCCTCAGAGGGAACTCCAATTGTCTTATATTGATGAAGATGACAATCAAGAAGGAACTGTTTACTGAGCTTTTCATTTTATTCCTTAACCGGTAAGATCATCTCATCATATAGATATTGTATTGAGGTCATTTTATTATGGACTGTTACGGTTCTTAAGGCTGCATTTTGGAAAATTTGAAAATTTATCCATTGCGTATGGTTATTATTTCGTTTCCATCGATTTTGATGAACAAATTGAGGTTTACCTCTTTAGTCAAGTGGTGAAGAATGTTGCTGTAAAAGTTTCAAGTTACTGACAGTAAATAAATTGCGCATTTGGGAGAGATAACCATCATTACAATGTTGTGTTTTAAGGCATCAAATTTTATACTGTGTTCACTTTGGGATCTATCGAATACTAAATTACACCATTTATTCTTAATATATATTAACAATCGACAATATTAACTTGTATACCTAATAATTTAATTAAAAAAAAGAAACATATAATTTACCTGGCATGTAAGAATGTGCCATCCGGGGCTCGACTACGTATTTCAGCATATTCTTTAACGAGCCCCTGACGTCCCAATGTTTTTACCATTTGAACAATTTGTTCAATTGTTTTCGGATCACCCTCTTGGCCAGCCAGACTGTCGTCATCACTAAAACCCGACGAGGCACTACTTGGTGGGTTCTCTGTCCAAAAATCACCGAGACCCGTTTGACAAACACTACCACCACCGCCGCCTCCGCCACCAACACCACTACCTACTAACGACGTTGCTGTTGTGGTGGCTGTCGTTGTAACCGTAAGACCGTTCACCAGTGTATTTGTTGTATTATTTATATCACCGTTTGGCGTTGTAACGCCGCCACCGTTTGTTAGATTTAACAATTTATTATTGTGTATGGGCGATGTGTTATTGATAATTGGACTGTTGATGGGATTATTAATTGGCACTAATGTATTATTATGATGACCGTTTGTTAGGGGTGTTGTGGCTGAGTTTTGTATATTTTCGTTTGGTTCCGCCAGAAATCGTTGACAATCACCGTTTGTCACTACTCCGGCGGATGATGATGTGATGTTTTGTTGTTGTGTTAAATTATTCCCTATTGGCGATACAATTAAATTATTTTGATTTGTATTCACTGCTGCTGCTGTTGCTGTTGTTGTTGTTGTTGACAAACCACCAATATTGGCGAGTAATTCGTCTTCACGATTCGTCATCGATTTGCGACAATGCAGCAACCATGTGTTATGTTCAATTTCCAGTGTACCACCGAGATGTATGGGCAATGCTTTGCGAGGCACGTGTAAACTTAACGTTGGTACCGATACGGTAAAAACGCGTTCGCGTAATTTTTCTCTTACAAATAAACGCAGTATTTTGAATGGTGCTTTAAACCACAATGGGGCCGTTACAATAAGAACTTTTTTTAAACGTGCCGGATAGCCACCCTAAAATAGAAGAAAAAATATATGAAAATTATATTAAGAAAATAATAATTATTATTTTAAAGTAAATATTTAATTTTTTATGTTGATCGTTAAGTTTTTTGGATTTTTTTCTTGGAATTTATATTTAATGAAAAATAGCATCACGTTAGCATTTTTTGAGATTTATCTTTTTTTATGACCTTATAATTTTTAATCGCTATTAATTAAATGTGTAATATTAAACATTTTGTCACGATTTGCATTTAATTTAATTTTTTTTTTTTTTCAAAAAAATTCCATACATTTCCTGTTTTATTAAAAATTATTATATTATGCAATAATCTACGCGATCATGTCATTGTTTTAATTGTAGTTAATGTTTAATTTCTTTAAATATAATTATATAATCAGAAATATTACTTCATATGTTTTTCATTATACCCTCCACCACCACAAGTGGTGAGAAGGTATAATTCATAATAATTGACAGAGCTCGATGAAATTTTGGCCTGAGTATTTGTTATGGTCCTAAGAAATTAAAACTAATGCAGGTTGAAAAATACACAAAGCTCTTTATAGGAACGCTACTTAAAATTTAGAGGCCAAAAACAGAGCACGGAATTTGAAGTCAAGTTTTTTTTTAAAATTGCTGCATAATGGATGACAAAACGTATGTACTGGTAGATTTTTTCGTAACTTCCAGGTTGAAAATTTTATGTTGCTGATGCTGGAGGCAAATGATATTTCCAAAAAAAGTTCTTGGTATTATAAGCAATATTGAGTTGCATCAAAAGAAGCCAATCATCTGTTACAACAAACTTTATAAATACTGAAATTAACATCAAGGAATTCTTAAAAAGACTTCTTCCATTCATAAGAGTCCACTTTTTTATTACCCTACTTGGCATCCTGTCACTATTAAAACAAGCACTTAACTGAAGGGTTTCCAAAAAACTTCAAGATTTCATCACTAGTGATGAATTGTAATAATAATTTCAATGTGGTTTCCTTTACATTTACGTGTAAGTATGTTAAGAATTTTTCGATCTCATTCCTTATTCAAGAAATCTATTATAATCCAAATCTCTTGGTAAACAATTTTTGGAAAAAAGTCAATTTTGAAAACCAGCTTTAATCAAATTGGAATTTTGGGTATTACAAAATAAAAAAGTGGGCATTTTAGTGTTGTTTTGTATTAGGGACAGTTCTGTCCTTATTATACTAAAATCTTTATGTATGTATATATAGTTCCTGGTCAAGTAAATACCTATTCAGGAATTCCAAATGCGCATATAAATACAATGAATAAAACTAAATCGACTTAGATTTTGATTTGATGCAAAAATATATATACATTATGGGGCTCAGATGATTACTTCTTAGCGTTACATATGTAATGACAAAATTAATATACCCTATATACCGTATAAAAAGCCATTTTATTGCCATTGTGCAATGGTGTATTTTGAAATACTTTCTGAATATTAATTCAAATTACAACAACAACTAAACTTTAAAATTAATTCTTCTTGAGAAGTAAGAAAATATTTAAGTAAAATTGCCAAGAATTGTCTTTGGTATTAAATATAAGATGAAAAAAACTTGAAAAACTGAATATTCAATTATTTATAAAAAAATAAAGAAAAAAAGAAAACAATTTAGGTTAAAAAGTATTTTATTTTTTTAATGACAAAAATTAGAAAACCTATAGATTACAAGCAAAAGAAAAAGGGGTGATTTAGAACGTCCTTCACTATACAATATAACCGAATTTAAACACCCTAAGTGTATGCTGTCATTTATATACAATTAAAATACGCATTGACCCAAATATGAAACGACGGTAATCACTTTAACTGAGTGTCTTTTTTTTTTTGTGTGTGTGTGTGTGTGTGTGTGTGAAATGCACATTAAATAATTTTCAAGAAAAGAAAGAAAGAAAAAAAACTAAAGAAGAATCTTTAAGTGAAAAATTAAATACACTTGAATGTTCTAGTAGTTGTATTGCTTTGCTCTATTGTTTCCAAGCAATTGTAATTATTTGTCTATCTGTCGTTTGGTTGTTATATGACATTTTTTTGCAGTATTTTATATTTTTTGTTTAATACAACAACAAAAGAAAGAAAGACAAGCGTATTTTCTTGTGTGATAGTTTTTTAAACCAGACCACCCGAAATGACGACCCGTCAGACTACTGCCATTGTACAGTGGTTGAAAGTGATGTTTTGGATATAATAATGTAACTTTTAAATCGTTTGAGATAACTTAATAATACATCATACGATATCTATCAGGTCAGGGATGCAGTTCTCCATAGAGAAATACCCAAAATCCCTTGATTTTTTTTGGTTCAAATTAGCACTTGGTCGTTATTAAAATCGTGCAGATAATTTTTCTCGGGATTCTACCGTACATATGTAGCTTTATATTAAGGATAATTTGAAGATGATTCCAATATTGCGATTTGAGAATTTAACAAAAGAGTTCTTTTTTTTTTGAATTATGAAAGTTTGGAAAGGGCTTGTTGGCAGTTCTTTACAACGAGTTCATTTCTAAAACAAATTACAAAGTTCGAACAAAAAATCGTTTAGTCAGTGAATAAATGCTGCCAACTTTTTGGAGAAAATCACAAACAAATTATATTTTTTTTAAAGATCTAACTTCAGAAATTTTATTATGTTATCTCTAATGGTTCAATTAACTTAATTTGGCGAAAATTTAGGGTTCTGTACTTCTACAAATCAACTTGAAAATACCTCAGTTCTAAGCATGTAAAATTTAATTTAAATATTTTAATAGTTCAAAAGTTGCAGCGTAGTTTTCAAAAAAATCATTTTGGACCCACCGTTCTGTATAAATGTTGTTATAATAAATTGAATTATTTTTAATTTTCTGTCATTTTGTTAATAAAATGAAAGAAAAATATATTATAAAAATAATTGTTTAAAAATTTTTAATTAAAATAAAAATATTAAACTTTTGGTTTGAAATAAACGACTAAGTTTTGTACTGTTTTTATAGAAACAAATTGAATATAAACTATTTTATGACTCAGCAACATTTTCCAGAGAAAATGTTTAAGAAATAATGTTTAAAGAAAATGTGTCTATTAAAATAACTAACTAAGAAACATGACAATATGTGTCTAAACACTGCTATATTTTCAAGAGAAAATTTGTCCGAAATAAAGTTTTATTTTCTAAATGTTAATTATTTGTCTATCTGTCATATTTTCAAGTGAACATGTTTCAAAAATCCGTATATATTTTCAAGGAAAAATGTATATAATGCAAATAAGTTTGCTATATTTGGCTAAAGCGAATCTTTAATAACCTCCACCATATATGCGTGTGAAGTAAATACGTTATGTTTCGCACATATGCCCTCACAAATATACTCTCAGACGTATTCTATATATAAAAGTTGTTCTTAAATATAACAAAAGAACTTTCTTTCTTCCAAACCGATTTTGATGGTAATGAAATACACATATAACGTAGAACTTTCATAAAATTATCCATTTATAATTGAAAGTTCTACGCTTGAATTTAGAGGTTGCCTCAGATATCGGTCTATACAATTTCATAAACTGAACCGGTTTTGGGTCTTTGGACAGAGCTAAATTAACTCAGATTTTAATTTGATGTTTGAATATATTCATTATTTTTTCTTAAAGTTAATATATCCCCTTCACCACTTATGGTGGTGAAGTCTATAAGTAAAAGCAACATTTTGTGTATCTAAACTACTATAGCAACATGTTCTTTAGGAAATGTATCTAATTGATTATTTTGTTTAGCCATTTTTAATACGTTATATTTCTTTTTTCCATTCACCATTTATTAATTTGACTGATTAGTAATGAGTTGTTTTTCAATAAACAAAATATATAGACTAGTCCATAGAAATCCTTTTCAATTGATTAACATTCATTTCTCCCCTAAGGCTTTATTTATATTTTAATTTCAAAAGAAATTTTAAGAGCACTCAGTTGTAACATTTATTCTTATAGGAATTTCAAGTTTTTTCTTTATACTTATTAAATAGTAATAAACAGAAAACTGTATCCATAGTATATAAATATATTTTATAATATTTTATTTGCATGCCAACAAACCATATTATTTTGAGGTTATATTTTTAATATCAACACCCTTTTTTTCTCTCGAAACAAAAAAGAAAACCTAAGAAATACGAAAGGGAAATGAATAAAAAACCGTTTTTGATGTTGGTAATTTGGAAAATAAGAATAATATTATCTTTAATCTAAAAAGCTGTTAAATATAGAAAAAATAGCTTTAGGGATTTGTTAGTGGTATTGTGTAAAGAGGGGCTAAAACAAAATGTGGAGCACTGACCTGTATTAAAACTATAATAAATAATAAAAATAACTTATTAAGATAATTATTTCGATAAATTTCTTATTAAGTAAAATTTGTTAATAAATCTCCTATTTAGAGAAAACTTTCGATCAAACTCTAATTAAGCAATTCTCAGTAATTAAAATTAAAAAATATATATAAAAATATTATAAAAAACAACAACTTCATTAGGAATACAACACTGTGTTTGAAAAATAACAATTCTTTAGGTAAGAAACATAACTCTGTGCTTAAGAAACATTGCAAATGATGGATTCATCTCTGTCAATATGAAGATGTCAATAATAGAGAAAATGTAAATGCACCGTTATTTAGTATTGCCATATTGTAATTATAGTTTCCATTAAATGATATTTATGCTGAATCTATCATATCTTTAATATTATTAGTTAATATATTAAATTATGTATAAAATATAACAATTTTAGTATTATTTTTTAATAAAACATAATTAGTGTAGCAATATGTTTACGTTTACATACATATGTATATCTCTAAGAAAGTCTTATTTTGTTATTCATTGTCATTATATTAGTTTGTTTCATTTTCGATAAATCTCTTATTTAGAGAAAATTGTCGATAAATTTCCTATTTGAAGAAAAAATTCGATAAATCTCCTATTTGGAGTAATTTTCCATAAATTTCTCTTAAATCTTTTATTTACAGAATTTTTTGGTTATTTATATTTAAAAAAATCTAAAAAATTTTAATTAAACTCTTTATTTATTCTTGTTTTCAATTTTCTTTCAAGCATTGCATTTGACAACTTAAACGTATGAGTAATATTAATTAATGTCATTTGTGATGTTTGTCATCCATGACGTATAAGTGTTATTATTTAATAAAATTTTTTAATTAAAAAACAAAAGATACATATAAATATAATTAAAACATTTGTAGAAATAAATATAAAATATATTTAATAAAAAAATATATTATAGAATAAAAATGCATTCATCTGTTAAAATAAAAAATAACAAAATAGTGCGCGACGACCTACTTTTCTATTTTAATATAAAAGATGAATTGAGGCAAAATTGTTTATATTAAAAAATAACATTAAAAAATGTGTCATATATAAATATTGGATTAAAGCAAAATTATCCATGTCAAAGCATATATAAAATCACAAAAGGGATTTTCTACCCCAGCCGTCATATTCCTTTGAGATGTACTTGGGTCACTTAGATCAGAATGTAGGTCACATATGTTTTATTTAATGGACAGTCTCAAAAAAGTTGAATATACAAAATATATATCAATTTCTCTTAAATATAACATGGAACACTTAATGAGTTATTAAATTAGTTGTATTTATGTCTGTAATTTTTTTTATTGAACCTTTTTTGATATTTTTTGGAATGGCAATGAAGTACATATGTCATTTTGAAATTGTGAATGAAGCGTGCCAACAACAGACATACGGAAATAGCTAAATCGTGTCAGATTATGATTTAATGAAACAATTTATAATATATATAAATTATGGGGTCTGAGAATATAACTATTTACTGATTCTGATTCTTTTTATATGTCCCAATATTTACGTTTAATTAAAAAGAATAACATTTTTAATAAATCAAATTTTTCCGCAGCTATAAATTTTGGTAAACCGTTTTCCCCACAAATTAATAAACATTAAATTAGTACTCAACCATTTTCTCTTTATTGACATTTACATCATGATATGAAATATTTAAATTTCCTTTTATATTCTTTAAATTGTCATGATCCCTTCGCAGTAATTTGTTGGGTAAATATTAGACATTTTCAATAAAATCCCCAATGAATGGCATTTTATTTTATCGCTGATTGCTTATGGGTTGCCATATGCTGAGTTTAACTAACCAAAACATTGAGGCCACAAGTTCAATAAATAAAACAACGTTACTACTTAAAAAAATATTGAAAAATGATGTTAAAACCAACAATTTCTTTAATGAAAATAAAAATAACATAAAACAAATACCCCTCACTAAATACATATGGCAACATTAAATACATCAAATAAAATATCATTTGGCATCTCTTTCACAACACAGAAATCATAAACAAAATGGTATGTTAACTGTATTGGGGGGTCTTTTGTTATGTATATTCTGTATATGTTTACATAATGCACATATCTACAAACATATATATATGCATACAAACATTGCAATGCAAATTCATTTGCACACACATACACCACTTTACTGTAAAGTAATTTTCTAGCGAAAGTGTTGAATATATGATTCTGACAACATTGTTGTTGTTATATTGAAAATAACTGTATTGCACTTGTTTATTTATTTTGTATACAAATACTGATATAAAAAGGGAGTTAGAGAGAGAGAAAAGGAGTTGTTGCAATGTCTATAAGACAATAAGTGGGATGAGAAAATGTTGTATTAATTATGTTTATCCTTTTTCTGTTGTGTACATGTAAAGAAATGTCATAATCAGCTTTATTAAAGGGAAATTTTGATGTTCGAAGTTGTTTGTGTTCTGTGTGTGTTCTGTTTTGTGTTTTGTGATGTTCGAATGCTTTTTGTTTGTAAATATTATTAGAGTGTTAATAATATCTAGTTATTAATGATTAAAATAGTAATTTGAAATAACTAATAATTAAAAGAGGATTAGAAAATATAAATTTAATATAACAAAATTTTTATTTATAGTAAACTTTTGATAAATCACCTATTTAGAGAAATTTTGGATGAATCTCATATTTATATTTTAATTTTTAATGAGTTTTGATAAATCACTTATTTAAATAATATTTTCTATAATTTTTCTTAAACCCAAAAAACAGTGATTACATTTATGTAATCTTATATTTATAATTATATTTCATCTTTTGACAATACAATGACCCCTTCTTTATTTGACCTGATGTTTCTTTCTCTTTGTGTCTCCCCATGAGAGAGATTCACTATATGAGCTCAATTTTTTTACAAAAATACTATATAACATTTTTTATGTTTTTGGATTAGTTGCCATAATGACTGGTCAGCTATTTAAGGCCACCATTCAATTTATTCCAAACATTATATTAATCTTTACGGGCTATTTGTGTTTAGAGCAAAACACACACACATAAAAGTGTATTTTTTCTCCAGTAGCTATTTACACAATATTTATTTTATGAAAGCATGTATAACAGTTTCAGTTTCATGGTTATGCATAAATGTGCTATTTACATCATAAATATGTACTTGTATGACTTGATTGTAGATTTTGATTTTTCTCTGCTTTGTTTTTGTAATTTTTTAATATTATTTTTATTTTTCATAGGGGATTTTTAATTTAGTTTTTTTACTGGGAGCTATAATACAGATAATGAGTATTATGGGTTTGTTAAAGAGAAAACTCCTGTCTTAAAAACATTATATTTATGTCATCAAAATACCAGATCCTAATATAGATTATTTCGCTCTTTCTCAATACTTCTTACCCCTCATCAAAATGATATTGCCACCTAATTAACTGTTCTATTACTTATTGAACAATTTCATTTGTCATAATTTTCTTTATATTTTATTAAAAAATATATAAACTTTTAAAATTTAATTTACCAAAAGAAATACTTAACAAATAAGTTACTTTTCCCTCTTGTAGCTCTCTTTTTTAATATATATATTAATATTTACCTTGTCATATACAATAATAACATTTCTTTTTTTATCATTTTCTTACTTCAGTGCTTTTGATCTTATTTAGTAGCAAACAACAAAAAAAAATGCTTTTTTATTATTCCTTAAGTGGGTTGTTTACTTACTAAACTAAGACATAAAATAGCAGCAGATTTTCATCATCCTTCTTAACAAAAGAAAAGAGGTTCTTTAGGAAACATTCACTCACTCACTCAGTCGCCACTTTTATTTTATTACAACAACAGCAACATAATAATAATAACAACAACAAAAAAGGGTTTATTTTTTAACCGGGGTTACATATGTCAAAATCGTCTCATTTATAAATCATGTTTTGTATACAAAAATATTAAAATGAAAATGTGTAACAGTAAACGGAAACCTTCCACCTACATTTTCTTGCCATTAATTTGTTATAATTTTAACTCTTTTTTATTTATTCTACACAAAAAAGGTTATATTTTTTCCTTTTATTATTTTAATTCCTTTTGTTGAGATGACATTAAAATATATACATATCGTTTTGTAATTTTATATATTTGTCAGCAATGATACTCACGGATTTAAAAGTATGTAAACATAAAGGATTTCAATTAAAGGAATAACAAAATTTTTTTAGATAAATTGGCAACACTGATATCAGTCTTACTCTCTCTTTCTCTCTCTCTCATTGATAAAATAATTTCATTTTTTACAGATTTGCATTAATAATGAAGTTGCTATCACATGGGAATTTATATTTATATTTGGTATTAAACTATTTAGGCATTAATTTGAAAATAATCGATAATTTGTTTATTTATAAGAAATTTACGAAAAAACTCATCTTTATAGAAAATTATAGATAAATCTCTATTTAGAAGTAAAATTCAAATCTCCTATTAAGAGAAAAATTTCGATAAAACTCTTAAGAGAAAATCTTTGATAAAATCTTATTTAGAGAAAATTTTCGATAAATCACCAATTTTGAGAAAATTTTCGATAAATCTCCAATTTAGAGAAAATTTTCAATAAATCTCCAATTTTGAGAAAATTTTCGATAAATTACCAAATTTGAGAAAATTTTCGATAAATCTCCAATTTAGAGAAAATTTTCGATAAATCTCCAATTTAGAGAAAATTTTCGATAAATCTCCAAATTTGAGAAAATTTTCGATAAATTTACAATTTTGAGAAAATTTTCCATAAATCTCTAATTTTGAGAAAATTTTCGATAAATCTCCAATTTTGAGAAAATTTTCGATAAATTACCAAATTTGAGAAAATTTTCGATAAATTACCAAATTTGAGAAAATTTTCGATAAATTACCAAATTTGAGAAAATTTTCGATAAATCTCCAATTTAGAGAAAATTTTCGATAAATCTCCAATTTTGAAAAAATTTTCGATAAATCTCCAATTTTGAGAAAATTTTCGATAAATCTCCAATTTAGAGAAAATTTTCGATAAATCTCCAATTTAGAGAAAATTTTCGATAAATCTCCAATTTAGAGAAAATTTTCGATAAATCTCCAATTTAGAGAAAATTTTCGATAAATCTCCAATTTAGAGAAAATTTTCGATAAATCTCGAATTTAGAGAAAATTTTCGATAAAGCTCCATTTTAGAGAAAATTTCTGATGAATCTCTAATTTCAGTAAAATTTCGATGAATCTCCAATTTAGAGAAAATTTTCGATGAATCTCCATTTTAGAGAAAATTTTTGACGAATCTCTAATTTACTGAAAATTTTCGATGAATCTCCAATCTAGAGAAAACTCTCGATAAATCCTATATTTAAAGAAAAATTTTCGATAAATCTCCAATTTAAATAAATTTTTCGATAAATCTTCAATTTAGAGAAAACTTTCGATAAATCTCCATTTTCATTAAATCTCCAAAAAAAATCTATGAATCTCCAATTTAAAGAAAATTTTCGATGAATCTCCGAATCAGATAAAATTTTCGATGGATCTTGAAAATAGAAAAAATTTTCGATAAATTTCCACTTTAAAAAATTTTGATGCATCTTCATTTCAGAGACAATTTTTGATCTCTATTTGAATCTCTAATTTACAGAAAATTTTCGATGAATCGATAAATTTCTTCTTTAGAGAAAATTATCGACAAATTCATAATTTATCGTAAATATTACTCAGAATGTTACAAATTACCATTTTAAAAGCTCTGTTTAAATAACAATGCCACCACCACCAACTACTTACACATGTCTTCTGCCCACTGTTTTCACGTTTTATGATAATTTTTTCTCTATTTGTCACAAAACCCCCGAGATATTCTATTAAAAAAATATTTGCGTGCAAATTTCTATATAAATAAGTTGACTGATGATATAAATAGACAATATAACAAATTATTTTATATTGTTATATCTTCTTTTTCTTTTACTACATATAAAATAATAAACGTACGTATGTTGATGATGATGATGTCTTTACCCACTTTAAACATGATTCAAGAGGTTTTTCTATATGCAAACACACACACACAATAAAGAATAGACAAAAACCAAAATGAAAGCAAAAAAAAAATAATAATAATAATAAAATATTCACGATGAATAAAACAATAGATAATAAAATATGTCTGCCTACACAGACATAGATATCTATGTATGTGTAAACATATATATTGTTACATTAATTATGTATTATAAAGAAATAATAATAAAATTATTATATTTTACACATAATTTAATATATTAATTATTAATATTAAAGATATAATAAATTCATCATTAATATCAATTAATAAAAACTATAAATACAATATGGCAATACTAAATAACGGTAAATTTACTTTTTTTCATTATTATTGAATTCTTTATATTGACAGAGGTGAATCTATAATTTGTAAATGTTTCTTAAGGACAGAGTTGTATTTATTAATTAAAAAAATGACATTTTCTTAAACACAGAGTTGAAATTCATAATGAAATTGTTATTTATAATAATTTTAACTATTTTTAATTAATGTGAATTGTTACTGTAATTTTTTTTTATCAAATTTCAATCAATTCTAAATTGTAAACAAAATTTTATTACAAATTACTCTGTTGTAATATGTCAATTATCCTAAAATAATTTCATTACTTTTTGTGTAGATTTTTATACAATTACAAATTCATTTGAAAAAATTGCAATTATCATTAAATTTTAGAAACTTAATTTTTTCATTTGTTGCAATTTAAATTTTATTTGAAAAAAAATGTCTATAATTAAATTGTAAAGTTAGAATTTCTCTTTAACCCAGATACGATAATCAATTTGGAGAAATTACAAAATTGGAAAATTTTTATATTGAACATGTTCTTTTGGGATTTAAAAGAAAATATTTAAATACAAAAAAGAGTATATATTTTGTATTAAATTTGGTATATATACAATTTAATATCCTCTAAATAGGAGATTTTTAGATATCTCCTGCAAATTAGAGATTTATTTCCTTCTAGAAGATCTTGTAAACTTTGCAAAAAAAAAAAAAAATGTCCCAGACAAACATTAGTGTTGTATTATCATAGATTATTAGTAATTTAAATGTTTTTTGTATGGGGGTACCAATTCCCCTGATCGTATCTGAAAATTTCAACAAAATTGGCCAGCAATTTTGGAATTCATACGTTACATAAAAAATATTTATCGAAATTTTTCTCAAATTAAAAAATTATCGAAAATCTCAAAATAACAGATTTATTGAACATTTTCTCAAAATAACAGATTTATCGAAAATTTCCTCAAAATAGGAGATTTATCGAAAATTTTCTCAAAATAGGAGATTTATCGAAAATTTTCTCAAAATAGGAGATTTATCGAAAATTTTCTCAAAATAGGAGATTTATCGAAAATTTTCTCAAAATAGGAGATTTATCGAAAATTTTCTCAAAATAGGAGATTTATCGAAAATTTTCTCAAAATAGTAGATTTATCGAAAATTTTCTCAAAATAGTAAATTTATCGAAAATTTTCTCAAAATAGTAGATTTATCGAAAATTTTCTCAAAATAGTAGATTTATCGAAAATTTTCTCAAAATAGTAGATTTATCGAAAATTTTCTCAAAATAGTAGATTTATCGAAAATTTTCTCAAAATAGTAGATTTATCGAAAATTTTCTCAAAATAGTAGATTTATCGAAAATTTTCTCAAAATAGTAGATTTATCGAAAATTTTCTCAAAATAGTAGATTTATCGAAAATTTTCTCAAAATAGTAGATTTATCGAAAATTTTCTCAAAATAGTAGATTTATCGAAAATTTTCTCAAAATAGTAGATTTATCGAAAATTTTCTCAAAATAGTAGATTTATCGAAAATTTTCTCAAAATAGTAGATTTATCGAAAATTTTCTCAAAATAGTAGATTTATCGAAAATTTTCTCAAAATAGTAGATTTATCGAAAATTTTCTCAAAATAGTAGATTTATCGAAAATTTTCTCAAAATAGTAAATTTATCGAAAATTTTCTCAAAATAGTAGATTTATCGAAAATTTTCTCAAAATAGTAGATTTATCGAAAATTTTCTCAAAATAGTAGATTTATCGAAAATTTTCTCAAAATAGTAGATTTATCGAAAATTTTCTCAAAATAGTAGATTTATCGAAAATTTTCTCAAAATAGTAGATTTATCGAAAATTTTCTCAAAATAGTAAATTTATCGAAAATTTTCTCAAAATAGTAGATTTATCGAAAATTTTCTCAAAATAGTAGATTTATCGAAAATTTTCTCAAAATAGTAGATTTATCGAAAATTTTCTCAAAATAGTAGATTTATCGAAAATTTTCTCAAAATAGTAGATTTATCGAAAATGTTCTCAAAATAGTAGATTTATCGAAAATGTTCTCAAAATAGGAGATTTATCGAAAATGTTCTCAAAATAGGAGATTTATCGAAAATGTTCTCAAAATAGGAGATTTATCGAAAATGTTCTCAAAATAGCAGATTTATCGAAAATTTTCTCAAAGTAGGAGATTTATTGAAAAATTTCTCTAAATATGTGATTTATAGAAAAATTTTCCTTAACCGGAATTCTTCTCTAAAGAAATTCAAATTTTATATAAATTTAATTAATTTTAGTTTTTTTTCTTAGAATTTTAAATTCTTATTTATTTTATGACTCCTTTTTCCTGAGAAATTTTGCAAATTAATAGAAAATTTAATTAACATAATTTAAATGGAAATTAAATCAATATCTTATTAACATTAACAATATGACATTATCTTTCACATCATGCCTCTTTTACTTCTCTTTCCCTCTCCCTCTCTCTCATCTCTTGTTCTCTTTTAAATTGTAACGTAAATATTAATAGAATTTTTAGTGCAAAAATCAATTTACTAATTAAATTAAAAATTTATTAACGTTTCTTTTCTTCATTTAAATTTGTGAAAATATAATTTTAAATAAAATTGAGAAAAAGAAAATACAGGGGGTGTCCGACTGTCTGTCTACATTTGTTATTAAAAATGACATTAAAAATCAAAATTTTTGTTCTAAATATTTAATACTTTTTATTATTTATATTATTTATTTTATTTCTATATTCTATATTCTTGTATGTATAACAAGGGGTTAACGACAACAACAGCAACAACAAAATAAACATTTGTTTAATTTTGTTTTTTTGTGATTTTCTTGTATATTTGCCAAGAAATCGAAAAAATAAGATCAAAATAAATAAAAACGAAATTAATTTTTAATTTCATGTGATTTCGTTTTTAATGTTTATTTTTAAAATTTCAACAATTTTCTCAAAAAAGAAAAAATGCAAGAAGATTTACACAGAATTATAAGAAAAAAATAAAAAATGGTAACTCTGCTCAAAAAAGACAAAAGCGAATTAGACATGATTTTTTTTGAAATAATTCTGTAACCTTTGAACTGTTATAGATATTTTAATGAAATTTCACATGTTTAGAGCTGAAATGTTTTCGAGTAGATTTTGTGACCCTCCAAAGTTGGCCAACTCCAGTAAGTTGATTTTATAAAAAATTCGTCAAAAATTCATTTATAAATTTAGACAAAAGAAATTTTCTATATAGATAGTTTCTGAAGATCTCTATAATTGAAACGCTTACGAGCAGTTAATCTTTTATAGTTTTAGAGATATTTAAGTCGACATAAATATTAAATCATTTGTTGCTTTGTTTCTTTATTTTTAAATTAAATTAGCAGGCTTAATACAGGTCCCAAAAACATTTCAGAAATATGTTCCATATTTCTTATAAAATTCTAAACCACTTTGCCGCAATAGTCATATAAAGATATGGACCAGTTAAAAAGTTACATTAATCTGAAATGGAAACTTTGAAAAAAATTTTTGAAATTTTACAAATTGTGTTCAGAGGAGACCTGATTTAAAAAGGATTTTAAGCCAAGTTATAAAATTCATACACAAATATTTTGTATCTATGAAAAGGTTAGAACATAAGGATTCACATTATGTTAACAATATGGTTTTTGATGTAAAAAATCAATAAACAAATAAATAATAAAAATTTTTTGAATTTTTTTTAATATTTAAACATTAATAAAATTGAAATGAATAACGATATTGAGGGCCTTTAATCATCTAAATCAACTGGAAAACACCTTAGATATAATCTTATAATATTTTTTTAAAATATTTCCAGCCTTTCAAAAGTTATAAAATAATTTCTAAAAACATTTTTTATACCTCTAAGATAGTGTAGTGATGCCAGATTTTTACACTGTTGTACACAAGCGGATCACAGAAGAACTGTAACAAATATAATTGATTATTTTGAAAAGTGTTACGAGGCCATAATTTCACATCATAACAACGCTGGGACAAATATCAAAAACTTTATGCCAAATTGCAAGAGGTAGATTTTGACTCTTTCCCCTAATAGTCCAGATTATGTTACCTTTTTGAAGCACACTTCACTTCAAAACAGGGTATTTTTTCCCCCTTCCAACCAAGACTATATCCCTTCTAACTTATTAGCATAAGCTTCCCCTCAAAATAGGGCACATGTTAGAAATTGGTTTAATACATTAATCATTTGAAATCGAATAGAAAGTGTATTTGGTATTATGATTTATTAAAATCGGGACAGACATTTACCGGTAAACTGTACTTAAGATAATTAATACCTTTAGAGTTTAATTAACTAAAAACGACCATAATATTTGACCAAATGAAATCGTTTGTTCAAAAACTATTTGAAAAACAATAGATTGAAAATTCAATTGCATTCTTTTTTTATAGCTCAGTCATTAACTATTATGACTACCATTTGCTTGGATAGTCAGCAGGAACTCCCCTAACTAGAATATGCTTCACTTCAAAACAGGATATCAAAAATTGACTTGATTCATTATTGAAGATGAAAATGATTTTAAATATCAGTTATATTTATTTGTATTCCCAAAAAATAAAATACTTTAGAGGTTAAGTTTTTTCTCGATTTCTCTTAAATTAAGTTTTCAATTACGTAATATTTCAACAATTAAAGTGAAAAATTTAACTGACTCATTTTTTTCTTCAAGAAATCAAAATTCCTAGATAAATTTCTAATCATTATCATGATGACACATATTAGAGTATATTTCAACACACCCACTTTCCCAACAAACGTCCTCAACAAGTTAAACATTTTTTTACAAAATGTCTTTTTATCTTTCTAAGAAAAAGTTTGCCACCTTTTTAACAAAGATTTTTTGTTATCTATTAATATCTAATAGTTATTAATTTGTTTGGTTGATTGTTTGACTACCTAAATTTTCAAAATTTCTTATTATGACTGACGGTTTGTCTGTCTCTCAAACACTGAAGATTTCAGTTCATTCATTTAAACATTAAAAAAATTATCTATTTTTCTTTTTTCGTTATTTCGTTTTTCTATTAATAATTTTATTTTTGGTCTTCAACTGTTTAATAATCTTATCTAATGACAAAAATTAATAAATAAATAAATATTGTTTGGATTGAATGAATGTGTGAGTGTATGTGTGTTGTGTTTTAATAATAATCATGTTATGGTTCAATACATATCTTTCATGCTGCCTGTTTTTTAACCCTCTACCAGCACAAGTGGTGAAGAGGGTATATTAAGTTTGACACTCGGTGTGTAACGCTAAGAAGGAATCATCTCAGACTCCATAATGTGTCGATTTAAGTCCATCTGTCTGTCTCTTGTGGGCAAGTATACATCCACAGTAATTGACAGAGCTCAATGAAATTTAGCCTGAGAATTTTCCTATTTAAAACCAGCAAAATCACTTCAGTATATTAAAAGATATAGACCGATAACTGAGACAACATCTAAGTTCAAGCGAAGGACTTCATTACCATTCCAAAAGTTATCAAAATCGGCTGAGTAGAAATAAAGTTACAGCCAAAATATAACTAATATTATGACACATTAAGTGAGTGTGTATGTACAAAACATAATGTATTTATTTCACAAGCATTTGTGCTGGAGGGTATTAAAAATTCGGCATTGGCGAATAAAGCATATTCACCTGTTTTTATATATTATAAAATAGTTATAATATTTTTTTTATTTTCTATTATTGTTATTTTGTTATTAACAAACTTGCTACTACCAAAAATGTGATTCTATGCCAAAAATAGCTATAAATCACCAATTAGAAAAATTTGTCTTTCACATACATATATTTTTTTCATGAATTGTTGCTATCTGGAGGTTTTTTTCCAGCTTGAAACACGTTTTTTAAAACGTAGGAAAATATTTTTTTTTAGTTAAACTTTTTTTTTGCAAAGTTGTCAAAATTAATAGATGAATTTTTGTTTTTAATTTTATTCATAAGTCAGCTTAATATTATTGTATTTTTATGGTCATTAATGAAAAAGTTTAAGCTGAAACTTTTTTTGATTTCTTAATTTGTTGAAATTGAAAATGTGATTAATTTGTTTTCTATGGAAATTTATAGATTTTTATCTCAGATTTGTGATGATATTTAAAACAAATAATTTATTTATAATTAAATAACTACCCACGTGGTAAGAAACAAAAAAGAAAAAAAAGAGTAGAGATCTGGCAACTTCATAAGCTTTAAAACACATAATACAACCCTGTGTTTATGAAAAGGTTAAGAAAAAAATTAACAAATTATTATTTTTGTTCTGGAATATTTAAAATTATTTATTAATTTCAATATTAACACATTTTTGTCTAATTTACGTGATGGCAGTTAAATTAAATAAATTTTTTATATTTAAATATTTACACACGTACTAAGGTTCCGAAACGATATTTTGAAAATAATTTAATAACTTTTAAACCCTTCAAAATAAATAAATAAATTAGCTTAATTGTTTTCGATTTCATAAGGAAGATTACAGGCCTCCCTGCTATAAGGGGGTGTAGTGTATAATCCTTTAAAGTTCGCCATCTTTTGAGTATTTTTTCTAAAATCACAAACTTTTGTTTAAATAATTCTGTAACTTTATAACCGTGAGAAATATTTTAATAAAATTTAACATGTTTATAGTTGAGAGCTATTTTATTTGATATTGATGAATTAAAAGTTCCCTACTCTTAAGAGGAATAGCGGATACTCTTTTAAAGATGACCATATTTTTATGATTTTTAAAATTTCTTCAATTTTTTTTCGTTTGAATAATAAAATTAACATCGTTATAGCTGAAGTATTTTAAATTTCGATATGGATATCTACAGATCATCAACTGGGGTATAGTGCATTATCTCCTGAATGTGGTCATCTCAGGTATATTGATTTTTTTAAAAATTCGCCAAATGTTTTCAATAATTCTACAACAATGGAACCATTATGGAGATATCTTAATAAAATTTAAGACCTGAAATGTTGTAGATTTTGATATGGATAATTTCAGGCCCCAGCTATTCAAACATGGTCATCTCAAGTATGTTGATTTTTTTTTAATTGACCAAAAATTCATTCGGAATATGAGACAAAAATTTTGTTTAAAAAATAATCCTTGTAAATCTCTTCAAAAAAAATCTTTCAAATGTATATTCTATCTCCTATTCTTTCAGAGATATGCCAGATGAAATTAATTTTTAACTTATTTTAACTTTGTGAGGTCCATATGAAGTCTAAAAATTTTTTAAATACATTCGAAATTCCCTATTCCTCCAATTTTTTGTAAAAGGTGGCAACATTTATCCGACGATAAAATTGAATTTTTGTTGTAAACTTTGTAATGTTTTTATTATTTTCTAAAGAAATCTCAACGAAAATCCGTATAAAATAAATCTTGATGAGCAGAGGATATAAATCTAATCACAAACTCTATCAAAATTTTGTCAATTAAAGAATTTTTTTTTGGAGATTTTTTTCTTTTAATTTCCTAAATTCCAAAGCTGGCAACATTTTTAATTATATTTATTACACAGCTTTATATGTAAGGTAAATACCCAGACGTCGTTTAAAACGACAGAATGAACATTTCATTGAAATAAGTATTCTTTAAAACACATTTTAGTTAGATTGGGATTTTGGGTATTTTTGTACAAAATAGTAGGATTTTTTTAATTGTCTGTTTAATGGAGATGTTTATATACATTATACTGACAAAAATGTCATCCATTTCAATTTCATTGAATTTAAAAATATTTTGAAATATAAAATTTGAAATATTGAATTTTGAATTTTCAATTTTTTCATAAATTTTTAGCTTCCAAAGGCTGAATCTTCATGTTCCACCATTTTCTTAGATACTACATGCTTGTATTTAAACAGTATAACTTTGTCTTATGCCCAAACTAAACTCGGCTTCCTTCCGTCAAATTTTACTCATTTTAAAACAAATAATCTTTGCAATGTTGCCAGATGGGTTAAAAATTCGTTTGATGAACCAATATTGGGAATTTTAGACTTAGCAACCTTATAGTCTAGATCTTGTGCCTACTGTCTACCATTCGTTTGAGAGCTTTAAAACGTCTGTTTATTAATACACTTCACTTCAAAACAGAGTCACATTTATTAGTTTGATTAATGATTTTTGGAATGTTGCCAGGTGGGTCAAAAACCGTTTGGTGAACCAATAATGGGAATTTTGGAATTAGCCACCTTAAAGCCCAGACCTTTTACCTTTTGACTGCCATTAATTTGATAGTTTTAAAACTTCCTTTTAGAAATTCGTTGCACTTCAAAACAGAGTATCATTTATTAGTTTGATTTATGATTTTTGGAATGTTGCCAGGTGAGTCGAAAAATGATTGGTGAACTAATAATGGGAATTTTGGACTTAGCCACTTTATAGCCCAGATCTTTTATCATTTGACTGCCATTCATTTGATAGAGTAAAAGCGTCCTTTTAGGAATTCGTTGCACTTCAAAACAGAGTATCATTTATTAGTTTAATTACTTTTTTTACCGTTTCTAAGAAAAAAATCATTAATTTGTGTACTCAATAAATAGATTTCATTCAATCTTAAACAAAATCTGGCCTCATGCCTACAATTGACCTGTGTAAACTATTTGCAAATTAAAAATCGATTAAAAACATTTTTATCTTATTTATTTTCATCTTCCTTTTTAGGTCAAATATAATGCAAACTAAATACTCAAAATTGAAAGGAACAAAGTGCATAGAAAGAAATGCATCCAAACAATTTTCTATATTACAAATTCAAATACAAATTTCTACAAAAAAATGTTATTTTAATTTAATAACCAACAAAATTGTAATAAAATCATCAAAATAGTTTTCTTGTAAACAGTTTGCGAGTAAAACACAAAATTGTTTAAGTGCCAGATTTTTTGTTTATTTGAACGAAACAACATTTTAATCGAAAAAAAGGTTTTCATATAATTTGAAAATGATGTTTTTTTTTTTTTTTTTTGGAAGGACATAACAAGGGAAAAACTTTGTTAAGGCTTAATTACAAAAACAACAACATTACATTTTATTGTTCGGTTATTCTTTGTGCATTTATAAGAATATTTAACTTAGACAGATTATTTGTAACAAGTAACAGTCTGTCAAGTAATTAATGTCACCTGATGCCACCTCCTTTCAAAAAATGTATGAAAAATAACTAAATTTGTCTAATGAAACGTTAAAACTATAAAATTCAAAATTTTTAACGGAAAAAAATGTCATTATATTTAAAATGTCATTTTATATTTAAAAAAAAATTTATAAAGAATTTAAAATTTCGAATTTTGCTGATAATTTGAAAAATACAATTAATATTTTATAAACCCGCAGATCCGGCAAACTTTGTTTTGCTGAAAAAAATTAAGATTTTTTCCTAAGCAAACATTATCATACGATTTAAATAGATTATTAATAATTAATAAGGGGGGGATGTACCTCTCCCCCTGGTCTTATCCTTCCTACGTTTTGTCTGGTAAAACAGATTCTTGAGTAAGTGATTAGGGCCTAATTTGAGAACTCTCCCTGTTACAGTTCTTTAGATATTCGAAAATCAATATTTGTTTTGTATGGGCGATACCTCTCCCCCTGGACTTATCCATCCTACGTTTTGTCAAGTAAAACAGTTCCTTAAGAACTCTTGCTGTTATAGTTCGTTAGATATTCGATACTCAATATTTGCTTTGTATCATAAGAATTTTTAGCGAATTTTCAAGAAATCAGTATACCCGAGGTGACCAACTTTTGAGGGTCACCATCTACAACTTTGAGCTCTTAAAGGTCTGTATTCCTCTCTAAGTGAACTCGAAAACACCTTAACTCTAACCATATAAAATTTCATAGTGTTATCTTTAAAGTTTCAAGTTAAATTATTATTTAAATCAAATCGATGTAAACAGGTTGTGTAACGACAGTTTGTCAATTAGTTATTGCCACCTGTAAATGTAAATATACCTAGAAAAACTTTCCTGCCGTTAATAATAGGAAAAATATCTAATATCATTAATGAGTTATATTTACAAGAGCGTTAAATGTATGACTATAACTTCTCTTCTCCGATATCCGATATTGATAATTATTGCCAGAGTGTTACATTATATACAGTTGCATATAATGGTCAAATTTGCAATAATTAAAAAAAATTAAACAAAAAGTTATTTGTTGCAATTTAATGTTTGTCTCAGATATCAGACAAGAGGTCTTTTTTTTGTAATGAACCGATTTTGATGGTTTTATATAGCAATCTGCGCAGGGCAATAATAAACACTGTTCATTGACCTACGAACATTAATAACAATTATACAGATGAACAGTTATTGTGAAAACAATTAAAATTTTGATGTCATTCAATAATATATATTATTTATCGGATCTTGGATGAGTCATTCTCGGTGCTTCACACGGAATGACACTTGTGGTTATGGAGGTTTTAAAAAATCATGAAAGTTGTGTTTTAATCTTTTTACCAAAAATGGGATACATTAAATTAGCATGTGGAGACCTCCTGTCAAGATTAAAAATAAAACAACCTGGTAACTCTAATAAAGTATTTTAAATGAGAAAATTTTTATTTAATTAAATTATTTAGATTTGTAAATTGTTTTAATATTAAAAAATTCAAAAACTAAATTATTAAAATTGTTATTTGTTAATTATTTATTTATTAAAAAAATTATAATTATTATTTTATTATTATAATTTATATTATTAATATTATAATTTATTTCGCTTGAAATATGGAGCAGAGTAAATTAAACAATTACCTGTTAATTTAATTGTGATTGAGTTCAATTCCAATTGGAATAAATTTTTATTAGACACATTTTTATAACAAAAAAATATAACAGTTAAACGTTTTTTCTAAAACATTTTTTTAAGATAAAATTTCACAAGAAGTAAATTTAATAAAAAGCTTTAATTATATGATTAATATACACATTTTAATTATTTGAAAATTTCTTTCAAAATTATGAAATGAATTCCATTGATTTTATATTATAACACTTTCGAAAAAGTACTTTTTATTGTAACAAAAAGTACTTTTAAATATTGAAGTATTGAAATGTTAACAATATTTATATATAGAAGAATATGTTAATTAATTGTTTTTATTGCATTTTATTCTTATAAAAAATTTATAAATTTTTGCGTGGTTGTTGTTTTTTTAAGTTTTAACCTTAAAGTAGAGAGAGTTAAAAATAATTAAAAAAATTGACTTTGAAATTGATTTTTTTTCACAATTTTATGACAAAAATAAATGTTGACGTTTTAATTTATTTTATTTTTTTACTTTTTTACTTTAGAGTCTTATTATAAACATTGAAATTTACTTGATTATATACACACACATATTATATACATACATATATATACACACACATATGGTTGTTGTATAAAATTGTAAGGTTTTCTTCTGTTGGATTAATAATTATTAAATATACATAAAATATTATTATGGACAGTAATAATGTTTTTTTTTTCTTTTCAAAATTGTATAATACTTGTATTTAATGAACAGAGAATAGACGCCGCTTTACAGTTTACGTTGTCTATATAAGACTTTTTTTTGAAAAATATAATTGAACAGCTTTTGAAAAATAAAATCAAGCAGTTTGAGTTTACAACTAAATATGGCTGGCAAAGTGATACGAAATTTAAAGATTTTTTTTAGTCAAAAGTTTATACAAAATTTATTAAAAATTTTACTTTTTTCGAAATTTTTTTCAAAAATTTTATTTTCAAAAAAAACTTTTTTTCAAAATTTATTTCAAAAATTTCCATGATTTTTTTTAAATATTTTACACACATTTTCTCTCACTTTTTCTATTTTCTATATTTAACAATTTTCTTTGATTCTTCTTTAATTAATTTTATATTTTTCTTATAAAATATTTTCTCATTTTCATTTGTCTCTTCTTTTTTTAATAAATTTTCTTTTATTATTTAAAACATATATATATTTTTTAATCGTTGTATTTAAAAGAACATTTCTAAATAGAATGCAAAATTTTAAAAATATAATTCTTAGAGCAGTTTATGGCACCCAAAACACGTCGCGTATGGTTTCGTATAATTTTTTGCGTTTTTACGTTTTTTTTTCCAAAATTTCTATTTTATTGTGAGATTTTTGTTGTTTGGTCTCTTTTAATAGAGTACAAAATGTTTGCCTCCTAGAACTCTTAAACAGTGTTGACAAAATAGGGGTTGAAAGAAGGAAAACAAAAATAATAACAGTTTCTGACAGCTGTCATAATTGTACAAGAAATAATAACACAAGTGTCATTTTTTTCAACTTTTTTACATATAATATAATATATTTAAATTTTTGTAAATATTATAAATTTATAACTTAAAAATTGCTAAAATAATTTTAAACGCCTCTAAAATAGTTTAAGCGATTTTCAATATACAAATATTTTTAAATTGTAATTCATTTTAATTCCGATGTTTTTTAATTTATTATTTACTTTAGAAATTTTAGTAGAAACATTCGAAATTTTATGTGTAAATGTTTAAAAAATTATATAGTTAAAGTTAAAAATCGCTAAAATAATATTAGCGATTTTTTTCAAAATTTTCTAATTTGTGTTGGTTTAAATAGTTAATCTGATACTTTTTATACCCTCCGCCACCACAAGTGGTGTCATTTAGTATGTAACGTAAAGAAAGAATCATCTCAGACCCCATAATGTATATATAGTCTTGCATTTGATCAATTAAATCAAAATCTGATTCGATTTAGCTATGTCCGTCTATCTGTCGTCTGCTTGTTCAATTAACCTGAGTATTTGCTATAGTCCTGAGAAGTTTCCTAATAAAAACCAGCAAAATCGATTCAGTATATAAAGAGATATACACCGATATCTGAGGCAAGCTCTATGGTCAAGCGAAGAAATTTTGAAAAGAAATTATAAATCTACAAAATAAAATAAAGTGTATGTGTGAGTGTGTATGTACGAAACTTTACGTATTTATTTCACACGCATTAGTGGTGGAGGGTGTTGAAGATTCGATATAGCCGAATATAGAATTCTTACTTTTTTGAAAGAAAAAATAGAAAATTAAATTTTTTCTAAAATTTAGAATTTTTATATTTTAAAAGTTGTAAGTGAAACATTCACTTCATATTAGCAACACTGTTTCCCAAAAAATCCTTCTCTGTAAAAATCTCAAATATTACAGAGAAAAATAGAAATTAAACTCTCCCAATAATTGTCAAACAAAAGGAATTTTCTCTAGTTTTCTTTCTCTCACAGTATTTTTGCGCATATTAAAATTTTGCTATTTTTTCTACCCGTAAATCTATTACACACACACACACTTCCATAAAGGTGTTTTTGCTTTAAAATATAAACACACACGCACATACACTTAACATGTAAAATAAACAAAAGGAAATGAAAGAGAATAGAGTGAACTAAAGTGTAAGAGGGTAAATATAAAGAGAGAGAGAGAATGTGTTGCATTTTCATGCAAATGGATATTAACTAAGGGGTAGTTTTTTTCTTGCTCTCTTTGCCTAACACTCTCTCTCTCTCATGTTCTCTGTTTATTTTGTTGTTGCTTAGTGATGCTGTTATTTTCTTGTTGTTGTTCTCATTTTAGTTTTACTTGCAATTTTCATTTAATAAAAAATATTTTTAAAGCAAAAAATAAATGAGAGTAAAAAAGCGTATGCATCTGTATGTGTGTGTTTGTATGTATATGATTTTTGATTCAATTCCATAAAAGGGGGTTGTTTTTAAGATTCATTGTTGTTGTTGTTGCTGCTGTTTCGTTTTAAATTAACATTTCACAACAAGAAATTTTTTGTTTTGATTTTTTTGGAATGAAATTAAAACAGCAGCAGCCGTTTTAAAAAAGCTTTGACAAATGTTTAAATTGGAGATAAAAATTTATAAAGTTGTTTTATTTTTTATTTTTTTCTATAACTGTTATTGTTGCTGTTGTTATGTTCTTTTTTTTTTGTTGTGGTTATTGTTGTAATAAAATAAAAAAATACAATGAAGCAAAAAACAGGTATTTAAATGTAATAAAACATGTTATTAAATATGGACATAAAATATGTTTCGTTTTACAAAATCCCAACTTTTATGGTCATTTTTTTATTGCGAAATTTGTGTTTGGATTCTTGGGAGTCTGTTCGCCTTTAAGTGGGGGAGGTTGATTCTATAAAAGGATTTTTTTTCGAAAGTAGAAATATATTTTAAAATTTAAAATTTACATTTATTGCAATAAATTAAATATTTTCGAAATTTTATTCAGAATTCTACTTATTTCAATATGTTCGAATATTAAGAACTAATATCGAAATTTTGGAAAGTGCAATTAATTTAAACATACATAAATGACGTTTTATTAAATTATTGAAAATTTTAATGAAATTTCGAATTATTCGATAATGATCAAATTGCTTCAAAATTGATTTTCTGTTTAAATTTACGTTAAAATATATTTTATTTTATATAATATATTTATTTTATATAATTTCAACCGTTTAATGAAGTTCGAAAATAAGATAAAATAATTTCGAAATTTTCGCACTTTAAATTAATTTCGAAAAAAATAACAAAATTTTAACAATTATTATTACATTTCATTAATATTTAAGCTTTCTAATAAAAAAAATTTTCAATTAAGGAATTTTATAACAAATACATACGATTTTTAATATTATTAAATTTCAGCGAAAATAAAAATTTAACTTCGAACTTTTTAAACATAGTTAAACACATTTAAAATGCTTGTTTTCATACTTTATGAAGATTTTAATAAAATTTATAACAAATTAGAGCTATTTTTGCTACTCTCGAAAATATAATTTTAAGTTCGAATTTTTCGAACATTTTTCAAAATTGCAAAAAGGATCGAATTATTAGTAATTAAGTTATTTTAGCCAAAAATATATAAATCAACAATTTTTGTTATTTTTCGAAAATTTTCGAACTTAGCAAAAATTTTTTTAAATATTAATTAACATTTAAATAAAATCTATTTCAAATTCAAATATTTTTGTTAAATTGCAATTTGAAATTTAATTGAAATATGAATTTCGATTTTTCGAAATTGGCTAAAATGGATTATTAATTGATTAACTTGTATTTAATCATTTTAAATGATTCAATGAAAATTTAGAGCATATTTTCAAATTTCTCTAGTATAAACATAAGTTCGAATTTTCGAACATAGCTAAAAATTGTTAACCATAAAGTTTATTTTAATTTGCAGTTTAATTTATCTTCAGATTTATGTAATTTTTTATAAATCTCGAATTTTTCGAATTTAGATAAAAAGTGTTAAAGATGCATTTCTAGAACCTGTGATGAAGAATAAGTAAAATTCTTGCTAAATTTGATAATATGAAGTTAAGTTCGAAAATTTTCGAACATTATTTACAAGAGAAAAAATATAATTTTCTTGCTATATTTGTAAACGGTAATGAAAAATAAGCTAAATTCATAATGATTTGTTATGTTCGAATTTTTCAAAAATAGAAAATATTGGATTTTTGGTGATTTTTTAACGAAATATGAAACATTAAAGCTTTTTATCTTTCTCATCCCTGGTATTTTTTGTTTATGGTTTTGGTTTTAAACCCCATAAATAATATTTAAATTGTAAATCTCCACTTACATAAATTCGCCTTTGATACGATGCTATAAATCACTAAACGTGAAGACAGCAGCTGGAATTTTTTTAACTTCTCTTTAAAATTTGAAGATGATACTTTTTATGTAAATCAATGATTTATCTATTTATAGAAAAAGATTTTTCAAATTTTTTAGAAAAAAAATCACTTTCTTTTTTTATTTTGATTTTTTTATTTAAATTTTTTTCTTATTTTATTTTTGCACACAAAATTCACTTAAAATGATTTTGTTGTTGTTGTTGCTTTAAATAAATTTCTTAAGAATTTTGTTGGCATTACACAAGACTAGAAAAAAATTACACTTTCATGGTTTAGGAAATTTTGCCAAGAATTTTTGCTATAAAATTGAAAAAAAAAACACTTTTTTAACACAAGAACTTTTTTCACTTAAGAAGAATTTTTTTCATAAAAAAAATCTAAATTAGTTTAAGGTCAATAAAAAATGAAATCAACAGGAAAATAAAATAAACAAAAAATTGTTTTAATTTAATCTTATTAGAACTAAAACGGAAATTTAAAATTAATTACTTTTTTCTCTTCGTTTGCTTGTCTATAAAAAAAGTTTTCAATGTCAAGTGAAAAAAATATTTCAAACTTCTTGTTGGAAAAAAGAGAGAATTTTTTCCCTAATTAAATTTATATTAAAAATCACTTAATAATACCAGAGAGGTCAATTATTTATTCGATTTCTTTTTATTTCGAAAAATAAATCTTTTAGATAATTTTATTGTTGTTGTTATCTATATTAACGCAAAAAAAATTTGAAATAATATAAAATCCGTAAAATCTCACAAGTTTAACGTACGACTAGAACTAGAAAACTAAAACGAAATTAGCTAAAATACAAAATTAAACAATAAATAACAAAAACAAATACAACCAAAAAAAGCAAAAAAAAAAAGAAAAAAAACAAAAAAAAAGAGAGCAAATAAACGAACCGAATCAACAGCAAAACACTAATACATTTGAAGACATCAAAAACAACAACAATAAGAACCATAACACAGTGGTGCCAAAACGATTTTTTTTTTTTTGGAAAAAATTCCGCAACTTTGGAATCATTGAATATTTTTTAATGAAATTTTTCAATAATTTGAAGAAGGACATGTTTCTAGTGGGTCCTGGGGTCGAGAAGAGGACCTTGGTAGGACATTTTTTTTAAATCACCAAAATTTTATTTATGATTTCATCGAACAAATATTTACAAAGATAAAGCCCTGATAATTCTCTATAAAAAATACTTCTATTCTTATAGTTTAAGAGATATTTAGACCAAAGTAAAATTTTGACCCATTTGGAAGGTTTTTTTTTTGGTGGGATGTATTGGGATCAAAAATAAAAATATTGTTTGAATTCTGTACACAGTTCTAAGTAATTTCTGTGCTAGAACCATATACCTATGAAAGGTATATTGTTTTGAAATATTAATTAAGAAAAAACTTTATATTTTTCTGATTTATTTTTTCCAAAAGGTGGCAACATTTTTTCACTTTAAAATCAACTATTTTCTTCTGAACTACCGATTTTTTCTAAAACAATTTTTAATTCTAAAAGAATTTCTAACGAAAATTCATATAAAGCAAATTCGACAATATTAGGGGAAACGATTTCCACGTTAGCTCTATGGGGAATATGTTAATATTCAAATATTTTTTTTTTTTTTTTGAAGAGGAAAAAGATGTCAAAGATAAAATCGTCTAAAAAATTTCCTAGATTATATACTACATTAATTTACTACCTACTCAAGAAATCTGCAATAGGGCAAACCTATTATAATGGAAATAAGTGAATTAAGTTTTCCCCGGATAAGAATTTTGTGTATTTTGGAATGAAAAAGTGGAAATTTTTTTATAGTCCTTCATTTAGGACAACTTTGTCCATATTATATTCAAATTTTATTATAATTTCTATATTAATATAGAATATATAATACCCGATGTGACAAACTTCAGAGATCTACTTCCCGGGCCCAGAACAATCTAGAAACATGTTCTTCTCTAAATCTATTGGAAAAAGCCTCAAGAAAATCCAATCTACTTCTCGGGCCCAGAACAATCTAGAAACAAGTTCTTCTTTAAATCTATTGGAAAAAGCCTTCAGAAAGTCCATGTGAAAAAATGAGAGTTAGGACCACTGTACATTATAATACAAAGAAAATAAAAAATTAAATTAAAAACAACAACAAAAAATTCATATTGACAAACAAACAAACACTCATACCTAAAAACGCAAGTAAACAAAATTAATTACATTTTTTAAGTAAAAAAAACATTTTATTAAATTAAAGAATTAAACGTAAAAGTTAATAATTACAACAACCACAAAAAGCACAACAAATAAGCTGAAGAAATTATTAATAATTTTTTTTAAGATTTATTTAATTTGTTATATTTTTCTTCTTTGCTTTTGCATAGAAAAAGTGGTGGTTTAATTTAAATAAAATGAGAGACTCAGAGAAAGAATTCAAGAGAGAGGGAGAGTGTGTTTTTTGTTTCTTTCAAAACAAAAATAACACATTTAAGTGGGTGTAATTTTGAGGGGGTAAATTAAATGAATAATAACAATAATAAACAGGTAATTAAAATAAACAATTTAAATGCAGAAAAATAAGAAAATTAAAATTAATTAAAATTATAAAATTTTATTAAAAATCCTAAAATTGTTGCTTTAAAATACTTTCTCTTTTGTAGCAGCAGGATGTAGAGAAAATGTTTAATGTTAATAACATTAGTTTATTACCACTTTGTTCCTTAACAGAACATTAACAGTGTATTAACTTAGCAGAAGGAATTTTACATAGAATTATTTTTAACGGATTATTTTGAAAATAACAGTAATGCCAACTATTAAAAAAAGAAAATAAGAAGTTTTAAAATATTTGTTGGAATATTTTAATAACGAAAATATTTTTTAACACATCACAGTGGTCACAAAACTCTTTTTTTTAATTATTCTGTAACTTTGGAACTACCTAATATTTTTAATTAAATTTCTGAAAGCCGCACAAGCTATTAATATGTCCAGAGGTCAAGAAATGGTCCTTCAAAGTTGGTCACCACAATGCATTTTTGGAAATAATTCTGCAACTTTGGTATAATTTTTTTGTGATGCCATTTTATTTGGAAGAACTCAATATTTTTTATTGAATTTGGTTATCACAGTGCTGCCAAAACGAATTTTTAGGAAAATAACCCTAAAACTGTGAAACTACTGAATATTTTTTAATGAAATTTCACCTGAACTTTTTTCCAATGATCGATACCAATAGACAAAATCTGAACATCCAAAACAGTACACTAAGATTTTTCAACTAAGTAGGATCCAAAAAACAAAAATCGTCAGGTTTCTGTACAAACTCTTAAATTTTGAAATATGAAACATATATCTGAGAGGTATATTTTCTTTTGGACTATCGCTTTTACTTCTTATAGCAAACTGGAGGGCATAAGGGGAGGAATTTCCCGCTAGCTGTTGTATCAAAATCTTAATATTTTTTTAATTTTTTTCTTTTATTTTTTTCATTATTCATTTATTTTCATTATTTTTAAATCCACAATTCACATATGATTACCCTATTCTAAATAAAAATCTTGGCGGAATAGGATATATTTTTATCCTTATCTGCCTTATCAGTTGTTTAAGCCAAAATCAAGAATCGAGTGGTTTAGTAAATGATACGAAGCAGATGGGTATTTACAAATTAAGTAATAAGTACGTTGGTTCTCTTCTTGGAATGAAGAGGAATTAACTGAGGAAGGTTATCAACCTAATAACTGGTAACAATACCCGATACATGTAAATGTTGCGAGAGGACAGTTTTCATTTTTTTGTGTGAACACAACGCCCTGTTTTATAGAAAGTTTAAAATATTTGCTAGTAATTTCTTTCAGATTTTCGATGACGTCAGAGATTGTAATCCATGCTTATTACTGAACGTCATCAATTCAGCTAATTTGAAAGCGTTAACGTTTTAAGTGACAAAGAGGACAAAATAAAGGAATCATAATGGACTACAAGGTCTCTATGGATGCCTGTCATCATTCTTACCTAACCTAAGAGATTCAAAAAATATTTTTTTTTGTAATTAAAAAAAGCTTTGAAACTACAGTGCTTTACCCAAATACTTATTTTTCATTTAAAAAAAAAAAACAATATTTTGTTTATTAAATATAAAAACGTGTTTTCAATTGTGTTAAAAGACATTGACCACTCAGTTTTGTTTGATAAAAAAAAATCCCACAATTTTTTGGATTTATAATGATTCATTAAGACATTTTAATAATTTCTCATACAAAATTATGATTTAATCATGTAAAAAATATTTAATTTTTACATTAAAAACAATTATAAAATTCTAAATAAAAAATAAAAAAGGAATTTAAAAAAATATTTGTTTAAAAAATAACATGAGTTTGCGCACTTTAAGGAAAAGCTGTCCAATGTTAACATGTTTACACTAAATATGTGGCAACGCTCTCTCTCTCTCTCACACGCTCTCACTCTCTTTACAGTTTAAATTAACATTTCTACGTTTTTTTTTTTTTGTTAATGGTTTGTTTATTTCTTTAAAAGAAAAACAACACGATAAATAAATATTTATTTTAAAGAAATGGTGAAAAAATAAATAGAAATAAATAAAATAATTTGCATAAATGTGATTTGATTATTTAAATTGTTGTTATTTGTTATAATTGTTATTGTTTTCAAGATTTCTTTACAAAATCAAAACAATTCCACAAACAAGAATTTATTTAAAACACAATTTTAATATAATTAGAACTTAATTACGTTTTAATTTTAAATAAAAATTAAAATTTTAAAAAATTTCTTTTAAGTTGTTTTGTTTACATTTTTTGTCTAAATGATGACGCATTCATACACCTACATAACCTACTTGTTGTTGTTATTATTAATAAAACTTTTACTTCAAAAAAACCTATAACAAGACTAATAAATTATTTTTATACCCTACACCACCACAAGTGGAGGAGAGGTTATATTAATTTTGATATTCCGTGTGTAACGCTAATAAACATGTATATATATTCTTGCATCAAATAATAAACTGAGTCGATTTAGCTATGACTGTCTGTCTGTCCGCCTTCCTGTCTGTTTTTTGTTTTTGCGCTCACATTCACAATTGTACATAATAACAGCGTAGGTTAGCGTATTATGCGTTTGTGCTGATGTTTGCAATATACAGAAAAAATTACGTTACACCCACCCTTAAGTATACCGTTCAAATCACTTTCTGAGTCGATTTAACGATGTCCATTGTAAACTTGTTAACACAATTTTTGATAGATCTCGATAAAATTTGGTATATATTATTATTTTTGCCCAAGAACAAAGCATATTGAAATTGGCCATGTTTGGTTCAATATTTCAACTACCCCCTATACAAATGTCCTCCTGGAATGAGATTTCAAACTCATAAAAGTCATAAACATAAAACGATTTTAATTAAATTTTACAGAAATAAGTCTTCCGATATTCTAAATTATGCAAGGGTCGGTTTATTGCTTTTCATAGGTCCCATACAAGCCCTCCTCCCAATATCACATTGAATGGCATAAATCTCACATATACGTTGGCACAAATTTCGCATAAATGTTAGTGTCACAAAATAAAATTTTAAACTCATACTACCATTTATAACCAAAATTGTGGTGTAGGGTGTTACATAGTCGGGCTTGAACGACTATAAAATTCTTACTTATTTTAATACACAAAATATGTCATTCATTGTGTCATTAAGTAGTCAGTAGTAAAAGTTACTACGTAATACTTTTTTAATAATTTTACGTAAACAAAATAAATTCTTTAAATCCCCGTAATGAAAAACCGTCACATACGCACTTACACATTCATACGCTTCTTACAACTATTAATGTCAAAATAGAATTTATTTACTTTTTTCAGTTTATAAGCAGAGATTTTCTTTTTTCTAATTTTCTCTTATTTTTGTTTGTGTGTAAAAATAGTAAAAGTAAAAATAACAACAACAACAATATTATTGTACAAAAAAAAACAGTAGCACTTGTTAAGTTTATAAACAAACAAAAACAACTATAAAAAGTCTTATAGTAAAGATGTCGTGTAAATGATAAATAATACAAAAACAACACAACAACAATAAAAACAAACCATGAGACATAACAGAAAGTGTGTGTAGGTGGTTTTTATTAACTCTCTTTGATGATGTTTTTGTTCTAAGAAAATGGGGGTTATGTTGTCATTAAAAACAGAGATGCCATATTGTGTGCTTTTAATTACAGGTATGATGTTTTGGTGAGAAAAGATATTAAGTGCTAACAAAGACATCTTAACATACGTTTTTCCCTAATTGGTACGGAAACAATTTTATAATTATTTTAATATCTAGTTTTGTTGGGAACATATTTAAGTTATTATTTTTAATAAAAATTTTAATGATTTGCTATTAATTTGATCAAAATGAATGATGAAAAATCAACTTTTATTATTAAAAATTTAGAAAGAACGAAATAATTTTATACCCTATAAATTATTGTACCAAAAATAATCAAAATTCCAAGAAAAATACTTCGCTCCAGAACTATTTAAATTTACATACAGTTAAGACTTAAGTATAAGTACAAGATGAATATTGATATAAAATGCAAATTTAAAGTATTGCAAAATGTCAATTTAGTATTTTATTCACAAATAATAAATTTATAGGAAGAAGAGGAATAAAACAATAAAAAATATATATTAATACATGTGAGAATGATATATTCGACAGTGCCGAATCCTCAATACTCTCTATCATAGGTCACGAATTTATACTCTAATACTTCCACAAGCATAGTAATACACATACACAATCCGAAAAGTAAACATTTTTTGTTCGCCACAAGGAACATACTTATGTTGAGGGGTCTTATATTTATGACTACAATTTTTTACTGATCCAATTTTGATAATTTTTGGCATATAATTAATTACAGATTTATTTGAATCTGTTTGCTTAAAACAAATAAAAATAAAACATTCCTTTTTGAAATCTTGAGGTTGCAACGTGGATATCAAGAAGGAGTCTCTACTGTCTCAAATTGCAATACATAAGATCTTCCCTTTTTTATTAAAGCTGAAGACTAAGAGAAGATAAAACGAATAAGGAAGAGTCAAAAGACATTCTCAGGTCCAGATATGCTAAGGTTGCGATTATTCTTGATAATATTGTCAAGGATGCAGAAAAAAGGCGCGAGTTAATTGAATGGCTTTATAGAGGAATGTCAAAAGTTATCAACCAAAAAAACCGCTGAAGTGTTTGCTAGGACAAAGGGAAATCGCTCTCTTACTAAGGCAGGTGGTTCGTTCAAACAATAAATATACCACTCTAAGACCTGCCATTAAACGAGATAGCAAAGGACTATCTCATAATGACTTGGCCGCGGACCATCAATCCTGTAACAACAGAATTACGTGCCATTGTAACAAAATAAGCTGATTTTGGATCACGTGCTCACTATTAAGACTGGTCAAATGCTTGGGCGTGTTCTCTAAGGACTTTCTCGGTAAGTGGATACCTAAGATTAGTGATGCATGGAAAGATTAAAGTCTAAAGATTAAAAAGACTTTCAGAACTTGGAGAACTTTCCCACATGAAATAGCATTGGGCAATATCCAAAATGAAGTAGATCGAATTTCGAATTAATTGAAGCAAAGAGACTATGAATATTGATTTGACATTTCACAATGATGCCTAAAACGCTGAAACAGAAACACGCATTTTTGCAAAGTTATGGATAAAGAAAAATTGAAACATTTTTTTCAACCGCCAAAGTGCCAAAAGTTGTATGTAAAGCCCTGCCTAACAGTCAAATCAATGACGAATTCAAATTCCACTACATAAAACTAATACTAAGGATCAGAAGGATGTTTTACATTATGAGCTATTAAAATTAATATAATGATCTGAAACATTCAGCTCACTAATGGAAGATGTGGCTTTCATTGAATATGGCCCATGTCTTGCCATATCTTCTGCGGTCTGTATTTTGAGACTTTACTTATGACCGTGGCTGGTTTTAAAAATTTCGATCTCCCGCATTATTACAAAAATCACAATAGAAAGTTGTTATCTTGCATTGTTTATATTTCTCCCTATAAAAAAATTCATATTATCATCTTATCTGCAATTTCAAGATCATAAAATTGTATTTCACTTCATTAAAACCGCTAGTTTTTTTTTTTTCAAAATATTATCACTATAATTTTAAAAATCATTTAATGATTTCTGAGAATTTATTTATATAAACAAAATAAATGACCGATAATCATGATTTAAAAATTCCATAAATTTGTAGGAATTTTTAAAGGGTTTATCTCGACACAAATAAAGTAAATAAAAAACACCATCCAAAATTAAAAAAAAATTCAATAAGATGTCATTGCGAAAAAAGGAGGCTAATTAGAAAGAAATGCGTAATTTTAAAAAAAGAGCAACAAGAATATGTACACACGCATTATTAACACACACTCACGCACTCATAATAACGTAGGCATTACAGTGTGATTGTGATGAATGAATGAATGAGTGAGTGTATGAATGTGATTCTAATTGACTGACATTTTCAAAATTTATTTAAATTTTTAATGATTTGAATTAAACACTAATGAGTTGTTATTGTTATTTTACCTTTAATGGCGCCTTCGTTTTTAAGAACAAAAAAAAAAAAATAGGGTTGCCAGGTGAAAGTTTTAAAATTAGAGGAAATTTATTAAAATAAATAAATAATAAATAAGTATAAAATATTATTAGGTATACAAGTTAATAATGACGATTTAAACAATGTTTTAAAAAGTGTCAACATAAAAAGAAATTATTTGCGGCGAAGACCGAAAATGCCTGCTGAAAGTTATTTATTATTGTTGCTAGAAACTTACGATCAAGAAAAATTAGTTTGCCCAAAAGTCAGGAGATTTCGTTATAAATGTCAAAGAGACAACTGATTTGACTGTCAGCATTAAGATTTTTCCCAGCGTTTGGCAACATTGAAACGAAAGCAAGGAAATTGGGTTTTCTATTCAGAAGAGGTGATTTCATCGCAAAAGACAGCGTGAAGTCTGATAAGCCCAAAGAAGTTTGAAGATAAAGATTGTTGTCAAATGTGAGAAAACTTATTAGGAGTCAGACAATAAGCTATTTCACTACATTTTAGAACATTTAGACACATTCGGAATAAGTAAGCTGAAAATGTTGCAATAATTTCAACATCTCAATCTTCGATACAAAAGAAAATTAGAAGGCAGATCAAATAAAAAAATTTGAAGATGATAAATAAAGCGTTTGAAAATATTAAAACAAATTCGAAAGCAAGGAAATTGGATTCTATATGCACTGAAGCTGAGATGTTGAAAGGCTACTTTGCGGATAAGAAAACATCATACAATAAAGATTGTTGTGAAAAGGTACTCGTTCGAAGTCTCACCACAAGTAATTTCCTTACGTTTAAAATCACGAACACTTATTCGAAAGCTATCTTATGAATTTAAGCCAACAATCCAAAGAGATCCAATAATTCACATGCAGCTGTATGCAAGAGTGTTTTTGGCACAACTGAGATCAGGAAGGGACAATAGACTCAAACTCCTACTGTGACGTGCCATATAATCTATATCTCTCTCAGTCCTCAAGATCAAGAGACGAGTAACGAAGGAAGAAAAGAATATGCCGCAGCCTACAACTGAGATTAGGAAAGAGCAATACGCTTATTGCCTACTGTTCTTGTATTGACCGTGCAAGCAAGAAGAACATGATAAACTGACAGTCCAATCTTAAGGCTTTCGTGTGAAAACTTGCTCTGACCAGTACTTGCTCTCACCATTTCTTGGCCTTTCCGACTCCCATTAAATTCGGATGAAACAAGCCTATTTTTGATGCTTATTTCATTCTTCAAAGAGATGGCAAAAGTAATTTTAACACATTTATTACACCACATGGCAACTTAACTCATCTGAGTTTATATTTCAGGAGACATTTACTCAACACTATTTTTTTTGTAAGAGTTATGTAAGTAGTTTTTCTTTTTAACTTAAATAGAAAGTTTTGTTTTCCGGTAAATTATTAAAAACGTTTTTAGTGATTATTCTTTCTTCCCATTTTGAAACTCTTCTTTCTTGTATAAATATTTTTAATAAATAAAAATGCGTGGGCCGTAATACGCACAAAACCGGTTCTATTTATTATTTTTATCTAATTTTGGTAAATTTATTTTATTATTCTATTCTTTTTCTCTCTCGTTCTCTTCATTTATTTATAGTTTGCAAAACACCAAAACAAAAAATATCTCATTCTAGGGATTTTGTGGTGTGTGTGTGTGTGTGAGTGAATGAGAGTTACGTTAATATATAAATTTATTTTTATGAATGAAATTCATAAAAATAACTTTTTTAAATAAGTTAATGAGAAAGAGGTGAGGGGATTGACTGAAATGACAATGGCGTTCCACATTTGTCGCCTTTTCGGAATATAATACTTTTTTCTAATTATAAAAAAGAAAAAGATTAGATAAATATTTTCGGGAGTTTAGACAAGAGACTTTTCTTTTTTTTTTTTGGATTTAAATGCAAATAACAATAATAAAACGCTTAAATTAAATTAATGGCAAAAATGAAAAGTTAACAATTAGAATTCGATTTAAAGCGAATTAATTGGTTTTAGAAACAGGGGTGTTGGAAAGAAAAACAAATTTTAAACAAAATAATATATTTTTCATTTCTCTGGCAGCATATGGATTCCGCGCCAGAAGAACTTAACCGGTTTTGCAATGAAAAATTAATCAAATGCAAATTTCTGAACCCCTGCTGATTCATTAAAGGATGTCCAGTTTAGTTTGGATCTCTGGCAAAGTTAAAAATTTCTTACACAAGTATTTGATATCTCTGAAAACGTTAGAAAGTAGAGATTCACAATTTGATAGAAAAAAGTAAGTGAAATATTATTTGAAGTCTAAAAGATATGAAAAACGTAAAATGTTGAATTTTTTTGATTTTTTGAAACAGAATTAATAATTAAATTAAAAAAAAATTGAAACGAATAATGATTTTGAATCGAAATTGAATTATAATATAAATGATCTTGGTCATGTATTAGTGCCTTTTAAAAATTCCAATTTTTCATTCGGAAATACCCAAAATGCCTCTCCTTATAAAACATGTTTGAAAAATTTACTTTTTTCATTAAAATGAAACACCCTGTTATTGTAAAGGGTATCCAGAAGAAAATACTTCTTAGATCTGTAACTTAGATATGTATCTATAAAATAAGAATAATTTAAACATGATTCCAGCTTTACGATTTGAGCAACTGAGAAAAAAGCCAAAATGTTTACCAAAATTCATCAAATGCGGATAAACCTCGTGGGCAGATTTTTACCCCCCAACTAATTCGGATTTGCTTTAAACGATTTTTTGTTAAAATTTCTTAAAAAAAAACTGTAAAAAAATTACAAAGTTGGAACAAAAAATCTATTTTATCAGCGTATAAATGATGCCACCTTTTTTTTTTTTTTTGAAAAATAAAAAATGTGATTATTTTTTAAGTTTTCAATTCAGATTAAAATTAATTTTTAACATATTCATATATCTCTTTGAACAGCTAAAGGGACATAATCCTCCAAATGAATTCGGCTATACCTCAGTTATAACCATATTGAATTTTATTATGATATCTCCAACAGTTCTACAGAACAAGTTCTGAAAAATCAGTGTTCGGCGTTTATTGAGCTTGTTGGTTGGTTTTAATTACAATTAGAAAAATAATTCAATGTTAACATATTTTTGCAGGTATTAAGTATCAAGCGATTATCGCCATATCGCTACACTCTTATTTCTTTTTAATTGGATCATGTTGATAGTAAGTTTCTACCAACAATCGATATGTTTTCGCAGCCAATTTTAAACTTTCCAGAAAAAAATACTTATTATAGCGATGAAGGAAAATATGTGTTTCTACCTTGATCTATCTATCTATCTATCTATCTATCTATCTATCTATCTATCTATCTATCTATCTATCATCTATCTACTTATCTATGTGTCGAATTATACATTATATTGACAAATAATTACCTTTCAAAATACCATATTTGTTAGTATTGACCATATGTGATGGTTATGCGAAAAAATGTCCAAACAGTACTATTAACTTGTATACCTAATAATAAATTAGTCTTTTTATATATAAATTTTCAATTCAAAATCTTTTCAAATAAAAACGTATATACTTTTTTCCAAACCCAATATATAATCACAAAGCTTTAAGCTTTTAAAGCTTCCATTAGGGAAAACATTAAAAAACGTTACGTTTCAAATTCACTTTAATTTATTTCTCTTTAATGATTCTTTTTTATTTAATATTATTTTAATATGATTTTATTTTTGATATTTATTTGATTTTAATCAAGTCATAAAAATTTAAAAAATTAAAAAAAAACAACAACAAAGAATTTCCACACCCGTAATATATAACATGACATTTCAACAGCAATCAAAACTTTTAGAAACGTGCTTAAAAAGCATTTTTGTCTAACAAAATAATTTCTTTTCTTTTTAATACCGACCGAGACCAGTTAAAACGGAAAATAAATATACAAAACTCTTACACATGAGAGCAGCTGGAATTAAACGAAATATTACCACTTCCCCCTACAAAAAAAAAAAAAAAAAAAAAAAAATGCCGTCACAAACAAAAACTTTGTGACGCCCGTTATTTCCGCATTGAACCATAAACGTTAATACGTGAGCAATTCCATAAAATTTTTAAAAGATATTCAAAATTAAAAAATAAAAACATTTAACCAACAACAACAACAACAAAATTTTAATATAAATAATTATGTTTTTGAAACAAATTAGAATATTAAATAAAAAAATATTTCAAACAATTAAGGGTTAAACTGTTAATGAAATAATATGTTAATTAACATAGTTGAAAATGTTAAAAAGAAATTAAATGAAAAAATTTTAATTTTTGTTTTAATAAATTAAGCAAAATTATTTAAATTTAGTGAATTTTCATTTATTATCCTTTATTAACTTTATTTTATCCCTCCATGTCATTCCGTGTCTATATGTCTGTCTGTGTGTCCGTCTGTTATTGGCGCCTTCACATCCACAATAATTGACTTAACTCATGAAATTTGGTCTGTGTATTTGTCATTGTCCTGAGAAGTTTACAACTTTAAATCAGTAAATTCGATTCAGTATGTTCAAAGATATAGACTGCGGCAACCTCTAAGTTCAAGCAAAGAGAAATTGTCAATTTAAAATGGACAAATTAGAACAAAAATTTGCGATAGAATAAAAGTGTTCTGTCTCATACTTAAGAAATTTTATATATTGTATACATCTGTGAGTGTATGTACGAAACACATGTATCTACTTCATGGGTATTGAAGATTCGGCATAGCATTCTTCGTTGTTCTTTATAAAACCCTAACAACAAATTAACAAAGTACAGTGTATCAAATGAAAAATGAAATGAAAATAAATCTGAATGTACTGAAGGGCTAGTGCGATTTCGATGGACTTTCACATAGTGTTCAATTTTTGGACTTTCTAGATCTAACGAGGCTCAATCCACAGATTTCCAAAATTTAAGACCTACAACAACCCCGTATGGTTGGCTATCTCTTGTTAAAAAATATTTAGTTCTAAAAAATTAAAATTTCATTGTAATCGGACTAACCGTTCGGAAGTTCAACATTCATTTCCATTTCATTTGAAACACTGTGCTTATGAAGAAATAGAAATAGAGTGTAGTCGGTGGCATGAGATGTTGTATTCTATTATGAGGTGTAAATGTTTATATCATGTTTAGAATAAGGCAATTACAACTCTGTGTTACCATAAAGTAAACAAAAGAAAAGTAACTGTATTTTTTGTTAATAAAGATGTCTCTTGTTCTTTTCTTGTTATTGCTAAAAAGAAAATGTAGAACATTGTTTTTGTTTCTTCCTTTTTCTAACTTGTTGTATGACAAATCATATGACGTTAGCAAAAAATACCGTAATTAAAACAACAATAAAAAAACAAAAAACAATGTATTTATGACGTTTATTAAAGTTGCATTTTGTTTTATTATTATTGTTGTTGTTGTAGTTTTGCTATTATTTCATGTGCGATAATTTGACACGTGATGAACATGAATTCATTTTAAAATGTTTTCTTTTTTTTTTTACTCTGGTTGCTGTTATTGTTGTTGTTGTCATTTTATAAAAGTTCAGTCATCCTTGTGTTTTAAGTGTTTATAACTTGTGTAAATTATAAAATGTTTTACAAAATAGTTTCCGAAAAATATCAAGCAACAATAAAGATGATGATAACATTTAGGTCAATTACCGGATTTTAAGGGAAAAAATTTTAAATACAAAATCAAGACACATAAGAAGTGAGATCGAAAAATTACTAAACTTTTAGTTAAAAATTTTCTATTTGATTGAAATTATTTATACAATTTTCGAAACTCTTTCATAAAGGTTTTATAGTGCTTTCCGTCACTTTGCTCAAACTGGTAGCCGTTTAGAATCTACCACACTATTAGACACTTTTTATGCTCACCAATTCTTAATTTTTCAATGCTCTCTCCATTGGCCTTAGCTGCGGACAGTTTTGAGGATTTGCCTCTGTTGGTACAAATACCACAGCCAAGTCGGGCTAAAAATAAGTGAACACATTATGATGTCTTATGAGTGGAAGCAGGCTTTTATGTAAACATTCCTTGATGTAAATTTCGATATCTATAGAGCCCGTTGCAACAAATGATTGGTTTCTTCTGCCGAAACTTTATAAAAACTTTTCTTCAACATTCCAACAAAATTGTTGACCAGGAAGTCTCGAAAAATCTGCCAGGATCATACATTTATTTACTTAATGTCAAAGAAATTAATATATTGTAGAAATTATTAAATATTATAAACAAAACCCTACTTGGTCCTACAATAAGTTCATAGGTCTGCCGTCAAACTGTTTCCAATGTTATTAAGCAGTACCGAGAGAACTTATATGCTTATCGAAAACCTGGATTAGGTAAAAGGAATGGTCTACATGATGTTACTAAGGTCATAAAAAAGGAATAATTAAAAAAAATGCTGTTTTGAAAAGCAGCCCGGTTGGTTCAGTACTTGGAAAATTTAGTACAAAAAGTTAAGCAGGTTTAAAAACAATGCTGCATGCATAATGGATGACAGAGCGTATGTTCAGGCAGATGTTCCCAATTCCTGATAAAAAAATTATGTTAAATTTTATGATGATCGAGGGAATGTAGAAGAAAAGTTTAAAACCCAATGGCAGTCCCAAATCCTAAAATTTTCTTGATATGACAAACAATATGCAGTTGCGGCAAAAAAGGTAATCGTTTGTTACAACCGGCTTTATATGACTCCGTTCCAAAAATTGTCAATTGTATCAAACGAAAATTTTTCCCCAAGAAGGAACTTTCGGTTACAGCCGAACTGTTACAATCAGGGAATTTAAAAAAACTGCTTCCATTCATAAGGCTTGGTAATGTGTCCACTTATTTCTGGCGGACTTGGTATCCTGTCACTATGGTAAACAAGCCCTATAATGTACAATAACAATAATGTGGTATTTGTACCAAGAGACGCAAATCTTTAAAACTTGTGTTAAAAGAGACCTGAAGAGCACAAGAAGGTGTATAGAAGTGTAGAAGATTTGAAACGAAGATGTACTATCTGTTCGAGCAGCGAAGCGAAAGCGCTATAAAAAAGTTAATGGAAAAGTTTCCGAAAAAAGACAATAAAAAAAATTAAAAACTATAAAAATATTTTATTTTTTAAATTATTTAATAATTTCAATCAAAAAGAAAATTAAAATTGAAACTTTAGTGGTTTCGTTTTTATTACATGTATGTATGTTAAGAATTTTTCGATCTCACTCCGTATTTCTAAGAAATCGCTTTGAATCGCTTTTATTTACCTATAATTTACCCTATTATTCTTATAGAAATGGGGACATTTATTTGAACTGTTCCCTTTTAATGGTAAAGAATCAATCTAACCAATTTCTGATACCCTGTTCGGAAGTGAAGCAAGATAGTCGATGCCTAAGTATTGCAATAAATTATTTCAAATTAAAAAATTAAAAAAAAATCTCAATTAACACTTACAATAATTCCATAACACGTGCCGAGACTTGATCATGCATAAACAATATATAACAAAATGTTTGTCTTTGTAGTTTAACCGTCAGTCAGCATGTCACTCTGTCATTTATTCATTATTTATTATTATTTAATCTCTCTATTAATAATATTTTTATTGTATAATTGTGTTTTTTATATTTATTTAATTTTTTTTATAAATGTTTTACCTTTTTAATTTTTTAATTTTTTTTAATCATAAATAGTATTAATGAGCTGTTTTTGGTGTTTATAACCTCAATCAAAGTAACATTTACTATTATCAATTTTATTATTTATTAATTTACAAAACAACTTTTTAATTTTTATAGACATTTATTTATTTAATAATGTTTTTTGTTTTAATTTTATTATGAGGAATTTTAATTTGTATTTTAATTAATGATGACTTGTTTTATATGTGAATTGAAAGTTTAGACTTTAAACTTTTTTTTCCATTAAAAGTTGAAATCTGTGTGGGAGGTTTGATTTTAGGTAAATTAGTGAGTTAATTTAAATAAATTATGCCTTAAAGTAGGCTTTACATAATGATTGATTTATTTAGTTTAGCATTTGATCTTTAGGGTTTTGTTAATCGAATGATTATTATTCGATTTAAAGAATGGAATTATGAATTACTTAATTAACGAAATTTAACAATAAAATAATAAATAAAATAAAAATTATTTTAATCCTTCTGAATATTCAATTTTAACTTATTTAATTAGATTTAGGAATTAACTCCAACTAATATTTTTTTAATTTAAAAAATTGTATGAAAACTATTCAATTCCAGTAAATACTTAACCAAACAAAAAATAAAAAATCTTATTTAAATTATGAGCAAATCGAAATATGGAAATTTTCATTTATAGGCAGCTGTACATTGACAGTACAGCTCACTTGGGTTTTTGTCTAACGCCTATAAGTATTCAGTGCCAGATTAAGTTTCAAATCAAACCATTCTAATTGAGGAATAAATTGTGGAATTTTTCTGATGTCAACAATATGTTCACACAGATTGGATTTATTAAAGATTGTAGAGAGGAACAGCCTTTTCCTATTCTTCATTTTTGTAAAATTTACAAAAGCCTTTTAAGAGGAGATCACATTTTGTCCAGTTTGATTATTTCAGATTGATAAACGAAGCCAGATATCTCATGAAGTCTATTTTGACAATCTTTTTAAAAAAATTTAGGAAGTGGAAATTGCGGGCCATTGCGAAGTTTCTGACTAGTACATCTTGAATATTTCTACAAATATTTTATTAAATTAATTCCAAAAAGCTCGTAGAAAAAGCATTTTATGGTATATTTCAGCATAAAATGGATGAGCATGGATCAACATGCTTCCAGATAAGTTGATTCAGCCAACACCATACAGTATTTTGACTTAGCCCAACATCCTTAAATGTCTACGGGAATTGAAAGAGACAAAGAGAGAGAAAGAAATACTTGCTCACTCTCTGTTTTTTTTGTTTTCTTCTGCTTTTAAGCAACTCAAAGGGGAGCCTAAGAACTATTTGAGCTTAAATCTACTTTGTGGCAACTTGAGAATTTTACCTCGCAGACTAGAACGGTATAGTCCAGACCAGACAAAGAAAATAAGCATTTTTTGCAAAATATTTTGAGAAAACATTTGAAAAACATTATTCTCACATTAACATTTCTTTCATCATAAAGGCAGGAGCATCACTTAGAAAGGCTTTAGAATATCTCACGATATTACAATCGGACGCCTCTTCAGATTCTGTTTCTTTATTTCGCATTTTTAAGACATTAATTTATCTGCACTTGAATATAGTAAAAGTTTCCCAAAATTCAATACTTCCTCTTTCACTTTTATTTTCTATTACTTTTAAGTAATTCAAATTGGATACTTGGAACTAAGTGAGCTAGAATCATTTAGACTTATGGGCTTAAGTCTTATAATAAGTTTAATATTAGTATAAATAAGATCTGTATTCACTCCTTGTAGCATATTTAGATCGTTCCGATTAAATTTGACCATAGCTCTTTCTTTAATATTCGAAAATCACTCTTAAGTGGTCAGAGAAATAATTATCGGATAAAAAGTGAAATTAAAATATATCTCAGTGCTAAATTATCCAAGAATAGATCCATAATTTCCCAAAGCTCCCATGACATCACACACAAAGAATCCCTAACTAATGATTTATCTCATAATTTCTTCAAATAAGCTTTAATCTGGGATTTCAAATTTAAATCTAACGAGGTTGGTAACGCAATTTCTTATACTTCCTTTATACATTAATATTGCAAGTCGATCTTTAAAAAAATTTCAACTTGATTTAAAAATTTTCAACTAAATTTTGCTGCTGTTTATTCTAAAGCTAAGACCGTGTAACTGCCGCTAGCTTTCCAAACGAGTATAAAACAAATAGACCAACAGGAGACATTTACATTAAATAAATCAAAAAAGAAAAATACTAAAATCGTTGAAATCAGTCAATGATCGAAAATTTATAATTTTGAAAAATATGTTTTCACTCAGAATGTATAGAAGAGAGATGCCGACAGTGAAAGAAGTCGTGGAGCAATATATTACAGACATATATATCTTATGTTTAAAATTGGTCTAACATATTCTTAAAAATCTCATCCATTCGTGATCATAATTTTATAACAAAAAATATCAATTGAACTCAATTAAATATTGCTTCACATTTTCTATAATCAAAAATTAGAAACTCATATTAACCGGAATATTAAATAAAATTGAAAAGTCATTAATTAGGATTATTTAATATAATAAAATCTTTAGTTCCATAATAAAAACTAATCCCAATTTTTATTAAAAATTAAAAAAATGCTTCTTCCACTTACCTTTAGTAACGTTAAAATCTTCTGTGACAAATCATAATCAAAATTTGAATATTTTGAACCGCTCATATCGTATATGAAAACTAGACCAGCCTTTTGTGTTTCTGTATCTTGTAGAGCACAATCTAATTGATAGACAATACCCTGTAATGTGGTTGTATGTGTAACACTTAAGGGACTGTGTTTATTGGCGGTGAATAGAGCAATAGCAGCACCACTAGAATCACGAGCAGACTATAAAAATAAAAAAACAATAAAAATTTATTTCAAAATAATTGAAAAACAATTGAAAAATAATTAAAATAACATACCAATATTGTAAATTTGCCAGTTTGTAATTCTGAGCGTAATGGTTCTATATCTGGATCTATATTATATAAACCCTCTTTAAGGCGTATTTGTTCATGTTGTTCATAGAGCGAAACAGCACGTGGTACATCAAATTTACGTGCATAAAGGAACTTAACGGCTGTGGTCTGTGATATATTACGTCTGGGTGTACATGTGGAACCAATATTATTACAGAGATCTATAAATTGTTTGACAGCCTGGAAGTAAACAATGGAAATAAAGAAATTAATTAAAGATTGAACTAAAGAAAAGAAAATTTAAAATTTCAATTAACACATGAACACATGTCATTTTATAATAAACTGACATGTTAACGTGTCAATTTGTATTGTTTATTATCTGTTTGACACTTTACTGAACTCTCATTTATGACATTTTAATTAATCAAAGAGAGGAAGAGGGTACAAATTGCATTTTCATATCAAATATTTGTCTGCTTTTATTAGTTTTACATTTTTATTATCCTCCACAAACACCAGTGGTGAAGGGGGTATATTAACTTTGTCATACCGTGTGTAACGCAAAGAAGGAATCATCTCCCATTGCATAATGTATAATATATATATTCTTGCATCAAATCAAAATCTGTGTCGATGTAGCTATGTCCTATGTCCGTCTGTCTGTTGTTGGCACGCTCACAATGAAATTTGGCCTGACATAAAGTTCCGAAAGGTTTCCAATTTAAAATCAGTAAAATCGGTTCAATATATGAAAGTATATAGACCGATATCTGAGGCAATCACTTAGTTCAAGTGAAAAACTTTCGTAATATTGTCAAATATAAATCGATAAATTATACTAAAATTTGCTTTAATATTAAGTCATTCCAAAAATTATCTAAATCGGTTCAGTAGAAAAAAATGTTAAAGCCAGAAATATATCTCATTTTATAATCCATTAAGTGTTCCGTGTTATATTTAAGAAAAACTCTTATATATTGTATACGTCCGGGAGTGTATGTGTCATTGTATGTATATGTATGAAACAAAATGTATTTACTTGACACACATTTGCGATGGAGGGTATTAAAGATTCGGCTTAACCGAATATTCATTCTTACTTGTTTTATTTCACATTTTATCTCATAAAATATTGACTCATTTTCAGTTAGAGTGTTTGTAGTTGTTGTTGTTGCTTTTTTGTGCAATTTAAAAATCATTTGTTGTTGTTGTAGCTGCATTTAAAACAATTAATTTAATTGATTCCAATGTAAACATGTCATTGCGTAAATACTTAATCACATCGAAATGAGTAACTAGATTTTTAAAATAATTTCTTACTTTCTTTCCTCCCTTCTCGGCTTTTTGAAATGTTAATTTAAGTTTGAAAATAATTAAATTTGAAGATAATTAAGTAAAGTTTTTAAATTAAATAATTTAATTAAGTAAAATATTATTTAATTGAAAAAAATTGAATGCTGCTATTAATATCGGAAATATATCATTTCAGATTCAACTAAAGCTGATTAAATAAAACTGAACGTGGATCTGTAAATTCTTGGAACTGGTATATTTTAGAAATATATATGTCACAATCAGATTCTGTCAATGATAAAAATATATATTTGATTTACAAAAAAGTACTTCCCGACAATAAAAATATGAAAAGTTAAACCTTCAAGTAGATTTAATGGTTACAGAGAGTTGACTTAAATCGGGTAAATATAAGTGTGTGTTTAACCTCGATTTATTAAATTTCAGACACAAAAATCACATGTTCAGATTTTACATCGAATCGAAAATATATAATTTTGAAAAAATATTGATATTGAACATTTAAAAGTCCAAGTGAATCTTAAAAAATTATGGAAATATATATGGATTTTTTGATTACACAAATAGAAGAACCAATAGAATTTCTAGATATACATTTTATATATTCTCAGTTGATCTTATATCGATGATATATAATTTCGAAATGTGTTATTTTATTATTTAAAAAACTAAGAAAAATTAGATTCTTTTAAATGGATCTAATGCACATATAACAGGACATATACCAGGTAAACAGAAAGCTAGTGAGTAGGCGAGGTTTAATAGATTTCAGAAAAATATTACATACGTTCAGATTTAATATTTAATCGAAAAATATATTTAATTTGGAAAAAAATGAGGTTTATGATAATGAAATTTTAAAAGAAATATAAACTCTTAAAGGAACTATGAAATATTAGGAACAAACATGGATCTAGAGATTATGCGAATAGCAGTAGCTTAAGAGTGAAAGATCCAATAATATATATTTCTTATATTCAGATCTAAATTAAGATCGAAGATTTGTTTTTATATAGAAATATGGCACAAGTAAAAATTTCAAATGGTTCTGTAGCTCTTAATGGGCAGACTATATAGGGAAAATAGAAATGACTAGGCAGTCTCGGTTTAGTACATTTTCCGTAATATATAACATTTCTCAGATTCCATTTTTAAATTAAAAATAAAAAATTTTGAAAAAAATCTATTTTGGCAATAAAAATTTTAAGGAGATAAAAATTTCAAGAGAACTTATGAGATATTGGGAACATATTCGAAACTAGCGATTAAACGAATAGTAGTAACCTTAGACTAGCAGCTTCCGGAAATATATTTATTATATTTAAATTCGTTCTAAGATCGAAAATATATAATTTTGAAAAATATGTCTTATACTTTAAAAAATACAGAAAAAATGGAACTTTCAAAGTGGATCTATTGCTCTTAAGGGGCAGACACATTATGTGTAAATAGCAGTGACTGAGAAGCATCGTTTTAGTAGATTTCAGATATGTATTTCATTTCTTCTGATACAATAATCTAATACAGACGATATATAATTACGATTTTCTTTTGCTTTGAATATGAAAAATATTGCATTTGGTGAAATAATAGAAATAATAGAACCCTGTGCCGATTAGTTTCCTCAAATATATATTTACTATATTCGGAAGAGATCGGTGAATGAATTTTGAATTTAATTAAAAAATAAAAATAATGGAAATTATATCAATTGAAACAAGTTATAGAGGTTCTGGTGATAGTTAAGATCAGAGATAGTGCAAATGTGAAAGCAGATTTTGAATAGTATATTTCAGAAATATGTTTTAAATGTCCTAATTCAATCCATTCTATTCTATTGTCTATTCTTTATTGGCGAAAAACGATTAACCCAATTATATTGCAGTCTAATTCTTGAAGTAAGAGAGATACAGATAAGGTCAACCAATACCCAGCCAATCTGGTGTCGAAACAGGGAGATAACAAACTTTCAACTTTCACCAAAGAAGCAGCGGCCCTTGATATGGCAGGACTTTCTCAGTCTTGTCTTATTGGACTGGTTGTTGGTGTGCGCCTTCGAGGAGTTTCGTGTTACATTCCAACAGAAATCAACAAAAGAGTGATAGAAGGGTAGATAGCTACAATCCCCTAGCAAAATACACAACGGGATCATACTTTTGCTGATCTGAGTACAGCTGTCTATGAACTATTTCATAAATTTTGGTCTATGTACAGCTAAATTTGAAATATAATATATTTTATTCTTACGCCTGACACGCTGAGATTTTTCTACAAAAATTGCATAACATTTGATCAAAGTACAGCTGCCTATGACTGAGTTTTTTTATCATAACCTCAATTTAAATTTATATTTTGGAGTGCAATTAACTAAACTCATACATGTTTCGTGCTACGTCACCAATGTGCATTTGCATTCCAACAGAAGTCACCAAAAGAGTGATAGAAGAGTGGATAGCTACAATCCCCTAATAAAATACACAACGCGATCATACATTTGCTTATTTTAGTACAGCTGTCTATGAACTATTTCATAAATTTTGGTCTATGTACAGCTAAATTTGAACTATACTACATTTTATTCTTACATCTGACACGCTGAGATTTTTCTACAAAAATTCCATAAAATTTGATCAAAGTACAGCTGCCTCTGACTGAGTTTTTTTATCATAACTTCAGTTTAAATTTATATTTTGAAGTGCAATTAACAAAACTCATACAAGTTTAGGGATTTTTTTATAAAAAAGGAATTATTTTAAAATAAAGATCTTAAGATCATCTCCCTATTTGTATCTAAGTTTGTCTAGAATAAAAAAAGATATAGACTTATATAGGAAACAACTTTAAAAATAATTTTCATGAAAAATATAATTTACTTTAAAGAGAATCGTATAAGAATTAAACGATAAGTAGAGTCAAAAAGTCCAGTACCTTTTTATATGATCCAATATATTATCCATTAATTATGGACACCACTATTTATTCGTTTTTTTTTTTTTAAATAACTAATTAATAATCTCTGGGAGAAAAAGCTTTCACATACGAATAACAACAATTAATAATTAATTTGTGATTAATTATAGAAAAACGCATCATGGATGAGTAGTAAATGAATAAATAACAATAATATAACAAAATCGTTTAACCCATTTTTGATTTCAAATAAGATCCTGAATCTAAAACAGATAAAGAGTTTAAATTCAGGATTTCATTTAAAAAATATACAAAAAACTGCTGACCTTGACATAAAGGAGATAATTGCAGGTTAATTTTGGTCGGTCATATGTACTCAATGGGTTAATACAAATTCTATTGCGGTTGAAAAAGTCCGCTTTTCATTAATTATTAATGACAAAGTAAATACTTCCATATTTCTTATGAAATTTATTAATGAAATTAATTTCTTAACTAAGGTCATTTTATATAATAAAAATAAATAAAATAACAACAATATTTATTTACATTATACGCTCAATTATAAATTAATTATTCTAAGAACTAAGAATATTTTAAAAAAATAAAAAGTACCTTGACGGAATATTTAAAGATTTTAATTATTTAAATTTCTTAGAAATATTTGTAACAAATATTAAATAAATAAATTGTTAAATTTAAATTTCAAATAATAACAAAAATCGCCTAACGCTTGCATTGTGGTTTTATCATTATCATTCTGCTGCTCGTCAAACAAACAATCCGTTCATTTTGTTGCAACAACAAGCGAAGTTATATTTTCCCCATATTTAGAAATAAACAATTGTGGTTGTCATTTTGTGTCTTTGAGATTGACATGAGAGTAATATGTCATAAATCATATTTTAAATACTGTTATTAATACGTTTTTTTTCTTTAAATAAAGATTATGAACAAAATAAACAATAAGAAACAAGTTAGAATGGTGGATACAGCTACGACGAATCTTCAATACCCTCCACCATAAATTCGTGTGAAGTGTATACGTTATGTTCGTTCATACACACACTCATACATACATTCACAAATGTAAACAGGAACACTTAATGGGTGTTCCTGTTATATTTTTAGCTATAACTTTTTTTCAACTGAACCGATTTTTAATTGTTTTAAGAATGGTAATGAAGTTCACATAACTTTGTCTTATGGCAATATTTGATCGCTTTATAAAGAACCATTTTACCAAAGTTTTTCGCTTGATTTTAGAGGTTGTCTTTTTATATATTTTAATATACTGAACCGATTAGAAATATTTAGGCGAAATTTCATTGAGCTCTGTTAATGTTGTGAGTGTGAGCATGCCAACTTCATACCGACTCAGATTTTGATTTGATGCATGAATATTTATATACATAATGGGGTCTAAGATGATTTCCTGACATACGGAATGACTAAGTTAATATACCCTCTCTTCACCACTTGTAGTGGTGGAGGGTATTAAAACGTTTGGTTGCTGTTGTGACCGAAAAACACAAAGACGTTTTGTTGTCTGAAAAGTGTTATTAAATAAATTAATTTATAAATTAATTTATAAATTAATTTATAAATAATTAACATCTTTATTATTTGATAAAATATATGTGGCAAATGGAAAAAAATAATTTTAATAATTTTTAAATTATGATGAATGGAATATTTATTATTTTTTAGTTATAAAAATAATAAATTATAAACAAATTATTATTTTTTTAGGAATAAATATTTAAAAAGAAATTTATCATAAATTAAATAAATTACAATGTTTGCACATGATTAATTTTAAAACAAAATTTAAAAACTGATAGCGGGGGCAGTAGGAAAGAGATAAAACTTCTCATTTTTTGGTACAAAATGACACTTTTCCAATTTTGGAGATTCTATAAGTGTTTTAAAATTAGGGGTTTTTCTTTTCCAGGGTTCTTTTAAGTCCTGGGAATTGAAAAAAAATCTAAGATTCCCGGGAATATCAAATATTCTATAATACTAAGATTATCGTAGTTTTCTAGTGAAAAAATTAATAAAAATTGGTCTGGTTGTTAGAGTGCGCTTTCGGGGAATTTCGTGCTGACTGGGGATTAAACCAAATTACAGGAGTTATGCAACTAATGTGCTTTTGCAATGTAAGAGAAGTCACCAAAAGAGTGATAGGACATTGGATAGCTGCAATCCCCAAGCAAAATACAAGCGGAATATCCTCCAGTCAATTATGATTCCATATTTCTGAAATTCTGAATTATTTCCGGATTTTTTTAAATTCTTTAATTTTAAGTAATTTTTTTTTTGAAAATTTGAATTTGAAACTGATATTCCGGAATAACTTTTTCATATGGAAGCTATAGGGAATATGAATTGATATTCGTAAACTTATTTTAGCTGGACTATATGAACCATGGTCTAATACTAACCGATATTCATGAAATTATATTTAAGACATTTAGAAAAAAATTATGCTGAACTTTGAATGGAATTATATTGCACTGAAGGGTTTTAAAGAACTGAATCCCCTTTCTCGGTATGGAAATGTGGTTCTAATGTGGGACCTATAATAAAATCATAAAATTAATTACATTGAGAAAAATAATTTTGAAAAATTTAAATGTAACTGTTTCATATGCTACAAAGTTTATTCCGAATAATGTGCATGAATTGGAGTTAAATCAAACCACCATTTTGTTTGATTTTATACTTTTTAGTTAAATAAATGTATGAGGTAAAAATCAGAAAATAATCTTTCAAAATGCGATATATATTACACACCGATATTCTTTTAAATATAGTTAAACCAGATTCAGATATCAAGTTATAACTATTTTTCTATTAGAGCGATGTAGCAATTACTTAGAACAATAACAAACCATCTGACCAAATTTCTTTGAATTCTTAGATGATTTCTTCTGGAGCCTTTACTTAAATTGATTCTCGAAAATTCTCCGGGAATGTTTTCCCATGGGGGAAACCCTTGTTAAAATCTTTAAGGCGAATTTTACAGATTTAAAATTATTTCCTAAAGTGACGATGTTGAACTTCATATTTCGGCAATCTTGATAGATTCGGCATAAAAGTATACATTCCAAATTTTGGAATCTGTTTTATAAAGTTCAATTGTATATTTATGGGGTTTCAAATGATTTTCTTATTATCGGATCATCTTATTTAACACCTGTTAAGGTAAACGAAATATAAAATGTTAACCAACTATGTTATCATGGATGTAATACATATTGGAACGTTCATATAAATCGGTTCCAAAAAGGCGTCCTAGTACTTGATACGGATAATTGAACTTGATTCGATTGAAATAAAGGCCAACTGTGCATGCGTTATGTCTGAAAGGTTGGATTATTTAGTTCGTAGATGGAATTTGAAGCAATTGATCATCAAGAATGATAAATGCTATGCCAGAAGTTGAACATCAGATTCTACAACTACATTTGGACTCAATGATTGAAAACATCTCAACACTGCCAGAGTTTTAATTTAGATCTTTTAGCAGCGCAACCCTGAACTCATAATATCCAGAACACTCCCGATATCCACATATTGGACAGTTAATTGCTGGGAACCTTCGAGTTTTGGTTTAAATTCATGGCATAGAGAATGGATTAATGTTATGATGGGATGTTGTGCCAAACACCCCTCGGTTTTGTCATATTAGCCAGCTAAATTCTAAGTCCTTACTGTTTTATAGTAGAGAGTCTAGTGTAGAGAGCGTAGAGAGAAGATTTCTGAAAACCTGGAGCTTTGGAAGTGAAGCTGCCAATTCATAAGTCTGAGAGGATTTTATATTCAGACTTTTAAAATGTGAAAATTGCAAATGTCTCATAATTTATTACTGAGGGATCCTTCAAGAATTTCTAAATTCCGTTATTTGATCATCTTTAAGCCTCCTGGAAGATAATCATGTTGTCATTAATTCATTGGAATCCATTTCATACTAATTCTGGAAACAATTCTTGTTGGAAAATGCACATATTAATGTAAAAAATTTTGCGAAAAAAGATTACAAGATCACAATTATTTGAATTTCACTTTTTTTAAATTTTGAAAATTTCACATTTTTCAAAATTTTTGGATTTTTTTTGTTGTTGTTAATTTAAATGTCATAAAAACCACTTTTAAATAAAAAAAATATCAGGATTTGTTTTCAAGTAATATGGAGCTTTTTCTTAAATCTCTCGATTAAATAATTTGCATTTCAATTTGACGCCGGCAGTTAAAGATTTTTTGTATTCAAAACATTTCTTTCCAACAACAATAAAATATTAAATTATGATTTATTAACTTTTTTCTATTATTTAATCTTTTGTTTAATAGGAAAAAATTATATTTAAATTATTTTCTTTAGAATTCAAAATTTCTAAAGACGATTTTTTGAAACCTTGAAACTTAAAACACTGAAAAACGATAATGATGATCATGATGATGATAGTGACAATGATGATAATGCAGCAGATCATGATCAACCTCACAACCAACCTGTTTATATTGCTCTATGCTGGAATTACACAATAAAACTTGTACCATTTTGGAAACTCTTTGTTTTAATAATAAATTTCTTTTTTAAAGATCTTTTTTATTTATTTAACTTTAATTTTAATACTGTTTTAAATATATTTAATATTTTTTAAAATAAACTTTAAATAATTTATTTTTATTTATTTAAAATTTATAAATTTTCTTTTTGTTTTAAATCACAAAAAGGTCACTATAAAATTTTTTCTTCGTTTAAAAAATTGTTGATATTCGTTTTTGTTACAACGATCTTGTAACGTCAGAGAGAGAAATAAATGTTTACGTTGTTTTACTAAACCCGTTCGCGTTTGATTCATAACTGAATTTGAAAATTTTAACTTCACACTTTGGTGATCAGTTTGTATTTTTCAAACGGCCAACAACAACAGCAACAACAACCACGAAGTCTATCGATGTCGCTGTTTATTTTTTACTTGCTGTTGTTGTGGTGGTTTGTTAACGATCATCAATTTTAAAATAAGTCCCCCCTCACAATAACAAGAAATGGGAGAGAGAGAGAGAAATAAAATTAATCGATAAAAAAGTAATTTTCTAAGAATTTCAATTAAATAAGAAAATAAAGTTGTTTTAACGAAAACCCAAATAAAAACAGTCCATAAACAAAAAGTGAGTGTTAATAACAAGTCAGACTTAAGATCACTTTAGGGTTGAAGTTGCCGCCACTAAACAGTGTTTAAAAATGAATTGATTGACTAAACAGTAGCACCCCTCTACTCTTCTCCACTGCTAATGAAGGGGGTTTTCTTTATCGTTTTTAAAATGCAATAATTTCAATTCTAAGAACTTAAACAAATAAAAGACTTAAATTCAAACCGCCATTAAGATCAAGATGCTCAATATGTTTTAGACATTTTCAGACTGTATGACGATCGTTTGTTTAGTTTCAAAAGTTAATCGAATAAATAAAAGATCATCTGCTTAAAAGATCTTGAAATACTCTCAGTAGAGAGTAAAAGAGTAAGATGGAATTTTTCGATAAATTTCCTAATTAAAGGACATTTACGAAAAATTTCCAATTCTAGGAAATTTGCCATAAATTGTTTATTAAGTGTAATTTGAGATAAATTTCCTAAATAATAAATTTCTCAAATAAGGAAATTTCCGATAAATTTCCCAAATAAAGGAAATTTGCAATATAATAGAAGAGAAAATTTTCGATAAATCTCTCAATTAGAGAAAATTTTCGATAAATCTCTCAATTAGAGAAAATTTTCGATAAATCTCTCAATTAGAGAAAATTTTCGATAAATCTCTCATTTAGAGAAAATTTTCGATAAATCTCTCATTTAGAGAAAATTTTCGATAAATCTCTCATTTAGAGAAAATTTTCGATAAATCTCTCATTTAGAGAAAATTTTCGATAAATCTCTCATTTAGAGAAAATTTTCGATAAATCTCTCATTTAGAGAAAATTTTCGATAAATCTCTCATTTAGAGAAAATTTTCGATAAATCTCTCATTTAGAGAAAATTTTCGATAAATCTCTCATTTAGAGAAAACTTTCGATAAATCTCTCATTTAGAGAAAATTTTCGATAAATCTCTCATTTAGAGAAAATTTTCGATAAATCTCTCATTTAGAGAAAATTTTCGATAAATCACCAATTTAGAGAAAATTTTCGATAAATCTCCAATTTAGAGAAAACTTTCTATAAATCTCCAATTTAAAGAAAACTTTCGATAAATCTCCAATTTAGAGAAAATTTTCGATAAATCTTCAATTTAGAGAAAATTTTCGTTAAATCTTCAATTTAGAGAAAATTTTCGATAAATCTCTCATTTAGAGAAAATTTTCGATAAATCTCTCAATTAGAGAAAATTTTCGATAAATCTCTCAATTAGAGAAAATTCTCGATAAATCTTCAATTTAGAGAAAATTTTCGATAAATCCCATATTTAGAGATCATTTCAGATAAATCTCTTTTTTGGAGCGCATTTTCAACAAATCTCGTATTACTGTAATTTTCTTGTTCACATTATGTAACTAATCGTATTAACATTTTATCGATCTCACCCCTTTTATGTCAAATTAATTCATTGTATTTTAATTTTTATTCCCCCTCCTTTTTTAAGCAAACTCACTGCGAGGAACAGCAGCAGTCATGACTTGTCATGTCTCACATATTTTAACCCTCTTTACTCATAACTTATGTCCCCCCACTGTTGTCATACGGAGTTGTTACCAATTATCTACATCGAATACCTTAAATTTGAGTCATTCCTTCATTTAGATTTTTAATATGAATTTAAACAAATTTAAATATTTCATTTTTTTATTTTATTTTATGATTTTTTTGTCAAAAATAAAACAAATAAAATCTTAACAAAAACAACAAACAAAAAAATTCAGTCAACACAAAAAAGTCGGTTGGTAATAGTGATTTTTAAAAAGTTGACGTTTGTCAACTATTATGTCTATATTGATGTTGTTGTTGACATTTTGGTGTTGTTGCTATTAAACATCTCATAGTATAATTTTGCAAAGTGGCGTCATTAGTTTTTAATGAAAATATACTCGTCATTCATTCATTTTTAGTCCGTGAAGATGGGAGGGGTGGAGGCGGGTCATTTCAGTCTATTATGTTGTTGTTGTCTTTTTTTTTGCGGGGTGATGATATGAATGAGTATGATTTAACTGAAAATTAATTGATGTAGGTAAGTTTTTCAAAACTCATTCACATGTACATAGATACACACACCAACACTAATACACAAATTAAATAATTTTTTAAAATAGAGTTTTACTCTCTCTTACGCTCTTACTGTGTCAGTGTGTTGATAAATGCAAACGACGTGAAATAGATTGAAAACATAAGCGATAAAAATTTAACGATTTAATTCAAAATAGAAAATAGACTGTAATTTAGGCTTTGGGACTACAGGCTCTAGTCTAGATTGTAGGCTAGATTTTAGTCCAGATTGTAGACTAGACTATAGTCTAGTTTATAGACTAGACTGTAGTATAGCTTACAGACTAGACTGTAATCTAGCTTACAGACTAGACTATAGTTTAGTTTACAGACTAGACTGTAGTCTAGCTTACAGACTAGACTGTAGTCTAGCTTACAGACTAGACTGTAGTCTAGTTTACAGACTAGACTGTAGTCTAGTTTACAGACTAGACTGTAGTCTAGTTTACAGACTAGACTGTAGTCTAGTTTACAGACTAGACTGTAGTCTAGTTTACAGACTAGACTGTAGTCTAGTTTACAGACTAGACTGTAGTCTAGTTTACAGACTAGACTGTAGTCTAGTTTACAGACTAGACTGTAGTCTAGTTTACAGACTAGACTGTAGTCTAGTTTACAGACTAGACTGTAGTCTAGTTTACAGACTAGACTGTAGTCTAGTTTACAGACTAGACTGTAGTCTAGTTTACAGACTAGACTGTAGTCTAGTTTACAGACTAGACTGTAGTCTAGTTTACAGACTAGACTGTAGTCTAGTTTACAGACTAGACTGTAGTCTAGTTTACAGACTAGACTGTAGTCTAGTTTACAGACTAGACTATAGTCTAGTTTACAGACTAGACTGTAGTCTAGTTTACAGACTAGACTGTAGTCTAGTTTACAGACTAGACTGTAGTCTAGTTTACAGACTAGACTGTAGTCTAGTTTACAGACTAGACTGTAGTCTAGTTTACAGACTAGACTGTAGTCTAGTTTACAGACTAGACTATAGTCTAGTTTACAGACTAGACTGTAGTCTAGTTTACAGACTAGACTGTAGTCTAGTTTACAGACTAGACTGTAGTCTAGTTTACAGACTAGACTGTAGTCTAGTTTACAGACTAGACTATAGTCTAGTTTACAGACTAGACTGTAGTCTAGTTTACAGACTAGACTGTAGTCTAGTTTACAGACTAGACTATAGTCTAGTTTACAGACTAGACTGTAGTCTAGTTTACAGACTAGACTGTAGTCTAGTTTACAGACTAGACTGTAGTCTAGTTTACAGACTAGACTGTAGTCTAGTTTACAGACTAGACTGTAGTCTAGTTTACAGACTAGACTGTAGTCTAGTTTACAGACTAGACTGTAGTCTAGTTTACAGACTAGACTGTAGTCTAGTTTACAGACTAGACTGTAGTCTAGTTTACAGACTAGACTGTAGTCTAGTTTACAGACTAGACTGTAGTCTAGTTTACAGACTAGACTGTAGTCTAGTTTACAGACTAGACTGTAGTCTAGTTTACAGACTAGACGGTAGTCTAGTTTACAGACTAGACGGTAGTCTAGTTTACAGACTAGACGGTAGTCTAGTTTACAGACTAGACGGTAGTCTAGTTTACAGACTAGACGGTAGTCTAGTTTACAGACTAGACGGTAGTCTAGTTTACAGACTAGACGGTAGTCTAGTTTACAGACTAGACGGTAGTCTAGTTTACAGACTAGACGGTAGTCTAGTTTACAGACTAGACGGTAGTCTAGTTTACAGACTAGACGGTAGTCTAGTTTACAGACTAGACGGTAGTCTAGTTTACAGACTAGACTGTAGTCTAGTTTACAGACTAGACTGTAGTCTAGTTTACAGACTAGACGGTAGTCTTGTTTACAGACTAGATTATAGTCTAGTCTATAAAGTACATACTAGACTATAGTCTAATTAACAGGCTTGACTATAGTTTACAGAGTAGACTATAGTGTACTCTACAGACTGGACTATATACTGTTACAATTTTATTGCCTTAATTGTATTATCTCACTAACCTTATTAAAAAGAAATAAAAGATAAAGTCCAAATTTAAATAAATGAGTAATTAAAAGAAAGTTTGTTTTTAAAACTTCAAAATTACTTAATTTAATGTAAAAAAAAACGAATTTCAAGACTCTTGACATTAATCGCCTTAATTGTAATTTATTAAGCAGAAACTGAAGTCATATTAAAGGCAAAACGGAAATAATGTCTGTTAAAAATTGTGTAATTTGTAGAAAATTGTTTATCTTACTAAAATTTTTATCAGTCTGTGTAAATGTCAAGGCACACAGACACACATTCACTCACTCACTCACTCACTTAGTCTACCAAATAGCAGATGTATTCCTTTTGAAGTCTTGTACATTAAACAAAAATTTATAACCAAGTTAATAGTCTCAGGAGAGAGGGAGAGGGTGAAACAGGGAGAGAGAAGAGAATGTAATATGTGACTTTTTGCTCGTGCTAAAGAAACTCTTCTCATATTTTTATTTGAATAATTTTTATAAAATTTTGTATCTGGCGTCAAGTTTTTGTTATTTTCTTTCTTCAGATAAAGTATATAATGCGTCATACGATTTCCATTTTATTGGCTTAAAAATAAATTCTTCGAATCGAAAGCCGAAAGAAGAATTATCATTTATTAATTTCTTTTTTATTTTAAATTTCTGTTTTATTCACATTTTAGTGTGTAAAAAAAGAGAAATAACGAACAAGAAATATAAACATCCTTAGTTTTCGATACTTGGAATTTTGTTTTCAACCTACCGCACACTATGGGCCGGGTCTTTGCTTTCGTATTTTTAGCAATAAAAATAATAATTGCAAAATTAGTTGTTGCTTTAGACCAAAGATGAGGTGTGATGATAATAATAAAATGACATTTAATATTCTTTGGAAATTTTCAAAATTTGTTTCGTTTTCAATGAATCAATTAGAATCAATAGAAAATTGTAGGTGTTTCAAAGGAAGAAATTAAAATTAAAATTAAAATTAAAAAGAATTTCAAAAACAATTTAAATGACATTAATCACACAATTAATGTGAATTTAGTAAATTTAGTTAAATAAAAAAATATAACAAACGTTAAGTATTAACTAGAATAGACAAATATAGACAAAGTCAATACAGTCAAGACAAGCAACCATACTATAGTCGATAGTCAATAATATCGACCATATTATTGTCGATAGTGAATACAATCGACCATACTATAGTCGATAGTCAAGACAATCGACTATAATATAGTCGATGGTCAAGACAATCGACCATACTATAGTCGATGGTCAAGACAATCGACCATACTATAGTCGATGGTCAAGACAATCGACCATACTATAGTCGGTGGTCAAGACAATCGACCATACTATAGTCGATGGTCAAGACAATCGACCATACTATAGTCGGTGGTCAAAACAATCAACCATACTATAGTCTATGGTCAAGACTATCGACCATACTGTAGTCGATAGTCAAGACTATCGACCATACTGTAGTCGATAGTCAAGACTATCGACCATACTGTAGTCGATAGTCAAGACTATCGACCATACTGTAGTCGATAGTCAAGACTATCGACCATACTGTAGTCGATAGTCAAGACTATCGACCATACTGTAGTCGATAGTCAAGACAAGCGACCATACTATAGTCGATGGTCAAGAGAATCGACTATACTATAATCGATGGTCAAGAGAATCGACTATACTATATGTATGTGTATGGAATAACTTATAGTCTGCAGACTATGTTATTGTCTCGTCCTAAGTCTAGACTAAGAATTTCTAAAGTAACAAAAAAAAACAACTTTGATTTAAATAAAGTTACATTTTAAAATAATTTACACGTCGCTGTTGTTGCTCTGCTTCGTTTATTTAATTGGAAAAATTCAATCACAATTTTAATTTGTTTTCATTTTTTCTTTCTTTTCGATTTCAAAGAAATTGTAACAACAACACAATTGAGTTTAATTGCACTATAAAAATATATAAAACAAATATCTTCTCAAACACACACACACACACATCGATACAATGGAATCAATATATTTTATTCCCTTTTGTTTTATTTTATTTACATTCCCATTTATTCCTCTGGATGACAGACTTTAGGAAACGGATGTACACAATATTGTTACTGTTGCAACTACTGCTGCTGCCCCTGCTAAGGCTGATGATGATTACCTCCTCAATTGTTTTTGTAGGCATATACATATACATATACATATACATATACATATACATATACATATACATATACATATACATATACATATACATATACATAATTTATTGTCTGTATACGAAATTGTTTATAACAATATCCTCCTTTTTTATTGTATTTAAATGTTTTTGTAAGTTTTTTTTTTTTTTTTTTTTTTTTTTTGCATACAACAAAAATATTGTAAACTTAACTAGTTTGTCATTATTATTGTTATAAAAAAATAAAATAATTTATAAAAATGAAAAGAAAATATTATGAATATTTAAGACCAACGACCTTTTTTCCTCTCTAACATCTGTTCAGTTGTTGTAACGGCAGATAATAAAGTTTGATTTCCGTTTGAAAAGAACGGAAGCAGGAAAACATCTTTACAAGGGACAAACATTTCGAAATTGTTGTAAAAACTTCTTTTTGTTAAAAGAAAAATTACATAAATCTGTAACATTTTGTTTAAATAAATATTTAAATTCTTGTTATTTAATATTCAGTTTATTTTTTGATTAACTTGAAAATTATATCAAATCATTTATATGATCTTTTACTGTTATTTCTTTGTTTTTTATTCTTCCAATTTCATAATATTCTTTTGTTTTAATGCAAAATATATATACGATACGATATTTATAATGGTTTTACCTTTTTTCTTTTCATTCTCAGTTTCTTTTTTCTTTCCTTTTTTTTTTTGTTCTTATTGTTATTTAACATTAATTCTGGTACAATCAAACAATGTCATCTTTTATTTTCTACTCTTTTATTTCCTTGTTTTTTCTTTTTCTTTCTCAACGACGATTTTCTTGAAATTTTGCAATCAAATATTGTGCAATATTCTTGTAAAGAGAGCGCTACAGTATTATGAATGGGTATACGAGGCTCTACGAAGAATATGTGCAAACTATTTTTTGAGAAAACTATTCTTATCTCTGAAGTTAGGACTACACTACAACACTATAGTTTAGCTCATAATCTGAATTATAGAGTCTGAACTATAGTTCAGTCTATAGTTTAGCTCATAGTCTGAACTATAGTTCAGTCTATAGTTTAGCTCATAGTCTGAACTACAGTTCAGTCTATAGTTTAGTCTAGATTCTAGACTATAGTTTACTCATATATTGTAGACTATAGTTTAGTCTATATTTTAGACTATAGTTTAGTCTAGAGCTTAGACTATAGTTTAGTAATGGATCCTAGACTAAAGTTTAGTCTAGATCCTAGACTAAAGTTTAGTCTAGGTTTTAGACTATAGTTTAGTCTATATTCTAGACTATAGTATAGTCAAGTGTCTAGGTTCTAGACTATAGTTTAGTCTAGATTCTAGACTATAGTTTAGTCTAGATTCTAGACAATAGTTTAGTCTAGATTCTAGACTATAGTTTAGTCTAGAGTCTACACTGTAGTTTAGTCAAGATTCTAAACTATCAGTTTAGTCAAGAGTTCTAGGTTAGTCTAGGACTATAGTTTAGTCTAGATTCTAGACTATAGTTTAGTCTAGGTCTAGACTAGAGTTTAGTCTATATTCTAGACTATAGTTTAGTCAAGAGTCTAGGTTCTAGACTATAGTTTAGTATAGAGATTCTAGACTATAGTTTAGTCTAGATTCTAGACTATAGTTTAGTCTAGATTCTAAGACTATAGTTTAGTCTAGATTTTATACTATAAATTAGTCCTATCAAAGCAAAGGAGGTGACAATTTTTTTGTTTTAATCTGTTTTTTGGACAACGAAGTTGGAGCGTTGTTGGTGAGAAATAACTCTTCCATGTGATTTTTCAGCCTG